>JAWNOR010000113.1:1232500-1832500 GCA_035045885.1 Drosophila borealis
ATAAAACAACAACATCAGCAGCGAAAAGCGCGGAATTATAAACCGTGGAAAACTATTACCCCAAGGATGCTCAAATCCAAATACATACACACAGATACACACACGAGCACACACCGATACAAAGATACAAATATGGTTACGTGCTTGGCGGAATATTGCAAAAATATTGCAACAACAAAGATGCAAACAGAAGCAAATGATAAACGATGTAAGCTCAAGTCGAAGCCAAGATACCCTTCAAAAGAATAAATTAAAGATAAAATTAAGCAACGACTTAGAAAAGTTAGGAGTGAAGCAAACGAGATGCAAAGTGGGAATCGGAGTGAAAAGCACAAAGCAATGCAGTGGCAAACGATAAGTAAAGCAAGCAAAAGATCGTAAAGCACAGATAAGCAAAATAAACCAAAGGGGGAAGCAAGAGCAGTTACAGAGCGAGAAGCAAAGCGAGATGCAGATCAAGATGCAAAGTCAGAAGCACAGCGAAAAACAAAGTGAGTATCAAAGCGAGAAGCAAAGCGAGAAGCATATCGAGAATAAAAGCAAGAATCAAAGGCGAAAAGCGAAGCGAGAAGCAACAACACAGCCCACTAAAAACCTAGCTAATCACACTGATTGGCTACCGAACTGGATGACCTATTTTATATACCCTACAATTGCATGTAAGTAGCGTTACGTTGAGGGACTTTCAGTTTTTTCTCGCCAATATTCCCGCTGATGAACTTTTATGTTGGTAACAAATATAAAAAAAATTGTGAATGTTCGAATATTCATTCATATGCAGACAACAGCAACAGCGGCGCCCCCTAGCAATACCCCATGCCCCTGACGGCCCCCCTTCCACCCCTCGACCAGCTACTAGTTAACTTGCAGTTCCAGCAGCAGTTGACTTGTGTGTGTGTGTGTGTGTGTGTGTGCGTGTCGTATGCAAGCACCATGCATATTTTTTAATTGAGTGCGCGGGGAATTGATTGTCAAGGACGTGAACGTGGTCCTGACTCTGAGCTGTATGAAGCTATGTGTTGTAGGTTGAGAGAAGGTGTGTTGGCCTGTTTGGCTGCCGTTACCGTTACCGTTACCTTTTACCAATTTGCTTTTGTGTATGTGTGTGTGTGTGTGCAATATGAATAACAGCACTTGACTTGGTTCGTTTGTTCCACTCTTCGTTTTTATATTGCCATTTTTTGTGGCTTTCATTCTCTGCAATGTGCAAATAATATGAGTACTTTAAGAGCTTCAGCTGCATCCAAGTGGATTCCATGGCTATAACTTGGTGGTGAATAAGAATGCTTGAACACAATTTGAATATGCGGGGGTACTTGAATGTATTACCCATATGGAAATGAGTAAAAGTTAATTTGTTTATTAGCTGTTTCATTGTCACCGATTGAAATACGCCCATCATGAAATAACAGTAAATAATGTCAAAGGATCTGATTAAAATCGATTTTCTACTGTATGAATTAATGATTGCATATCAATGTTACGAGTTATGTGTTTAGATATTATTTTGCAACTCTAAAACACATGATCAATCCTTTGGAATTTGATAATCCTTGGCAAGACTCCAAGCTCCATTTACCGAAAAAATAATGTACTGACTAGGAGTCTGCCTTAAATGAATATTTGCAACACTCTTATATACGCATTTTGCAACACTGCAACTGATGTTCCATGTCCGACAAGCTCATGAAAACCCCAAAGTAAAACAACTATGAGCCTTTTATAAAACTGAAAGCATTGCAGGTCTTAAACTGTAGATTAAATTCCGAGAGAATTGCACAGAATTGAAACTCTGTGTGTGGCAGAAACACGCTTTGTGTCCATCTCCTTGTTGTCCATCTCTGTTCGTCTTTCCCCCTTTCTCAGCCCCCTTTTGTTTTGTGCATTTCCGTTGCATGCTTCTATATCCGGTCCACAAATAAGCGAATACAACAAAAGGCTCGCTTGATATATGTTTGTATGTAGGTATACCAGGAGGAAAAAATATGTTTATAAATATAAAGAAGGAGGCATAGTTAGTGCATACTACAAATCCGTTTGGGAGGCAAACTCTTCACTAATGTATCATATATATAGCCATGGTCCCCATCTAAAATCCCATTCACTTAACAATTTGCAACGAACAGCGAAACAAACTGCGAATGAACTGAACTCAACTCAACCATTTGCATTGCTGGGCGAATAGTTTGTTTGCTTTTCCTTTTTGCTTCATTCTATTTTTATTTTTTTTTTTGTTGCTTTTGGGCCATGCACCGTTATAGCCGCCATTTTGTATTCGTGTTACAGTTACGCAGCGGCAACGCGCATTGCAATTTCCGTTTGCCGCGCCATATAAATATACATTTATTTCGTGTACTATTTCCCACACATGTCAACTACCGCAAAAATATCGTACTACGCCCCTCTGCATCCCCTTCCCCCTCCCTCTGCCAGTACCAACTCTCCACGACACTCTGGTCTGGTTTATTTTTCAGTTTACCGTTAGTTTAATTAATCTTAATTCACGACTACAACAGAAGCTGCGCCCCACTTCACATGCACAGATTTTATTTATGGCCAACCCGAAAAAAAAACCTAAAAAAAAAGGGAAGAAGCCAAAAGAAGAAGATAGCTTAGGTTAAAAGAGCTCGACTGGTGTATACCCTGTATTTCGTTTTTGAATAGCACAATGGAGTTGAACTCTTTTGCACCTAAATCCTTAAATTAAGCTTAACCTTTTAAACTCATTCATGAATACCTGAATTCAGTTAAGTGATGTTTTGTGTCCATAAAAAGCATATATGTAAATGCTAAAACCTCACTGGAATCGTTTATCAAAAATCCTCCTTGCATATGTCTAAATGTTTTATCGCGCATCATGAATAAAATTCATAAGCTTTTAACTTTTAAAACTAAACTAAACCTTTTCAGCCGTGTAAAAGCTAATGAAGAGTCGGCTAAGTCGATTTTGAATCAATTTTAGACATAAATGCAAATATTTTTCTGTTTCTTTGTGATATCTCCCACATATTTGACATTCAATTCAGTTGAATTTAGTTCAATTTTGTTATGCGAACCGCAAAAAAATCACTAAAAATTCCACAAAAAATAGATAAAAACAATATAGGCAAATATATTTCAAACAAAAACAACTTTTATTTTTGATGGTGCTTCATGGCCAGAATGCAAATATCGCATAAATTGAATTATTGAATTATTTTTGACTGCGTTGCATATTGAGAGACTGCCACGCCCACAATATTGTATGCGCACTCATATTTGCATATAAATGGGGCGGGCAAATGGATTTATGTATACTATTCACAAATAAACATCGTATGCGACTCGCGTTTCGCTTTTCAAATACTGTTTGATGTCTTTGTTTACAGCGCAAACTAAATTTTATTTTCGCATTTATTAGAAATATATCCCGCATTTTTTTTTTTTTATTCCATTCACTTTAGTGCAGTTTCTACTATCGCTTCGTCGCTGTGTGTTACGCAATATAAAAAAAAATAAATAAAAAAACAGCATTCAAAAGGTAAACGCAGGAAAATGTAGCACAAAAGAATAGCTGCGGCTAAAAATCGGCTGTGACAGCGGCTTTTTTGCTAACTTTTGAAGGTTTTCGAATTTCAATAATAACTAAATGCAGTTGCTTTTGGTTCAAATGATATGCACATATTTCTGATTAGAATCTTAGATTCGAGTCTGCTATTTGCTTGACACAAAATCAATTTTGTCAATTTTTAGGTAACATTTGCTGCAACATTGGCACAAAAGTTGTCTTTATGGAGAATATACATTAATTAAAGTTTGGATCAGCGCATCGGGTAAAGCCTTTTCGACATAAGATGCCAAAAAATTTGTATGCCAGGCTTCAAGTTTTTTAATGGAACTTCTAATTTGCAATCAAATTTGTTTTTATTAAAGATATAAGTGCACTTATACATCGATAGTTATATTTCCCAACTCTCATCCCAACTTCCGTCACGCAACTTAATATTTTATAATTTTTTTAAAATGGCATTTCCAAATAAAACTTTTTTTATTAATGATATGTCAATAAATCTTATATATAGTTAATTTTCCACATGTCATATAGCTTTAGTCTCTCATCCCAACTGCTGTCAGGCAACTTTTAATTTTAGTCAGACTCGAAAAAAGCCTTCAAATGGAATTTAAGTATATATGTATGTATATATATGTATATCCAAAGTTAATTTTCCAATTTCAGGCAACTCTTAAGCTAATAGCCCAAATGAATGTGTCCACGTGTTGGGTCTTTCATTCATTTTTTGTTTCCAGTTGCCATCAATGCAATTGGTTTCGTTTCGTGCCTGCCAATAATTGAGTTAGGTTTCGCCCAAAACTCCCTCCCCACCCCCCAATACGCCAACACTCTGGCCTTATCCTGCAGCTCATCTCGTGCGTATTCCCTTTGCCTGTTCTCAGTGCTGATTAGTTGTGCAGCTCCCGCGTCAACCTTTGCGTGAGCTGTCAAAGTGACAACTGAATTGCAGCAAAAAGTTTACGCTAACCAATGAAGACGGTGCCCCCGCCCCCGCCCCGCCCCCTTCCAGCAACCACTTTTCACCCACACCCTTTTTACATTCACTACATAACTCCCTCCCCACACCACCACCCCCCCTCCCTGTCGTTTAGATGTGTGCCCACTTGGAACAACGCAAAACTGTCTCTATCTTTATCCTCAGCTTGGAACAGACGATTGTTTCCCATAATATATTTTCGTGCCGTATGAATTTTGAGGCCACATCCCGGGTGTATTTTGGCACGAATCGTGCATCTTTTTCCTCATCTTTGTTTCTCACTTGAGCTGTCAGTCAAGACTTGCCAGGGTGTGTGCGTGAGTGTGTGTGTGTGTGTGTGGGTGCTGCAGACGTGTGGTTTTTCAGGCTAGCCGAGTTTTTTTTCCCGTAGTTGTTTTGCTTTCTCTTTTGACAGCTAAATGCAGAAGAAACAACATTGGAAGACTCTCTTCCCGCCACTCAGTTGTCAAATGCTTCTGCACTTGCTACATGTAAGCCCTCCCCCCCCCTCCCTTGCCGGTCACGAATGCTTTTAAAAAATGTTTCTTAGCAATTTGTTTGCCAAAATGCTGCACAGACATTGAGACGGCGCCGAGGCAAAGCAGGAGCCGGCAGAGCAGGAGCTAAAGAATAAGATGAAGCCCAACAACCAGCACCAAAAATGACGCTAATGGAAGCCACTGTCGTTTCTGCCTAGAGACCAGAAGCGGAATGGGTAGGCGCGGTGTAAGGGGGCGGGGGTGTGTCTGCTCTGGGTAGGTGTTCTACACCCTGACATGCCCTGGCAGTTGTGTCATATGCGTTTAATAAAAACGTGTGTGTGCACTGCGTTAATTGAAGCTGCCTTGCATTTACTTCTTATTATTCTTCTACTTTTTTTCTACCACTTGACAGCTGCCAGTGTTGCAAAGGAACTTTATTTGTCTTGTGGGAAAACGTTGACAAGTTATTTACCATTGTCAACAGGACTGACAGCTGCAACTTGCAATAAGAGTCAGTTTAATACCTTACACCTTGGTTTAGCTTGCAGAAGTGCTAAAAATATATATAGAAAAACTTTTTTTTCTAAAAGATGTTTTTTGGCATGTGAACATCTAAGCTATAACTGAAACTGCATGCCGCTACTCGCATATTACATTTTACATTTTTATGTTAAGTCTAAATGCAAATATTTAAGGCCTGCTGTTAATTAACATTTGCTAGTTCTGCTTGTGCACTACACTGCACTTGACTTTGACAGCCAAAGACTTTGAAAGCAAAACTTTGTTTTAAGAAACCTATATTTTGATTGATATACTTAAAGGATCTAAAATATAAGAATGTTAATGTGAGGATGTCGATGCTAAAATTGTATGCTATATTTAAGTTAAAACCGGTTTCAAGCCATTTCCCATAACTCAAAGAGTACGCTTATACAATATTCCTTCCCCCTGTTAAACAGTTGAATGGCTTTCGCGCCGTAGACAGCATTAGTATGAAATATTGAAAGTTTTAGGAAGAAACAGATGTGCTTCTTAACATTTCAGCTTGCTGTTACTAACAGCTATATGTTATGTTTCCATTGAACATGCAATGTCAATAACAGATATTGAGATGTAAACAAATTATGTTAGAATTATGTTACTTATTTTTAATGTTAAATAATAACAATAATTATAAATGAAGTTAAGAACTACTTACATTTGTTTTTACACTTGGAATCGAAAAAAATCCATACAGCTGTTTGTGTCTGATTAAAATTCTGTAATTAACAAGCACATTTTCCTTCCGCTAGCTTCTTTATGAACATAATGCCAACTTATTCATTATTCCATAGCATATGCTAATGAACCATTCACACTTGCAACGTATTACAGCTATTCAGCACAATCTCGTCCAGTATCCACGACCACCAAAGCGCACCCACTGGATTCATGTGGACTTTAGTCAAATGCAACCCGATTGTGTCTGTCAGCTGCTTTGCATATGCCTTGCATTATCCTGCCAGGGGAAATGGTAGACGTGATCGGATTAGCTATTTTATTAGAAGCTCTAAAATATACTCTATATAGAATTGTATATATGTAAATGTTCTTGTGCCCTCGTGTTCGAGTGAAAATTGAAATACGTTTTATTTATGTAATATTCAATAAAGCAACCTCAACCGTAGAGCACACGTAGTTCATGTGTATATGCCAGTCTATATAAAATATATGTTTTTTTCGTTCTATTTCTTTTCTATTTTTTAAACAGATATGATAAAAAGTTATGAGCGCACATGTGGGGCGCAGCTAGGACACCTTTGGCTTTGACTTTGACAGAGTCAGGCCATAGATGCAAGTGGCCGGAGTTGTAGCTGCAGTCCAAGGGGTGAGCAAAGGGCGAGAGTAGCGTAGAGGAAAGGCGCTTATGTGTGCGTTGCATAAATGAATGAATAAGTGAATCATTGTGAAGCTGACTAACTAACTGACTAGCTGACTGACTGACTGACTGACTGACTGACGAAACGAATGCATTGCGGGTCTTTTGACGATTCAATCACTTGAATAATGCCAGCCACAAATTCAGCTAACTGCAAATGTTCAATACAATTTGATTATGATGGAAAAGAGGAGCCGTCTTAGTATGGGGCATTTGCAGGTGTGTGTGTGAGTGTGGTGTGTGTGTGTTAGGTCTGTGCACTTGATTGAGTGCCTTGGCATGGCATTTGAGTGGCTTTGAGTGCCAAGTAGCGTCAACGAACAGCTCTCTGAATGAGAAAATTGCATAAATGCATGGCACTTTTCAGCGATTGCGATTTCCATTTCGAGCCACCCTGTGCAACTCATGTGTTAGCTATAAGTTGTTGTTGTTGTTGTTGTTGTTGTTGCTGTCTGTTTTCAATATTCAAAACAGTTGGCCATATGCAAACGCTTGGCTACAGCCCTCCAGGGCCAGAGGACCAGAGCCAGGGCCGAAAACAAATGCACGCAAATGACCCAAGCTCTGGACAGAGTTTTGTGGCCCTTGGGGGCAGCTAGCCAGATGAAGGACAACTAGCTAAGAGCTTGAGAGGAAGTGGGGGGGGGGGGGCCGATAAAGGGGTAGGCAGTGGAGCGTGTGTGTGTGTGGAGCGCAATCAGACAACAATTGTTAATAATAAATGCATAATTTTCAATTGGATTTTGAATGTTTTTGCAAGTACCCAAAACGGAACGGGTTGATTAACGAGCCAGGAGAGTGAGCGGAGAGGGAGAGGGAGAGGCAGGGAACTTGAGCTTGAGAGGTGGGAAATGAATGTAATTGATGTGAAAATATGGTATGTGGCATGTGGCATGTCCAGAAGCTGCACGGAACAAGTAGCAAGCGAAAAGACTTAATATTCATAGATTATACAGAGAAGGATTATGGCTCAAGCGGGAGGCAGCTTGATAAATGAGCTAAGGGAGGAGCTTGGTAGGTGGAACCTCAAGCATAAATATATCAATATGCATATTGGAACTTTGTGTCCAGAGATTGCTACGACTCGTTAAAGGATTAAAGATCAGGCAGAATATGAATAGATTACTGAGCTAAGAAAAAAGCCTGAAAGAAAATAAATATATACGCGGCAAAAGTGCAAAGAACTTCTTTAGCAAAAAAAGACGAGAAACTAAGACAATAATCGGAACGCCGAAGATTTAATGCCCTTGCAGACTTTTGGCTTCCGTTTTTGCAGATTTTTGAAAATACTAAAACTCGTAAATGCTGAGTTTAATGAAAACAGAACCAATTCCTCCTGAAGAGCTATATAACATGGTTGTGCGATATTGATAAGACTTGACACATATATAAGCAGCATAATTAAAATAATAATTGCCTGTTTGGACATTATATCTTTATAAACAAAATAGTTTTCCTTATATTACTTTTCGACCGTTCGTCCTAATGGCAGCTATATGATATAGTGGTCTGATCTAGCCGGTTCTGACTTATGTTTATGTTTGTTGATGCTGATTTAGATTATATATACTTTATGGGATCGGATATGTTTTTTCTCTGAGTTACAAATTTCCTGACAAAATCATAATACCCTCGACAGGGATATCAAGATAAAGAAGAGGACTTCCCGTTTAAAGGCAATACGACCTTGTTGGATTTGATAAATGGCTTAAGTTGATTGCCAGAATCTTATATGAAGATATGCAGAGCTCTGTAAATTACAAAATAATTCAATTTCAAAGGACTTGGAATGAGGCAGGTGTGTCCTTGCCACAACTCGAACCGGTTTGGCAGCGCAACTAACCGGGCTTACCGAAGCGTTAACTAATTATGTGGCTTATGTATTCAATATATTTTTAATATATATTAATTTTTATTGCTTTCGATTAAAAAGACATCAAATTTGAGTAGAAAATAACGCGCAAGCCCAAAACTTTATGGGGAAAAGGAAAGAAATGGAAGGGTAGCGACTGGCTAGGGGCTGGGCAGGGTCAGGCCCATAAAACTTACATATGTAAAATGCTCAAATTAACTTAATTAGATGGCAGCGCATGCAAAAGGCGTTGGTGCGCTACTTTTGTGTTTAAAGGTAAAACAGCTGCCTGGAACAAAAATTAGAGCTGGCCCAAAAGTGAAGGTATTCAGAAATGCGGCGCGCACCTGCCGGAACTTGCCACAGAAAACAACGACAACAAAATATCGGTTAAAAGAAAAACCAAAGCAACAAACTGGCCAACTGGCCCCGCGGCCACGCCCACTCCAAAAGTCGAGCGCAATTATTGTGTTAGTTGTTGTGTTGCTCATTAAAATTGATGTCTTAATTTGAAAAGTTTTACATGCAGCAGCAGCAGCAGCAGCAGGACACGCATGCACACACACACACACACACACACACAGAGAGACGCACAGGGGCACAGCGTGAGGCACCCTGTAATTAGGCGCCGCGGCATGAGTAAACCCAACTTGGCTTGAAGCCCTACGAATTCCGAAATGAAATGAAATTGTTAACAAATGAATTTTACCTCCAAAAATTGGCTCGCGGGCAAAATGCAAGAGGATGAGGACGATGCTGGGGCTGCATCCGAGTCTGCAGACTAAAACAGGAGCTGCTGCTGCTGCTGCAGACTGTGAACCAGTTAAATGCAAAGACAAATAACGTGAAATATACAACAACATTTTGCCTTTTGATTACGCGATTGGGCTGCTGCAATTAGAGCCCAAGCCCGAGCCCGAGCCCGGCTAAGCTGAGAGCTGAGTTGGTGGGGCGTGCGCGCTCCGATGAAGTTGTCAGTGGTTTGGGCTACCGTTCGTTCGGACGCGTTTTGCCGCAGGCGCTCCACAGTTGGTTTAAGCCAGGCCCAAGAAGCATTTTGACCAACGCCTGTAGCTGGTTAAAGTGGTTGTGCGTTGGTTTGTTGAGCAGCACCTTTGAAAATGAAAAAATCAAATCGATTTATATTTTAAACTGCCATAAAATGCTATTCAACTTATTAACAACGAAAACTCCTCTGCAAATTCCTGATCTAAAAGGTGGAACGCTTCAAAATGATTTAAAAGTGGTTTTAGTTCTGGATTTCAACTACAAATATAACAATGTCTAAGTAGCCTAAAGAATATTTCAAGAAAAATGCGATAAATTAAAGACACTAAAGTAAGTTTTAAAAAGTAGTTTTAAAAACCAGTTTTAATGTGTTGAAAACGTAGTTTTTGAAATACACTGAAGACATTTCATAATCAGGCTGTTCAAATTGTATATGAAAAAATATATGTCAAAAGCTTTGAAGAATGTACAACAGAAACAGAGTTTTTCTGAGGAAAGCTGCCTCAAATTTGTTTAGGACTTAGTTGAATGGGAGAATAAAGTAGAGTATAGAAACATGGCATAAGTCCACCTATGTTTCCGATTTGAATCTGAATTTTTTTTAAAAGCATTACAAACCAAAACAATATTAACAAATCTAAGCAGAATTCTGCGAACTGCCTCAAAGTTGATTTTTGGCTAAATGTGATCATAGTTACTTTGAAAATACCGCATTGATTTGATTCAGATTTGAATTTGTTACGAAATTTAAGTCTTAAAAAAAGCATACATATACACACAGCTGGCTGGCAGACAGCCAGGATCCAGTTTCACGTAACGCGTACCGCGCACCCCGCACTCTGTACCCACACCCATATATCTCACATCCTGGCTATGATTCGCTTCAGCATTCGCCATGACAGTGTCTGACAGTGCACAAAAGGCATTGTCCTTGTTCTTTGGCGTATTCAGGTAGTCGAACAACTGCACAACGTATGCATTTTGTCAGTTGGCTCGGACATCCCTGTGAGATGCTTCCCCTTTATTCTAAGCTTTAGTTACGCTGCTTTGATTTTAGATTATTGCCGGGCATTTGACTATCTGTTAGAGGAGGCAGCTCTTGTGATATAACAACGTAATCTCCGCCGGACATGGACAGCTGTTGGATTCGACAGCATGCAGCTGCCCTGCCGCTGTTGTTGTTGTTGTTGTTGTGCTCATGGTACTCTAAGGACTCCCAGAGGACACGCTACTAATCACGAGTCGTTGTCGCTGTTGTGGCTGTTGTCACTTCCTAATGAGAGTGCAACATAGCACCAAATAAAAAAGAAAAAAACTGAAACTCATAGACTCAGGCAACAGATTCGTGTGTATCCTGTTGTCCTGGCGTCACCAAGTGCCAGACACTTGATTTCCCAGGCCGTATAATTTTATGCGCGCGTTTCGCAGGCGTCAAAGTGTCAACTGTCAAATGCGTCGCGATGTTTCAACACTCAACAAACAGCCCCGGCCCCGGCCCCGGCCCCGAGCCCCGTACCCCAGGCAAGGTCGTCACAACGGCCCAGACATGTCTGCTGCCTGGACAGACGGCGATTGTCTGTCTGGCAGCTAGAAATCGGACGCCAGCGACAACGACTCGTGTTTATATTTAAAATGTCAGCACAACTGGCAATTGGATAGGATACATCCTGTCAGGCAGTCGCACTCAACTGCTACACTCAGAGAAAAAAAGGATTCAAGCAATTTGCTACTCAAACTTCTTCTATAAATGTTGTCAAAACCTACACAACATTTCTTCGGAGGAATCCCAAAAATTCTTGATACCAAAGTAAAGTAAACTAAAGAAATATCTAATTTCCTTAATAATATTTTAATTATGTTTATTTTAGAAAAATATATTTATTAAGGATGACTCAAACATAATTTAAAGTTATTACGGAACTATA
The DNA here is from genome assembly GCA_035045885.1 of Drosophila borealis. Classification (NCBI taxonomy): domain Eukaryota; kingdom Metazoa; phylum Arthropoda; class Insecta; order Diptera; family Drosophilidae; genus Drosophila; species Drosophila borealis. The sequence continues at coordinate 1,244,215 of JAWNOR010000113.1, forward strand.
TATATTTGTTGGGATTAAAACAGTAAATTCCATATTGAAATTTTGACAGGCTACTTTCGCTGAGTGTACGACTGAGCTCCTGAACTAAGCTCATCATCGTCGTCATCAACGCGCTCAGCTCATTAGCATCGTTGTGTGGGCAGCTCTCGTGGCCCATCACACGCTGATTATCATGCACATTATCCACACTCACACAAACACACTCACACACACACGACACTCGTAATTGTAACTAGTTTGGAGCAGTCCCAGTGCTACTCAAGAGTCCTCAGCCTATCCTACTTCCACTCCTGGACAATAATAAATCTTTTGCCGGTCAGTGATTTTAAAGAGCGCCAGCAAACAAGCGCATAAATATAAATCAAAGCATATGAAATAGATTTCCACAGTGGCGTCGTGTAAACGCTGCATTATGGGTGTAGCATTACCCAACACTGAACGAGTAAGAAGCAAACACACATCAAAGCAAACAAGCATCAAATTTCTCAAAAGGTTAACACTTAAGAGGCAAAACAAAAATAAAAAGTAAATATGTTGCCTTAAAGAAAATCTTTGAAAAATTTGAGACTTTTCAATAAATTTCAGAGAAAATAAATAAATAAAATTTGTTTAAAAATATTTTAAGAACTTTATAGCTATGCTATAATAGATGTATGTATATATCGATTGCATAACAATTTATTTGAACAAAAGTCAAGCTATAATGATGATACCTTTTTTACAATTAAAAATCAATTAAACTCTATTTTTATCTACCCATCATTCTCCTTGACTTGTTAATAGATGCACAGATCCTAATAACATAAAGGCAAAAAGAAATGTTTTATATATTTTTGTGTGTATAATACATAAATGTAATATGTTATTATGGAAAAGAAATAGGTTTTGCTGCATTAAATGCAGAAATATTTTACTTTGCAAACTCAAAGATATTAGAGAAGATGTTCTCGTAACTGTTGGATATTGGATAAGTAAATATCATTCACATCAAAAAACAAAATCAAACCATTCATGATATATTTCAAGACTCGGGGTTGTTCCACAAATATTCAGCTAATCTTTATTGGTTATCCCAGCCACATATTACCCCAACCAATCAACCCAAAACCATTTCATTTAATCAACCCATGCGAAACATTCAAAATATGTTTCACTGCTAAAGCAAGTAAATTTCGCAAAAAAAAAAAAAATCTGTATAAAAACCCACTGTAATACTTGCAACAAAAATTTTTTTTATTATATTCCTTGCAATATTGAAGAGCTCAATATCCCAACTGACCAGCGGCGATAACGGGAGCAAGGCTCGAACCCCTCGCTATGGGCGTCTTTGGCTCTGGCTAAGGAACTTGCCCGGCCGGCCCTTTCTTTTAGTTGTATTTTTATTTTTTATGTTTTTAATGGGCGGAGGTTGGCGTGGGGAAGGGGGCGTGGGTGGTATTTGTAACATTATTTATAACTCAGCGGCGCAGGGATAATGCCATATTAAATGTCAACTGCACTAGACACACGCTCATAAGACTTGTGGGACACACACAAATCCCAAACATGAAAAATCTATTGGTTCGTTTTCGTAACGTTGCCGAAGCAAGTTAAGTCCTTAAGATGTCCTGCAGCGACACAAAGGCGGAAAGTAAATCCATTGAGTTTACCTTTACTCCACAGCCTCACAGAGGGCTGTTGACCCTCTCGTGTCCCTTTTGTCTTTACGCGCCAGTGAAGACTTTTGGGCCGCACGAGATTCACCCGAATCACCCAGTGGCCGAGTGATTCTGATTCTGATTCCTTTTGCCACTCATTTTTAATTCAGCTCACATGCTCACATCTGTTGGTCGCTGGAGTATCCTTCCTGTCCAGTTTTGGCCGCTACATGCTCCATTGATTTATGCGCTGCCAATGCTCGTCCTGTCCGTTGTCCTGCTCCTTGTCCTGGCTGCCGCATTGTTCATCATATGCCTCGCTGGTTACTTTGTTTCCTTGTATTATATTGGCCACATTTGTGGCTCATTTTGTACATGCTCCGCATGTCTGATAATGACCACAGAATTTCATTATCCATTCGAAATTCGTATTGTAATTAATTTAATAGATATATACGTACATAGACATATACATACATATATATCGCTCATAAGTAGTCTTCATGTCCTGCCAAAGATGCTGCATGCTTTTATATATTAGGGTATATTTGTTCGATTATAGACTTGTTAGATAAATAGTTCGTATAACTACAACTAATTATAAATGTTCGTCTACTTCTGAGTTTTAGCTAGATTATTGTTTATTATTTAAATATTCTTAAGTATTCATGTGAGAGACGTTTAGAAAGAGATAATAAAGCCTAACTAACGCCTTTTATTTCTAATAAAGATCGCGCTTCATATTATTATCAGGGGTAAAATTTGAAAAATATTTTATCATATTCTTTCTTCTATAGCACAAAGAGAAGAAAATATAAATATCTTTACAATAAATTTAACTCAAGCGAAGTATATTAAGTATGAATTGTTTACCTTAAATGCAAAAACGGGTGAGGAAAAAAACGGTTTAAATATAAATTAGAATTAAGGAGCAAATGTTATAAAAACTTTTCTCTCCAATTTGTAACTATTAATCCTGGTAACTGTTAAGCCTTAAAAATATCCTTGATATTTAATATATTTAAGCAAAAACTTTAAATTATTCAAATTTTTTCAATCATAATTGGATTACTATAATATAAATTTTAAGCTCAAAGAATTTGATTATTGTATCAGATAAGATTGCAAATATGGTTTTTAACAATAGGAATAATAACTTAAGGGAAATACCTATAATTCGCCCAATAAACACAATTAGCTTTGGGACGGGCTAATGCCAATTAAGAATTACAAATTGTTCATATTTAAAGACATTTTCTGAATAATCTGTCAGCAAGGCGATTCATCTTCGTCTGCACAACTCCAGCCTAATCCCTTTAGCTCTTTAGGATCTCATTCATCCATCATATAACTAGCCGAAAAGTGTAGCTCATACCAGGAACGAGCTCAGCCGGCACTTGTCCGTACCCGTTCGGAATGGCAAGTAAACCCCGAATGCACGGGAGTGAGAGAAATAAGGAGAGATGCTTGGTCAGGGCTGCCAGACGTCGTCGGCCTCTTGTCTAATTCTATCAATTTAATTAGTTTCTTGCGCTCCAATTGCTGCCCGGATTCGGGCAGCAAGTGTTCCATGGATATGCTGCGCAATGCACAGCAGTTGCGTTCGCATCACGTACCAAATGAGCAGCTCCAGCGGCGTCTGGAGTCGAGCAGCCGGTTGATTCTCCCGCCACGGCTGTGGGCGTGGCTGCTGTACACAGCCAGTCAGCCGTTGGGACGTATCAATCATAATGGCAATTGACTACCAGATTTTTGACTTTTGAATCCTTTTTTAAAGCGAAAAACTGCACCTTTGACTTGTTGGCTTCTGCTCAATCATGGGCATCGATCATTGCGGCAGAGGAGGAGGCCACGATTTTCATTTGTGCGTCAACTCCTACTTTCATCTCGGACTGCGCTTTGTGGTCTCTGTGGTTTCTCTTTTATCTTATTTCATTTTTTTTTTTTCTTTCAACTTTTTCCAGGACCTGGTATCTCAATTTCAGCAGCTGATACTCAGATCCGGCACTCGGCACACCCCGGTTGTGGCTCTTTGTTGTGCATTGTAGGTGTGAAATGCTCAAAGAACTCATGCATATCCTGTTGACAGGCTGCGCTGACTGCATTAACCGCCTGCTGCTGCCGGACTCGGGTCCTTTGTTGTCCAGCCGCCTCGTCCCGCTTATCTTGCTGCCTGCCAGCCTCTGTTCCTTTGCCTGTTCATTTCTTTATAACATGTGTTTCACAAATGTTCTTTGAAGCCAGTAACATCATTGTTCCCATCCTCATCAATGTGGTCGCCTTTTCTTGACAATTTTTAATTTACGTTCGTCCTTTATGCAGGCGGTAGCATCTAATAACTCAATTAAACGGCAGCCTTCCTATCGATGACAGCCAGCACCGTAGTCCCTATAAAAATGTTCGCAGTCTTTAATGCAATATCCTGTGTATACGGCAATTGCAAACCGCAACAGACAGGATACGAAGCGTCGCACGCCACGGAAGCAGAAATCATAATGGCAATGACAGGAATATCAATTTACGCACGGGGAAATTAACAAGGTGGGCGGAGTAAAATCTTCCATTGCCATTTAATTATGCCGCACTGTGGGCGGGCATATTCTTAGAAAGCACACAATTCGCGACTGGCCCTTGTTAAGTCGCATTACAATTGAATTGTGCTCAATTCGCCAGTTGATTCTAGCGTAAATATGTGCGAATACTGTGGAATGGCATCAAACTATAATGTACCTATTTTTAGAAACAGTTTAATATTAAATGTCTATGATTCCGAAAAATGTTTTGCCTGCAGCAGAAAGACGGAACAATGCAAAGTTTTAAGACGATAAACGAGTGTAGAGACACATATAAACGGAAACAAGGACATGACTATATCAAGTCGACTGTTGATGCTGATCTAAAATATATATACTTCATGGGTCGGAGGCGTCTCTTCGTATGCCTTACACATTTCATGACATAATTATAATGCCCTCCACAATGATTAAAAGAGATTTAGTAATTTTTCCAACTTTAATTTAAATACCTAAAGGATTCACAACTTATTGGAATGCGAAACTTTTCCAATTATATTTTATATAGTATGCAAACATCAATATAACTGTGCTAATTTTTATATAGTTTGTATTTAATATATATTTTATGTTATGTTATATATTTGTTGTATTTTATATATACCTTCAATGTGTGCAAATACTTAAAATTTATTAATTAAACAAATTCCTCAGATTAAAGAGAACGTTTGTTATTCCATAACTATATATTGTTTGTTGATTTCATCAACATTTGTTACATTTTATTCTATTATTTCTTGATCGAATTAATTAATACAATTTCCCCAATGTACGCTTATTCTGTGATATAGTATTTATATTTTACAGTTTATTTCAATCGTCTTACAATTGCCCAAAATTAACCTTAAATATAATACTGATGATCTTTTGTTAAATAGAAATTTGAATAACAGGAATTTATGAGGCTGTTTATTAAGTTTCTAGAATGAATATTCACATCAAGGTTAAGTTAATTAATTTGCTGACTGCCACATCATTTAAAATCAAATCGAATATTTCTGTTCAAGCAACACGGTTCGTCTTCAATTATATTGCTGATATTCAATCCTAACTAAGGCTCAACCCAGGACCAATTGCTTGCGCCGGAAGCAAAGCAAACTTCATGAAAATTTGCCATTTCATTGTTAACATAGCACGTCTAACGCGAATGAAAAGCGAGGGAAATGCAGAAATAGATGCTGAAAGAGGGAGGGAGTGAGAAAAGGAGCGAGAGAGCTGGTACATAAATCTAATAAACACTCGAAGCAAACCAAGTTGGAAAATTCAAAGAAATGTAAGGCAAAAATAATTGCAAAGCCAGCGCGAAGAAGAGGATTATGAAAATAATTACCTGTGGTCTGTGTGGCAGCAGATAGTTTGCCAATTTTAAAAGCAATATTTGTGGTCTCATTAGTAGCTTAACTAGCCCAGAGGCTCTGTGAAAGATGCTTGACATGCATATGAAAAACCCTACTTAGCTGTGCTGCCTAAGCCGAAATGCCTAAGCCTGGCAGCAAGAACCAATCGGACACTTCATTTGCATCTACGAACGTCAAGTTCTATAATCGGCTTAAAAGAGGAGAGCCCAGGCGTGGGCGTGGAGAGAATCAACGTGAGAATTATCGATATTATTGGCTTATGTAGCCAATAATTGAGCTATTTATAAAAGGCAGCACAAAATGATGTAACGTTAGCTATGATGAGCTGCAGTTGAGTTCCCTGTTCGCGGCTCGTTCTAGCCCTCTCTAAACGAGCTGTGAACCGTAGGTGTTGGCCCAAATCACGATGTAGACAATGCCAACGCCTTCGCCTCTGGACACCTGCACAATAGGTTTTGGATACCATGGGGTTAAATCTTAATTAAAAGCTGCTTTTCATCTCAACACACACACACACGCACACAACACATGCAGCTCACAGTGTGATATCTCTCCCTACCCGCCCCTCCCTCTTTATCACCTGTTTGATAGGCGAACAATAAGAGGCCGTTAAAACTTATATCGCTGCATGCTGCGATGTCTGCTGCTACCCAAAATGAGGTGCTGAGATCTCAAATTGACTCTGGCCGCATGCTGCTGATTAGCTGCTGATAAGTTTCGGGCTGCTGTTAAGCAGTCCACGGCAATCAATGAGAATGTTATGTAAATTGCTTTCCACAATTTCTCACAGCCAACCCATTTCCATTTCCATTTCGATTTCCATTCTTGAAACTAATCCAATGTGCTGCAACGCCCCATCAATTGTGTAGCATCTGTGACACCAATGTTTGGGCCTCAACTCTTATCTGCCAGTTGCTCTAATCTCTAACCGGCTCTAATGTCTTCATCATCATGCATTTTCTCGTTGGTGTTTAACAAATTTCTTTTGTATACTAGTTGGAAGGAAAAAACCTCTTACTCAGACCGCTGCCCAATAAAGATATCACAGTTTTATATACATTTTTTAGTCAATTTTTATATAATTATGCGGGAATTAAAACACTTCATTAGCTAAATAAATTGGTTAATCCATTTTCAAATTGTTTCTCAAGCTTGGAGCGTGAAAGTTGCAATGATCTTTTATGCAAATCAAGAAAAACCAAAGAGAATTAAAGATTAAGTGATGTAGTATATCTTGCATAGATCATATAAATAACTTGGCAAAGATACATATTTTTACAAAACTCTAACATCTTAATGATTTTTACATTTTTTGATGACTCTAGAGACCTAGTTTATCATAGTATATCAACTGCTCTTTGTAGTAAAATTAATTCAAGCCAGGTTTTTACATCTGCTGACTAAAGCGCAGCAGAGCTAATTACAGCGAGAAAAAAGCATACATATATGCAGATCTGTACGTTTTGATACCTCGTAACCATTGAAAATGTTAAAAAAAAAAAGAAGGTATATTCGTCTTGTGCACATGTATCTTACAGGCAGACGCAGGTATGTCCGACCGCATAAAGTTCTTAAGCATAAATCAAAAGCTATAAAGGGTGTCCAGTTTTGTGTATATACATTTATTAATGGATCAAGCTCCGAATTTCTTCGGATTATAATCGAGAATGCATTTCCCATAGTCTGTGGAAAGGGGAAGCAGAAGTATATCCGCTTTATAGAGTGTGCAGCTTGCAGCGAAAGAATTCTCAGAGTGATATAAGAGAAATATATTCTACGAAAATTATTGGAAGATATACATATCTAAATAAGATATTTTACACAACTTCATAACCATTGCGAAGCATCTATGTGAAAAAATTCCCTGTCTCATGTATTACTTGCTAGAGCTAAAGCCAAATCGTGCTATAATCAAAATATCTCTGTCTTCTAATCTTTACAGCATAAAAAGGTATACCTACACCGTTGCCTTCAAATGTCAATTTCAATTTCAATCCAACAATTTAAGCCAACATCATTCAATCTATCGCATCGTGTGTACGTTTGTGTGTGAGTTATTCTTTTTGGTGCCACTCTAAAGTCTAAGCCGCTACTAAGTGTCGTGTTGAACACATGTACATCAAATTCAATCAAATCAAATACCATACAAAATCCAGCTAACCCTCTGCTACCGACAGGAGCCCCTCTCTCTGTGACGTATAAGTACAGTTATGCCTGGATGATAGGCATGAAAATTTCCGAAGATGTATTTTATGTGCCCTGTCATTTGTCTGTCAATCAGCTGTCGCATATTTTCTGGCAATAAGGGTTAATTTACGCTCATAATCCTTGCCCGGCGGCAGCTCCTGCCACTGGCTGCTGCCGTCGACATTTGCTTGCACAATTTTGTCACACAACATGTCCTTCGGGCTGAAACGACAGCGGCTACAACAACAACAACAACAACAGCAACATGAAAATTTCGCTTTGTTTTTCGCTTTTCGGAAAATGTTGCCAGCGCCTGTGAATTTTTAATGCTGATTGACAGTCCGTCGAAAAAGTCGGGCAAGGCTCTCTCTCACATATTGATTGACAATTGGCCTTGTTGCGGTGCATTTTCTAACTGGACTTTTTATGATTTTAAAACGCTTTTCGCTTTCGCTGGCACTGAGAAAATTTGCATAATTTTTTGTTGGATTGCAGATGGGAAAAACATTTTGGGCTAAGTTCATTTAATTGCGCCATAATTGCCCCCCTTCTATTATCAGGCGCAGAGACACAACAACAGTTTTGTCATTATAGTGACGAGGGTTAGACGGGGAGGGGCGTGGCAACACATCAATTAAAACGCGAGTCATAACGGTGCACAATACACGCATGTGATGTGTCCACAACGCTCCGGTTCAAGCAAAAATAATAATAGCTGCAATTCGCTCAATGCCGCATCCAAAAAGCTAATCATCCTGGCAAAAGGACTTGCGCTCACATAATTGCGCCACATAATTGTTGGTGCGACAGGCGGACAAAAGGTTGCCACCACACCACGATAATGGTTAGGGTTGCCAGGCTTGCTGGCTTATTCCCACATAATAGTTGGGTTTTTATTTGCACCGTTGCGCAATAGTTGTTATTGCAACAATTTAAGGATTATATTCATAAGTCCGGCACCAACGTTTTATCTGCAACTTCAGGCACTGACCGGAATATCTGATGTATGCCACAGGGTGGCCAGATATATCAAAAGTTGGTTGGATCTGGGCGACTTTTCAAGTGCGCTAATTAAGTGGAATGGTTTGTGGAATTTTAATAAAGGAAATTGGTAGAATCTTAACAATAATACTATTAATAAGTTCGATTAAATATTTGATATATATATAAAGACAGAACGAGAGAGATACATATAGAGCGTAAAGTTGCATTCACCATAAAGTCTATGGGAATTGAAAATAAAAATTATGCAAAACAAGCTGAAGAAGAATATACAAAAAATTATAGTTAAGAATATAACAAAAAGAGAGAGGAGAATAAGATAGAGAATATAGAAGCGAGAAGGCAAATGAGAAAGAGAGAAAAGAGAGAGAGAGATAGCGAGAATAAAGTAGAGGGAAATACAAATTAGATTTATCACAGAGTCTACGAGAATTGAAAAAACTTTTAAGAAAATCGAGAAAAATACTATCACAGAATTGTAACAAAATTAAAAATAATAAAGAGAGAGAGAGAGAGGGAAAGAGAATATAAGAGAGAAAAAAATACAATCTGTTCTGATTTAAGCGTAAAGTTGGATTTACCATAGAAAATTGGAAAGCGAAACTCAGAAATATTAAAAGAAAATTAATTATTTATTATTTAAAAAAAAAGTAGTTAAATAAGTGTTCACCTAGATTTGATATAAGTATTATAGTATCATAAAAATGACTGAAATTAAATGTATTTAAATGATATATATATATGAAAAAGTAAGTAGTAGAAGGAAAATAAGATTCTATATTAATATTAAAGCAATTCATGGAAAAGATAGTTTTTAATAAAGAAAGTAAACGAATTCCCTATAATGAACCCATAGAAAATGAATCTTAATAACAGTTTTCCAAAGATTAAATCTTGTCGTTTGCTTGATATATCTAAAACAAATACGCCAATTTGTAAAGGTTGCTGAACCATTCAAGCAGTAACCACAAACTAATATGCCTCGCAGAAAGTAGCGCAGCGCGTAGGAAAAAATGTAAACCGCAAAATTAATGAGCAGAAAGCAAATTGAACGATGCATGAAGTGCGCCGTTGGCTGCTCGAAGCAGCCATTGTGCAGGGCAATTGGCGATGTTGGTGGTGGGTCAACGGATCTGTCCCATGAAGCAGGGGCTGGCGTTCTGTGGGTGAGAGGAGGGGGTGGGTGGGTGGATGGTTGTTGCACTTTCGTGACTAATGCAAACATACGCTTGTTTGCACAATGCCACAGAGACTGCGTTGATGCTAATCGCCAGAGACAATTTAATCTCTAATCAAAATTCAAAATCGCAAATTTCCGAATTGCCAAATGAGAAATGCGAGATGGTAAATGGAAAATGCAGCAGGCCGGTGGTAGGGGGGTGGGGGGTGGGCGCAATGGGGGAAATGCTGTCATGAAAATGCAATCAACGTTTGGCCAGAGACTTGCGCATTAATGAGGACATTAAGCCAGAGACGGAGACAATAGAAAATGGTTCCGCAATTCGAACTGGAACTAGTTGAACAACAACAACAATAACAACAACAAGAGCTCTGTGTTTGTGTTGATTGTTGTTTTTGCTCACGTTTATTGGGAAATAGGAAAAATATTTTGTTGTTGACATAGCCAAAGGATTTTCACACGTTGGCCGCGGGTCGATAATATTTATTTATTGATTTATTATGTGAAATAGGGCAAATGCCCCTGTACCCCTGCTGCAGCTGTGTGTGCGTATGTGTGTGTGTGTATGTTAGCTCATTAAATGCAATGAACGGCGCTGCGTTAACAAGAAAGTGCAACAATCTGAAGTTAAGTCTCGAGAAAACAGAAAAACAAAACGTAACCAAAACCAAAAACTAACGAGCTGCTTGGTCAGCCCAAAGGATCGGCGATTCGACTTTGAAGTGCGGCGCGCTTGAGGCACAAAAACAACAACAACAACAACAGCAGCAACAACAAAGGAGCCCAGGCAGTGATTTTTATGATCATTTGTTTGTTTGATTACAGCAAACGGATAAAAACCCAGCCAGGAACTGAGCACACATAAGAAAGCCGCTCGCATCCAGCCTCAGCAGCTTGGATGCTGCCTCATTTCGTTTATTTTTGTTTCCTTTGCTGAAGATTGTAATGGGAACTCATCGCTGGTATGGTGCATGCGCCGCATGACCTGCTGCCGGCAAATAAACAACCCCGAAGAATACAACTCGAAATTCACAAATCTGTTGCACCTTTTCTCGAAAACAAAAAAACAGAAAAAACCAAGCGACGCGCGACGCTGTGCAAACAAGAATCATACGTAGAATTTGAGAAATTCCAAGGGCCATACACTCGTTCAAACAACAGTCACATGTAAATAGTTGAATGGCCCGACAAAGTTGGGAATTGTCAGGTCATTGTGTAATCGTCACTAAGCCGACGTCCCGAGACTTAGGATTGTCCAAGAAATTAGCATTAAATGTCTGGCAACAAGTCCGGGAATCGACAACGACAATGACATGTGAGCATTAATGGGCGGATGAGCCTAAAAGAGAAACTGACCTAGGCTAGGAGTTAGGATATATAGAATAGTTAAAAAGTCAAGAGATGTTAAAATCACAAGGCAACGATCAGTCTATACTAAATTTATTTTGATGTTAAAACTTAATATGTTTTAATGATTTAGAAAATAAATATGTGTTAGTTTTGGCTTGTTAAGAAATTCATATTTTTTTTGTAAGAACTCAGAGGAGATTTAAAGAAAAGTATTTCTTTGTTTTTAAATCATTTTCGTACTAAACAGCTTTTTTCTGTTGTCTTTTGTTCCATTTGTGTGTCTATAGTAATAATTCGGTCGGTTTTCTAACACTTTATTTTTTTAGAAACTTAATTAAAAAATGATCTATTTTGGCGTCACTGGGGATCTGTAATTCTTACGCTTAGCTCACCACATTAAACTCTGACATCTTTAAGATATAAGGGTTATGAAAAAATTCCTTAAAAACGTTGAAGACTATATACGAAGCTTAAAAATCTAGCTTGTAGTTCTGTTATAGAAATGGCGATTCATCTAGTTATCGAATTTTTCTCTGTAGAAAAATGTATTTTGGGTATAGAGAATAAAAATGTTGACTTTAGAAGTCAACATTTAAATATCGGAATGAATTCAATTTATTTTTTATAATTTATAATTATTATTCGGAAAACATTGCTCACAATATAATATCTTATTAGATGAACTCGAATAGAAATTAGTCAACATTTTTAATGAATTAATATTCTTATTTTATGTCTCATTCATGTTTACAGCGTTGCTTTTTATAAATATTAATGATAAATATCAGTGCTAATTTTTTTCAAGTATTCGAATCGAATTCCGAAATGAAACTGTCGAATTCTTTGATCCATTTTTCACAGAATTTTTAGTTTTCTCCTCTAATTCGATTACCATTTAAACTTCCAAACGAAAAAGTAAAGAAATTCTTTAAAATCTTCACCATTTAAATATCTATTCAAATTGAAAAATGCAGCTTCCATTGTAGCATCCATTTCCGTTCAGTTTCTATTATCAAACCCTAATATATTATTTTCCTCTATAGTCCCAATCGGCGACCATCGAATGCGAACAGTTGATTTCTTTGACTCTATTAAGTTCAACTTATTGCACTCACAATAAAAATAAAAAAAAAAACTCACACCCATGAAGAACTCTTTTCATTGCCTGCCATGCGACTGCCTTTTAAGCGTAGAAGTGGAAATGGGCATAGAAATATCTCAGGAAATATCAAAATAATATACCACGGGCACACGCGCCGAGGACAGGCAACGACGTTGACGATGATAAAGATGATGAGACCGAAGGCGACGACGATGTGCCACAAATAAAAACGCTGAGGAAGTTACCACTCAACGGCGTCAGAGGCAGAAATATGTTGCCACTGGATTATCCTGGCACATACAACAGCGAATATGCCAGGGACTAGGTATTTTGTATGTATATTTGATATACTCTTACCGAGGGTATTGTGATTTTCTCAAGGCACACATCAGTCTCTTAGTTTTGAGCCTAAGCTATGTTACTTTAAAGATATCCATTTTGATCTGATTAAAAGCTCATGGGAAAAGGCATAATTTCCGTAGAGGATATTTCACTCGGCCATCAGCCCAAGATTCAATTGGGATTTGCCCGAATAAACAAATTTTCTCACCTCCTTTTATCATTATAATATATCAAATTAGTTCGGTCCAATGGTAAATGTTGTAGTAGATAGAATAATATTATCCAATAATATATGTACGTAGTTAACAAGCTGATATATATATTTTTATATATGTTAGGGTATATCAGCTACGACTTCTCGTCTCCGCTTCTATTCTCTCATGCATATATATACTTTTCTTTAATATATTTGAATTACCGCAGTTTTATTCGCCGTTGCGGCTGCCCTTTGCCTCCTGTTGCCACGAACGTGCTGTGTGCGCGTGCATCGGGAATCGCACTTTAATTTACACTCGAAAGACCTTTCACGATTTCCCACACGGCGCTGAAAACGTGTCCGCAACAAATGAGCAGCGACGGTCCATAAAAAGCGGCGCTCCAAAGGCAAAAGGAAAACCCAGCAAGGCCGGGTACACGGCTACACGAACACAAAAATGCCAGGCGTAATAATTCGATTGTCCACTCAAATGAAATCGAATGCACAAAATCACAAATCACAAATCAAAGCAACTATCAAAAAAAAAAAAAAATTGGAGTTCTAGGAAAGAAAGGACACGAGCAGGGAGGGGTTTGGGAAATGCATTTCCCAAGCAATAATAAACAATAATTGTTGTTGTTGTTGAGGCGATAAGCATATCTCGCACAGGAATAACCACCACAGCACCCCCCTTCCATCTCGCCCTCTCTAACCATCTCGCCACATCTCTCACGCTTTCCCAACCCTGGTACATTAATGGCAGCCAGGACAGGCGCTCAAGTGTTAAGTGTCAGATGCAGGATAAGTGCGTGCAGCGACAGGATATTTGTTTGTTTGTTTGTTTGCTCCTTGCTGCTGCGAGATGTGTGTGCGTGTGTATGTGCGTGTGTGTGTGTGTGGGTGTGTGTGTGTGTGTGTGTGTGTGTCTGTGCGATTGCAAACACATCAGCGACAGGCACATTTTTAATGTGCACTCCAAGGCGAACTGGGCGTAAAAATCACGATTGGAACTTACAAATGACATGACATGTGACTTCAACTGAAATGCAGTGCGCGGGTGTGAGGGGCGGGGTGGTGTGTGTGCTGAGTTGCCTGCGATAGGCAGCAAACCCTCAATCGATTGACCAAAGTCAAGTTTAATTTTTGGCCTGCACTCTAAATCTTATCTCGCCATCTGGGCAGAGCCAGAGGGTTTTGCCAAAAACAGGAGGGCAAAAAATATGTTCTTAGACGATAAGAACTAAACGCTGGGTGGACAGCTTATTGCTAAAATAAGAATCATAATTTCTACCGAGAATTGGAGCTAAGGATATTATGACCAGGTTAGATAAGAAATATCATGCTAAGTATAAATTGTGTGAGTGATCGACAGTCAGGATAAATCCAACATACTAAAATCAGACACCAGAAACTGAAATATATTGTCGAATTATGTTGATGATGGATGTGAATGTGCTTGGTCGATTGTGTAAAACATACAAAAACAAAACGAGCTGCTAATATTATAGAATTAATTTTATAAATAAACTTAAGGATTACAAAAAAGGAAAAAAGGATGCCAAAAGTTTTACGAAACTACGAAAGTGAGTAAGGTGTGTGATTTTTTTATTGTAGAGGGTATTATAACTTTTCCATGAAATGGTTATCGCATAGAAGGAGACATCTCCGACCCCATCAAGTATATATATTCTAGATCAGCATTAACAGCCGAGTTGATAGAGCCAAGTCCATTTCTAAGCTTTAAAGCTATAGCCTTGAAATTATTCATGGATCCGTTTTTCTGCTGCAGACAGTAAATATGTGGGAACTGGCCGGATCGGCCCACTTTATAACATAAAAAAGTAGTTAATTGCATGAAAAACTGATATCTGAAACAAACTCGGCATTTATAAGTTTGTTTCATTATGCTCCCAACATATTTGCAAAATCTTATCAACATCAGACCACTTAATTGTAGAGCTCCAATGGGAACGATCCATAGGAAATTAGGTTCTTATATGGAAAATATTTCGGTTTTCCAAAATATTTGCATATACCTCGCTTTTACGAGCATCACAATTCTCACATATCTTTAATTGGCAAATGTCTACAAGGTTTTCAAAACTTCGGCGTGCCGAAGATATACTTACTTTCTCGCTTTTTTAATTATATTGATTTGCATTAATTGTAATGTTATGTAACAAAAGCTGTACAAATAGCGCACAAGCAGTTTAATAAATTAATAAATTTAAAGAAAAATGTTGTTTTCAGTAACTTATCCTTTTAACAGTATCAAAGCCAAGTAAACAAAACGTTCCCCACCAACTAAAAATTTACTTAATGACCTTCAAGAGCTTTGCGCCACCTAAATTCAAATGAAAATAATCGCAGTGCAACAGCGCTTACCAACTTATATATCTACTACATATATATGTATATATACCACTGCGAATAATCCCAGAACATGTTCACATGCAAAATGTGTTAAATTAGATTTAAAGCTTTGCAGTCGTTCGAAATTGTGGTTAACCCGAAAAACCCGCATATTACAGGCAATTAGTTGCCACAGAACTTTGTGTGGCAACTGCGTGCGGCTAATCCGAGAGCTTTGGGCAAATATTTATGGCGTTGTGTAACACTCGACTAATTCTCACTCGTGACTCGGCATTAGTCAACACTTGGTGCGCACATTTTCCAACACTTGAACTGATTTATGACACTTTATCAACTGAGCAACTAATGTAATTTCGTTTTTTAAATACTTTTTTATCAAATGAAAAAAAATAGCTGCACTAGATTTTGTTAACGCAACTCGGAACAAATATGTATATATGTTATGCATATATGTATATATATAAATGCATAAATATGTAAGCGAGTAGATAGCATAAATGGGATGCGCACACCCTGTGGCTGGTTGATTCATGTCACTGGCTTTGACTTTTTGGCTGGGACTCTCTTAAACGTTGCGCCGGGTGTCAAGTGGCCAAGAATCTGCATATGCTGTGCAGCGTTTAGCTTTTAATGTTATTCTAAATATGCTTTTATTTATTTACGCAGCTCTTCACGTTGTTTGCACAATTTTCCGCCTCAAATCATTTGTCCAACGTTCAGCAGCAACTGTTGCATCCTTTTAGCCAAGCCAGCCCTGCAATTAAGGCAGCTCCAAACTAAATGACAATGACATATACACACACACACACACACACACATGCTCACAAATATAGCTACATGGCAACTACATGAGCTTAGCCGCTTTTCCCTTGGCTCCTTTTTTGTCGCCCCCCTGGCACAGCTTTGGCACTCGTATATGTATGTAAACTCGCTTGTGGCATTTTGGCTCATAAAATGCAAATTATGTCAGCAATAAATGTTGATAAATTGTTTCTGTAAATTACAGTTGTTGTTGCTGTTGCACCAGCAGAGTTAGCTGCATTTATTTGTATTATGTGCATGCATTTTGTGGCAATGCTCGGCGGCAATTCGTCTTAATTAGCTCAAATAAACAAAACTATTTTAAAGTGCCACCAAATAATGAATGCCAAGAAAGTCAAAAAGCGCAAATATCGAAATATATGTTTCTATGTTCGAAGTTAAATTTGTTAAGCTTTTTATGAGTTCACATGACACAAATTATACATAGAATATTCTCTTGATTACAGGAACTTATTATAACTATTGCTCGGATCTGAGCATTTCCAAAAATTAGAATTTTCATATTTTAAGACACACTTTCATGCAAGTTGATTAGGCTCTGCATAAAATGTTTAAGTATATGTAAATAATATCAAGAAAACCCAGAAATAGAATTTATTGCTACGACAACTAATTTTACCAACCCAGAGACCAATCGGAGCATTATTATTATCCATAATAATAATCGTTAATATATTTTATCTTAATTTGCTAACAACAGACACAAATTTCTAAATCCGACAAAAAAAAAACAGATTCCTAACGAAACAAATGCCGCAAATCGGTTTTAATAAAGTTCTCAGACTTGTTGCTGCCAGACAGAGTTTATTTAACCAGACCTCTTCATGTTTAGCCTAGAATGAAATAACTTTTCATTTTAGTTACAGCTACGCTCCATTCGAAGAACATCAACAAACAAATTGTATAATACGAAAATGAAGCATAAAATTGTAACTGCGTACCATTCGAAGGTAAAACTACGAGATGCTCGTTATTATCTTAAGGTTCGGCTCATTGTCAGTTAGTTTTTTCTTCAGGTGTTTGGAAAAATATTAAGAAACGAAATTAGTGCAGGCAAGTTAACATTTAATGATGCTCAAATTGCATTTCTTACCGATGGGTGCTGAGAATTTTAACCGCTTGCCGGGCACCGACTAACGGATCTCTTCAACGCCATTAAAATGTAAAAAGTCGTAAACAAAAAATTGGTAGGGCGTATCTTTAAAAGAACAAAAGTAACAAATAAGTGTGTTCTAGTTGAGCATGATCAGCTGGTAAATACCCTCTTTCAAATTCAAGAGTATTTTTAGCTATTGTACATATATTCAACAAAAATAAATGATTTTTTGGTCTTATTGCCAGTTTGTAGGCAAGCGTACAGCAAAGATTCCTTCCTCAAGCCAAACGGCACAGATGTGGACGAGTTCTTACGGAACAGGGAATACCTTCTGTATAACTAGGTATTTCAAGTGAGTAACTATCCGTGTAGTGGGCAGCTAGCGGACAAGAGATGAACAGTCGAGCGTGTGGTAATTAGAATTAAGAAGCATTAAAAAGAAACTCAACAAAATTCACACAATGTGCTCAAAGCGAAGCTCGTAAATAAAGTCATAAAAAACGTAAAAATGTAAAGCCAGTGACGGTTTTTCCTGCTTCTCTGTCTATTTTTTTTTTTTTTTTTTTTTTTTTTTGGGCCAACTGTGGAAACTTAATTAGTTTCAAGAAGAGTAGGAAAAATAGTGAGCTGCAAGGCGATAAAGCCCTTTGGCAAGATAACAATTAGTTTGGGCGCCAAAACTGCAGCTAATTTATGAATGCACCTTGTTGACAATGCCGTTTTGGACAGCTCGTAAAAAGCAATTCGAGAGGTCCATAAAAATAATAACTAGAGTACAAAGCAGACCAGACTAGCAGAGTTACGACCTGGGAAACAGCTGCGTGGGCGAGCTATCAAACAAATAAAAATATATGAAAAAAATAACCGACCATGCCGCTCGGAATTACAAGCTCGATTGATTCGCAATGCCAGTGCATTATTATTTTACAATTCAAATAGAAAACCATCCTATATTTCTCTCTTTATATATAATAAATATTTTTACTTACCCTGTTTTTGTCATCCATAATCCCACCTGGAATGGATGAGGTCGCTCTTGCATTCTGCTCGTCGGGGATAATACCCTGCGCGAGCTGTTGACATGCAATTTGTAGTCCTCATCCTGATCCTCGCATCCCGCACTCAACCCCAAAGGCCAACACAATTGACATTTGCTTTGGCAGTGACAATGGCGGATTTGGTTACGAATGCGGCATGCGGAATGCGGATTTAGCTGCAGGGACTCGCTACCTGGCAGTGCAACAGCAGCGACTCGGCTTATACAATTGTAATTGGCCATCCTTGTTTTGAGGTTTTCCTGTTTATCAAATATGGAGAAAGTTTTGCGTTAAAACGTGTTCAATGCGGCATGTTTGAGGCTTACGAGTAGTGTAAATATTTCTTAACTAACTCGAAATATAGACAATGATCAGGATATTCAAGTAATTGAGTATGCTGCTTCGAACCTGGATTTCTACATTTTTCTCATTTATCGAATAGCTGAACCTAACCCCAAGGCAAACCATATTGTTGCGAGTTTATTTAAACAAAATATTATTTTTCTATATTAATTGAATTGGCTTAATGATTAAAATATAAAATAATCAGAATAAACACTATTTATAATCAAATCTATTTTAGTACTAACTTTGAAGGAATATCGTTTATCCCATTCCTAATCAGAACAAGTAAGAGGACCATAAGGGAATACTCTGAACATTATTCTATCAACTTCAAATGCAGCTCGCTGTAGCTAGAAAATGAAAGATACTTGATTTATAAATACTTTTTTAGAGTCTGCATGTTAAATTAGGTAACTATAGACATTAATACTTAAGACATTTGATAAAAAGAAAAAAGGATTTCGATACCGATATTTATCGATCGCTTGGTCACGGGGCAAGTTATCGATTATCAGAAACAAGCTCGTACCGCGCGAGCACTAAGACCTTCTCCTATAGGTTCTGAGATCGACACGTCCAAACATACAAACGGACAGACAGATGTATATGCGTGGATAGGATCGGCTATCGATGCTGGCCAAGAATATATATACTTTATGTGGTCGGAGACGCTTCCTTCTCCCTTTTACATACATTTGCACATTTACCCATTTTCAATGGGTTCACGGTATAAGAACCGATTATTTCTCTATTTATGCAAAACAAATAAAGTTTAGCATATGTCCATTTGTTTCTGTTATACTCTTTTCTAATTAATAATTTAAAAATAAGAAAAGTAATCTTTTCTAATATTTAGTTTTTATTTTATCTAATTTCACATAATTCTGACATACTAAGCGGACACCTTACATCCTTTTAAATAATTGCAATTATTTCTATATTTTTTATACATCGCAGATCTCAGATCTCAAGCTAGTGGCGCAATTATTTGCTTGATTCTTTCACACCAAATGTAGCTAACATTTAGATATAATGTGGAATATATTCATTTTATCCTGATAGCTATACCCTAGAAAAGCACTCAGCCATGGGTCATTCTATATTGTTTTGCTGTAGCTTTAGCCTCAAGTATTTACGGCCACATGTGGAATATACTATATGAACTGTTTATTGTAAGCCAGGCCAAGCTTAAGTAATGCCCAGCGTATAACTTAATTAATAAGAGCTAATGCAATGTCCGGCGCGTAAATGAGAGGGAAAACAGAGTTTGCCGGAAAAGCGAGCGGCAACAAGAAGTGGACATGGCAGCTGGCCAGAAGCACCAGATACCAACATGTTCACGTTGCAACTATATAAACTAAAAAAAAAAAAAAAATAATGCTAAAAAAATAAAATTGAATTAAATATGAAAAGTGTAGCTCGAGCAGCCGGCAGAGTCGGGCAGTGGTGGGCGTGGCATAAATATGAGAATTTAATAAAAATATGTTTAATGTAATTTTTGCAACCGGCAACAAGAGCAACCGGAACCACTTGACCCGCATGGAATACACGAAGAGTCCACACAAATGCCAAGTGGTAGCTGCAACTGGAGAGGAGAAAAGGAAAATGGACCAAGTATGAAGTAGTACCGAGTAGTATGTGAGTAATCTGGCAGTCGAGTGGCATGCATTGCGGCCTTAAGGCCTGGCTAATTGGGTCAGCTTAGGGCCTTAGCTCTCTCAGTGTGTGTGTGCGTGTGTGTGTGTGTGCGTGTGAGTGTTATGCCTGACCGGATGTGTTGGCCAGGAGAAAATTGTGAGTTAAATACTAAATGAATTTAAGTCATTTATCTAAATTATTTGTGTTGCACTCATCTCTGGGACTAATTGTCAACATAAGAGCACAAACTTTGGGCAACAATTCTATGTGTAGCCAACTCTTTATTTATCCATGTTTCATGAATTATATCAAAAGCTTAAAATTCAAATCACAAAATTTAACTCGAACAAAATAAAATCATTTTTGCAGCTTATTTTAAAGGGATTTTTATTTTTAAATGGAATTCATTCATGTAAATATTATAGAAAGAAAAGTTTAGTTAATAAACAATTTAAATAAATATTACAGCACAAATTGTAAAATAAATAAGCCTCTTTATTCCGCAAATTGGCAAAGCAAAAACCAAGAAAGGGTCCCCATACATTAGATAATTCCGTAAATTCTCGTGTAAAACAACAAAGGTCACCTAATGCAAACTAAAATTACATTGCATTGTTTTCTTGGACCAGAAATCAAAATTCCTTTGTCAAATTTCAAACTTTTTGTCAAATATAAAAGGCAACATGGTTTGACAACTGGTAAGCAAAGAAAAATGAATTTGATCAGATTTTCTGATTTATTGTCAGGCTCTCAAAGCTTAGGTATGCACAAACATAACAATTCTCTCTTCTAATATTTGTGCAACATTTTTCCATTTTTAGCTACCTTTTATGGGATAATTCACAGCCCTCACCTAAGGAAAATAAGTATAAAACTTTGTGGTGGTGGAGTTCAAGGCAGTATGAGTTAAATTTACTCCGGCCGGAAAATGGCTGGAAGAATTGAAAGTTTAAATCAAAAGCAAAACCGGAAAATACTCGCTAGCAAAATTATATAAGTTAAAGATACTGACTAGTCAACCCCTTAAAGCTCAAATATCATTTATTTCCAATTCAGATTTGTTTCTTACTAGCTCGAACTTTGTTCGAAACAGCTGCTCAGGAAATTTAAAAACTTTAAGCTGTTCTTTGTACTCAACAGATTCCTTTCGTTTGGCTAGTCAATCATTGCTAGCTGCTTTGTTGGGCGCTTTTTATTTTTTGTAAGGCTGCCAACTACTTTTCAGCTGCCACTTGCTGCAATCATTAGTAGAATTTGAACAACAGCGGCAACCAACACAACAACAACAACAACAAGAAGAACAACAATAATAAGGAGGCGCCACCCACCCATAAAAGATCGGAGCTTTTGCTTTTCAAAATCAAAACGCACTTGGCCTTTTCTTCGTGCAGCGCAAATAAAACATTTCCATGGGCTGACGATTTGACAGGTTTCGACCGACATGAAAACGGAAAAGCAAACGTTGCATTCAACGTGAGGAAGTCAGGTACGAAAAAGCTTTTCGGCATTGCCTCTGACAGGCGCTGGGTGCCCCACCCACCTCCTCCCCCCACATACACGCCATTTCTTTGGAAAATGGGATTTAAATTATGCGTAGTTGCTGATGTTGTTGTTGCTGCATTTTAAATTTCAAATGCTTTGGATTTGGCAAGCCAAAAGGTGACGCAGCAGCGACAACAGCTACAACAATAACAACCACAAACGGCCAGGTAAAGCCACACACACACTCACAAATACACACCGACACACAAACACACACCGACACACACACGCAACACATTCAAGCACACAGAAAGCCACGCAGCAACGAATTGCATTCATTATGTTTATGCCAATGCTATAGTATTGCTCTCTCACTTGCACATACTCGCGAGTTACCTGTCTCTCTCTCTCTCTCTCTATCTCTTACTCGCCCACTCACCCAGTCTCTCCCTTTCTAGCTCCTGACGACTTGGCTGACTTATTTGCATTTTTTGTGCGCCAAAAATGGCTAAAAATACTTGACTAATGTTGTGCCATGTTCGTGCTTTTGTTGTTGCTGCTGCTGCTGTTGTTGTTGTTGTTGTTGTTGCTCTTGTGTCTTTATTCGCACGGATTCAATAGGATTTTAGTGCATTGAAGTGATTTCTTCAACGTTGCCTGATGATGATGTTCATGTTGTTGTTGTTGTTGCTGACGTAAATAGAAAAGGGATATGACTGCAACTTTAGTTCTCGTGAGTTATGCATGGTTTATATTTGACAGGTGGAGCAGAAGGAAGGGAATAATCGCTGAATGTCGGCAGGATGCGTGGGTTATCCTTACTGCAGCGTGTCTAGTCTCCCATAATGGACGGGTCATTAATAAGGCCAACTAGTTGATGGCTTCGTAGGAGAAGGGAGATCTTTTGTAATGGGCATAGGTTAGTTAGATAATTGGCTAAACACATTTTTACAACAAGGCTAATCTATGTTTAAGACAAGTTCATAACCAATAGATATATGTATGTACATATATAGTATTATATTTATACATAATTTTATATTTATTTTAGCTTTTACCCATTTCCAAGGAGTTTTCGCCTAGCAGCTTCTTCAAAGTAGTGAAGTTAACTTCGTTTCGACACTGTCTGACAGTTCAAGGAAGTCAGGCTTAACAGCATTTCCCATATGGCCAAAGGGCATACGAGCTGAGAGACAGACAAGGCATAAATAAAAAGAGCAAGAGACAGATAGAGAGAGAGAGAGAGAGAGAGAGAGAGAGCGAGCTGGCTATGCTTTTGTTTAGAGCTTAGACTGGTGGCAAATTTATGGCTTGCTTTTGGCTACTAATGAGTTTGTCGGCATCCGTCAGGGAGTTGAAGGGCGCTGAGACCAGTTTGGTGCGGCGAGCTGCCGGACGTGGGGACGTGGGAGCGTGGGGACGGGAACGGGGTCGACAGCTTAAGCCATGGGACCGGCTTTGAGGTCCCTGGTCGTAGAAGAGGGCTTGTGTAATGGGTTAAAAATGCGTAAACGATTTTGGGCGTCGTAAGCTTCTTAGACATTTGCATCAGATTTGCCATAAATTGAGTTGATGGGGCAAGGAGAGGGCGGGCAAGTTGCTGGGGCGGATACAGCATTGTTGGCGGAAGCATTTTGATTGATTTACACACACACGCACACACACGTAGCAAGTGCAGTGGCTGAGAGAACTCAGGGACTTCCTTCTCTAAACGGCTCATCTTGTTTCTGGCCATGAGCTGCTGCTGCTGCTGCTGCTGCTGGAATTTACCATACCATAAAGCCAAAATGCGGCCGTATTTCTTCAACTTCCGGCATTAAGTGCACACAGCAGCAAATTAATTAAGTGACGTTGCCAGACTAATGCGAGTGTCTGACCATGTGTGTGTGCCTTGGGCGGGGTCAGGGCCTGTTGTCAAATTAATTAAACGCACACCAGCGACAACAACTGGCAGAAAATGAAGCTACTGCACTTATTCCCCGCATTCCTAAGGTTAACTTTGTGGAGCTTTGTAGTGGCTTTTGTTAAGCTTTCGTAATTTGCACCTGTTCGTGTTGATCCAATCGGAGCCAGCCACAACAACAGCTGCATGCCTTCTCAGTCTATTAAATACAGACTAGAACGGAGCATAATGACGAGAAGATATGTTTAGTATATCAAAAAACTTGTATGTTTCGTTCAAGGCAGTTTTGTATATTAATAAAGTAACCTCTGGAGGAGTATAAAAAGCTGATTGCTTAAGCCAAACCCAATTTGCAAACTTAAGCAGATAAAAATTGTCGTCACCAATTTCGAATAGCATACTTTTCGGAGATGGGGGATTACAAAGAGTTTTCTCACATTCAGCGAGCAAAATGGGTACAAGTGTCGCTTTCAAATCCCAGTTACTAAATACTAAACCAAATAACTGAGTGCCAATCACAAGCTGCAAACGTTTCAATAAAACTAAGCCGCAAAATTGCTTTTTAATGCTTTGGAAGCCATTGGAATGGATGGGAAATAAAAACACATATCAATGCCGAGCATCAGGCAAAAACCCTTCTCCTTCCCCGAACATAGTTTGCCTAATTTCCGTTCGAGACGACCCAACTAAGCTGCTCTTGTTCTCCGCTCCCGCCCAGCCTTAGTTCTGCTATTAAAAAAAAAAAAAAAGAAGAAAACTATGTCATTGAAGGATTTTCGTGTAGCTTTTTCTATTTGGCATGAAATTGTAACCCATTCGAAGAGCGGTTCGTGAATCCACTCGAAAAAAGTTGTTTAAGCTGCCCAAACAAAAATATATATGTATATATAATTTGGGTGAAGGCTAATCGTTTGTCTTTTTTCGTACGTTGAAAGTGAAAATGCAAATGCGTATGGAAATTATAGGTAATTATGGATATCAAAACAGAGATACATTCGCAATTTGTGGCCAGGGTTTTTAATTGATATGCTTAAATGTTCCCTTGGCTCAGATAAAAGCAACACAAGTCTTCGGCTATGAGTTGGTTAGAAGCTGCTCTTTGGATTTAGAAACTATAAACTAGGGCTGTTAAATTAAGTTTGTCTCTTCGATTCCGTTTTTTTCCTAAAACATAAGCCATGCTTAAGCCCAAACCAAACGATATTTTATGAAACAAATAAGAGTGCTCTAGACGAAAGTAAACGACTAAGACATACCCTGAATCCTGCGCCGAGATATCTTTACAAACATTTTAGCTTCTCTCTATACAAACATACACATACACACATACACACACTCACACACAAGCACGCCGCCTGCTGTACAATTTACGCTTTGGGAAATTTATTCCTGGATAGTATCGGCATTAATAGTCCGATCTTTATGACATTGGCAGGACACCCAATTATGTGTATAGCCAGCGCTTGCAGCTCTGTGTCTTTAAAAATGATTTATTCCAAATTTAAAGGCAATTGGCGGGAGTTATTCAAAATTAATCTGTATACACTATACCGGCACCTACAAACTAAATTTGATGTATCTAGATCTTTTAGTTCTCGAGTTATGCTTAAAAAACAAAGTGTCAGGGTCGATTTTTATCGATATTTTGAAAATGTTTAAATGTATATCGACAATAACTGATAAAATCGTTTGGCATATGGTATAGGAGAATATAAGTTTAAATTTAAAATCTGTAACTTTTGTAATTTGCGGGATCGACGCGTTCAGACAGACAGACAAATAGACAGGCATGACTAAGTCGCGCCAGATCGTCGCGCAGATCAAGAATATATATAATTTATGGGAGCCCAGATCCCGCTTTTTGCCTGTTACATATATTTTCAATGGGTGCAGAGTACAAAAATAAATCAAAATACTTTAACTTTCCACTAGAACTTAAGGAAAACAATGCAAAAATATCATAAGAAATAATATTGTCTTATTTATGTCTTATTTTAAAAACTTAAAGAGTTTGTTGTGAATTAATAATTAAATAAACACAATAACTTAAAATCAAACTAAGTACACTTAACAAATTAATGAAAGGTTAAATAGAAGCGATTATTGTAGCTTAGAATCGATATTGAATTTCATGCGCTTAGTAACAAATGCTGTCTAATTCGAATGTGGTCTCTGCGTGTTAGTCAATTCGTAATGTCTCCAAGGACTAAATCAATTATTTCAACAGTTGTTGGTGCTGTTTGTAGTTTTCGTTGTAGACAAATTGCAGCTATTAAATAACTAATTACAATGATGCGAATGATGACAACATTTATCTGTCTGCGGCAAGCAACACTTTTGCCTTATGTATAAATTGAATAATGAAATTTACTAATTGCCAAATGCTGAATTCTAAATGCTAAATGCAAAATGCTGAATGCAAAATGCAGCTGTTGCCAAAAACTTTTGAGCTTTAATTTAATTTTTAATGTTTTAGTTTTGACCAGCATAAATAAATAAAGACACGCCGGCACACACACACACACACACACGCGCACACACACGCACACACATGGCAAAACATGAAAACTTGTCTATGGCATCTTAGCAGTAAACCAAATGCCAATATTTGTCTGGCCAGAGCTAAATGAATGGACAAGTGAACGAGTGCGAGTGCGAGTGCGAGTGAGTGTATGAGTCTCTTTGAATGACTGGCTGAATGTTCATTTGGATGCTCTGTTGCTGGCCAACATGATTTTCAATTAAAATTGATTTTATGCAAATTTTCAATTAGTCAAACACATTTTATCATCAACAACAAGGACTAACAAACAAACTACAACGCAAACAGGATGCGTCAACAGGATGCGTATGTGCTCGGGCTCAGCCTCTGGGCCCATCATCTTCAGACATGGCCAAAAGACTTTTGCAAACCACTTGAGATAAATAGATTTTAAGTTGCAATCACTTTTTACATGTATTTGCTGCTCTGTTCCGCCCCCGCCCTCTCCGACTCATCCAGATGTTTATCCCAACTTGTGCTTAAGCCACGGACATTTCTCTGTCTCTCGAATGCTGATTAAGTAATTGCATTTGCCCAAAATTTTACAACATTTTGGCGTTGACTTCATTTGCGCTGCCTTTCAGCGTCAATTACGCGCCGAGCGACAAAAAATAATATATATATATATATACAACTCTACAGTTTTACTATATAGTATCATGCATATAATACATATGCATGTGTGTGCGTGTGCCTGCGCGTGTATGCGTCTATCGCCTAATGTTTTGCAGCGCTCACTAATTGCATTAAAAAAGAAAGCTCGCTGCCTCCCGCTGGCTCCAAAAAAAAAAAAAACAGGACTCGCAAGTCTGACGTTAGCTAAATTATACAAAACATGAAGGAGGAACTAACTTTGTATTTAGAAGACACCAAATCTTGAATACCCTTGCATAAATTATAGCAAAGAAACGTTTGAAGCGTTGATTTACGTTGAGAAAACTTAAGGCAACAAGTCGAAAAATAAAGTTTCATTTATATTATTTGACTAAATAAAAAAATTAAAGATTTTAAAATATATTCAAGTTAAACATAAATATTTTTTTATGTATATGTTTGTACCTTTTTTTACATTTTTTATCAAAATAAAAATTGAAGACATTAATAAGAGATACAAAAAAATATTCAAGTTAACCTTTTTACATTTCTTAATCTTTTTTTTATGTTTGTTATAATAATAAAAAATACTTGACATTTATTAAATTCACCCCTTTTAATTCTTTATCTCATTTTTAATATTTTTTAGATTAATTAAAATTAAAATGTATAATAATAAATATAATAAAAAATATTTATGTTAACCTTTTTATATTTCTTTATATCATTTTTAATAATAATAAAAATTAAAATTAATAATATAAGAAAAATATTAAATTTTTTAAATTTCATATATACTATCATAAATTAAAATACTTTTCTCTAAGCGAAGCATAGCACACTACATAATCAAGGGGGTATTCCCATGGAAAGTGTGCGATATAAAATAGATGTCGACATGCTACAGACAGTTGAATAGTCGGTTATAGTCGGTATTGTCGTATAGTCTGTGCATTGGCACACCCATTCCATGGAGGTAATATGAATGTAGGTGGGGTCTCTGCGCAACCCTCTCTTTCTCTCTGTCTCTCTTTCTTTGTCCCTCCCTCTGTCTGTCTTTCCCTCTCTTTAGTTGCGTTGTCTTTTGCGCTTTTAAGTTGCAATTTGGTTGCATGTCACTTTGAAAATGCTTTCAGACATTGTGCGCAGGCTACTTCACATGATGTTTTCCATTAGTCAGCAGCGAGTCAAGCACCTGGTAAACGTTCCCCTTTTGTCCACGTGACGTATGCTTAATTTGCACTTCACATTATTCCCAGGGGCAGGACAAGCAGCAGGTTGCTAACTGCTAGCAGTTGTCCTCTAAATAGTACTTTAGAAAGAACATCTCGGCCAGACTGAGGAGAATTCGGGAAGGAAAGCAAAAAGAACTTAAGCTTGGTAGAGTTTCAGTTCTATCTGTTCAGAAAATCTGTTTTCAATCAGTTTTGAAAATTTATATATCATATATATATAGATATATATCATTTATAGTCTGAACTCCTGAAGGACTCACTTTAACAATATTACATAAATATGTATTTATTTAATATTAATTAAGTGTCAAGCCAAGGCAAGGCATTTTTTTTTTTTTTTTTATTAGCTAATTTATTGATACTATTCTTGAGCATCTTAGGCAAGGCATACAGGTTGCATAATAAAATGGTTATTATTTATTGTCTGTATTACTCTCTAATACTTACTAAAGCTTATATTATATCTTATTTACATTCATATTCGGAATTTGAGATGTTGTAATTGATTGCACTTAGAGCTAAAGCATTCAAATAATTTAAGTTCATGGAATTGACCAAAAACCAATATAGCAAATACTTACATCATTTGGCATTATTTATCCAAAACTAATGAAAATATAAACGCATGGCTTGTTATATTATGAATCATAGACAAAGCGCACACAATTTGAATGTGGGCCAATCACTGGTAAAATCTCAGATCATTCAATGCAAATGGCATCAAAGTAATAAACCCATGACTCGAAGACCCGCACAGAATTACAGGAACATGGCAACGTGTTTTTGCAATTAAGTTACGGTTTCTGTTGTCCAAATATTAGCACTTACATTTTCAATAAATGCACCAACTGCAATGCCGGGAGACAACTCATTTGCATCTGGCTGTGTATATTTGCCCAAGCTGAAGCAGATGGAGACGATGGACAATCACAGAGCTCAATATGTTGACTGGCATTGAAAGTAAAGTCAGTTCAAGTGTAGAACATGCTCAATTTAGCTGAGACGGGGGAGGACTCTCTCAGTTCGAGTTGGTGAGTTGGTGAGTTGGTTTAGACAGTTGAAAGACAAACAACAATGGCACGCACTGATTCGACCAGGGAACAGAAATGGGACACCGCAGCTGAGCACAGGAGTAAATAATGCAAAGGAGACGGCTGACAGACGCTTCAGCTTTGATTGGCCAAAAGACAAGGCCCGGCCAATTAGCCGGGTTGGCCCTGACCAGCTCGGAAATGAAGCTGAAGCTGAAGCCAAAGCTTCAGTTGGATGATGCACAGACGCCAGTGGTGAATGCCTCACTAAGTGCATGAATAAATAAACCGAAGTCACTTGACTAGTTAGCCCCCGCACACCCCCCTCCGCACACCAAACCAGCCAACACCACAACAGTCAGAGTAAACACATGTTAACAACTTGATGGCCAAAAGTCAAATGGCTTAAATGCCCAGCACATTGTAAGCAAACAGCGTCAGTCCCAACGGCCAACGTGGAACAGGGTACAACAGCAGCAACAACAACAACAACAACAATAAAAAAATAAAAATGAAAAGTAGAAGGAAAACCCGAACCAACAGAGGGACATATGCAAATGCAGGCAAATAAAATTATTATTCAAATTTTTGGCATGTCCCATGAGCGTTAAACTAACAGCTACGACTACAATGGACAGCTTGGAATTTAACATGAGCCTGTTCTTCATGCTGTTGGCTGTCACTCCAAGCACTCCCCCCTCCCACCCACTGAATGGGGTGACAGTCCAAACAACTTCAGAAACGCTTCATAAAAGCCAAGCTCCTGCAGCGGAATGTTCATATTGATGATGATGATGATGATGCGGTTGATGGCTTGAGAACTGGGCGGCTCTTGTAGTTGGCTAGCAATTTGAAATGAAGCGATCAACAGTTATATCCTGGTGATTGCCTTAAATATGCACAGTGGGACAAAGCATGAAAGGCTAATATCTACACTGAAAAAAACTTAAGGAAGTAGGCTGGCAAAACTGTGAGAAGAATATTAATGCAGGCTATTTGTTTAAAAAGAACAGGACCATAAAAGCTCGACATGTGTTTGATTGGAAGCTCTATAAAGATCAAGTTTTATTAGGACTTTGAAAAATGCCTTGAGTCAACTGTTGTAAGCTTTAGAGATCACATAACCTCATGAGCTTTTTTAAAACTTTCAAGTAGACTGCAAACATGTTTGAAAACTTGCCTAAACAGCATGTTAATGTTATCGGTTTGAGAGAATATCGATTTGGTTTAGCCAAATATCGATTTCATAAAAAAACATATGGGGAGTATAAATATAACTCGATATAATTCGATACAAAAATAAAGTCGTTTGTATATCAAAGCTATTTGCCGAAACTATCGATATATCCATCGATATTACCAATTAAAAAATTTAAAATATAATTTAAAGATCGACAGTACCTTTTTAAAAATATATTTTCCATTCATCCAATTAACTGTCTTCTATGCTATTATAAATTGTAATATTTTAACATAAAGTTGAATCGGTGTTAATGAAATGAAAAATTCAAATCTATTTTTACAAAAATAATCGATATATGCATCGATAAAATCAATGTAATAGAATTTTTAAAACTATATAAGAAATCGAAAGTCAAATTTAAATAATATTATCCATTTATCAGATTGACTTTCCAATATGCTATTATAAATTCAATATACGAACATAAAGCTAAATGGGTTTTTATCAATGCCATGCAAAATATTAATCACAGTACGGTCTGCCCTATGCCCTTACTCCTTCGCATTTCACATTGTTTGAGGGCCAAAATGCAAGCCATTAGCTTGGCCAAATGTTTTTCAGGCCGCAAGCAAACGCAAAGCTAGACAACAAAAGGTCAGCTCCTTCTGGTCGAACTTGTCCAGCATAGCAGGTTGGCTGGCGGGCTGGCTGGCTGGCAGGCAGACAAACAGACAGTCGGACAGACAGTAAAGTGTTACGCCCACAAATCACGCCCCGTACATGGCAACCACACGAAGAAAACCAAAACCCGCAAGCCACCCAAATGGCAACAGAAAAAACCAAAAACAAGAACAAGAAGAAAAAAATGACAAGAATTTTACAGCCAGTCAATTATGGCCGTGGCTGGCAATACACAGACGAGGCGGACAAAATCGGAAGAAATGTATGGTGCGGGTCTCGGGAGGCTCACCCTGGCCTGCTCCTAGCTGGTCTGGGCTGGCCTGGGCTGGCCTGGCCTGGTAGCACTGGCCAGTTCTGGTAGCCCAACAACAACAACAATATCGAGAACAACAACGACAGCCACGAGAGCCAAGCAACAAGCCCACGACGAAAAGCAAAAGTTGTTACTGTCTCATTGTTTTTGCTGTTGTTGTCTGTGTTGTAACCAAAACGCGCATTTTCCATGCGATTGGCATATAAAAAAAAATGTTTAAAAAAACCAGCAGCAGCAAGCAAAAAGTGGCCAAAAGCAAAAAGGGAAACGAGGCGGTCCAAATCGACATATTGACAGACTAAATGGAGTTGTGGGTTTTGAGTAGTAAATCAAGTTAGGCACTTGCACCGTACACACACACACACACGCACACACACACACACACACGAGCACACAGAGCGTTGCATACATAAGCGAAAATTGCATGCCGCAGAGAATTTACTCAAGAATCCGAAAAAAAATAGATACACTACAAGTATTCTCAAGTGCAGGCAGGTCGATATGTTGATGCTCTTTCAACTATTTAGATTATTTGTTTATTTTTGAGTACAATTATGAGCTTAAGTTAATTAATGGAGCGTTCAATTAAATTATATTTAAATTTAAGCATAAGCAATGTTGACTGACAAATAAAAACTGGATCGCAGCTAATTGCAACCAGTTTTATAGTCAAATCACACGGGTTTTTCATTAAAAAAAGTGTAAGCTGTGAAATTTAAAATTCATTTGCAAATGGAACCAATTGGAACTAGTTCATTGGTCAAATATGCTGCAGCTACGCCAAAAGCCTAGCTAAGTTGGATGCCAATTCATCATAAGCAAGTAACTTAACTACCTAATACCTATGTATATTAATGCCTTGCCTATTGGAACTAGTTCCTTAATTAAACAAGAGTGTCTAATTGGAATCCAATACGTATGAACATCCTACTCAAGGTGTCTAGCATATTCAATATCAAGTTAAATATTGTTCTTTCGATATTCATAAAACATTTATTCCATATCTATTTCGAATGGAAGCCGTCCAAATGAAACTTTTTTATAGATAAAGTATCATTGGTTGCAAATCGACTCCACTGAATTGGCTTAAAAGATCAACGAGCTTGGTTTTTTGCATCATATGCGAACGCATTGCAACCGGTCCCAGTTGAGGCTTTACCACCAGGCACATTCTGTAAAATAATTTAGATTCACAAGCACATTCACAAAAGTGTAGCAAATATGTTTGAGCACATGTACAGCACGTATCCTTCTTCATTTGAAAGTTTTGTCATCCTCTTGACGTTGACAGCAAGTTGGTTGTCCCCACGAAAAAAAAGTGCCAAAGTTAAAAGCCAAAAGGTCCGAAAGCTTCGTGTTGTCTGGTGGTCCGCTCGGGGACACTGTTTGGGGCAGCTTTTATTGTCTGTCAAGCGGAGTGGCCAAATATGGTTGTTAGATTGGTAGACAGGAGTTTTCATGCGAGTCCATGCCGGGCCAACAGACAACAGCTCCTGATGCATTCAGGCATTTGCATATTTTCGCTCGCCAAGTTGTGTTTTTGTTTCGTGTCTTGTCTTCTCCTGGGAACTGTCTTTGGCTCGCACTCGCCTGGTGCCTGGTGCCTGGTGGCAAGAAAGAGCTGGAGCTGCCGCTGGAACTGGAGCTTAAGCTGGCGGGCAGCCTTTTGCTAGTTTGCACAAAATGAAAATCAAAGCCAAAATTCGTTCGTCAAATATTCCGAAACTGGCTGCCCCGTGAGACAACTTATTCAGTTCTTGCCGTTGTTGCCACTGCCACGGTCATTGTCTCCGGCTCATTCCGTTGCGTTTGCTGTTTGCACACAAATATGAAAATCACAACATGCTTCGCGTCGTCGTCATGTGTTAAGCCTTTGGCCAGGGGGGCGCCCCAAAATATTCCCTGCCGTAAACTTGATCAATGCGCCATTTGACAGAATATTTATGCAAAAGTCCTGCAGACACCGCCCGCACAACTCACAGAGCTCGTTAGAGCCGCGTTGCATTCATTGTTTCAGTCGCATTGATCCATAAAACATGAGCTTATTCCGTTTTGGTGGAAACTAGCAAATGATTTTGCCACGAAGGCAACCGATGCACTTCCACATCTAATGAGAGTAGACAACATTTATATAAAACCTGGCAGCGAAACGATTAACTACTAAACAATCGAGAAACAGATCGAAGCTTATATATAAGATAAATTATTATATTCCTGACTTTGAACAAGATAAATTGAAAAACAAAAAAGTTTGCACGAGAATTTAATTTGCGATCGTGTATTTATATGTCGGCTATTTGATATAGTGGTCCAATCCGTTTCCAACAAAATTCCATAGCCATAACTTTAAAACTGAGAAACAGACAGACAAATTTGGCTATGACAACTCGACTATTGCTGCGGATTAAGAATATATATATACTTATAATTCATGGGGTCAGGGATATTTTTGGATTTGATGACATGAAGCAATTTCTCATTCAAATTTGTTTAATATTTTAAAAAATTTTTGGGAATTTTAAGTCCAGGTGGCAATCAAGTTATGGATTCAGGAGGCTTCACTGTAGTCACGAAAATAAATAACGTAAAAATCAGGTAAAGGTTTTGTTCCAAAAATCAAATAAATATTGTAAAAATCCAAAAAAAAATTGATTAAAAAAAATATTTCTTGCCAATAACAAAAATATATCAATTCTTAATAGGAAATAAATTTGATGCCTCAATAAGTTAGAGGTTATATTTTTTCCAAAAGGCAATTCTTCAGACAAATCTATTCCTTTCCGGTAAAATTATTAAGTTCTAGAATAAGGTAGCCAGCTTTTCACACTTCAAATACAAAATCACTTATTGAACTTGGATGGACTTAAAGTTTTTTAGGCTTCGTCAGATTGTAAGGCGCTGCCAACCAGGCAAACCACATTTTATTTGTTATCGTCTGGTCTGACAATAACTTCATTAGCAGCAAACCGAGAGCAAACTCGACCTGACCCTGCACTGACCATCAGCTAGTCAAGAGCAGGAACCTCAACACGAACTTTTAATGGGTGCATGTGTGTGTGTGTGTACGAGTGTATGTGTGTGTGGGTGGGCTGCAGTAAAAATCAAGAGCGACGTCAAACAGAGCTCCTAAGTGCAGTGTGTTTGCCTAATTGGCATCTGCAAAAGGTTCCTAAACTGCAATTTTCGAAGAGGCAGAGTTAGTTCATTTTGTTTTTTTCTTCCTTTTTTTTCAGTGTAACCCACAAGACTGTGGGGTAGTCAAATGTGCGGCGCATATTTGTAGAGCCAACCTTCAGCATTTATTGACATCTTATGGGCGTGGCTGTTGGAGAATTTACTACAAATTGGCAGCCCGGCAGCAGCTGCCACTTGCCACTTGCCACTGGCCACTAGCCACTTGCCACTGGAGTCTTACTTTAGCTCAGTTGCTTGGCAGCTCTTTTATGCAACTTTCATTAGTTTTGAGTGGGTGATTCTTTTGTTCCCACCATCCCTGCCCCACCTGAAGCGGCGGCACAACTGCCCGTGCGGAGTTCAAGCGACCAAAACGCCCAGCGGCATTGTTTCAAGTTACCAAAATTTAATTAGACAAATTCTTAATTGATATCATATGGCCAACGCCCAATTGTCGGCGGCTCCTCTCGGCTTCTTGGCTAAGTGCAGCAGAAAGTTGCACGTTCAACTTGCCACAAGGCACCATGCCAATTATTTGCGTCTGCCCTGTGAATTGTAAGGCCAGCAAGTTCTTTACAAACTCGAACAAGCTGCTTCGCCACAGAAAAGGGGCAAACCGAAAGAGTAGCTCTCCATTGTTATATGTGTTGTCATAACAGGGTGTTTGGAGCTCAAGGATTTGCCAACAATAAACAGAATAAACAAATAAGCTTCATTCGAGTTAATCAATTTTATAACCGGCCTAAACAAAAGCGAGCTAATTCCTTTTAAGCTTGATGACCTAAAATTACTCTAGTCTTATGCAAATACTTTTTTATTCACCTTTTTAAATAAACTTTTATATATATATTTAGTATAACACATAAGATTCAAGCCCAGACTCTGCGCTGCAGAAAATAACTTCTTTTATTTATTTCATTTTTAATAATATTAATATTTATTTATATGACGGACAGATGTTAATCCAACATTATACCAGCTAAATTATTGTGTATTGTTTTATAGTTTATTTTATTTATAATTAGAGAGAGACAGCGCCATACGATATAACAAGGTTTGCCCATTGCAATGAATAAAATAAAATATCTGCTTGTAAATCATTATTTAATTATTTAATGCAACTATGAATATAAATTAGTTGTTCAGCTGTTCATAAAATTGCAGATTTCATATGGTTTTAAGTCTTAATAATGAATCGGTTTTAGTTATCTTTGGTAGATAAAACTCAGAGAACTCGAGAACTAAGCAAGTATTTAAAAGGCCTTACACTTGGCTTACCTATTTAAAAGAAAGCGCTTTTCAGTCTTTACTAGACAAGCGCATAATTAAAAGGTATCCAAGCCGAGGGCAATGCGAAACACGAACTAAACGCCTGTAACTCAGCCAAGAAAATGCCTCCCAGCCCCCCAAACAAACTCAAATGCTGCTTTTTTCTATGCTTGCTTTTTTTAAGTCAAAGCATTAAGAAGGCAAAAGCGCAGATTTTAGCTGCAAAACAAGTGTTTTAGGGGTGCGGCAAAGGGTTGCTTGATTGTCTAACAAGTGGCTGCCCTGCCTCTAAACCAACTCTGTTGTATGTGTGTGTGTGTGTGTGTGAGTGTGTGTGTGTGTGTGTGACGGCTGTGTGGAGTGTTGTCAATGGCAGGCAATAAGCACAGACAGTCAAGAGGGGGCAATGGTAGGGTTTGATATATAAGTATAATTTGCCTGCAGGTTGTAATTTTAATTGTTTTTAACGTTGAGCACTTGGCGAGCAAGTCAAAAGCTTTTATGCTGGGGCGTTGCACTAGCAAAAACGAAAAAGGATATCGAGGTGGCCCAAAAAAGAAAAGCAAAACACCGAAAACAAGCCGATGGCAACCTGGTCAAGGCGGTATCGAATGGCTTTGACAGCCGCACCCCCAAAAAGTATGCTTTCAATTTGCAATTAAGCGCCGCGTGCGCCACGCCACAGCCAGGACACAACCAGGACACAGCTAGAGCATGGCGAGGACACTGCTTTGATTCAATTAGCCGGCAGCAGCAGCAGCAGCAGCTGCCAAGACACGAAGCCAAAACGGCCTAAACCACATGATCCGACAAGATTCTCGTTTCATTAACGCTGCGAAATTCGATTAATTGAGCATTTGTGCGGCTCTGCGCATTGCTAGGGCAAAGTGGGGAATTGGGGGTGGGATAGGGGCGTGGCAATACACGCATTGAGTATTCGCAACACAGCGACTGCCCACAGTGTCAGTTGTCGCCAACAATTGTCGCCGCTTGACAGGCCAAAACTTTGCCCATGCCACCGCACGCACTCTCTCTCTCTCTCTGTGTTTCTCTCTCTCTCTGTGTGTCTCACTCACTCTCTTGCCCCCTCTCCCGCACCCTTTGCCTCCTGCTCCACCACATGTCACCTTGTGTCAGTGACATTTCCGGCTTGCTTTTGACTTAATTTGATTAAAAGTTTTGTCGCTGGCAATTGAAATTCGCTGCTCGGCGCAGAAGTTCCTCACATTGTTAGCGAGTTT
This sequence comes from Drosophila borealis, assembly GCA_035045885.1. Classification (NCBI taxonomy): domain Eukaryota; kingdom Metazoa; phylum Arthropoda; class Insecta; order Diptera; family Drosophilidae; genus Drosophila; species Drosophila borealis. The sequence continues at coordinate 1,281,101 of JAWNOR010000113.1, forward strand.
AGCAGAAGACCCGCAATAAGCCGCAAATTCCACGGCATTCGATTTGGGGCCAAAACAAATACAAATTGAATTCTTGGCTAAACGCTTGACAGTATCTACATCTATTGCTTTTAATGACTTAATTGTCTGCGCAATTAGGCGCCAAGTGACTGGGCATAAAGTAACCAAGAGATTCAAAACAATTTTAAGCTGCCGCTGAGCCCATAAAACCCAATCAGCCCAGCCCCAAAGTAGTCGAGATTTAAATATATTTGTATTGACGGAAACAATAGCTGATTGCTGCTGGCGCCACCTGTTGGTGATAGACGAACTTACGAAAAGGAGTGGGCTGGGAGTATAATTGAAAAAGGAACTGAAGCATAAAGATAATTAATAAAAGCAGGTAAAGTGACAGACTAGAAGATGTTACTAGCATTCCAACTTCCTTCTATACATGCATTCAAACTTGTTGGCCATTTTACAGTGCATAAGCGAACTTTCTTCCCTATGGAAAATGGTTCAGGGTATAATAAGTACAGAATAAGAGAGAAGAGAAGTCAACCTATTAGTAAAGGGAGAAGTTATGTGTGAAATAAAGCGACCTTTGATATGAGAAGCACAGCGAGAAGCAAAGCGGAAAGCAAATCCAAATTCAAATCGACATGCAAGCTGAAAGAAAAAGCACAAAGCAAGGAAAGAAGCGTAGTGATAAGCAAAGTGAGAAATAAGTTAAGAAACAAACAACGAATAGCAAGAGAAGATGTAAAGCAACAAGCAATGGAGCAAACTAAAGTACTTAATTGAAAGTCTAAACGATAGGATGCATGTGAGCAAAGAGTAATTTGTAGGCTAAGTGAGAAGTTAAGCGAGAAGCTAATGGGAATCGATGCAAAATCAAAAAGATAATGAGACGATAAGTATGGACCTAAGTGATATGCTATAGAATGGATACTAGAAGGGAAAGAAACAATAGACTAGAATTGGCAACCAGAGCGAACGAAACGAGAAGCTTATGAAAAACTGAAGTCATAGATGAAATGAAAAATCCCAGCTTATTTCGCTTAGCTCTTAAGCAATAGAGCACTTGATTGAAAATGTGTAAATCTTGTAAAGATTTTCTCACAAATTATGAAATGTGTGAATAGAAAATCAATTGCTTTGCCTTATGACTAAGTCCGAGCTCTGCTGTTGAAGTCAAGTGCTCGACAATGTGATTCATTGTGTGTGTCTATGACAGTTGACATCCAGTTTAAGCTCCATTTGCCTGCATTAATTAAGCTTCTATTTTTTAGCTAGGACTGAACAAATTGATGCCACTGTGTACAGAGGGAAATTCATTAAGCATGAATCAAGAAATCATTTGCCAAGAACACTTTCGGATCAATTCCTTTTATGCCATCAAGTTTTTTTTAATTAATTATCCCTGCTTTTTTTAAAACTACTTTCTCAATCCATTAGGATCCATGTTGATTTGTACTGTATTTAACATTAATCTCGCAAATGCTTCAAGTGCCTTGCGGGGAGCCGTACTTCAATTTACTGATAGACGCCTTCATCAAACGATTTTTAATTTCATTTACCACTCTCCAGCTTTATCTCCCTATCGGCGTTTCTATCTTTGCATCGATAAGGCGAAACGTGGCAATATATTGTTAACATTTGTCCAGCGGGCAAGGACGACGACTTTTGTGGTCAATAATGAGAAATTCCTTTGGCTGTGCACTGTAATCAACGTCTGAAAAGGAAGCAAAACCTAGAAAGAAGAAATAAAAAAAGCAGAAAGAAAAAACAAAGCAAAGTATTTGCACTCCATTCAATTAAGTAATGACACAAAGCGAACCCCAAAAGCTTTGACAACATTGCTTTGCTCTACGAAATCATTTAAATTCTTGACATTTCGTTTGAAATACGAATGGAGGCTGTCGCAACCCCAATCCAAATACATATATACTCGCATGTCGCTGACATTTAAGCAAGGCATGCACGAAATCTCTGCTCAGTAAGCTGCTTTAAAGGACTCACAAACACTTGCACATTGTTCTGTCTGCCTTGCTGCTCTCATGTTTTTCGATTGTTTGTTTTGTTGCGCTCTGAAATGTCATTTACATGTGTCTGTATTATCAGTTAAGTCAGCTTCAAATGCAAGAGATATATGGTTATAGAAAAATTACGTATACGCAGCGCGTGCTGCTGTTCAGAATTCAAAGAAATCAACTAACAAAAGCCAAAAAATTAGACAGCGGAACATAAATCAAATAAAACATTTATATGACAAACGACGTAGAGTTTCCTGTGTAATTAAGGGTATTTAAGGTTTTTATATATTAAAATATATTTGAATTTGTTTTGCAAATTTGTATAGAATTATTATATTTTCCAAGAGTTATCGTTATTAACAACTCGGTAATTGAATAATAAAACATTGTCCAGACATTCGAGTGCATGAAATGCCTTCAAAGAAAATTAAAAACGTATCTACAATTATTTAACTAAATATAATAAAGAGTGAGTATTATGTCTGCATAGTTATTTCAAGGATAATAAAACCGGGAGTATCATCAGCAGAGTTTGCTATCGGCTCTAGATCTGCAAGACCTTGACTGAGGAAGTCCGAAGCTAAAACCACTTGAGAATTTTAGCAAACCCAAAGACTACTTTTGGATATTTACGTAAGAGCATCTCTCTTTATCAGCAAAGCAAGGGCCAATAGTTTTTTGTATACAGATAAAGGAGCTTTTTTGTTGCTTTTTATATACTTTAATAATTTTATTCAACAAATCTCCCGATAACTAATTTTATATCAATTTTATATCCTCTTTAAACTCGGGCAATAATTTCATTATTTTTTATAGATTGAACCAGAATTCTCTCTGGATTCGAGGCAATTTAATTTGCTTCAGATATTTTATTAATTTTATTATTTTCATGGATTACCTTTGTTTTTCAAAGCAACATCGCACGATATGCGACATCAAGCTTCCGCGCAGCTATCAATTTTAATCACACATGAATCAGCCGTTCCCCCCGCATGCACAACCATCTATTTGTGACTCATCTTTTGGGCTAATCAAAGCTAAACAAAGGCCAGGAAAAAAACAACAAAAAATTTTCATTACAAGCGCACACATTTCATTTGCTCCGAACTGCCCGAATGACGCCCATAGGCCATAAAAGTCAAATGTGGCACTTAAGGTGGTCCATTTGGAGTGCGGCATGAAACGAAAGCACGTCCCATGGTCCCACAGGTGTGTTCGAACAGCGGCCCGGACCCGGACCCAGACCTAGTGCTCCTCCCACCCGTTCAGTAGCTCTTCAAATTAAATGAAATGCGTAAAAATGGCAACAATTTGATTTTGTCAGATTTTCGGCCAGACAACGCGTCGGAACACAATGGTCGACAGGGCCGAGCAACCACCTCCTCCGCCACATAGAAACGCATGTTTCATGCAATCTTCATTTCAGCCGCCAACCTTCCCCCCAAACGCACCCGCTCTGCTTAGCATTGCACGCGCGGCTCCCAAGTTGCTAATTTAAGTGTAATAATCCTGCTCAAAGCTAAGGAAACGTGAGCCAATTTATATGCAGGCATTAGAGGGCAGTCGGACGGAGAGCTTGGGGGTGTACGCAGATGCCGGGTCTGAGGTTCGGAGTTTTTCCATTTGTGGTTGGGGTTGCAAGCTCACTGCAATCACCTGATCTGTTGTCTGGGTGAGCATCCAAACCCCCGCCCTCTTCCTTTTAAATTATGACGGGCAACCACAACAAACAAACAGGGAGGCCCACCCTCATGCGACCAGGGCCCCATCCTTGTTAAAATAAATTTAATATTGATTCAGCTTTTGTAATGAGAAACGCGACGTCATCAAGAGACCTCTTAAAACCGGAGGCCTAGTTTAAAAGCGCTTGTTTTAGATGTTTTCAAGGGGATTGTAGTTTGGGGAAGGTTGTTTAATGTATCCCGCAATGGATGTTGTCTATATGGCTGTGTTGACCAAGCCTCATTGTCGCTCTTGTTGCATTTTGCCAGCCAAATTAAAAAGCTCTTAACTTATGCTGCCGACCAGGATACATGCAGCCTCCGTGTACCAGCCCCTGTTTCTAATGCCCACCAGGTGTTGGAGGGAGCAAATATGTCCGATGGGCTGGGGCCTTTTCATTATAATGCCGGTCATTGAGCGCAGACACCAAAAGCACTTAGCACGTCGCCCGTTTTCATTAACTATAAACACAAATGCCAAAAGGGAGGTGAGCATATATGAGGGGAGGGGAATGATTGGGCAGCCGAGAGGTTGGCTCTCGTATATTGCATATTGCGATAATGAATTTGTTTTTTAGTTGTGTTATAGTCGCCATTAAAAATATTTAAAAGAAGTAAAGAGAGATTCACATAAGAAGTGAAGAATCTCGCAGTCGCGGAGCTTGAGTAGTTCTGCAGAGGTCCTTGCTCCTTTCCCAAAAACATTCCAATCAAATTGGCAGAGCATTTAAATAAAATAAAGGAAACGAAAAAAAAAGTTTCTTGTGGTTCCAGGATATCTCCTAGTCGATCACTCTCGACTAAAGCACACATTTTACTTTATTACTTAAATTTTAAGTTCTTGATAGTCGCAAATATTTTTTTCCCCTTACCAATTGAGCAGTTGCCTTGAATTAAAGATAACTCTGCTTTATGCAACCCCTGAAAAAACACATTACTTTCTCCTGACCAACTCATGCCCAATCTCTTCAGCTCCTAAAACCCATACCTTCTAAATGCGATTTAAAGCGCTTTTAGCTGCTGGCCGTTCTGTTGTTTGCCATTTAGCATAATGCCACGCCCAGTTATTTAGAGAGCAGCTCATTAGACGCCCACTTGAAAAAGGGTTGCATGTGCGTGAAAGGACTGGCAGGACTCGAGTCGTGTCTACGGCCAGTTTTGGGCACTTGTCGCATTACATTTTCGGTTTTTAGACACAAATAAAGGTTGAGCTTTTGATGCCGCCCGCTGTGTCAGCACGAAATGAGACGACAGTTGTCCGGGGAAAGCAGTCAAAACCCCCCCCATTCCCACTTTATAGCATAAAGGGTATTGCTGTGCTGGCAAAACTATTAGCCCGACGTGCCTCAATTTTGGATAAACCTCAACCCTCCAACTGGAAATGAAATGGAAGTCCTTCAAGTTGTGCCGGCAGGGAGATGCAATTAATTTGAACGCCAAAACTCATTAATATTTTGTGGAGGCAGACACTCCAAAAAGGAAGAGGAAGAAACCGTAGCACGACCTTTTTTGCAGCCTTTTGCTATGCTATTTACTTTAGGTTAATAATAAAACAGCCAAAGGCTTACGTATTATTTGCACACAAAGATGAAAACAAACTTGTTGCTCCACTTGCCACTTGCCACATGCCACAGCCTGAGTCGTGTCGAGTCGAGTCGAGTCGACTTTTCATATAAAATTTACCTTTTTTTTTTTGGGCGCAATGATTTATGGCCAAAGGGCAGCACCTGAAAAGGGCAAAAGGATCTGTGGCAGGCGCAGGAAATGAAGTTCAAGGCATCGTAAGTAGTTTCGGAAGCGAAAAATAAGAATATAAAAATAAGAAAGTAACGTTTGCAAAGTGTTAAAAATTCTCAACTCTACCTTGCTCAAATTGAAAAGCGCACTTGATGCTGGTCCAGCTTTTCATTTCATTTTCTTCCCTTTTCCACTGTTCTTGTGATTTTTTTTTTTTATTTGTTGAGCTTTTGGTGCCCCGCCGCTAGGCAGTGCGAAAAGTTTCATTGTAGTCCTGGGATTTTGGGCGCAAACAAAATTAAACAGTCTGCAAGTTTTTAATTAAAAAAGGACACGAGTGTGCATTAAGCAGCTTGAATAAGGTGAGAAGACAAAGCCAAGTGCGCCTTTAAGTTTACTGTGGCTCCAAAGTACTTTAAGTTATAAGACCTTCAAAATTTCAACTATTATGCTGGAATTATTTTTGAATATCCAAAGATTAAAGACATCCTTACAATAGATATTTTGAGTCCAAGGCCAAGTTATTGGTTCAAATTTTAGACATCAAAATTCCCAGAACTATCTTCAACTCCACGTCTAAAGTTACATTTTGCATACATATTTGAAAATGAAGTTGGAGTTCATTGAGTTAAAACCCAAAAGTTAGAATTAACGTTTTCCGCCTATTTTAATCTCGCGGTAAAAATTTCAATGAAGGTGGATTTGGGAAAAGCGTAAAACACGTTTCAAATGAATTTTCACAAAGATCTTTGAAAATTATTTAGAAGATGATCGGATTGTAAACAAAATAGTTGCACTCAAACGTTTTCCGCCAATATTCCACAGTTTTAGGTGGATTTTCCTTGTTAAATGAAATTGAATAAAAAGCTTTGAAAATGAGTTTAAAACTGATCGGATGGTTAGAAAAAATGTTTCAGATTTTCGCGCTTTTCGCCACACTTCTGGATGGAATTGACTAAATCGCTAAGAACCCAAATTCGTCAAGTTCTTGTATAGAGCTTTTTAAACTTCAACTTAATATGGGTGGATTTGACGAAACGTGTGAGTTTTCATAAGAATCCTTGAAATCTTAAGTTTTTGGCTCCCGGTTCCGCTAAGAAGTTTGCGAAACCTAGGAAACTCTTACGTATATTATATTGTGCCTCAATCCGATCGAAACTGTCATATGTGCTAGCTGCTATAAAAAGAAGATTTACTAGCTTAAGTTTAACCAAGTTAATGGGACCACTACGTTCTTTATGCTAGATACGTTTCTGCAAGTCGTAAAAATGTGTATTTGAATATTGCTATTAGAAACTTCTATTATAATAGTTGGAAAATCATAGTTCTTTAAGGCAAGAGAACTGAATGCCATCATTCAAAGTTTGCACATTGAGTACCCAAATGGGGGGGCATGTGAATAAATTGCGTGGCTGTTGGCAGGAAATTTGTTTAATCTGCCAACAAATTGTGGAAGACACGCAATTGGAATCGCCGCAGCGAACGTTCGACCAGTTTTTTCTTTTATTTTTTGTTTTTGTGCTGAGCTGAAAGCTGATGAGATGCAAATGGATTGGCGCGATAAGGCGCCAGGTGAGAGACAAGGTAGAAGGCAGAGACAGAGCCAAAGACAGAGGCTCAGACTTGCAGTCGGACTCCAGAGTTAAACGTGGGCTGTTCGCGAGCTGGTAACTCCAGCTTATTATTAACTGTATAATTTAATGTGTAGGCAGGAAATTGATTTATTATCAGCGTCAGTTAATTTTTAGCCACCCCTCTCTCTCTCTCAGTCTGCCTCTCTCGTAACTTCATATAAATTAAGCAGCTCGCATGCGGCATAAATCTTGCCACTTTGTCTAAAAAAAAATAAATTACAAATTAAGTTGTTGGCTCCCACAGTTAACCAACCGGGTGACAACAACTTTAACAGCAAGTTTAACAACAACAACACGCTGATATTACGCCCGTCATCTGTAGATAAGGATAAGACAACATCTTGCCTCACAGTTGAAGCTGTGTGGCAACCTTTCGCTTCACTTTATAATTTATCGCGCCTACCTTCTATATATATATACATATATATATTTTTTTTTTGCTCTACGCTTTATCTATCGGGCTTATCTTCAAGTTTTGCTGTTTCTCGCCAACGGCTTAACGCCCAAATTTATCTGTAAGGTATAAAAACTGAAATAACGATAAAGAAAGCCGACAAAAGGTAGACTGAGTCTATCAAAAATGTGCACCTTAAGGAAAGTCCTCTTTATTTTACATCTTATGATTTATATACAACAATTTCATGTAAGGGAAAAATTAAATAAAAAACAAGAATCTATAGCTTCAGTCATTAAGAGAAAAATGACTCTGATTTTGCAACGTATAAAATTTCTAAGATTTTCGACTCTAGATCTGGTAATTTTTATTTATATTCTATTCGAGCCCGGCAACTACAACAGCTGAAATATGTTGGACAAATTTTTGTAAATCAATTTATATATCCACTTATATCTAAGCCTCTCACTTAAATGCAAGTGTTTAAAGGCTAACAAGACGGTCAGTCGATGAGATAAAGACTTGGCTTTTAGTGCACGAATGTTTTTTTATAGTTTATTCTAATGGCTAAGATATCATATATATCATATATCATATACCATTAAGAAATATATTCATTTATTTAAACTATTTAAATGAATGTTCCAAAACAAAAAACAGCAGCTGAAATGTATTTGAGTACAGAGTGTATATATATACATATATATATATTTTTTTTTTATTGTATATATTATAATTTATATATTAAGGTAATTCAAGCTGCCAACCAAACATTGAATTCTTACATGCAACGATTTGTAGGCTACAAACCACTAAAAGAAAGTTGATGGTTCGGCTTACGGTTTGAACCAACTCCTGGTTCGGCTCGTGAGACCAATTTTACACAGCCTTGAACCCAGGTTTGGGTTTAACGGCGCGTCATGCATTGTCAATATATTCATGAAAAAATTAATTTTTTAACTTGATATAGATATAATTCTTTAGAAAATAGAAATTTGTATCCACCAAATGAGGTTGGATATGTTCCAATGTTAGAAGCTAAAGTTGTTTATGTTTTTGATAGAGACTCTCCCCCAAACTTGTTTAATTTTAAAACAAAACATTTTTAAAAAAAGAATTTGGATTTGGTTTTTAGACATTGGTTTAAATTAAGGTTCGGTTGGGAGTAAAAAATAATTTACCTATTGAAGTTAACCTGGTATCATTATGGATAGTTAAATGAAATAATATATAAAAAATAAATATTAAAATATAGGAAACTTAATTGCAGAGCATTTGCCAGTCGAGTACTGGCAACTAACACATTCTTGTTTGCTTCACATGAAAACTAACCCATAAAATTGTCTTCACGCCTAACCAAATGCATTTAGCTCACATTATTGCACATCCTTGCCATTTCATTGCTCAGCTGAGCTGTCCTCCAATCTTGTGTGCGAAAACCAAACTGGAACTCACCAACCGAACGGAACTCGAAATGTCATTTTTGGCTTTCAATAGTTTGTCATTGTTGGTCTAAATAGTTGTTGTTGTTGCTGCTGTTGTTGTTTTTGGTAAATTTGTTGCCATTGTTACGCTGTGCAGTCAGTCATTCAGTCGGTTATTGAGTGAACTCTGCCATTGAAGCCGTGACTATTTCCAATTGCATTTCGTCAAATTTTCGTCAGTTTGTAGTTTTTTTTTTCCGTTCGAAGGGACAAATTGCTATTAAATTGCCTGACAATTGCAAAATGCCATAAATCGAACAGCAACGACCCCAGTGTCCAATGGTCAGAGGGGTCACCCTATCTCTCCCTCTTCCTCTCCATCCTCTCACTCTCTCTCTCTCTCTCTCTCTCTCTCTCTTTCTCCTGCCTGGCTTGGACACCCTCCCAGCAATCCAATTTTAATGGTCTGGTTTTCCGCTTGGTTAACTCAATTTGCGTGCCTACTTTCAATTAGGTTTCCGCTTGGTTTTATTTTTTATTTTTGTTAGTTTGTCAAAAGCACATTTCACTTAAATAACAAGTAGAAATGTGTTAGAGTGCGAATGCTCGACCTGTGGTTACCCTGTAGTCAAATGGAACGCAGTAGTAATCCATAACAAACATCAAATAATTATTGAATAATATACTCTGTCTCAATATACTAGTTTTTATTTCGAAAGAAATATCAGGAGCTTAATACGAAATCCCTAAGAAACAACCCAGAAACATAGGATGAGCCTTATGCTTAAAGTTATTTGCTGCTAATCAGGAATATATCTCTATGGAGTCCAAGTTACATTCAACTGCTTTTTATACAAATTTTTCCTATGCCCTTTTCTGCATCTGCAATGTTTCGAGGGTATTAAAATGAATGTTATTTGTTTATTTGTCGCAAATAAAATAACTATTAACAGTTTGTGTCTAGGGTTCAGTTCCTTTTTTTTGGATTTTATTAACTTTTCGTTGAACTCGTAAAAATAGAAATGTTATAGTTTTCAGTTGGTGTCTGTGCCACAAATGGGTTTTGACGACAGTTGACTGCTTGTCTACAATAGGCGGGGGCGTGACAGGTGCAGCTCAACAAACGCAGGGCGCATCGCGCTGCAACCAAGCAGAACAAAGAGCGTCTTGCTGGGTAACCCGATACCCAGCTGGACCCACCCAGAAAGCAACTCGACAATCGATTGACTAATGAATCAATTAAAAGGCCTTTTAGCCAGACCCGAAAACCTGAATTCGGTTTCGAGTTTTTGCCCACATTTGCGGCGTTTCCAACGTGCAAAATATATCACACGTTTTAAAGGAGCTGCCAACAAATGCAGCGAAAGCCATCAAAATGCGTCGCTGAATTTATCAATGCGAATGTATCAGGCGCAAGATAAACGGGAAATTATTTCAGCCAAATAATGGGAATTTAATTCGACATCCGACAGGCGACAAGAGTCCCCACAAATCGCGAGTCGCAAGCCAAAGCGTTTCGAACGACTGAAACAGAACTGAAATTGAGCTTGACCGAAATGTAAACACCCTATAAAGCTCGACTTTGAATGTGATGCTTAAAAAGCTTTTTAGGAGTAGGTATTAACTTTGGGAAAATTAGTTATATGTACTTGTAATTAAACTAAGGGAGATGGCTGGTAATGCCAGTTTATAAAAATTGTGCTCAAATTAACTTAAAATGTTACCATTAAGCCAATTATTCGAATAGAACTATTTGATATAGTGGTCTGAAGTGATCCGAAGTTGATCAAAGTTTGCAGTTAGGAACATGGCAAAACGTGTTAAGGAAAATAGTTATTCAAGCCTTGACTTAATTGTCGAACGATCATAAGAATAAAATCTATATAATACAGTAGTCCGATCCCAGCCGATTGTGAGAGCTTTTAGACTAAGAGACTACTTTACATAGAAGCAGACAGACAGTTGATACTGATCAATAACAATATAATTTATAGAATCGCAGAAGTCTCCATATAAGCGTTACACTTTTCATGGCAAAATGTTTAACAACCTCTAGAAGAGTATACTATGCACTTACTTAACTTACTTAACCTAACGGACCTCGAAATCCAAACTCAATATACATGATCTAATATTCTGCGATTCCAAGGGTTTGTATGCTATAACCATAGATCACAATAAATCGAATGCAATATTTAACACACTTTGATAACAAAGTCATGTTTGCTTTGTGTTAAAAAACGCCTTTGGTACCTGGCCCGCTGCTGGCGGTTGATGTGTGACACCTTGTCCCTACTCAGGCGCTGCCACGCCACCTCTTGACCCCGCACCCGTCGCACATCGATGGCAAATGGACAATAGCAGGGAGCGTGTTCCCTTTTCGAATGTGGCATTATTGAACTGTCAATGGCTGTGACAAAGGGTTAAATGTGTCAAAATCGGGTAGTTGCCCAGGCTTTTTCTTCTTTTTTAGCAAAGGGTCTCAACGCATTAAACAATGTTTATTGTTGGAAATACATATTAAAAATTTATAGTCAAGCTTGAATGACATATATAAATGTATTTCAGTTGGCTCTCAGCTTAAGCATATATATCGTTCTATCTTTATGGTTACAACACAAGCTCTGTGAATCTTATATATGCTTACTGTATTGACTCCTCATATGTAACTATGAGAATCGCATAGAAGACTAGTAGCTCCAAGCTTAGCGCAAAAGTAAATACAAATTGCGAATGTGTTATACCTGATCAAAACACGAAATATTTATGATATTGGCTACAAGGCTGGGTTCAAGACAGGTAACAGATAATTTCACTTGGGCTTGGCGGGTCGATGCTTTTTGTGGGTCAGTGTCGAGCGACGAGGAGCTCATCAAGGTGAGCCGGTAGAGAAGGGGCACGGGATTTGTTTGTCTGTTCGCCAACTTGGACCTGTGTGCATCATCATCTTCGGCAGTTGGACACGTCACTTTTCGTGTTTGATAAGGATCCGCACCGAGAACGAATCCAAAACCAAAGACAAGGTGAAGGCGTGCGCCCGAATATATATTCGAATTTTATTATGCATGACAGCTCCAAGAACAACAATAACAACAACGGACACGCCCACTGCCCCGGCATAAAGTCAAACTTCTGTTGGGAAGAGGGGGATGGGGTAAATGGGTAGCGGGTTTTTGGGTACCTGTTTGACAGCGGGTTGCCGGCCTTTTGGGGCACCGAACCGAATGCTTAGCCATGTGAAAAAAGATTGCGTTTTTCATATTTTAATTTTACTTGTTTAACGTTCGAATACGATTTTTGAATATCGATAAGCTGCAGGGCGGAACATTTCCCTTTATTGTACTTCTTGTTGTTGTTCTGGGGCATGTTTTCTGTACGCCGTATGCATGATTATGTAACATTTTCCTACACCCATTCCTCTCTCGTTCTCCCGCTTTATATTTTGACAAATGATTCCTAAATGAGTGGACACTTTTCTCTTCCCCCCCCCCCCTCCTCCAACCAGCCGACGGAATTCTTTGGGTTCAATAAAAATGAAGCCTGTGTAAATATTTTTGACTGCTGGCAGCAGGTAAAGGCAAACGAGAATGTATTTAATTAATTAATTCGCGTCAAGAAACAAACAAACAAAAAAATTACGATAAAAATATCCAAAAATTCAAGAAAAATAACAATTAAACGCTTACTTAGGCTGGAAAGAGAGAATACCCCAAAAAAATCCCAACGGTATATTAGAACTTAAGATAATTCCCATCTAAAGATTAAAATGTCTTCCCTTGCATACACACACACACACACATTTATGTTCCACAAAGCAAAGCAAGGGATAAAAAACAATTGCTGCGAAAAAGTATTTCGCATGCTCGAAACTGACAAATTTTTGTTAATTTATACATATGCGCTTTTAACTATAACTATATTATATTCACAAAGGAAAACTATATATATACATACATATAAATATTCAATTGCCCATAACTTCCAATTAGCGTGTTAAAAAAACAACTACGCCAGCTGCGTGCTATCACGAGATTTGCATTCACTTGAATTAGATTGTACAATCAATTATTATTAACCATTCACAAATATGATCACTTTAAATCAGTATTAAGCATTCACAAATATAATCACTTTAAATAAGTATAAACCTATCATTTTATTTAAATATTGCACAACTATTGAAAGCCGAACCGTAAAACTCCAATCACACTGGCAATGCTGTGCGCGCCGGGCCGCCAGCTAGCATTCTGTCTTTTGTCATTTGCACTGTTGTTCACTTGTCCTAATAAATATAAGTATGTGCACTATTTACATTTTCACCGAGTGATATTCGAAAACACAAGCAATCACTTTTAAATTATTTCTTTACAAAGAAAATCCATTTAATTTATAAGTTTGATATTTTATCGGATAATTGCAAAACTTTTCGGAGCACGATTGAAAAGCAAAATGTAAAAGTGCAATTAGATCTGGCAATGCTGTGCGCGCCGGCCGGCTTGCTCTCTTTTGTTCTCGCATGGTGTATGTATGTGTGTGTGTGCGCATTTTTTGCAGCAATTGCAGTCTTGTTTTATTGCGCTGTGGGCTAAAAAGTACATACATACATGTATGTACATATATTACCTAAAAATTGTCAATTATTTATTATAAAGTCAAATTAAATATTTGATCGCACTGTTGTGACAAATTACCAGCTGATTAACAAACAAAATGTAACAAAACTCTTTTTGCAATTTTAGTGCTTAACAATGAAAGCAAATAATTACATGGGCACTTAAATTAAATACATGCATAGTTAAACATGTAAATCTGTTAAATGTACATACATACATATGTATGTAAAGAAGTGTATAAATAATTTATATAATTTGTTTGCATTTGTCATTTAGATTGTTTTATTTGCACAAATACTTAGTTACATGAAAATATGTACATACATATGTACGTACATATGTTTATATGTATATATGTTTCTGTATATATGTGTGTGTATATTCTCTCACGCGCTGCCCAAGGGCACTGACGCAGTCACAGCTAGTTCCATTTATGGTACATTTTGTTGCTATTTTTGCAAAGATCGTGACTCTTCACAGACAGCCGGACGGCAGACCAAAGCAAACTGAGAAACAACAGCGGGAAAACAAACAAACACAAAGCTAGGCGTCGTTAGGTCGCTCGGAACGGCGCAGCAGCGACTGCCGCAATGCTGCAAAGCTGCAATTAAAGTTGAGCAACAACTACGAATTTTTTTTTATTTTTATTCAATAGTTGTTATTTCAATTTATTTAAAAAAAATCGCAACTGCCTAGAAGCAAAGCAAATTTGTTGCCGAACTGGTGAATCGAGAATCAGTTGAAGGCGAACAACCGAAGCGCCAAGAAGCATCAGTAGCAGTTGCAGCAGCAGGAGCCAAGTAACGGGACATTTCCAACGGATTTATTTTTAGAAACAACAATATGACGACTACTTTTACAATCAATGGCAAGCCCTATGCGGGTAAGTTTCGATTGCATGCGACTAGTAAATGCTCTTCATTTGCAAAATGATTCTGTGTATTATATTTGTGATTTTAATGAACTAATTTAACAGAAGAAAACTAAACAAGATATGATAGCGCCGCAAATTGAATACCCTTTCCAGCAGGAATACAATTCTTCATTTTCGTGTAATTCCCGTTCCAATAACCTTTCTCTCTGCAGTGAATCTGAGCAATCTGCCGGCGGATATCACATTGAACACCTTCATCAGGGAGCACGCGCAGCTGACGGCGACGAAGTTCATGTGCCTGGAGGGCGGCTGCGGCGTCTGCGTTTGCGTGTTGCGCGACGGGAAGCGCAGCTGGGCGGTCAACTCGGTGAGAAAGGGCATCCACACTACTTAATCAAAAACAAAACAAAGAAAAACGAGCAACAACAATTATAGCTTGACTTTTGCAGTGCCTGACGCTGTTGAATAGCTGCGCGCAGCTGGAGATCGTGACGGCGGAGGGGCTGGGCAACAAGAGCAGCGGCTATCATCCCATACAGAAGCGTCTGGCCAAGCTGAATGGCACCCAGTGTGGCTACTGCTCGCCGGGCTTTGTGATGAACATGTACGGTCTGCTAGAGGCGCAGGGGGGCCAAGTGAGCATGGCCGAGGTGGAGAATGCATTTGGCGGCAACATTTGCCGCTGCACCGGCTATCGGCCCATACTGGATGCAATGAAGTCCTTTGCCGTGGACAGCTGCATTAAGCTGCCGGCGGAGTGCATGGACATTGAGGACCTGTCAGCGCGTAATTGCCCCAAAACGGGCGAACTCTGTGCCGGCAGCTGTGTGGGCTCCACATTGGTCCACACGGATGGCAGCCGGTGGCATTGGCCACAGTCCTTGACTCAACTATTCGAGGCCTTGGACCAGGTGGGCGAGCAGGAGCAGTTTATGCTTGTCGCGGGCAACACGGCGCATGGCGTCTATCGGCGTCCATTGGGCATTAAACACTTCATCGATCTACGCGCCGTGACAGAGCTGCAGCAGCACAGCAGCGAGCCGCAGCAGCTGAAGCTGGGCGCCAATCTCAGCCTCAGCCAGGCCATGGACATACTAAAAGATGCCTCCAAGCAGGCGGGCTTCGAGTATCTGCAGCAGTTGTGGACGCATCTGGATCTCATTGCCAATGTGCCCGTGCGCAATGTGAGTTTCAGCCTCGGCCGTGCGACCCAATCAATCCACCAATCAATCAATCCTCCATTGCAGGCTGGCACTCTAGCGGGCAACTTGTCCATCAAGAAGCAACATCCCGAGTTCCCATCCGATGTCCACATCAGCTTTGAAGCACTCGATGTGCGTGTCATTGCCTCTACTAATGCCACGGATGAGCAGCAATTGTCACTGGCGGACTACTTAAGCTCCAAGGATAGAAAACTCCTGCTCAAGGCATTCCTGCTGCCAGCTTATCCCAAGGATAAGTACATATACGAATCATATAAGGTATATTAGGTATTTTTAGGCAATCGACAAAAGTCTGCATGGAACTCCTGCGCTTTCAGTTTTAAGTTTTTATACCCTTGCAGCGGGTATTTTAATTTTGTCGCATAGAAGCAGACACCTCCGACCTCATAAAGTATATATATTCTTGATCAGTATCAACAGCCGAGTCGATATAGCCATATCCGTCTGTCCGCCTATCTGTTTCTATGCGAGCTAGTCTCTCAGTTTTAAAGCTAT
This sequence comes from Drosophila borealis, assembly GCA_035045885.1. Classification (NCBI taxonomy): domain Eukaryota; kingdom Metazoa; phylum Arthropoda; class Insecta; order Diptera; family Drosophilidae; genus Drosophila; species Drosophila borealis. The sequence goes on from JAWNOR010000113.1 coordinate 1,297,231, forward strand.
CTTTATGAAACTTTGCAGAAGTCCCTCTTTCTATTGTATATATGTCGGAACCAGCTGGATCGGACCACTATATCATATAGGTGTCATAGGAACGATCGGTCGAAAAGTAGGTTGATGTATGAACAACTTTTTTGTTTTTGACGATATCTTGACCAAACTCGACATTTGTTAGTTTTACTCTGCTCCTCATATATATGCAAAATCCTATCAATATCGGACCACTCTATCATATAGCTGCCATAGGAACGATCGGTTGAAAATTAAGTTATTGTATGGAAAACTTTTTTGTATTTCAAAATATTTTAACCATACTCGGCATTAACAAAGCAAAGCACTATGAGCATTAAGAAAAGGTTGGGTCTGCAAGGGTATTAAATCTTCGGCGTGCCGAAGATAGCCCTTCTTTCTCGTACTCTCTACAGTCAGATAGCAACTGCCTCCTGGTTACTTATAAATTGTTTCTATCTGTAATAAACCACTAGATAGCTTCCTCTCTAACTTCTCTCCTCATCCCGCTGCAGATCATGCCACGTGCCCAGAATGCGCATGCCTATGTGAACGCTGCATTTCTGCTGGAACTGGACGCGGGGTCGAAGGTGAAGAGTGTTCGCATTTGCTTTGGCGGCATTCGGCCGGACTTTGTGCATGCGACGGCCATTGAGCAGCTGCTGGTCGGACGCAATCCCTTTGACAATGCACTGCTGGAGCAGGTGTTTGTTAAGCTGTCTACGCTGGTGCAGCCGGATGAGGTGCTGCCGGATGCATCGCCCGCGTATCGTTTGAGCCTGGCCTGTGGATTGCTGTACAAGTTTCTGCTGAAGCGAGCGCCCCAGGCGGACGTAAGCGATGCATTCAGAAGCGGTGGCCAGCTGCTGCAGCGGCCGCTTTCCTCGGGCACACAGGTGTACCAGACGCAGAAGCAAAACTATCCCGTGACGCAGGCGGTGCAGAAGGTGGAGGGCATGATTCAGTGCTCGGGCGAGGCGACGTACATGAACGATGTGCTGACTACATCCAACACGGTGCACTGCGCCTTTGTGGGCGCCACCAAGGTCGGCGCTAGCATAGAGCAAATTGATGCGGCGGAGGCGCTTCGTCAGCCTGGCGTGCTCGCCTTTTACTGCGCCAAGGATGTGCCCGGCACGAACACGTTCAGTGATCCAGACTTTGGTTACGAGCCGGAGGAGATCTTTTGTGAGGCTCGGGTTCGCCATTATGAGCAGCCCGCGGGCCTGGTGGTGGCTCTGAGTGCGGAGTGTGCACAGCGCGCCGCTAAGCTGGTGAAGATCAGCTATGGCCAGCCGGAACCGGCGCGACCAGTGCTGCCCAGCTTAAGTGACGTTTTGGACATGTCGCCAGCGCCGGAGGAGTCGCGCATTGTGCGCGAGGTCTCCGCGAAGCCGGGCCAGCTGAAGTGCTCGGCCACGCCGGATAAGAGTGTGCGTGGTGTCTTCCAGATGGGCCTGCAGTATCACTTCAGCATGGAGCCGCAGACAACGGTTGCGGTGCCCTTTGAGGATGGCCTCAGGGTCTATTCCGCCACACAGTGGATGGATCACACGCAGTCTGTAATTGCCCGCATGCTGCAGCTGAAGGCCAAGGATGTGCAGCTGCAGGTGCGACGCTTGGGTGGCGCCTATGGCTGCAAAATATCGCGCGGCAATCAGGTGGCCTGTGCCGCATCTCTGGCTGCCCACAAGCTGAATCGGCCCGTGCGCTTTGTGCAATCGCTGGAGTCCATGATGGATGCGAATGGCAAGCGCTGGGCCTGCCGTTCCGACTACCAGTTCCATGTGCTGGCCACTGGCAAAATAGTGGGTCTGGAGAATGATTTCTATGAAGACGCCGGCTGGAATACCAACGAGAGCCCCATCTCTGGACACTCCACAGGTACCGCGGCCAACTGTTACGACTTCACCGATGTCAATTACAAGGTCAACGGCAACGCTGTGCTGACGGATGCGCCCAGCTCAACGTGGTGCCGTGCACCTGGCTCTGTTGAAGGCATTGCCATGATCGAAAACATTGTGGAGCATATAGCGTTCGAGGTGGAGCACGATCCGGCCGAGGTGCGGCTGCTCAACCTACCCAAGGGCCACAAAATGGCAGAGCTGCTTCCACAGTTCTTGCAGTCAAGGGAATATCATCAGCGGCGCAAGGAGATCGAGGCGCACAATACAGACAACCGTTGGATCAAACGTGGCCTGGGTCTGGCCATAATGGACTATCCGATCTTCTACTTTGGCCAGTATCCGGCAACGGTGGCCATTTATCATATAGACGGCACAGTCGTTGTCACTCATGGCGGCATTGAAATGGGTCAAGGTAGGTTTTTATCGGTGTAAATGCATGTTATACCCTGTACTCAATAGAGTAGGGTTACAGGGCATCTGCTAGTCGGGCGGCCTCGACTGGGTTGCCCACAGTTCAACTGAATTGATATACTTCTCATTTCCCTCTCCATGTTTGGCAGGCATGAACACGAAGATTGCGCAGGTGGCCGCCTACACGTTGGGCATCGCACTGGACCACATCAAGATCGAGTCATCGGACACAATCAATGGCGCCAATTCCATGGTCACCGGCGGTGCTGTGGGCAGCGAAAGCGTCTGCTATGCGGTGCGCAAAGCCTGCGAGACGCTCAACACACGACTGCAGCCGGTGAAGAAGGCCAAGGCCACTTGGCAGGAAACGGTGCAGGCGGCACATGCCGCCTCCATCAATCTGATTGCCTCGGATCAGTATAAGGAGGGCGATATGCAGAATTATCATATTTATGGATTGGCGCTAACCGAAATCGAGCTGGACGTGCTCACGGGCAACAATCAGATCAAGCGCGTCGATCTGCTGGAGGATGCCGGCGAGAGCCTCAGTCCCAACATTGACATTGGCCAGATCGAGGGGGCGTTCGTCATGTGCCTGGGCTACTGGCTGAGCGAGCAGTTGATCTATGATCGCCAGACGGGTCGCCTGCTCACGAATCGCACGTGGAACTACAAGCCGCCGGGCGCCAAGGATATACCCATTGATTTTCGCATCGAACTTGTGCAGAATCCACAGGCGAGCAGTGCTGGCTTTATGCGTTCCAAGGCCACCGGCGAGCCGCCCTGTTGCCTGGCCGTCAGCGTTGTCTTTGCCCTGCAGCAGGCATTGCAATCGGCCCGCAAGGATGCCGGATTGCCAAGGGAGTGGGTGCGCCTGGGTGCGCCCACAACACCCGAAACGTTGCTACTGAATGCTGGACACGATGTCAAAACCTTTAGGCTCAAGTGAAGCAGAGGATGACACATGCATACATTCACTTCACATGCACATACATACACGTATACAAACATTTATGCACTTGCACAGACGATAGTTCAGTTTCTTTTATAAGTATCTGACAAATATATTTATACATACAAAAAGATGTATGTATGTAAATTTACCTTGATTCATTCAAAGCCGTGTCATTCTTGCCTTGCAGAGGATATTTGAATTTTGTCACAAAAATTTAAGAAGAATTCTTAAACTCCTTGAAGTACATATTTATATATATCCTTGGTCAGTATGTGTATTCAACTCGATATAATCATGTCCGCCTGTTGCTAGACAAAATTAGCTCCCAGTTTCTAAGCTCTTTTGTTAGAGATTGGCATATACTCGACACAGGATGTCGACCTGTTCGAACGACTCTATTATATAGTAGTTATCATAGGTCAAACGGTACCGAACTTGGCAATCTTTTTAATAAACGTCCAAAATGTAATCAATATTAGACTTTTATAGGACTATAGCTTTCATAGGAACAATCAGTTAAAAATTGACTTTTTGTATGGCAACCTTTTTGGTTTCTTAGGGATATTCAAGCCTAATTTTTGGCTTTGGGCTCCGAATATAAAAGAAAATCTAAAATTTAAATATTAGCTCCCATGCAAATAATGGCTCGCATATAGAGTTTTTGTAGAGAAATTTCGTTGGCTATTGAAAGAAAAAGCAACGTTGATAGGCTTTAATTATATAATCTCTATATATATAACTGTTTGTCCTGACTGACTGACTGACTGACTGATTGGTGGAAGCTGAAATGTCACTGTAGCTAGCTTATGTGATGTAGGTGCACGTTAAGACGGGGTTTCGGGAAATTCCACCCGCAAGTGTGGAAAAATCGCGATAAACGTTTGTATGTAACTTTTTTGTTTACCATCGGATCGGCCTTAAACTTATTTTCAAAGATCTTTGTTCAAATTCATTTGAGAGGTGGTTCACACTTTTAGGAAAATCCGTTCCTCCTTGGTGGAAATGGAGGTCAAAGATTTGGTGGGTGACGTTTCGCGCTCAAATTCGTTTCCAAAGATCTATAAGAAAAATCATTTGAGACGTGTTTCACACTTTTTGCAGAATCCAAACTTTTTCAGGTGGAATGCGGCTCAAAGATTTTTTGGGCGAAGTTTTAAGTTGTGTCTGATTTGCTTCAAACTTATTTTCAAAGCTTTACATAAGAATGTAATGAATACGTGTTTCAGCGATTCGGGAAATTCCACTCGCAACAGTGGTAAATTGGCGGAAAACGTTTGTATGAAAGTTGTTTGTTTACCGTCCGATCAGTTTCAAAATCATTTCAAATTTGTTTGAGAACATTGATTTTATAACATACGTGCCACGGGCAAGGCCAGGTTATGCCCGCTAGATATATATATATATATATTGTTAATTTTGATCAAATATAATAGCTTTAGAACGAAACCTATAGACAACGTGAAAAAATTACCGTTTATAAATTAATCAAATATTTCGCGACACGCGAAACCGGTCGTCGCCAGCCGATTCTCTGTTTTGGTTACATCCAATTCTCTGAACCGGACGCTCCCAACACCTCCCGCTCTTTAAAAGGCATGAAGGCGCCCGCTAGAGTGGAGCCATGTGCGTCGGTTTGTTTAGAAATGAAACCAAAACAAAAAATGCTTATATCAGGTTTAGAAAAAAAAAAAACACTTGGTGATAAGCTCGACGACACCCAACGAAGTTAACAAATTGAAACTGAGAGAGAATGAAATAGGGAGCGCCAGAAAAAGGTGAGCGATTAGAAATGAGCTTGTGAAGAGAGAGAGAAAAAGATTACGTGGCCTGGGAGAGAGAGAGAGAGGCGGGGGGAAAAGTAAAGCTCGCGACAACGTAAGCACGATGCCCACTGTCAATAAGAATGTTGTACCAAAAATTTGAAATAAATGTACCTTTTCATGCCTGTTTTAAAAAAAGCGTAAGAAAATTAATTTAAAATATTTAATTTTTTTCCTTTTTTAATATTAATTTCTTAAAAATTTCTTAATAACAAAATATTAAATTATATAATTTTTTAATTTTTATTATACAAATAATATATTATTTGATCCAATCACTTATAACAGGCCAAAAATAAGTTAAAAAAGTTTGGTACCATTTTGTAAAATGAATGTTAAGTGTACCAACGCATAGATTTTGGTACATTCGCAGCACATGCGGCAAGTGTCAATTAATAGTCTTAACGTTATCAATAGACGTAACGTAATTAATAGACGGAACGTTTCGCACTCTCAGCTGAACTTGACGAACGTTAATGGACGGGCTCGGGAAATAAATGCGCTGGCCCAGGGCCCCGAAACTACAGTGACGCGAAGATCGGCGTGGGCTAAGCATTGCGAATAGTTGCGAGACATTGTGAAATACGTTCCAGAACGTTGTTTAATAGTAAAAATAATAGGTGTACGGTATTATAAATAGATTTACGAAACAATCAAAATACATACACATGTAAAGTGCTATACAAGTGTTTTTGCAGATAAAACGAAAAAACACAGATAATGTCGGAAAGTATAACTATCAACGGCGATTGCTATGAAGGTATGTCTATATATATACATACATACATATACATATATGAAGACGTATTTTAAGTGCACTTAAATTGTTTAAATTGGCGAACAGAGTTTTTCACATACACACATACATATACATATGTAGATATATATATACATATAAATAGATATATACATATGTACGTACATACAATATACAATACATACGTTCTTAACGCCTTTTATATAATTTGGTAGATAACAATCTATAGAAAATTATATTTCAGACTTGGGGAGGTCGCTCGAAAACTCCAACTTTTCGAATGGAGAATTCTTTAAAATTTAAAATCTCAATTTTATTTTATTTTTATTGTTTTAGCTTTTTTTTTTGAACCTGGTTTATTTTTCTTGTCAACAGTTTTTCATGTATGTTAGAATAAGCTATTAATTCAGTAGCAAAATATACTTAATGGGGCCTGTCTGTTACATACAATTGCAGAAATATATTATACCCTTTTTACCAATTTTTAATGGGTTCAGGTTATTAAAATGAAAATTTGATTTCTAGACTTGATCTAGTTAAACCTTATCTTAATGCAATAATTTGCAAGTCAAAGAAGAACATATAATCTATCATAATTATAATTATAATATCATAATTCATATGAATATTCTTGAGATAGTTGAAACTTTTCCTTAGAATATCTTTCTCGCAACTTTTTAGGATATAAATTCCGATTGGGTTAAATACAATTTTTATCTGTAACTGGAGGACATTGAGGTTAAGTTAATCTCTATATATATCAAAAGAATTAGGTATTCAATTGTTATGCGGGTCTCTGCTTAGGATTAGGTCTAGTTGTGTCCCTTTATTAAGTGATTGTTGTAATCCTTTGCTTTAGTGAATCTGTCGATCCTGCCCGCGGACATCAGCCTGAACACGTTTATACGGGAGCATGCTGGTCTCACGGGCACCAAGTTCATGTGCCAAGAGGGCGGCTGCGGCGTCTGCGTTTGTGCCCTGAGCGGTGTTCACCCGGTTACGGGTGAGCTGTGCACCTGGGCGGTCAACTCCTGCCTGACGCTGCTGAACACGTGCCTGGGCCTGCAGGTGACCACATCGGAGGGTTTGGGCAGCAAGCGCAGGGGCTATCATGCCATACAGCAGCGTCTGGCCAAGATGAACGGCACCCAGTGTGGCTACTGCTCGCCGGGATTTGTGATGAACATGTACGCGCTGCTGGAGTCCCACGGCGGTCGCGTGACCATGGCCGAGGTGGAGAATGCATTTGGCGGCAACATTTGCCGCTGCACCGGCTATCGGCCCATACTGGATGCGATGAAGTCCTTTGCCGTGGACAGCAATATTCCGGTGCCGGCGGAGTGTGCGGACATTGAGGATCTGAGCACCAAGCAGTGCCCCAAAACGGGCGAACTCTGTGCCGGCAGCTGCAAGAAGAGCCAGCCAAGAGGCGTTCAGCAATACGCCGATGGCAGTCGCTGGTCCTGGCCGCAGACACTCGCCGAGCTCTTCAAGGCCCTGCAGGGGGCTGTCAAGGATCAGCTGCCGTACATGATTGTCGCTGGCAACACGGCGCATGGCATCTACAGGCGCAGTGCGGAGATCAAGGCCTTTATCGACGTGCGTGCTCTGGCGGAGCTGAGAGGCTATAGCGTGGCGGATAAGACCCTCACCCTGGGCGGCAATCTGAGCCTGACCGAGACCATGGACATATGCCGCAAGCTGGAGCAGACCTCCGGATTTGAGTACCTGGCCCAGGTGTGGCAGCACTTGGATTGGATCGCCAATGTGCCAGTGCGCAATGTAAGTCACGGGGCTGCATTTCGGTATCATCAGCTTTGCCAGGACCGAGTGCACCCGTATCTTATCTAAACTTATCTAAACTACTTTTAACAATTCTCTAATCAATTTTTTTTACACTAAACCAGGCCGGCACTCTGGCAGGCAACTTATCTATTAAGCACTCGCACCCCGAGTTCCCCTCCGATGTGTTCATCGTTCTGGAAGCTCTGGATGCACAGGTCATCGTTCAGGAGTCGCCAGAGAAACAGCAAACTGTCAGCCTGGCCAGCTACTTGAAGCTACCCATGGACGGTAAAATTATTCGTGGATTTGTTCTGCCCGCCTATTCAAAAAAGAATGTCCTGTTCGATTCGTATAAGGTAAGTCTAGATCTAACAACTAATATGGAATTAGAAGTGCAATTTAATGCTGATAAAAAGCGGAAGTCTTCTTATATACTAAGAAGGATCTCTCGCGGAAGCTTGATTCCACTCAAGCTATCCAATTTATTCCAGTCAGATATTAACTATTTTCAAGATCACGTCAAACGCCAGTAAATATAGGAAAATAACATCATGAACATTAAAAGCAAACCTTATCCCAAACAAGTTATAAAGGGTAAAAGTAAGCTGGTTGTCGGAATAGTTACTTTAAGCACTTCCCAGATCTATTATCAGCAGACTTTGCTAGAGCCTTTAGGTATACAAGCGCCTGTCTTTAACCCATTGAGAATTATAACCAAAGCATAGGCGCCAAAGCCAACAAACCTTGTGTGTTTTGCCCTGTGTCTGCAAGCGAGCATCTTTCTTGATCTTAATCAATAGATCTTCTTGCTGTCCCGGTACAGGTTTTCCTTTTTACTAGCAGAGAGTAACTGCCTCCATTATTAAGAGGTGCTTCTATCTCTAACCAACCATCAGTTAGCTTTCTCTCTAACTTCTCTCCTCATCCCGCTGCAGATCATGCCACGTGCCCAGAATGCGCATGCCTATGTGAACGCTGCATTTCTGCTGGAACTGGACGCGGGGTCGAAGGTGAAGAATGCTCGCATATGCTTTGGCGGCATTCGGCCGGACTTTGTGCATGCGACAGCCATTGAGCAGCTGCTGGTCGGACGCAATCCCTTTGACAATGCACTGCTGGAGCAGGTGTTTGGTAAGCTGTCGACCCTGCTGCAGCCGGATGAGGTGCTGCCGGACGCGTCGCCTGACTATCGACGCAAGTTGGCCTGTGGTCTGCTGTACAAGTTCCTGGTGAAGGCCGCCGGACAGCGTCAACAGGTGTTGGGCAGTCGCCATATAACTGGCGGCGCCTTGCTGCAGCGGCCTGTGTCGAAGGGGCAGCAAAATTTCGAGACCTTTGAACAGCATTATCCGGTGACGAAGCCAACGGAGAAGCACGAGGGACTTATTCAGTGCTCGGGTGAGGCAACCTATGCCAACGATCTGCCCACGCAGCACAATCAGGTCTGGGCGGCCTTTGTCACCGCGAAACGTGTGGGCGCCGTGGTCAGCAAGGTGGATGCGACCGCTGCGTTGGCATTACCGGGCGTGGTAGCTTATTTGGACGCCAAGGACATACCGGGACCCAATTCGTTGCGTCCCAAGGTGACGGACGATCATTTCTTTCCGCAGGAGGAGCAGCTCTTTGCCACGGGCGAAATTAAGTTTTATCAGCAGCCCATCGGCATGGTCCTGGCCACATCCAATGCTCTGGCTCAACGTGCCGCCGAGCTTGTGCAGCTGAGCTACGTGGGCGGCTCCGAGGATGTGCTGCCCAGCATGAAGCATGTGTTGGAGGCCGCCGCCTCCGGCGATCGCATCAAGCAGCCGGTAAAATCGATGCACGACAAGCTGCAACTGAAGGTACCGCACGAGGTGAAGGGCAGCGGCAAGCTGGACATGGGACTGCAGTATCATTATTTCATGGAGCCACAAACAACGGTGGTGCTGCCCTTCGAGGGCGGTCTGCAGGTCTACGCAGCCACTCAGTGGATGGATCTCACGCAGGATATCATTGCGAAAGTGCTGAACCTGAGGAGCAACGAGGTGCAGGTAAAGACCCGTCGCATTGGCGGCGGCTATGGTGGCAAGGCCACACGTTGCAACTTGGTTGCAACGGCCGCCGCAGTCGCTGCACTCAAGCTAAACCGTCCGGTGAGATTTGTGCAAACGCTTGAGTCCATTATGACGACGACCGGAAAGCGTTGGTCCTTCCACTGCGACTATGATTTCTATGTGCAGGCCAATGGCAAGATTGTGGGCCTAGAGAGTCGCTTCTACGAGGATGCCGGCTATCTGACCAACGAGTCGCCCATTGGGCATACGGTGCTCCTGTCGAAGAACTGTTACGAGTTCAGCGACAATTACAAGCTGGACGGCTTTATGGTCATTACGGATTCGCCCACGAATACACCGTGCCGTGCACCCGGCTCCGTTGAGGGCATTGCCATGATCGAGAACATAATTGAGCATATTGCCTTTGAAACGGGTGTCGATCCGGCAGATGTGCGCTTTGCCAACATATTGCCGGCACACAAAATGGGCGAAATGATGCCCAAATTCCTGAAGAGCACCCTTTACCGGGAGCGCCGTGCCGAAATTATTGCCTACAACAAGGAGCATCGTTGGCGCAAGCGCGGCCTGGGCTTGGCCATCATGGAGTATCAGATTGGCTACTTTGGACAGTATCCGGCTACGGTGGCTATTTATCACAGCGATGGCACCGTCGTGGTCTCCCATGGCGGCATCGAAATGGGTCAAGGTAGGCAATTTCGGAACCTAACCTTAACAGACGGCTTGAACGGGTAGGAGACGGGGTCTAACCCGTAGAATCCAATTTAGAGAAGGAGTGAAATATGGAAACTGAATCCCATTGGGCCCACAAACTCCGTTAGGACCTTAACAGACGGCTTTATGTTAGACAAACGGGTAGCAGACGAGTTGTAACCCCTAGAATCAATATCAGGACGACCTTTAGACCTTTAGAAGCATAGGTGTTCTCCAAGAAAAACTCTCAGAAATTGTCCAGCAGGGACAGCTGGGAGAAGTGTCTGATTTATTCCTACAACCAAACTAACCTATCGTCTCATCTCGATAACTTCTGCGGAAGTCTTTCTGCACATGTTCAGCTCTATGCAGAACTAGAAGCTTCTTGGACTTCTATTTTGTTAGATTTATCACACTCCTCTAGCAAAGACCCAAACGCATTTAGAATTTTTTCCGTGCTTCTGGGTGGAACTTGATGCTTCTTTTTTAAGAGGAAAGGAAGCTGGGTCTGTTCACTATGGCGTCACGATGAACCAAGCTTGGTCTAAGCCTCAGCCTCAAATAATTCCTTGAATTTAACTTTTCTGCTGTCATTCTTTCCTTCTGCTTTTCAATATTTTTAAATGCTTGTATATTTTCCCTCTAGGTATGAACACGAAGATCGCCCAAGTTGTGGCCCATACGCTGGGCATTGCTATGGAGCAGGTGCGCATTGAGGCCAGCGACACGATCAACGGTGCCAACTCGATGGTCACCGGCGGAGCTGTGGGCAGCGAGACGTTATGCTTTGCCGTGCGTAAGGCTTGCGAGACGCTCAACTCGCGTCTGGCACCGGTCAAGGAGGAGCTGAAGCCGGCGGACTGGCAACAGCTGATCAATGAGGCATACAATCGGAAGATCAATTTGATAGCCAGCGATCAGTGCAAGCAGGGTGATATGGAGCCGTACTCGGTGTGTGGACTGGGCCTCACCGAGGTGGAGCTGGACGTGCTAACGGGCAACTATCTGATCCAACGTGTGGATCTACTGGAGGATACCGGCGAGAGCCTGAATCCCAATGTGGACATTGGCCAAATCGAGGGCGCCTTTATGATGGGCCTCGGCTACTGGACTAGCGAGCAGGTTGTCGTCGATAAGAAGACGGGCGAATGCCTGACAAATCGCACCTGGAACTACAAGCCGCCGGGCGCCAAGGATATACCCGTTGATCTACGCATCGAGCTGCTGCCCAAGAGCCCCAACAAGGCGGGCTTTATGCGTTCAAAGGGTTAGTTTCAGTGTCCCATTTTTGATATTTAACATTTATTGTTGTATGTCCTGCTGTCCATAGCTACTGGTGAGCCCGCCATTTGCCTGGCCATATCCGTGGCCTTTGCCCTGCAGCAGGCGCTTCAATCTGCGCGAGATGATGCCGGCCTGCCCAAGATCTGGATTACACTAAATGCGCCCATGACGCCAGAGCTGCTGGTGCTATACGCGGGCACCGAGCCAGGCCAGCTCAGGCTGAGCTAAGGTCATGCCTCAACGACTTCGGCCCAACTCCACACTCCATTCCGTTTCCCCCCTCCCCATTACGGAAGACCAATTCAAAGACACCGCGTGAGAAGCGGCACGTGGCGATGTGAACGCGCGCGATAAGCACCAGCTATATACATACAAATATATATATATATACATATATACACATTGCACACCTTGTTTTATGCACAATAAATTAGAAACTTATCCAACGCAAATCCAAATGACATTCATTGTGAAAGCCCCGGGCCTGGCCTGGCCTGGGCCAACAACGTGGCCGGCCATCGTCCAAAGTGGCCAAGTGGCATTTTCTATTTTCCTCTGTTCTACTTATTTTTTTTTTTTAATGCCCAACACCTTAACACCCCCTTTCCCGAAGCACAACGAGCTCTTCATTAATTTTAAAATACAATTTTTGTAAGGAAATTTTATGCCACACGAAGCGTTAAGTGAATCCTGTCTAACAACAGGGGCTTCTACATCAGGGGTTGCATGTCGCGAATGACACGGGGTTGGGGGTCACGCTTCGTTTCGTTAGCCAGTTCAAATAGGTTTTTCTTCTTCTTCTTTATGTAGCTTCGATAACAGCAACTAGGCTGTTAATGAGCAGAACATTAATTATAATTATGATTGAACTGGAGCGAGATGTACTTCAAATACTATTAAGTGCACTTTAATTATAGCTGGGTTGCATATGTATGCATGTATGTATGTGTACACAGTCGATATCCACAGAAAATAAACTTTTCTTCAGATACTAAATGTGCTTGTTTTATTCCTAGTCCTCATCCATATATAACTCTATAGATGACAACATTTAGTACAAAAGTTTTCAATTATACGAAGCTTCTTTTTATTGAAACGCATGCAACTTCTCAAGAATTTTAATTTGTCTCTATATTTTTATATTTCTTATTATTGATAGGAAATTCGGAAATTCCATTCGAAATCGGGAAGAGTTTTCAAAAATTGTTACCAACCGATCTACTTCTAACCCTTATTCTCTTTGTTTGATTTTCTTTCAATGCATTTGGAAGGTTTTTTCACTCTTTGCGGGAAATCATCCTTGGTGAAATCTTTATCTTTATGAACATTCATTTAATACATGTTTTACACTTTTCGCAAAATCCACATGAGCAAACGACGCTTCGGGCTAAAACAAACTTTTAAATGAATCTTTTAATTTGCAGAGTGTTTGTCAGTTACAAAGTTCGCACAAAATTAAACCAACAACTTTTTAGGAGCTCCCTAGTCGAGCGGAATTTGCCGACCGTTTCGCCTGTATCCAAACAGACTTAAAGCCACTTTTCAACACTGTTGACCCTAGCCAGCTGTCCGCCACGCCCACTGTAGGGATAAGGCGCCGAAAAAATAAAATGCAGCTACGAGAAATGGAAAAACAAAATCAGCGCATACAAAACAAACAGGCATAGGGCCCTATAGGGGACACGGGAACAAGGGCAGAGGTCCAGAAATACGGGCCAGTCGCCGATAATCATAGGACGCATTTGCATATGGACATGGTGCCGGGGCTGCTGTTCGCATGCAAATGAAAACATTAGCGGGACACGCGCATCCGCCACTGCGAGAGGCTACAGATACAGATACAAATACAGTTGCAGATGGAGGAACACAGTTGCAGATAGAGGATACAGAAATACAGAAATGCACGGCTGACATTCTGTCTGGCAGACAGGCTTAAATATATATTTCAATTAAAATTTTACACACGAATAAATGCAAGGCCACGCCCAGCACATTAGGTCTGGCTCTCCCCAGTCTGGCATTGTGCAACTTGTGTCGCGTTTGTTTATGAGCGTCTGAAGGCCAACATCAACAGACGCCAGCCAGAAGGCAGCGACAATGCCATAAAATGGCGCTGCACATGAGTCCGATTCCGTGTCCGTGTCCGTGGTCCGTGTCCACGGATCAGTCCAGGCTGCCATTGGCTCGGCACATGGAGGGGCACCAATGGCAGCTGCTGAGTGAGGATTGAGTTCCCCGACAAATATTCCACATGCAAGCGGATTCTGCACCCAAAAATTGGCAACGTGACAAAATTGGTGCTATGTAATAATGAACGTATTATCTTTCTTTAAACTTCCCTCAGAACAAATTAAAAAGAGAGAATGTTTGAAAAACAGTATATAAAAAACCAGTGCAGCCAGTGAAACGTTTACGAAAACACTTTGAAGTAAATCCGCGATGCCAGTGAAACGTTTACGAATGTAACACGGAGATGGAACGAAAAGTAAGTTGCGCCTATACGCGCTTTGTCCAGAAATTGAGAGCATCAACAATGTTTAGAATTTAAATAATATAATAATACTAAAAATTATGGTATATTATAATAAAAATAATAATAATAATGATAATAATATTAATAATAATAATAATTATAAAAATAATAATAATAATAATAATAATAATAATAATAATAATAATATTAATAATAATAATAAAAATAATATTAACAATAATAATAATAAAAATAAAAATAATAATAATATTAATAATAATAATACGGTAATGTAGCGTTACCAGCCTAGTTAGAGCGTTGCCAGACAGCTTTTATTTTACTTCATCTTATACAAATTATCAACTGGTGAAGGGACTTTATAATGACTTTACCAGACTGTCGAATACGCTAATTTTTATGATCAACAGCCTGCACAGCTTCTAAAATGAAAGCCTTATTACAACCTTGACTGTTTCAATTCTACTGCATTTTATTAAAATTATCAACTGCTGAATTTTAATGGCGTTGCCAGACTGTCGAATATGCTCGCTTGCCTCAGCAGCAGAGCTACAATTTGAAAAGCTACCAAAGGAAAAGGTTTCCATTTCAAGCACGTTCACAATGGACATCCTGAACTTGAACTTGGCAACTGTAATAATAATGTGCGCTCGAGAGCGGCCCCAAAACTTGCAACTGGGGTTGACTTTTGCATAACTGCAAGCGGGCAGCTTCCACTTTTCTTTTTCCCAACTATATTCTGTCCATTTCCTTTCCAAGCCCATTCCAGCCCATCCTTTGGTGCCATTGTCTGTGCCATGCATTTCAAATTCTAAGCAAATTTGTCGTCTGGGGGCGCCGGGCGCAACATTTTATGAGCGTGTGCGCGATGCAGCGACTCAGATATGGCCAAAAACCGTCTGCTTCTGCACCAACTGCTCCACTTTCTGCAGCGAAAGGAGCTGCAGTGGTGATGGTTTGGGTTGGCTGTGACTATGTCTGCCCGTGGCATACACACAAAGATGTCCTGGTGTGATTTATCGCCGGCGTTGCCAGGATAATGGCCACGTATTATAATAATGCCGCGCCATGGCGTATGCTTATCGCTGTCGAGGACGCAACGTCAACGTCTAGACGTCCTGCGGTGCAGCCTGGACAAGGATATTGCGATTCTCTCGTAACTCTCAAAGCTCGCCGCTTTTTCGTAGCCAGCATTTGCATTCGTATTGCAGTTTATTAAATAGAAAAATCCAAAATTAAGTACATCATTTTAGTTGAGTTTCTTGTTGATGCCGTGTGCGAGTGTGTGTGCGAGTGTGTGTGTGCGAGTGTGTGTGCGTGTGCATGTGTCTGGCGCATATCCTGTGGGCAACATAATTTACAGGCCCTGCATGAAAGCCGTTGTTGAATTTTACGCCGCAACGAACGTCTTTGGCCAACAGACGGACTCAATTCGTGAGCCAAATACATAAAATTTACGCAAACCCAAACATACAATATATATATATATGTATGTATATATACATATATATGTGAGCGTCTGTGTGTGTACCTATGCCATATCCTTTCGCCATATCCTTTTCCACTTAATGCCAACTGCAATACACACACAGACAAATGCAATATATACATATAGGATCTCATAGTTTGTATGCACACAGTTCATAATACATGTCATTAAAATTTCGTTCTGGCCGTGCATGTCCTTGCCATTGCCTTTGTTATCCTTCGTTGGCGCTCGTTATGTGCCCGGTAAAAAGCAAGCAACTGCTCCCAAGTGTCTGGCCAAACAATGATAGTTTAAGTCCAGCAAAACAGCACCTGGGCCAAGTGTGCAGCTATTTGCAAGTTTATTTATTCAATTCAAGGATTTGCCTCACTTTGTGCTCACATTTTCGTGCATTCGATCGGACGAACCAATTTCAGATCAAATCATTTTTTTTTAAGAATTTACACTATATTCCTTTAAGTTCTATGATTCGGAAAATTTCCAAAACGTATGTTTGCTTTCTTGTTAGGTTTCAAATTTACGGAAATTATAAATTTGTTTTAGTTTTTATATATTTGTATGATTATTTAAACAAAAAACATTCAATTGCATTGATTGCAATTTCTTAAAATTCGCAACTTGTTAAGCCAATGCAATCTTTTCCAATTCCAGAGCCAATAAATCCGCATCGGTCATATTCAAATCTAACATAGAAAAGGGCACCATTTCGCTGTATTTCAACTGTTTGGGCCCAACAAATCGATTGCAAACTGAAATATCAGTTTTGACACTATACAAAGGCCTGGTTGTAGGCCCAAGGGCCAAATGCTGCCAAGCATATAACCCATTCGCTCTTGGCCACAAGGCTGCAGATATATTGTTATAAAAAAAAAAAAACAAACTAAATAATTTCAAACTTACCAAATGTGTTTAAGGTAGCAAATGAGCTAACAGCCTGGGCCAGCTGCTGATTTAAACTTAATCCGTTAACCATTCTAGCTGAAAGAGAAATTAAAGTTATTAAAGTTGCGAGAATGAAACTTAAAAGCTATGAAACCTGCTCTAGCAAAAGTCAATTCAATTTCCGCCAGAAATAATGATGAACTTGTGCTTTAAGATTCGATCTCTGCTGTCATTTTTCATTTATGTATTTTTATTTTTTGACAAAAAAGTCAAGACTATAGAGACATTTAAAATACCTCGCCACAATTTTCACAGAGGGTAAAAACAATTGTCAACGCTGGAGATTTTAATTAAATTTAAGTCCAAATGGGACTTAATAACCAGTCGCTTCGGCCATTATTAAAAAAAATATATACGCAATATTCGATTTTTCAATAGCAAATCCAGCTTGTGGCACGCTGCAACAAGGTCCTGCGCCACGGCCCAGACAAATGCCGTCACGGTGAGGCGACAGCAAGGACTCCGGCAGCAGCAAAGGCAACGGTAACTCAATCTGGAAATATGCAAAAAGGAATACCCAACCAGACGCACTGCCGCAGGACAATGATAGCAGGATTTGCGCAAAAAAAAAGAAAATTTAAAAAAAAAATAAAAACCATTGTCATTTGTTATACCCTACACTGGCAGCGCAATGTGCATATTCACATATCCTTTACTTTTACGCTGCCATATAAAAATTGCCTCTTGTTCTGGTTTCCAATAACAATAAATCGACGACTTTTATTTATGCATTTTAGAATACATTTTTAAAGCAATTATATGTTATTTGGCTTTACATATTTCATATTAATATGTACACTTATTAATTCAATTTGCTTTTATTCACCTCCATGGTCACTTTATTTATTTGCAAATTAGTTTGCTTGGCAGATATTAACTCGGCTATTTACTTTTGTTTGCCTGTTAACCCTTTTAAATTTTGTAATTTTATTGATTTTAATCATTTTTTACCTTTATAAACAAGAGTTCATTAAGTTCTATCGAATATATTAAATTATTTTGGACCTGCGGCCAATTTATTTGCTTAATTAAAAAATAGTTGTTGTTTATATAAATATATATATGTATATATATGCTATATATGTGCATACATGTATGCTAGATGTTTATTCAACTTCTTTTGCTCATGCATCTCTATGATCCTTTTCTAAATAAAATATGATAAATGGTTATAGCATATAGATTGAATATTTGTATATGCCTGCATTTTTTGTTTGTTAACAAGTATTTTTTTCTTTAAATAAATATTTTATTTGTGCATACTTTGCACAACATGTCTCTAAAATAATCCGTTTACATTTTTCTTGGGTATTTAAGTAATTTAAAAAGTAAAATTAACGCAGCAAGTTGATGGACGCATCTTTTGGCTGGCCAATAATTAAATCAATTTAATGCCCGCGTTGCAGACGCCACACACTTTTCGACCAACTGCCCTTCCCTTTTTCCCCTGATCCCGTCCGTTGGCCCTTTTCCGCGGCACTCATCACACAATTCACAACGCCCGCAATCCACCAAAAATAAAAATGAAATCAATTATGTTGAAACTTTTTGAGCGTTCGCACCGCCGGCTATGTTGTAATTAATACAAAATGCTCTGGACGAGAGTCTGCGCCATCAGCTCCCGTTCGCGCCCTCGCCCTGCCGCGGCATGCACAGTGCCCCGAGCCCAGGGCATGCCAGAAGTTGAGTACTTGCCCCAAACTCAATTTGAGAAAAAATTTCATTTGCGATTGGCATCACCAATGCCGTACTCCGTACTCCGTGCACCGTGCACCGTGCCTCGTGCTCTCCGCTCTGGGCCCCATTGTCAGCCTCGTGTGAGTGGACAGTTGGTGCCCGTTGTGCAGGACCTGCTCCCCTCTGCTCCGCTCTGCTCCCCTCTGCTCTGCTCTGCTCAGCTCTGCTCAGCACTGCTCTGGCCTGTGCCAATTGTTGTGTTTATTAATTTAATTTGACAGTCGCGCCCCACGTACGACTCGCTGCAGCCTTGAGGCATCATCCGCAGCAGCTGTGGACATTTGCGGTTCGAGCGCGGCTTTTCCATTAAACACTTTTCCCTCACTTTTTTTGTGTGGGGGGGGGGGGGATGTTCGTTGGTTAGCATAAACGTGCTGATTTGATACGAAATGATTCACAGTTTCAGTTAGCTAGCTAACTGTCCTGTGGGCAGGACACGGAAATTGAACGAAAAAAAAAAAACAAGAATATAGACTACGTGCTTGTAGATTTTTGGACTACTTTTAGATTACTATCTTCACTTTTCTATTTGATAGAATAGGTTTACATTTTTAACAAGTTAAGAGTACTAAAGGAAGTATTACCATTTATGGATACATTTGATATTTTTAACATGTCAAGAGCACTTAATGAAACATTTATGTCGAATTATGTTGTCGATAAATTAGTTCCTTTGGTTGCTCTTCCTTTAGCTTTTTCTATGGACAAGTCATGAACAGAGTCCAAAATTGAGAAATACAACCAACTCAGACAGCAAGTTTGCTTGAAAAATATCAGGGCCAAATATTGAGCAGTATCTGATTATCGCTAATTTAAGCCTTATCTCAAACTGTATTTTACTATAGGTTAATATCCCAAAAATTAAAGATAATAATCCACGCAAAAATTTAAAAAAAAGTGGCTAGGTCGGGCTTTTTAAAAAGTTGGCAATGCGGGAATGTCCTCGAGGCTGTGCCCATCTTTAAATCTTATCAGGTTTTTTATTTTAAAGGTAATTTACTTTCTGTATGCACAGAACGCATTTCTTACTTTAAAAGCATTTTTTTGTATTATTTTTTATAGAAATGTAAAAAAAAAATCAATTATATATGTATATGCTTCAGTTCTGAGTGTTACAGGAAGAGTAAAGTAATTAAACACTTTAGCCCTATATTAGCATGGCCATCACTGTTATTCGCTCAAGTCAAAGCTTAATTTATTTAAGGAAATCACGAACTATGATGGTATTACTCCTTCGAATCTATAACATTAAATTCGATTGCTTCCTTCTTCTATCAATATTATAATTCTAACGTTCAATGGTTAAGCACGTGCCATTGGTTCCACTTCCACGCATTCGTTTGCTAATCAAATGCTAAGTGGATATTCATAATCACGCAATCCCAGGAGACGGCGGATCATTGATTTGCCTCGCAGAGTCATTTACAAGAAATGCTCAATAAATCAACAAAGACAGTGGAAGCAAATGTGAATACATGCCGTAACTTAAATACTCTAACTACAAATTTATATTGCGAGAAGATTTTCTTTTGTTAAACGTTGCCTATCGATGTCAATAATCGATAGCCGTAGTCAAAATAAGCTTTGAATAGCATATGAAATAACATTTAGCGAGATCAACTATTCAATCAATTCAAGCTATTAAACAAGTTATCGATAGCCATATTAGGATATAAGCAGGATAGTATCTAATCACACATTTTATTACGTCAAGTTTTATAACAAGTTATCGGTTCCAGTGATCGATGTCATTTGTCAATGGCCATAGTTGAAATAAAGTATGGATAGCATGTGAAGTAGTGTTTAATGAAATCACCAGTCAGTTTTTTCAAGCTGTTTAAAAAGCTATTGGTGCCAGTGACCGATAACAGTTATCGATAACTGTAGTCACCTTTTTAATCATTTCAATTTACATAACAAGTAATCGCTTTCTGTTATCTATTATATATTCCAGATATTCAATGAATATAAACATTTTTTATTAAAAGCACCAATTTAATTATTAATTGTCATTTTTCATGTTATCAATTACAGTCATCGATAACTATAGTTAGCAAATTTTATTAAAGTCACTTATTAAATTAAATTATTTTAAGTAATATAAAACGTTATCGATTCCAGTAATCGATAATAGTTATCGAGAATATGTGTTTGCATAGCAACAACTTTGTTATTGGAGTATGTTGTGTGTATTTAATGGCAACTATCTCCCTTCTTCAGAACGAGCTGACACGCTGGACAGCAAATGCAGAGGGATTCAAGCAATGAGAAGTGTATGGCGTGCAATTTGTTGTAAATTTGCAAGGCATTTAGCATTGATTGGGCGGCTTTGAGGTAGGTAGATGCCAGATACCAGTTGCCAGTGCCAGTTGCCAGATATGTGGCTGGCCAAGTCATAAAGCCAGGGCCAACACTTTTAGTTAACAGCGCATGTGGTTGGGGCATTTGTCAACGGCAGCGACGTGTCGGCAACTTCAACGCCAACGCAAAAGACGTCAACAGCGACACGTTTTAAATGTTGCTACACCGCCCCTCCCCCGGCCATCCGGCCACACTTGCAGGCCGCACAATCTGGCGTGGCGCCCACCTTGTGCAGTTTTGTGAAAAACTATAAACAATTTATGCGTTTGGGATGTCTACTACGCTGCCTGCCGCAGCGTTAACACTGCACCTCCCTCTCTCCCACTCTCCCTCTCTGGCAATATGTAGCGCATGCGAAGCGCCTTTGCATTTGCTGTCAATTGCGTTGGGGCAGTGGCAGGGTTTGTCGCAGCAGGGCAGAGAGAAAATAAGCGAGACTTGTAGTCGTATTGCATTACGGTTGCCAAAGGGCATGAGGAAAGAGTGGGGTTAAGGGGGGGGGGGGTGGTAGCAACATTGTGAACTAGTTTTTGATTTGTCTGCAACTGGGCAACTTTGTTGCACATTGTTGCACTTGAACTTATGCCCCACGGTTATATTCGGGGCTAATTATTCGCCAGGCACTCTTGGGCAACTTTGTTTGCGCCGCTCGTATAATTTACAAAATTTGCAAACAGCAACAACAACAACAACAAGAACAACAAGAACAACAGCAACAACGACCCTCGTCGAAAGTTTAACAAGTGTTAACTTTGCCATTTTCATTCTCATTTTCATTTTCATTTCTTTGGTTTTATTCATTTTGCCAGATAAGCGCGAAAGCGCAACGAGCCAGCGGCAAATACAATAACAAAAGAGCTGCCTGCACAAGAGGGGTGAGGTGGGGGGGGGGGGGGTGGTTGAGTAGGAGCTTGCCGCATGGTGGGGCGTGCGATTTGTGGCAGCTGCCGCATCTGTTGATGCTGTGGCTAGCAACTTGAGCCAAATAATTTTAAATGACCGCAAGTGTGTAATTAAAGTGCAGCGCATAATACCAACAACAATAATAACAATAATAATAATAACAAAAAACAACAGTAATTGTACATAAAAGTAAGGGCAATCAGCTTTTCCAGCGCTTTTCTTTTCCTTTTCCTTTCCTTTTCTTTCCTGAGCGAATGCTGGCCAAGCATTACAATTGGAATACAATTTATGCATTTCTCTAATAAGCTGATAAACTCAAGTGGCCCATTAAAAGTAGACTACACGCAAGCATAAATATACTCAAAATATAAGAAATTAAGATAGTGCCAGAGAGTAACGAATATTGAATACCCCTTTCTATATATTTTGGGCTTACTAAATTTGAGTTAACTTTATGGTCAATTGGGAAAGTAGAGGAAAACAGTATAAAATGTTGATTTCAGGAATCATAAATATACTCACAATATAAGCAAGAAAGTGCCAGACAGTAACGAATATTGAATACCCTAAACTTTTTTTTTGATATCTTATTTTATCTTAGTTAAGTTTGCAGTCAATTGGGAATCTTAAGAAAAATCAGGATGAAGGGCTGATTTCACGAAGCATAAATATCATCGAAATATAAACAAGAAAGAGCTAGACAGTAACGAATATTGAATACCCTAAACTTTTTTTTTGATATCTTATTTTATCTTAGTTAAGTTTGCAGTCAATTGGGAATCTTAAGAAAAATCAGGATGAAGGGCTGATTTCACGAAGCATAAATATCATCGAAATATAAACAAGAAAGAGCTAGACAGTAACGAATATTGAATACCCTGTTCTTTATATTTAAAACAGCCTCTAAATGCCAACAACTACAACGAATTCCAGTTAAATTTTCTAGTTTTTCCCTAAAATATTTTTTCAGATCTCAAATAAAAATCCATGCGGCAATAAAAGTACGAATTTACTGATGTTATATTTGGTTATCTTGGGGTGTTATCTATAAAGTGAGATATTCTTAATATGTGTTTATTTTAAGAGGAGCTGCATTCTAATAGCTTCAAGCTTCTCGAGATATGCTCCATAAAACTTGACTGAATATCAATATTTATAATATATATAAGTTTATTGCTTAAAGAGAGAATCTATACTTACTTTGAGTAAACAATTGCTATATGGAACATTTTTCAACTTTGTTTGTATGTTAATATCCTATCAAATATTGGTATTAAAGGCAAGTTTTGTTCGGGTTTTCCTGAATCTTGTTCAATCACGTAATCCTTGATAACACGATTGTTCAACGTATAAACGCGAAAATACCAATCACAAAATGTACAATATTCAATTATTTTCATTTGCAGCTGATTTCAGATTTTGTTTGTTCGCATTTGTTTTGCGCGTTTCTACCTCCGACCGAAAATACTCTATACGAGCTCAAGCTACTTCCGTTTGGCTGCAGCGGTTGTTTCCGCTGGGCGCACAGAAAGAAAAAAATTATTAAATCGGGTGGCAACGTTTGTGATCCATTTGACTCCTGGATTTGCCCATTTCATGTGCATTTAAAATCGTTAAAAATAATCTGCAAATTGTGAATTTTTAATGCATTTCCATGTCTGCGGCCGTTGGCTGTTCATTCACTGCCCCAAAAGGCGTAGCCTCCGGGGGCAATAATGCCGTCTGATGGGCGCGTCGTCGTCTGGTCATCATCAACGGCCGAAGCTGGAGCTGGACCTGGACCTGGAGCTGGAGCTGGTGCTGGCATTGTGCTGCTCAGCGTCGTCATCATCGTTTGCATTTATTGTTTTTGTGCCTTTGTGTGGCGAAAAGTGATCAGCGATTGCCTAGCACTTGCCACAGAAGCGAACAATACTGCATATGTACATATATTTGTAAATATGTATGTATGTATTTGCCACACGCAGAATGCGTTGCACGGCCCATTGCGTCGCCTGTTGTGCATTGATTGTACAACGGAAGTGTTGTGGCGGAATTAAAATAAATAAATGCATTGCATTTCCACTGGGAACACGCTGCAGCTGCACTGCGGGTGATTCCAGCCCGATTCTGGCTTGTTGCTTCATTTGTTGCACATTAAACAATGCCGCAAATGAGTCACTCTTTAAATCGTTTCACTTAATTTAAACAATTGTCCACTGGTATGAAATATACTCGACTTTTTGCAAGTGAAATAGATATTATTAGCATATTTCAGAGCTCACGAAAACCAATTGTCGCCGAGTTTCCACAACTTTTTTCGTTTTCATATAATTCAAGCTCAAGTTTGCGGCTATTTCTATTACAATTTCAAAGATAAAACATATTCAAGCAAATGAAACGAATGTGTATTGTAGCGGAAGAGATTTCAATTGAAATACATAATTATGATTATTTCAATTTGTCTTAAATAATTTGTCTTAATAATTTACAACTTAAAAGTTTACTAACTTAAAGAGAGATTATCACAATACTTTATTTTTCTAGCTGGCCGCACCAATTACTTGTACATTTTTTAATAGATTCTCCAAGTAACCACCAGTTGCATAATCCATTTGTAGTTAACTTAAGTTTTGTTCGACTTATATAAAGCAAAAAAGATTTCTTGCCAACACTTTACAATGCGACAAAGATAACAGACACAGGAATATATATGGATACTAATGAATATTTCGGCAAAATTAGAATTCTGAAGATTGTAGAATAAATTTGAAATCTTTTAAAAGCTTGCGATAAAACCATTTAATTGCTTTTGCTATCATTTTCTCAATAAACTGATACATTTTTTATGGAATTTTTGACAGTTAAACTTTAGAAGTGCGTCACTTAAAACTAAAGTTAAGATGTGAAAAAAAAATTCTACTTGATTCTTCAAACAATATATTTTTAAAAATGCATGTTAAATTTGAACCCAACCGGTTGAACATTATAAAAATTATTGTTGCGGCTATGGAATATATGCAGCATATGGAAGTCGACGGACAATCGACGATATTCTTCTTCTGATAGAGATCGAAAGGTTTCGATCGATTTCAGCGCATAATAAAACAAATTGATAAACAAACTTTGTTTTGATAGGACTTTAAAAATTAATTTTATTCAAACTTTTGAACTTGTAAGGATAGGAATCAATTGGGAAATAAATAAATCGAAAATCTTTCTTAAATCATTTGAAGCACCTTTATAATATATGTATATTTACTTTAAGAAATCTCACAAAAAAACGCCCATATTTTCGGCCTCTAGCTAAAGATATTAAAGTATAAATTAAGCTGGCGAACCCCAAAATGTATGCCACACTTTTTTAAAGCGCAAGAGATTTGCAAATCAAGTCCTATTGATTTTTACAAATTGAACTCAAGTTTGCGCCTCATTTAATCAAAAAGGGCAGCATGCATATTTGGCTGGCATACTAGTTGAACCACCTCAAATACAAACCGAAACCAGAAACGTATCAAAGCAAAGGCCGCTTTGAAGTCTCATTAGTAGAGCGGTTGCCAGGTGACGAAGACATGATCGAGCCAGCGATAGATAGCATAAAAGATGCGATACATTTCCCCCATCGGGGCACACACGTATTTTATTTGAGAATGTGACGTATCTGCAACTGTATTGATATCATGCACAAGATACACGCGATTCTCTGGCTTGAATTACACATTGCCAAACACAAGGTATATATGTATACATATACCTTAGCTGTTTGTCTTTGGGGCATACGATACCAGAAGGGAGAAGGGAGTTGGGAAAATGGTTTCGTTGGTTTGGTTTCTTTGGTTTCGTATTACCTATTAAGAACATTTGGGTAATTGATTGGCAGTGCCTCATTAAAGCTTTCAGTTGGGTCTACACGCCACCGCCGAGCCGAGCCGGACACTTGAATTATGACAGCACTTAATGGTTAAATTAATTACCATAAATATGCCAATTATTGTACGTTCGTCATTTACATCGCCATCGCCATCGCCATCGTCGTTGGGCATCATTGTATGGAACTTCTGGCCGCCATTATATGACCAGAATATCCGCACATACTTCACTGAAGTGTTGCGGTGGCACTTGCGATAATTAACCATTGAAAATATACATATTTGCATATTGGAAATTCGGATTTTTGGTCTGGGCTTTAAATTGATATCTATTTATATGTATATACAGTACGACCTCGCTTAACGCAACCCTCGTTACACGCAACTCCTCGATAATTGCAACACCCGATTTCTTAACATTGTAGAATCAGCTGTTCAGAAAAGTAAAAGTTATAAAAAAAGTTCAGACCATAATTTCACAATTTTTCAAAAAATAAAGAAAGTAAAATGAAATCCTTGCTTTGAAAACAGAACTATTCGATTTACTTTAATTTTAATGGTTAGCAAAGGCATCTCTTTTTGGAAATAGGTCTCGTGGCCAACAGAAAATTTTCCCTCGGTTTTTGCAATCACCTCAGTTTTCGCAATTGGCCAAATTTGAATAGGTTGCGTTAAGCGAGGTCGTACTGTATGTGTAAAAGAATTTGTTCTGACTAACTGAAATCGTAGGAACTGAAATTTTTACAGATGCTTTCCTTGGGCACGAAAGTAAGTCTTAGTAGTCAAAAGCAAACACGTCGCGACGTTGCTTAGCTAACAAGCAGTCGGTCGCCGGTTCAATTCAAACAGCAATTGCCAATTTGCTATAATTATGATTAAGTTGCTAATATTTACTACATATAGCCAGAGTTCAACTTTGGCATCTATTTGCGAGTTAAGTTGCGCTTTTCCTGATTTGCTGAGAGCACTCCATCAAATTTGTCTACAACTGGGCCGCAAGGGCTTTCGTCTATAAATACCCATAACAAATTTCTTACCTCAACAACAATTATAACTTTTTTTCCTTCTTATTTTCACTTTTTTTTTTTTTGTGGGTGGGGGCTATTTTTGTTTTGTCGGTCGGCGCAAAACTTTTCACACAGCAACAAACAAAGTTTTCAATGCTGCCGCATATTAAACAAAATGTGCGCACATACATACAAATATATATTTATGTACATTTGTATATATGTGTGTGTGTGTGTGTGTGTGTGTAGTGCTTATATGTGCTTATATATGTATATGTATATAGAGAAAAGAAAGAAAAGCTCTGCATTTTTGGCTAACTTTTGCATTTTTGGGTCTAAAAGTTTTTGTTGTATTTTTGCAACATGCGCAAAATGCGTTTATTGTAGTTGTTGTAAGGACTTACGGCATTTACTTTAATGCGCAGACAAAGTGGCAAGAAAAGTTTACGAGCCCGAGCCAGAGTCCAGTCCAGCCGCAATCTAATAAAGCAGGTACAACATTTCGGGCAGTACCTAAAATCCAACTTTTACTATGGCTAATAATGCCGCATAAACTTGCCTACACAGGTTGGCTTTTTTACTTTTACTACACCCTGTTACCATAAAAATGTGCAAAAGGGTTATTAGAAAGTACATGTTATAGCTAAAACAGGCCACTGCCTAGTTACATACCCTATAAAGTATACGATCAGATGATCTGATCAGCATTTGGGTTTAAACCAGATATAGCTTCTTCCTTGCATTCTTTCTGTCTTCTAAGCGATCTTAGCAAGTATTAAGATTTACTCTTAGATAATCATATTGAAGTTTATATAGTTGGTTTAAGCCTGTCTTTATTTTTTCATATATTTATATATAAACATACATATATTTAGATAGATAGAATGTAAATAAGCTTAAGTTACACTCAGAGTAGCTCCTAGTCGGTGCCAGCTCTCTCTTTCTCTCTCTTTCTCTCCCTTTCTCTCTCTCTGTCTCACTCCCTCTCCATTTCGTTCTCTCTCTTTAGTTGTTGAATTTTCTACGTTTGGAGCTCGAATAGAACTTTGTGGCTTGCTTTTATGAGCAAGTTTTTGGCCATGGCTTCAACACGAAAATTATGAAAGTCGGCCCAACAAATTCGTAGTGTGCGTGACTCCTCGGGGTCACATTAACATGTATTTGTGCTAAAAGTGTTATTAGATTTTAGTTTCAAGTCAAGTGTAGCTGTTCACTATCACACACACACACACACACACACACACGCACTGCCACAAGAAGACACTGGCCTTGGGGCGTGACTCACATGCTTGTCGCTTGTCCAAATCCAAGTCCTTGGCCAAGTCATCATGTTTGCGTATGGGCCCGGCCTGTACTAAAGTTTTATTCGACCAACATAAAGCAAAAGTGCTTTCGAGTTGACTTAACATATTGCCCGCTTTATGACACTGGCGACTTGCATTGAGAATGGGCCAGAGCCCAAGGAGCGGCTGGTACAAGTCTTATGATAAATAAACTTTAAAGTGTGCCAACACTTAACAGTGCGATAAAGATACCAGACCCAGAAATATATACACATACTATGTGTGTACTATGCTTGAAAGCGCAATGAATCTGCATATTTCCAGCATTGAAAGAGAAAACTAGAATCTGTCGAATAAATGCGAAATCTATTTAAAGCTTGACAAATTCTAATTATGTCCTTATGTTTTCATTTTCGCATTGGGATGCAAGAATTTAATATTCCCTTTCACGTGATTTTCTTAAACGTTGCGCAACAAGAAGTAAGGCTGCTTTAAATATTTTGCTTGTCATATAAATTAATATACATAGAATATTAAAATTGATCTTGTGACTAATTAATTTATTATTAGACATTATGACTAATTATTTTTGTGTAATCTACTTCCCTATGAATCCTTTCATTTTCCTATCATCCGTAAATGTCTTTTGTGATTCTTAATAGTTTAAAAATGAACTGAAATTCTTACACGCATAACATATAGACAAATTATGGACAGTTTATATTTATTTTAATTTGAATAATAAGAAAAATATAGAAGAATTTTAAATGCCGTCCATATTTTCGAATTTGTTAAACATATATTATTCAATATGATAATGTTTGTTTCATCCAATTTAGTTTACATGTTTAATAAACTTCAATAATTTTTAAATAAAATATTTATGAAACTCAACACAAATCAAATTTAATTTTAATCCGAAAACTTAAACTCCATCCCTTGAAACACTGTTAGTTTTGTTTTAAATATAATAAAGTTTATATTTTTAGACGCTTTGATCCCTTTAGCTGATTTTCAGTTCAGTTTTAATGACAACATGGATACATTTCAGTTAAATCCACCGCCAAGCAACCAATTTTAATTGCAAAACTAAAAGTTCAGCAAATGTCAATCATAAAACGAGTTCGCATCTGGGATGAGCCGCTGTCTGGCAGTTGGAAAAAGTAATTTTAAGCCCCGAAATTAAAAACATCAGCAGAAATAAAGCAAGAAGCGTGCCAAGCAAAAAAGGCAAGGTCCATATCGAAATCGATGCGTTGACATTCAGCCAAATGGCTAGACTTTGGCCCTGAAGTGGACATGGACAGTTGAATGCCAATGCCAAAGCACAACGCCCGGCAATGGAGGCTGGCGGACATTATCCTTTGCTTTCTTTGGTACATTTTATTTTTTGTTTGTCGCATTGACACGTCAGTGTCATTAAAAAACCAAGAGACGATTTGAAATTAAATAAAAAGGCGATTATGCGTCGTAAATAACGCAATGCAGACAACGATTGCAAATTGTTTGGGTTTTGTTTTTCACTTTGATGCCCATTCGATTTTTTGTTGCATTCATAAAATACAAGATAAAAACGGGTAAAGTAGAAATGTAAATGGGCTTAACAGACATCGTTGACTTCCTTTAGCTAAGCATACATATTTATTTTAAAGCAAGAAAACATCAGTTGCGTATCATTCATTCATTCATTGCAGGAACTAAACGAACTAAGGCCAGAGAAGTTTGGGATTATTTTGTTTATATTTGGAATGTTCTAAACTCAATCCTAACATAGCCAAAACGAATTTTAAAAATTATAATTTGTATTCAAATATTTTTTAAAATATTTTATCTCTATTAACTAAAAATTTCTTTAGATTCCGTTCGAAAAGTTAAGAGTTAGTTTTATGAGAGATTTGAACCGGCGATTTTTCGCTTTTCAGATTCTATTCCAAAAGTTAAAAGTTAGTTTTTCTGGGAGATTTGAGCTGGCGACCTTTCGCTGTTTGGGTATTATTTCAAAAGTTAAGAGTTAGATTTCCGAGAGATTTGAACCGGCGATCTTTCGGTTTTTAAATTCTATTCGTCAAGTTAGTACGCTTTTTAGATTTAAACTTTTAATATCAAGAGTTAGCTTTCTGAGAGATTTGAACCAGCGACATTTGGCTTTTAAGATTTTAAATTAAAGAGTTAATAGCTAGCATTCTAGTAAACTTGAACCGGCGACCTTTCGCTTTTTAGATTCTAATCGAAAAGTCAAGAGTTAGCTTTCTGAGAGATTTGAGCCGGCGATCTTTCTCCGACGCTCAGGCACTCAAGTCACACGACGCTTGCAAAAAACTCGAGTTATCCAAAATCCAAAACCCAAAAGAGACTTGTGCACAAACTTTAACCCCGTAGCCCCCCTACCTCACGAATCCGACAGCCAGCCAGGACAAACTGTTAAGCTTATAAAGTAAAGTACTACTTTTTCGAAAAATTGTACTTTAATTTCATATACGTAAAATACTTTTCTCACATGTCTCCCAGTCGCCCGAAGTCAGCTGTAGCACTTTGATGATTATATTATTACAGACTTTTCGGCTTTACTTTTGGGCCATTCGATTTTAAATTTGAACTGCTTAACAGCAAAGGGAGTTGCACAAATCGTATGGATATCCTTGTGAGTGCACAGAACTGTGCTGTATAAAATTTCCAACTAGCTGTTAAAGTAAATGTCAATTTCTGGCCAGCACATGCGTCGTATACGCAATGCAAATTATGTAGATGCGTTAATAGAAAATTCGTTTGAAGTTTTTCACTTAAAAAGTTGACAAAAATTTACATAGATTCAATTCCAGGACACTTGCCAGGCATCGACACCAGGCTCCACTAATTTAATTATGAGTCCTGGGCATGGCGGGCGTCAAGGCGTTAACAGCAACGAATTAGGACGAGAGTCTCTTACAAGTAAATATTAATAGCTGCCGCTCCTGCATGGAGCACACCTCCAGCTGATGGCAATTCATGTTTACAAGTAATTAAACAATTTGACTACAAAACGCGTCCTTTGATGTCAGCGCCGCGCAGCCATAGATATTAGATCCTGATATTCGTTTACCAACATTGCATTATGCTTGCGCATTTTGATTTCCCTTTTATTTTGTTATATTTTTTGCTGTTTCAGCCAAAGTCCCCGACACTAATTTGCGCCTGTCTGTCTGTCAAGTCAACAGCGTCTCTCTATCTCAATCTGCAGAGCTTGGCAGCATTTTCTAATGCCACGAGCCAACCACATTTATCTCGACTATTCGAAATGCATTCGCCTCGTTTGTGGCTGGCTGTAAAATATTTTAAATGTCATTTGAAAGGCTCGCGATAAGTTGGCTTGAAGTCATGTCGTCAAGTGAGTTTTGGTCTCCGGCTTCTGCTGAAATTGCAATAAAATAACTTCCATGCGCAGCTGTATCTGCTTCTAAACTGCAGATTTTACTGCATTTTGCATCTTTCTCTTCTTATTATTTTTATTTTTTTTTTTTTTGGCTACATATATCCTGCTGTCCCGACAAGCCCATAATGCTAAATTGCGGTTAGCTGAGCAATTGGTTTGGGTTTCAGCACCAGCTTTGCAATGTTTGAATAATGTTTCAACTTTTGCTGGAGTCCACGAGAAATGGTTAACCATAGTTAACCAACCGATTTCCCTACTATAATCCCATCATGGATTGTAGTATTTGACATTTTATTTTATTTTATTACCAAATAATAAGAATAATTTTGGTAAATTTAATCCTGTTACCGCATTTCAATTCAGGTATGGAAAATGTTTTTGATGGTATTTCTGGTATTTTAGTATTTCTGATTATATTTCTGTTATAACTTCTTTCTCGTTCATCTATTCTATCAGGACACGTATTCATGAGTTTTATATAACTTGAGAAATATCCTTAAAACTTGGGAATATTGTTGGCATCCTCAGTTTTACATAACTGCAGAAATATCATTAAGACCCAAAAAAGTTTAAGCCAGATTACAAAATTTGCAAAGGTTATCAAAAATCAAACAACTTTCTCATATGGCAAAAATAATATTTTTAATTAAACAAAGAAACATAAATATTATTTAAGTTCCTGTTAAATTTTATATACATTTTATACATTTCTTATGACTAAATGGTTTTCTTAATCTGACTGTTAATACTTTAAAGTATTATATTTGAAACTCAAAGATACAACTTGTTATATTTTAAACAAAAATTGAGCTTTTTAACACTTTTCAAATAAATACTTTTAAATATCATACGAAATGTAAGACGTTTCATTTATTATTCAAAATCTGTACAAAAACAAGTAATAGTACTCTAATAAACAGTGCCCGACTAGAAGATACCCTAAAGCTAGAGATTGTGGGGGAAGGTAGTCAAAAAGTTTAAATATTTAATCTGTATCAATATCAATAGCTTAGCTCTTCTAAGCTCCACACTATGCTAAAAAAAAACTGAAAATCGATATTTATCGAAGCATGGCAAATTTGTAGTAATCGACCATTTTAGGCTTTTGTCAGAATACATCCGACTTCCATGCATTAACAATCTTCACATTTATAGACTACATAGTTAGACCTATGTGTCGATTTTATGAGGGAACATTGTAACATAAAAACAATTTTTGTATTGTGTTATCCGAAAATATCGATCAGAACGAACACCGCAACAAACCTAAATGTCAGGACCAGTGCGGTTGTTCATTAGGCTAGTTAACCGAAGAGTGCATCAATCTCGGCGCCCATTAGAAGTAAATCCTCTGGTCGTGCTTGGAACTTTTGGAGAGTAAGAGACCGCATTAATGTCTGGACGAGAACATCAATCATGACAGAGAGCATGGCACTTAAGCGGATATAATACTTTAAAGCCGCTGCCAAAAATGGGCCGCAAATGTTTTGACAAAAGCATTTCCGGTTTGAAGTCAGATGCAAAGCGGCAACGATTGATTGATTGATGGATGGATGGATGAGTGAATGGTATGAAAGATGCTATGGCTAAATGGATGTATGGTTTGGGGGATTGATTTGTCGCGGCAACTAGCTGGGTCGCATATGAATGCAAAATGTGTGCATGATTAATGAGTTCTTCATTAAGCTCGTTAAGGTGACAGGCTCAACTCCAACCGAAGGCGCGCCACGACAGAGGCCTGTTGCTGCCGCTGCCGCTGCCGCTGCCACTGTGTTGCTGTGTGGCACGAAGCGAAAAATGCGAATGGTGGCTGTTGCTGTCAGGCTCAGAGCCAGTCGCCTCGCACCCAAATTGGCAACGTTATTCTGCTGCCACTCACATTGACACTTGCCGCTTGCCACACGGCGCCTCATTGATTTAGCGGCACGTTGCTGGTGGCGGGTTTTTGCCTCATGAAAAATGAAGTGCAAAGCAAAGCGCCCGGCAAAACAAAATCAAATATTTTGCTTTGCTCAGGCCAAAAAAAAAAAAAAAATATAAAATAAATAAAATAAAAAGAGCGAACGCAAAGAGAGAAAATTCATAAATTGGGTTAAATCCTTGGAGGATTCACCATGACAGCGCGAACAAGTGGCACGCGGGTTGCCCTTACGCTGACATGCTGCCTGGCGCGGTGGTTGCTTGATTAGGGCCTGCCACCCTTAGAAACCACCCGGCGCAGCTTAAAGCAGCTCTCACGTCACGTCAAATTTTTTGCACACCCCATCCACCCCTCTTGTACTCTTTAAAGTATCTCGTCGTGCAACGTGCTTTCTTATGCAATTCCAATTTTGAATTGCCCAACAATGGTGCCTAATTTACGCTTTCGGGCATTTCGTTGACTCCCCCGTGCATTGGCTCGTGTGTGTGCCACGCCCACGACCACAAGCTACTGATTTCCATAATTAAATCATATGTACTTTGCATATTCGCTAACTACTCGCATTGAGCTCATTAACCGTTCGCAATCAAGCCCAGGCCCGTGGAAACAACATCGATATCATCTCACGATACAGTTTCGTGTCCTCTGGGAATTGTTAAGGGGGGACCATAATGGAAGGAGTTTAAACCTGGACTCGAGTTGACCAGCATAAGAGTAAGCTTCATTTAAGTTGTATGTTTAGAGCTTGGACTTAAATTTAGTTCTTTTTTTGGAGCACAACAATCATTAGCTTAAACTAACTTAAAGACAATGCAGAGGCATTTACATAATGAGGCATCTTATTTCTGAAATAATCATTCCAAATGTTCATTATATTCTTGATTTAACATTATTCAGACTAAATTGAGCTTAGGAACTGATTTTGATTGATTTCAGAGTACTTCGTATTGCTATAGGGCACGTATAGCACAATATATAGACTCAATTTATTTACTAAAAAATGTTAATTAAATAGAAATAACTCAAAAATAATAATATATAAATATATTTTTAAGGTCTAGTTTATCGGGTTTTATTCTATTAAGATACTTTTGATATTTTGCTCCATTTTGAACTCTAGAATTAAAAGCGACTTTTACTTTTCACCTTAACACCCCTCGGCTCAAAGCTAACAAAGTTAAATAAATGTATTAAGCGAAATATAATGCATCTCTTAAGATTCGCTTTCACAATTAATTACAAGTTCAAAGTGCAATTGCCATTATCATTATCCATTTAGCTAGTCAGACACGCAACAGCGCAAGTAACAGAAAATAACAAAAAAAAAAAAAAGTATCTCAGACAGACGTTACGCAGTCCCAAATGGCTGTTGGCATGTCATAAATTTACGGATTAACTTTTAACCAATTTACAAGGGCCAACAAACAAGCAGCATGGCGATGCGGCGGTGGTTGGGTGGAGAGGGGTTTGTGGGGAGCAGTAGGAAAACGCGAGACGACATCGCATCATGTCCCATATTGCAAGTGTAATAAAGACCAGCTGTGCGACGCGCGCACGCACACACACGCACGCAAAATAAACACACACACACACACACATGCAAACAGTGCAAAGTCAAGTCAAGACGCAAGTGTTTGTGATAGAAGAGGCAAAAGGACGCCATTGCGGGCACCTCAACAAGCATCACGTGCAGCCCACTTCCGTTTCCGTTAGCTTGTTTTAAACTTTTGCGTATGTGTGTGTGTGTAAATCAATGCAAAGGCTGGCAATAGCAGGGCAGAGGGAGAAAAGTACGCTGCTTACACAAAGCTTAACAGCAGCCAGCGACAACGCACAGCCGGCGGTCCACGCAGCCGCGCCCTCTCTCCACTCCACTCCACTCCGCAGCCAGCCCGGCCGCCCGTTGCGAAGCCAAAAACAAAGCAGTGCATAAAAAAAAAAAAACGAAGCAACAACTGTAAAAGTAAAGCTCTTGGAGCTGTCGCATCCGCATTCAGCGACGGATCCAAAGAGCCACAGCGCAGCGGAGCAGCCAGAGCCACTCATTAAGCTGATTATATTGTTATCCTTTTTATGATACGTGCAATACGTGAGCGCATATGGCGGCAGCACCACCAGCAGCAGCACCAGCAGCAGCAGCGACAACAGCTTCTACTGCCACGCCCACCCCACCTCTATAACCAGCACATGGTTGCCTACTTATCCTGTATCCTTGCTGAGCTCTTGTTGTCCTTTTACAGTTCATTTTTGCAAGTGTAATTATGTGGAGCAGTAAGCAAAAGCAACCGCGTTAAATCTCATTTATGCACTGCATATGCAAAGCCCTCAAATTTATGTGTTCCTTGCCTTATTGGAGTCAATGAGAGTGAAATTTTATGGAAAGTTAAATATTTTATGTTTTTATAAATAGTTGCTTTACAATACTGCCATTATATTAACATGCTCCTACTTTGTTACTCACAGCTGATATGCTAATAACATTTTATATGATTTATGTTATTTTAAAATTATTTTATTATATTTCATTTTATCAATAAATCTCATCAAAATAATTATTAATATTTTACAGGAGAAAGAAATATTTTAATGATATTAGGAGATTCATTTTTATGTAAATATGATGTTATTCACTGGTGTTACTCACTCATGTTATGCTAATAATATTTTCATATTTTTCATTTTATTTAAATTTACCAAAAATCAAACTTCAAAAAGTGAAATGTCAATAAATTATTTAAATTTATACTGAGCCCAGCGCCTAGCTGCTGAACCATCTTCCATAACC
Organism: Drosophila borealis; assembly: GCA_035045885.1. NCBI lineage: Eukaryota > Metazoa > Arthropoda > Insecta > Diptera > Drosophilidae > Drosophila > Drosophila borealis. The sequence goes on from JAWNOR010000113.1 coordinate 1,333,076, forward strand.
ACCCACAATATTATTATAATATAAAGCTTTTTTCCTATAATATAAATTGCTTTTAGTTTTATTTCGTTTACATGCCCAAACAAACAATCTCTTATAGATATTTTTACTTAAATAAATACTACAAAGCACTCTTAATTAAAACAGCCAAATGTATTTTGAAAGTTATGCATCAAATTTTACTAAATAAATAAAAAATAATGAAAAAACAATAAACTTAAATAAACTAAATTTAAAAATTAAATAAGCAAAACTTTTCAAAAGAGATAAATTAAATAGAGGAACCCGCAAAAAAATACAAATGCAAAACTGTTTGGTCAGACAAAAGAGGCGCATTATAAAAAAAGTAGAGGAATTTATCAGCTAAAAAGGATATATATAAGTATAAACAAATGTAATTTAAATATGAATTTAAGTGAGTTCTGTGTATAAAAAGGAAGCCGCCTGCCGTTGAGCATAACGACATCGTCCTGCCAGTTCAACTTTGCGGATACGCCGCGCGCTCAAACAATGAGCCATGTAAACAAAACTGTTGCCGCTGCGGGCCACTAATATATATATATATATTTACAAGTATATATATAGAGAGAGAGAGAGGGGTGAAGGGGGTCGGGGTGAAGGGGGTTGGGGGGGGAAGCAGGCATGCAGCCAACAAAATTTTCATAATCATAATCAAAATGGCATTAACAACAAAAGCAATGCAAATACGAGTTGAAGCGACAAGAGACGCGTCGCAAACTGTAACCAAAAATGGCAAAATGAAATGCAAAACCGTTGACTGCCACAACTTTCGAGTGGCAAGAACAATAGTTATAGTGCAAATGCTCGACTAGCAGTTACCCTCTACATCAATATATGGTATAGAAAGCAGGCTTGAACACATTTCTGCCACATATCTAACTGTTACATATAAAAAGCAACAACTATTTTGTTACATTGCATAGTAGAATTGTAGAATAAATACATTCTTATATTGTATGGTAACTTCATATTAAAATATTAATGTTTTAACATAAGCACGACTACCAGTTACCCTGTAGTATTATCTACTTCATATAGCATTAACATGCGCAAGTACATTCCTAACGAATTTCGTAAATAATCAAGATTTGAGATACTCTCTAATTATCTATCTATCTAATGTAACTAAAATCAAATTTTGACCACGTGAGAATCTATTCACAGCATTCTAACTATCGATTCTATTATGTTTCTAATTTGTTTGAAAATTTTTATGTCTATCCAAAATAATTAAACTTCTTTCAGATGCATAATGTAAGAAATTGCATGATAAACTTAACATCGTCAGATTTTAAGGAGTGTGAGATCAATATGAATATATATAAATACATCTCTCTTTAAACTAAGTTGTAAGTCAATTAAACAACAAACAGGCACAACAACATGCCAGCCACTTTTAATGTTTACAGGGTATTCACTAAAAACAATTTGTGGCATCTCTGTCTGTTGCTGTTTTGTTGTGCATAATGCAGTTTCAATTTCAATTGTTGTCGCCCAAAGGATCTGCGTACAGGACAACGAGCAAACAAAAAAACAGAAGAAGAACCCTCACACAAAAAGGGCCCAGACTGCAGTCGCGGCTTTTGGAGCTCCTCAGCGCCCATCATCATCATTGCCGCCAAATTATGCTAATTAGATTAAAGCATAATTTCATGCAACTTACAGCTGTGTCTGCTTACACTACACCCTGCGTCCTTTTTACTCGCATCCTTGTTTGGCTTTCCCTCTGTTGCCTGGTGCCATGCAGCCAGACATTGGACAGAGGATATGACAATTTGTCCCATACTGACAGACATTATTATGCTGTATATCGGGTCTAATAAAATGTTATCAAAATCGAGCAGAGAGAAATTATATCTACATATATGTAAAAATGCATATGGTATAGCAAAATGTACTTTTAATTTTAGCGAAACCAAAATTAAACTAGGAAACATGAATATGCCCACGCTTTATTATCCTGCAGCCCAGCTTTAAATACTAGACCCATATGAAAGAGTAAGATGAATGCAAAGCTTTCTCTTCAAAATTTTTACTATCGTCCCTAAAGAATCAATATGAAAAATACGGAAAATCAGAATTTAAAAAAAATTTAAGCAAATTGAAATCGAATTAGTGCTGATAAAATTTTAATTCGAAATACGCATCTATCCATGTATAATGGGATTTGAGAAATATTCAAGTTATAAATATAAATGCAAAATATGTAAGAGAGCACGCTTACTTGTTTAAGAGAAACTTCATAAGATTCTCTTGTTCTCACGCACTCTCTTGGAATGTGACACAAGTGCGCCATTTTTTTTTTCGATTATGTAACGAAAGGCGCACTGAAAACTAACAACACGTATTTTATCGATTGTTAAATATACTTTTGTTGTCGAAAAACGAGTGGCAAATTAATATATACAGCTTAACAAGCGCACAAACAACACTAAGTAATTACATTCAACACCAAATAGTAAATTAAACTTTGTTGTAAAACGATTTAATGCACACGCGCAGAGAGGACGACGAATCAATAAAGCGGACGCGCACAGACTAAATTCATGGAGTCATAAATAGATAAATATTTATTACTATAAACCGTCGCTTTGGCACTAATACAATCACAACTGAGAGCGCAAACGACAAGTTAACGGGATCAAAAGCGTTACGACCAATGGCGTTAGCCCAGCAGCATGCAATCCACAATGATCGCTCTCTGGCTGTAGCTGCAGCCTGCAGTTCACACAAATAACGGCATTAAAAGCAGTTACGGCAACGTCGTCTCAGCAGTGGACGCTGGAATTAACTCCCACGATCCCAGCATAAGCTATTTATATTCACTCTCCGAGTAAAAGTGCTCTCTTTACTTTCGCATTTTTGTGAAGTTTTATACTTTTACAAAGAGGCTTACTGTCATAGATGGGCAAAGGTATATCTACTCCAATTTTTGCGCCATTCAAGTTTATTTCGTGACAGATTTTTAAGATATGAAAATATGAAAGAAAATATGATGCCTCCAAACAGCATTATATATTGCAATTTTAAAAATTTATAAAAATCTAAAGATATAAAAACTAAGCTAAAGAAATATCTAAAATTTAAAAGTCTCACTTTCATTAAACTGTAAACCCACTTGACTCATCATTGTTTATAGGCCAGACACTATAAATGAAACACACTCACACAATGCTAATCCAGGCGTAAATCCGAGCTACCCCTGTCTGGCAGCGTGGCCTTATAAAGACCCAAGAGTCGCGCAATTAACCGAGCTGGTTTTTAAAACTCCCCAATGATGGGTCGGGCCAAGAACCAGATCACATTTCCCAAAATGCGCGGCCAAGGTTGGGCCCAGCTAATGCACTCCGCCCAGGTTTATGATTATTAGTTATGATAATTTAAGTTGACGGCGCAAAAGAAGTTGACACCACAGCGACCAAGTCAAGATGGCAACCCTGCCAAGGGGCGTCAAAACAACAACCCTTGGGCCGATGTTTGCCGTGACTTTCAGTGCAATCGAGACTTCCGTTTGTTTCGTCTCTCTCCCTTTTTTTTTTTTTTTTTTTTTTTTGTTGTCCCAGGACGCACATCAAAAACTGTTGCGTATTTTGCGTATTCGACCCGGTTGGCAGGGCATCCGGCTTGTCTGTTTGTCCTTTATTGTTTTCCATTTGGGGTGCGAGTACATCGCATTTGCACCTTCAATTAATGTTAGGGGTGGGGCCGCACTGGACTGGGACAACAACCCTCGCGCTCGGTTGTGATTTATGAGGGTGCGATGGCAAAACAAAATTAAGCCACGACAACGAACGACATTTGGCGTCAGCATCTTATGCATAGAAGCAGCCCACACTCCAAAAAGGCAAACTTGAACTTTTAATTAAAAGTCACTTTTGATTTATAAACGTGCGCACTCTACAGTTTTACATTAACAAAACGCAAATGCGATAACTCGATAACTCTCTAAGTTTGTTTACCCAACAGTTCGATTCAACGCCAAGTTAATGCTCAACATATTTGACTCGATTTGTAAATTACTCACATAATTCGTGATTATCTTAGATTTGTTTATCTTAATCTTAAGGGGAACTCGCATAATAAAATGCTTATTTTTGTCCTTTACGTAGAGGATTTAGGAGATTTGTAGGTCTAACTCCCAAAACATAATTTTTGAAGCTTTAATACTATCTTTAACCAAAGCTACTTTTCTATGAACCTCCGATCCTTAAGTTGATAAAAGTTGCTAAGATAAAGTAACAGCATATCAGCTGTAAGAAAACGAATTTTAATCCCCAAAAAAAAAAATTTAATACTTAAAACTATTCGAAAACCAATTTTCTATTATTTCCCTTGTTCTGGAAAATATATCCCATATACGTGAATATAACCTTAAAAATAAGCCAACTACATACGTTCATACTCAACATATTTCAAATATTTATACAATTTATATTATTAAATTTCTCTCTAATCAACCCTTATATGAATCTTAAGAGAATGTTTCAGATAGTTCCTGACTAGACTTTTTGATTGCTAACTTAATACTAGCATAATTTTTGTCTCACATTTAAACCAGTTCAATTAAATAAATAAAATAGACAAATTTTCCATAACTCTATTTCAGCTCACACGAACCTTTTTACGCAACAGCAATTCTCTATAGCGATTCTTAACTGCTACCAGACAGTTGGGTAACCCTGGCAATGTACCGTTACACGCAACGTTGCCATATTGCCAGAGGACGCACGTGACGCGTCGCGACATTTAAGAGTAGGGTGTCCGTTGACGCGTGTCCTGTGCATAATCAGGATTTGCATGCATCAATGCAAGCCCGTAATGGTATTACGACAATGAAATACATCAAAATTAGCCAGAGCAATAGAAATGACGAAGGAGCGAGGCAGAAGAAGAGTAACACAGTTTGGGTTGATCACGTGGAAGCAAGAATCAAACGAATATTGAAGCAAGTCAAATTTTCTGCTGTTCAAAAATCGCCGAATGTAAACCAATTTTTTATACATTATCAAATATATATATATACTAGCGGGTATAACCCGGCCTTGCCCGTGGCACGTATGTTATAAAATCAATGTTCTCAAACAAATTTGAAATGATTTTGAAACTGATCGGACGGTAAACAAACAACTTTCATACAAACGTTTTCCGCCAATTTACCACTGTTGCGAGTGGAATTTCCCAAATCGCTGAAGCACGTATTTATTACATTCTTATGTAGAGCTTTGAAAATAAGTTTGAAGCAAATCGGACACAATTTAAAACTTCGTACAAAATATCTTTGAGCCGCATTCCACCCGAAAAAGTTTGGATTCTGCAAAAAGTGTGAAACACGTATCAAATGATTTTTCTTATAGATCTGTGGAAATGAATTTGAGCGCGAAACGTCACCCACCAAATCTTTGACCTCCATTTCCACCAAGGAGGAACGGATTTTCCTAAAAATGTGTGAAACACCCCTCAAATGAATTTGAACAAAGATCTTTGAAAATAAGTTTGAGGCCGATCGGATGGTAAACAAAAAAGTTACATACAAACGTTTATCGCGATTTTTCCACACTTGCGGGTGGAATTTCCCGAAACCCCGTCTTAACGTGCACCTACATCACATAAGCTAGCTACAGTGACAATTTCAGCTTCCTAGCTCTTACGGTTTGGGCTGTGCGTTGATCACCAATCAGTCAGTCAGCCAGTCAGTCAGTCAGTCAGGACAAACAGTTATATATATAGAGATATTTTTTTTTTTTTTTATTTGTGAAATTATTGCCACCTTTTCTTGGTTTTTAGTGGGGCCTTGGTTCGGTTAACACCGACAATTTTTTGTGACTAGTATTGCAGCCATGTTTGGGAGACAACGCACTCTGGATGCTACCAGACCGGAGTAACCCACGGCAATTCGTTGCAGCTCCTTTGATGCGTAAAATGTTTGCGGCAAGCGCCTGGTGGGCTGGGGGGCAGCAAACAACGTGGCATGACAGCCTTGACGACCGTTGCACATTGCCAGCGTGCAGGGTATGTTGGCCAGACGCGTGTGCGTCTAATAAGCCTAATGCACGGACAGCCAGGAATATGTTTGGCCACGGAGCTGGGAGGTTACGTGGTCTGCGGCACTGACTAGACAATATTGGCAATATTTTAAAGTGCGCGGCAAAGCCAAGCTGGAGGGGGCAGGCACACGACCCACGAGCGTCTGTTGTCATAAAAACGCTTTAATTAAATTCATATTTGGGCGCATGTTGATTTATAGGAATGATGGGCGCGTGACGAGGAGGAGAAGGAGGAGGAGGAGGAGGAGGCATCCAGAGACAATTATTAAATGTCATTGTTTGGCTGCATTAATCTAATTGGATTGGATTGCATTGTCTGTTCGGTTGGGCAGCTTTATAGAATTCAACGCGTTGCCACAAAAATTCGAAATACAAAATTTGAGTCGAAAATTTGCGCACAAAACTGTCGCTAGGTGTCGCCTTATGCACTCGGCTTTATGTCTCAAAGTTTTGCAATTGTTGCGGACGTTAATTTGACATTTGAATTTGAATTTGCGACTGTGAAAAAAATATATGGAAAAAAGTTATGTGACAGCAGTCGTAGCAGTTGGTCAGAGCAAAAGTTTCGCACTTTAACTATGAACATATTTAAAGGAACATCCATCACGACTTTGAAATACACAAGGCGATATGTATGTATGTGTGTACATATGTATGTGTGAATGTGTGTATGCATGTTTGTATGTATTTATGTATCAATAAGTGTAAGTATGTTTGTATGTATGCATGTAAGTAAGTATGAATGTATGTATATATGTATGTATGTATGTATGGATGTATGTTTGTATGTATGTACATATGTATGTGTGAATGTGTGTATGCAAGGCGATATGTATGTATGTACATATGTATGTGTGAATGTGTGTATGTATCAATAAGTGTATCAATAAGTGCAAGTATGTTTGTATGTATGCATGTAAATAAGTATGAATGTATGTATATATGTATGTATGTATGGATGTATGTTTGTATGTATTTATGTATCAATAAGTGTAAGTATGTTTGTAGGTATGCATTTAATATATGTATGTATGTATGGATGTATGTACGTACATATGTATGTGTGAATGTGTGTATGCATGTTTGTATGTATTTATGTATGTATGCATGTGTGTATGTATGTGAGTAAGTATGTTTTTATGTAAGTATGAATGTATGTATGTATGTATGTATGTATGTATGTATGAATGTATGTATGTATGTATGTATGTATGTATGTATGTATGCATGTATGTGTATATGTATGTATGTATGTATGTATGTATGTACATATGTATGAATGTATGTATGTATGTATGTATGTATGTACATATGTATGAATGTATGTATGTATGTATGTATGCATGTATGCAAGTATGCATGTATGTGTGTTGTATGTGTGTATGCATGTATTTATGCAAATATGTATGCTTGAATGCTTACATATATGAATGTATGCATTTATGTATGTATGTATATGTGTAGGAATGTGTTTGTTGATGAGTGTACGGATGTATGTATTATGTAAGTATTTATGAATGTATTTATGTATATAGAATTTAAGAATGTGTGCATGTATATATATGCATATATATGCATGTGTGTATGTTTTTCTATCCCCATATTTTATTGTATGAATGCATTTACATATATATGTAAAGTTACATATGCATATATATTGTATGCCCATATGCAAGACCAAATTTACCTCTAGCTGCGCTGCAAATTTATGAAACCATGTTATTAACAATTACCCTTCTACGCGATTCTCATGAATTCAAGTAGGTCTCATAGGCCTCACTTGAGGAGGCTTGAACTTTAATGGAAGATTCATCTGATACGTGTTTCACACTTTTCGCAAAATCCACCCCTCTTGGTTTCCGTTGATTCCATCTTTTGGCCCTTTCTTTTATAGACTTCAAACCTTTTTATTTTAACTTTAATATGGTGCAGTAATATATAGCAAGATTGAATCGTTTAAGGTTGAAGTTTTCATTTTATAACTGTTTGAGCTCTTAAGACACATTAAAACGAAACTGGGGCAAATGTAGGGAAACATATATTTCATCTTAATAGTGCTTATAGCTTTATCTCGATCAGCTCACATTCAGCATTTCAATCGCCCGAGCTCCCATCAAGAGCATATGTGCTCATATTTGCATAAGCTACGACCTCAAGCGTATGCAGGATACGTCCAAAAGGAGTCAGCCGGCAGGATGCACCATCATGGTCATCATTACTCAACTTCTGGGCGGTGGCGTTCAGTAAATAGCAGCCACTTTACGACCTGTGCCAGGTATTCTGTGGGCGTGGCCGTAAACAGCAACTGCTGCCACGGCTGCTGCTGCTGCTGCTGCGGCACGTGCCGAGCATATTGAATGGAGCATTGGATGCAGTGCAGCATGCAGCATGCGGTAGGTTTCGTCGTTTTTTTTTTTTTAAATTCTTTTGAAAAATGGTCAAAGTTGTTGCTGTTGCGCGTCTTTTCGGCCAACTGACAGTGTATGGCGGCCATTTACCTATATATATATATAGCCATAGCTAGAGCTGGGTCTCCGGCCAAGGATCACGCGCGCTGCTTAACCCAGTTTCTGGCTACTGCACGTGAGTCCTTGCTAATCATTTGTCTTCGCTGACTGCATTTTCCACTTGGCAGTGCTGCGAAGTTTCCATTACGCACTGACAACTGATTGCCAAGTTTATTATTGCTTCCGTTTGCTTATGAACTCGGCCAAGGATTCGCCATTTCCTTACCGTTGCCAATGCTGGCAACAATTTATCAAGCCCGTCTGCCCTCTCACCTAGCACACAAAAATACTCCATGGTATTGCGAATGATTCCTTTTTTTTTTTTTTTTGGTAGTGGTTGGTTGGCGGGGGAAGGGTTAGCTGGGGGTCACATCATTTATTATTCCTGACACTTGTTGTTCTCGATGTCAGCTCGAAGCTATTCAAAAATGTCATTCTATGCGACTTGATAATCACTTTAAGAAGTTGTGCATAGCTACTGAAATGTTCAATTTGCAACTCGAACTGTGAACTGGCAAGAATAAGGGTATTCCAGGCCGCTAAGGGAGACTATCGATAACCGATACCGATAGAGGTGCTGTCATTGTTACTATCGATAAATGATTTTATTTTTAATTTTTTATTTATTTTTACAGCTCTGAATTTCGCAACCTATTTAAATAGCAAAGTTCTAGAATTATATAAATAAAGAGATTTTTTATCTTATATATTAAAAAGTATCGATAGCCCAATATTGGGAACTGTAAAACTATCGATAGTCTTGGGGCGTCGCAATTGATACTATCGACACATGATTTCATTGCTTATATATTTATTTTCTTCACAGCTCTAAACCTCTTAACTTAATAGAAAATAACCTAAAGCTAAACAAAGTTATATTGTTTCATACATTCTAGAGTTATGTAAACAAAGCGATCAATTATCTTATGATCAAAAAGTATCGATAGCGCCTTAATCAATTCTTGTTCGTTAACAGCTTAAGCTAGACCGTAAATCTTGATAGATAAGATTAACTAATATACGTATGAACTTATTATTAAGGTTGTTAGAAATGATATATTTAATCAAAATTGTATCGAGTGAGTTTTTAATTCAGCCAAGGTAGATTAGCTTGCCATTGAAAAACATTTTTCGAAAGAAATAACAATCGGCAAGTATTGCTTTTTATAAAAAACAACTAATTTAATAAAAAATTCATTTACTCAGCTTCGGCACAAAAGATGCAAACGCTGGCGCTCATAATAATAATATATCAGGACTTTTAAATCTATTTAATTTTGATCTGTTTGTTTTTATAGCTTTGTAAGCCATCAACAAGACTCAGTCAGCTATTGATAAAAATGTCGCAGGATCGAGGTCTATATTCTATGAATTATCTACGAACTATATTTGTTTTAAGGATGATGGAATCTTAGCTGAATGTATACAATTGTATTCGAAGCTTCGATGTCAGCAAACTAAGCACAAATCAACTGGTGTATTCCTTTTTAGATTGCCCCATTCCATTAAAATCAAATTTTCAAATGTTTTATCTAGTATATGTATGTCAAGCACCCGCACTCGTTGACGTTCAAGTTATCCGCATTGAACTTGACATAACTTCATGGGATGCTCAATGGAGATGCATCAAGTCACAAAACGACTGCATTTAAAAAGCTGTAAAAGCTCTGCGAGCGCTGCATGTGACAGCACTTAACACAGCCGCAACCCCCCCCCCCCCCACACACACACACACTCACGAGGGTAGAGGGGACAAAGTCAAACAGTTGGAGCCACAGCAATTGAATGTCAGTCACAAAAATGCAATCACAGTTTGACACAATTTTACCGAGGCGCCACTTCAACACGTTGCATCTGCAATATCTTTACACAGCGACAGCAGCCAAACAAGCGATCCAACGCACGAACGACAACTCTGCAAACAACACAATGACAACTCTTTAACACTGTTAAGTTGGCGTTGGCGTTGCCGTTGCCGTTGACGTCCTTGTCGCTTGGCCCTGTTGCCTCATGTCGCCGTATTGCTTACGACTTTATAGCATTGGGTGTTTCCAATTTTGGATTATTTTTGTAACGATTTCCTATCTTATATTTCCAAACTAATATTATTTGATTTTCATTTTCATTATAGAGATTCAGATCTGGGCACATAACTTTAATATAAACTTTGAAAGCAGTATAAACAATAATAATTTATGTTATTTCTCTCAAAATTAATTCCACAAAAAGTAGTTTTCAATGATCTTGAAATGCCTTTTACTATTATCTATCAAAAATGTTTGCACAAAATTGATATAAATGTAGTTGCTAAAACAGCCCATTTTTACCACAAGATAACATATTTAAATTAACATAAAAATGTTTGTAAAAGACTCCAGTATTTAACATTATAGCATACTCGACTTAACAAAAATAGCATCTGTCAAATAAATTAAATATGTAGCATAACATACGCATGTTAACAGCATGTAATTAATATAAAATTATATTGCCTTAGCTAGTTGTCTACCTAAAAGTAACAGGCGATAACTATTATTTAAATATATTGTAAATAAGATTACTAATAGACAACTTTTTGATTATTAAACTTAAAAAGTCACTGATACTAACAATAAAATAACTTTTCTTAATGGTTAACCTTGAAAGGGGAACATATTACTTTAACCTTTAGAGTATTTAAAAAACGGAGCAATTTATTTCTGTGGCTTGTTGTTATTGTTGTTTTTTTTTTTTGCTGGTATCGTTATCGTTGCTTTCATCGCCGCAGCGCGTGCTCGAGTGCATTTACACACACACACACGCGCGCACACACACACACACAATCAAGCAAATAGCACAAACACAAACATATGCCATACACAGGACATTTTTGTTGTTTGATTGCGTTTTTATCTTCGTCATTTCAGCAGCGCCTGGCAACTCTGGCAGCTCTTTCCCATGGCCAAATTGTGGCAACGGCAACTGCAACTGCAGCGACTCTGGCGATATTTTACAGTGGCAACATTTTATTGCAAACATTGTGCAATTTCACTTTAAACGTCAATCGATTTTCATTTGATTTTTACGACCATTTTCTTGCCCACAGCCCATACTCTTCTCTGCTTTTCAATGCTTTCGTCCTTTGTATGTTGTGCAAGCTTTTGGCTTTCTCAATTGCAATCGCATTCACAGTTTTATACCCTGTAGCCAATCCATAAAGAGTTTGCCATAAACTTGTCCAGAGAGTTGTAGCAGCGCTGCAGGTTAGATATTCCCATGCTCACCTGTCTGTCCGCTCCTTTAAATAACTTGACTAATAATTATAAATTTAATACGGGATGGCTGAGATCTTTGCTTGATCTCGAAACTCACCGATATCATTTCCGGATACCGAAATTACTTCCGGATCCCGAACTTTTTTTTATTAAATCAAATATATATAACGTTTAGTATTTAATGCATCAAGGCATACCTTAGCTAATATTTATTCAAGTTGTCAAAATATACAAAAAAGCAAAAAAAAAATTTGAAAGAAAATTTATGTTATCCTTGCCACGCTCATCTCTAATTGGGAACACATAAAATACAAAATGCTGTGTATCTGCTAGTCGAGCACACTCCAACTGAAGCAGATTCTAGCTTGTTATTAACAACATTTTACTTAATTTTGTACTTATTTTTTGACACAATCTTATTATCCCTGAGCTCCTACACTGCGACTTGCCGGTGTGTGTGTGTGTCAAATTTAATTAACTTGATATTTATTGAGGCAGACGCTCGCTATGCAAATTTCTTGATATGATTTTCTCAGATACTTAATTTGTCAACGGTTCGCTGATTTACGATTTCGATTTGCTGTCGGGCAAATTAAATGCGCGATTTCCATGTTTCACAAAGTCAACAAGCTTTCGGGTCCCGGCGGGGGAATGGATCAATTCAAAAATGAGCTACAATTTTAAGAGTATAAATAATTGCATGCCTTATTCAAACATTGATAGACACATATTAAATTCATTGGACCGCTCAGGCATGACAAAACAAAATATTTACACGATATGTTAAATTGAAATTGAAACCAAATTGAAATTATTTTCACTGTGCTTTACTTAATTTGTGGGACCTCTAACAGCTAAATCTGAAAGATTCTAGCCCTTACCTTGTTCAATAGTAAATGTTATTATAGGAGAGGTTTTGGCTAACTTTGAAATGATCTGTATTTTCTTATGACGTGAATGCCATTGTTACCAGTCGCCTTTCCTCAAGGTCCTATATTCTATATCTATTCCAATTGCGCAGGATATTGTTAAAAGTTTTCATCCTTGTAACATATTTGATTTAACCCATATTTTACTCGTTTGCGTTTGAGAAAAATAAACCAAGGCACGTGTTTCCGAACAAAGCCTATTGTGACGGACTTAAAAAAGTACAGCACGAACGAATAGCTATATTCGATATGCCGAAGATTAGATATTCTTAAAGAAATGGGGCTTACGGGTTTTGCTGATATGTGAGGAGAATTGTAAAGCTCGTTTAAGAATTATATAAATATGTATTGGCTTGTTAGCTGTAAGGCCAAGTTTAGTCAAGATATCTTAAGAAACAGAAAAGTTTACCAAACACGAATCTACCTTTCGACCCATAATTCCTAGGACAGGTGATTCGATGTTAATCAAACTTGATCATGTTATCTTGGAAAAGAAAAATCTATTTTCATTCAAAAACTTCACGTTTGATCGATTGTTCCTATGTCAGCCTTATGACATAGTGCTCCGATCCAATCGGCTGCTAATTCCAATCAGAACATATATGGCTTATATGGTCGTAGCACATTTCATCACAGATCAAGAATACCCTCAACTAGAGTATAAAAAGTGAATGAGATTTTTGAACCTTCGGGCATTGAGTCTCATTTGCACCAGATATTTCGCCAATCTTCCCTCTCTTTCTCTCCGCATAGTTCGAGAGCTTACCACAAAGGTGTGCGCCTTGAAGCGTGCTGTACATTTGTTAAAAGAAATGTCAAATGTAATTGAACCACGTAGGCCGAATCCCAGCTAAAAACTTGTTAACTCTTCTGCTCTTCGGCGACCTCATGTGCCACATTTACTTTCGCTTTTGTGTAGTTTTCCAGGGCACAAGGATTGGACAGGGGGAGGGATAGGGGCTTGGCTGTCAGGGGGTTTGCATGTTTGCGCCATTTTCGCAGAGTCATCGCATGATTTACGTCGAATCGGCTTTGGCAAAGTAATCATGTTGTGCACACACACACACACACACACACACGCGCACGCTATTAGGAAAAGCCAACAGAAAGCAGCGCCCGTCCAGAAGCTGACCACAATTATGGTAGCCGGAAAGGGGCTTTCAATTTCACTTGGCTAGCTTTAGGTAAACAGCCACAGCTTCCACTAACAAAACATGGCAGCCAGCTGCTGCTTCGTGTGTCGATGAAGTCAAGCATGCAACAAGCGCAAGCGACACACGCAAACGCATCAAATCAATGAAAGTGGCCACTGCGCCACGATTTGCACTTCATTGACTTCAATCCATGGACGAACCGAACCGAACCGAACCAGCTGGCAAACACAAGCTGCCCAAAAAGCCAATGAAGTCGAAGCGAGTTGGAGTTGATGCTCCAGCCGAAAGCGCTGGCGGCCCTACATAAAGCATTTTCATTCCGTTCGCTTTATTTTGCCCCATTTGGCCGCAGCCAGTTTATGAAAATGAAAATTGCCAAGAAAATGGAAAATTCTACAATGTGCCGGGCTATTTTTGAATACCCTGTAGCCATTTGAAATGCATTGAAATATAAGAGGCCATTTGCATTTGTGCAAATTATGCTTCTTCTCTCGCAATTATATATATATACATATATATATATATAATCTTGAACAGAGTGATTCACATATTTGCTGAGCCAATTAAATTACTATTTGTTGATCTTACGTATTCTGTATAAAAAACTGTATTAAAACGAACTTTTTAAACAAATTTTACCATTTTATAGATATATAATTAATATCTGATTAATAAATAATATAATTATTTATCTTGATTTTATATATTTTATTTTACGAATTTTTGTCTGAAGAATCTATTTTTAATTTTTTGAACAAAATCTATACAAAATATATTAAATAATATATGTGTATGTATGTGTGTTTTCATATATTTTTTCCCTTATTTAAGCAATTACAAGGTATCTGCTAGTCGTGCGCATTCGACTTGAACACGTTAGCTGCACGCTATTAAATTGCACTTGTGTGTGTGCTTGTTGAGCCCTCAAAATCGAACCGCTGACCCCGCTGACCCCGCTGCCCGAGCTCGCTTAGCACGCTGCATAGAAATTCGTCTCTCTCAGCTCGCTTTATGTATATTTTTTTTTATTTAATCTGAATACAAATCGCTTATCAGCTGGAAAACTGCACAGCAACAACGAAATAGACGCAAGTCTCTCAAAAAAACATAAATATTAGCGTAAAAATGTTTTAAAAACTGTGCATGAAACGTTTAAGAAGAACGCATTGCGATACTTTGTCACCAATGCAAATAACTCGAAAATAGAAAGAAAAAATAGTATTTTATATTATTTTTATGGATTCGATAAGAGAAAAATAAAATTTAAAGAAAAAATTATAATATTAATTATAATAATGATAATAATCATAGAAATAATAGTGAAAATGATAATGATAATAATAATAAAACATAATAAAAACATAAATAATACATTTAAAAATATTAAAAATATAAATAATAATAATGATGTAATATAATATAATAATAATAACTATACAAATATTCACCTAATACATAAGAAACTGCATATATAATAAATAAAAATATATAATGTTAACAATAATAATAATAACTACAAAATACTTAAAGCTATATTATCTTGACATTTAACTATTATTATATTATAGATATTTTTATTTTTTATTACAATTTTTAATATTTTAGTTTTATTTCATAATTTTGTTTTTATAACCAATTCACAAAACTTGAACATGCAAACCAAATATATATATTGTTTTTTTTTTATTTAAATAATATTAAAAAGATTTTTTGTTGTAGCAATAGCAATAATAATCATTAAAATAATAAAAACAAATATTGTTATTATCATTTTTAACATTATTATTATTATTATTATTATTATTATTATTATTATTATTATTATTATTATTATTATTATTATTATTATTATTATTACTTTTATTTGAATTTTAGGCTTAGGATATAGTTTACAACTGTCGATCCACCTTAGCCAGATAAGTCCCAGATTCGAAAAAAAATTTATATGTTAATGTCTAAGAAGTAAAGGTGAAAATTACAATTTTCGATATTTTACTTAAAGAAGCAATAAGTGTTAATATCATATTAGGAATCAATATAAAACAATATTTTATTGTATTGTCCATCTGCTTCAGATCGTTTCTTTTGATATTCCTGAGATTTGTTTAGTTCGTTTTAAATACATTACAAGAAAAATCATGTAGGTAAATGTAACAGCTTACAGCAGTAAGATTAAGGGGAATATTGAGTACTGCCCGTCCACACGAGCGCTAAAAGCAGCCCGACAAATAAATACGCATTCATTGGGAGATCTGTGCTCTGCTCCACAAGATCCACAAGACAGCAAATGTATAAAGCTCGGCTTATCAGACAACTGTTGTTCTGCCACACGCAAATCTACCCTATACTAAATTTAGAAAGTTTTCGAAATGAGCCCTGAACAATATATTTTATATAAATACGGAAAACTAGACACTTAAAACATGTGAAGCTTATCGAAAAATGTATAGAATCATTTTAGCTAAATTGTTAAGTGTATCATTTGTATAATTATTATATTTATTATATTAATAATTCAAAAAAAAAAACGAATTGTAGTCTTATGCAAATTATTTTCCTATAAGCTTAATTTATTATTTGTTTTTTATTACTTTGATCATAGAGATTGAGCGATTACATTTAAAATTGTTTCTGCGACATATATGTATTTATATGATTAATATATATAGACTGAGCTAGTTAGTCCGTATATTTTAACGTACAAATTAACATATGTTCCGGACTATAAACGACAATTCCCTTGGAGCAGACACCATAGAAGAGTGAACAGGACGAGTATTGTAATTGCATGAACTTCTCTGGGCGGACGCACTGCAGCATTGCAACGTTCCGGCGATTGTTCTGTCCAAATGAAATAAGAACCGAGGTCCGCCTTGTCGAGTTCCGCTTGAATAATATCAATGAACTCTTGATTTAACTGGCGCTGACGCGTCAAGATCTTGACGAGCGGCATGGGCGACATGCTCGAGTAGCCGCAGAGCACGGTCAACAGTTGAGGGTCGGTATGAACCACTTTGTAGAAGACTGTGATGGGCAATGTGGACGCGTTGCCATAGTTCAACACAAAAATGTTGTTTTTCGTCAACTCATCCCAGGGAAATGAAATCGTCTCCTTAACAGCACGAATCTGATCAGCTATGGTGCTTATGTATTCCAATCTCAGTTTTAGCTTAATATCCGCAGTTGCTGGCACCGAGACATTCAAGCATTTCATCACATTTACGTTGGGTGCGCGTCCAGCCTCGTACCAATAACCCGACATCTGAGGCATTTGGAAAATAACTAGCATGGACTTTATTCTAGAGATTCCAACTTACAGCAGTTAGATTAAGAGGACGTCCCGGAACGGCTGCATCGCACTTGAAGTCCTTCATGCCTGGAAATTTTCGCAATGATTGAGCCCTGCTCGTCCAGACGAGCGC
This sequence comes from Drosophila borealis, assembly GCA_035045885.1. Classification (NCBI taxonomy): domain Eukaryota; kingdom Metazoa; phylum Arthropoda; class Insecta; order Diptera; family Drosophilidae; genus Drosophila; species Drosophila borealis. Next base: position 1,350,404 of record JAWNOR010000113.1, read on the forward strand.
CAAAAGCAGCCCGACAAATAAATACGCATCCATTCGGAGATCTGTGCTCTGCTCCGCATCCACAAGACAACTGAGCGGCATACAAACCAGCTTCCCGCACTCGGGGCTATACATAAAACTCGGCCTATCAGACAACTGTTGTTCTGGCACACTCAAATCTACCCTACTCTGAGTATAGAGAGTTTCACAGAATGAGCACTGAACGATATCATTTATATAAATACGGAAAACTAGACACTTAAAACTTGTAAGGCTTATCAACAAATGTATAGAATCATTTTAGCTAAAGGGTAAAGTGTATCGTTTGTATAATTATTATTAATGATTCGAATAAAACAAATTAGTTTCTAATGCAAATTATTTTTTGCTATAAACTTAATTCATTATTTGTTATTTATTAGTTTGATCAACGTCCTGAGATCCTATATAACGTCGAATGCTGGCAAACTCATTAGATTATATAATTACCAGAAATAAGACTTATCTGCAGACTGGCATAGATTAAATACGCTTAGTTGACATTTTTCGCTACTATTTGAAGTGTGTTATTAAATTTTCACCCAACCGTAATTGGACTTAAATAGTATCAATAAACTGCTTGACCAATAGCTGCTATGATAAAGTATTCCCGATCCGGTTGTGCACGCTGCAAGCGTACAAAATCGAAAATCTTAAGAGGCATTCTCTACAAATTTATCATCTTTAATTAAATAAAAAGATTTGTATCTAGATAAAGTGCGCTCTCTGAGCTGTTTATCTGTCGCAACATCAAGTGGCGTGGGAAACAACTCTTTCACAAAAGAAAATTAAACTAATGTCCATATGGAAGAGCACCCGACCTAGAGATCGGCTCTGCTCCAGTCGAAGTAACAGAAACTGGATTGATGTATATTATATATAAATATTATAAACAAATATATGCTAAATATATACTTACACAGTTGTTACGATGTATGTATATCTTATAAATATGAATAGTTTACGTAGCTTTTAACACAAATTATAACAGAAATGACTCACAACTTTATATAATGGCCTTTGATAACGATAAGCAGCAGGTTATTTCAGCTGATTAACTCCATAGACTAGAAATGATAGCCAATCCAAATACTGTTATGACTGTCAATTTCGGACTGACTGCGGCATTACAACGATCCGGTGATTGTTCTGTCCAATGAACATTATTACCATAGCTTGTTTTATCCAATTGCTTGGTAATATAGCTGACAATAATTGGATCGAGCCGGCGCTGGCGCGTAAATATCTTAAAGAGCGGCATCGGCGAGATGCTAGCGTAGCCGCAGACGATGGCCATAAGCTGGGGTTGGGCATAGACCAGTTTGTAGGTGACACTTATGTTCATCACCTCGGTAATGTATTCCAGGTTGAAAATGCCGTTCGCAGTTGCGTCATCCCATGGAAATGTAATTGTCTCCTTTACGGTCAGGGGTCGTTTATCAACCGTGTTGACGTACTCCAATTGCAGTTCCAATTCATGATCCGTCGTTGCCGTTGGCACGGAGACATTTAAACAGCTCATAACATTCACATTTGGCACCCTGACTGCCTCGTACCAGTTGCCCGCCAGCTGTAAATTGGCATTAAGTGAGCATTAACAGCATGTCAACAGTCGCTGTTGCTGTTGTCTAACTTACAGCTGTTAAATTGAGTCGCTGTGCACTAACAGTCTCACAACTAAAGTTATCTGGCAGCTGAGATTGAGCACAGTCCGTCCAGACGAGGGCCGATAGCAGCAGAACAATTATTTTGCTTTCCATTCGAAGATCTGCGTTCTTTCGCACCTGCTAAATGAAGACTGAGCAATGTGTAAGCCAGGCCAATTGATATTGGTTTGCTTATCAGTTATACATATATACACTTTGGTAGTTCAGTGATGATTGACGACTGAGCGGCAGCACTGATATGGGCACTAAAAGCTAAATGTGTCTAAACCATTGTCCAAAATACTATGTTATCAATGTGTTATCAATATAAAGACGTTTAAAAAGATTACAACTATTGCAAAGAATAGTGCAATGAACCAATGCTAATGGGTGAATAGGGTATTTTACTCTAATGCAAACGTATGTAACTGGTAGAAGGAGACCCCATAAAGTACAACAGAGTCGATCTGGACATGTCCGTGTTTCTGTCCATCCATCCATCTACCCGTATAAAGAGACTACTTATAAAGGTTAGAGACTTCAAATGAATGAATTTACAGGTCGTAATGCCCGCACAGATCAACTTTGTTTGTATGGAGACGCTCGTATGGTATGAAAAAACCCAGAATATTTTATTTCATTCTCACAAAAATTGTAAAAAAAATAGAAGCATTTTTGAAGCTTTAGCCCTGAGTTTTTGTATTTGAACACATTTGTTGCCATTTGAATACACAGAAACGCTGGGCTTAGGGTATCTCCGAGTCGAGCACTTCCGACTATTAAGAGTAGTTCCTACTGCTCTTTGAATAAATATCTGTATTACCTTAAAAACCCATTTATGGGAAATGTATTTCGCTATCGGGGAAGGACATCTCCAATAGATATTCGAAAACATTTAAGATTAAATATCCTTGTAGACATGCGGCTTACCGTGTTGCAGAAATGTAAGGAGAATAATAATAAAGCTCAAACGACTTCATTTTTGTATACCCTTGCGCTGGGTTTTTATAACATTTGTTGTTAAGGAAAACTATATATAAAACTGACTAAGTTTTCATTTTTGCATGGATATATATATATTTTTTAAACTAAATTCCTACATGCCGAAAGCATGGATAAAATCTTAACAAAGTGGGACCACATTAACATAAAATTAAATATTATCCGCTTCGAAATAGGAACGATATTGAATCTTCTTTTATTTTGTCTCAATATAATGTCGGTTACCAGCTTTAACTTCGGTCCTAAGAGAAAGCAAGCCTCATTATGCTCAAGCTGATGGATTTTGCATGTCGAGTTCGCTGGTTAAATATGCAGCTATCCAAAATGCTAAAGCAAAAATGTGGAAACTTTGAGCATGCCAAACAAAAAAAATTATAAAAGGGACTTCCCAAAAAAAATAAAGAGAGTAAAGAGTAAGGCAGGCAGCGCAAACATGCGAAACTATTAAAAACATGTCTTTGTCCTTGGCTTTGGCTGCATATAATGAAATTCCATTGCCCCCATCCCCTGAATGCCCCTACATTGCGCCCTCGGTATCAATCTAGGTGAAATATTAACAAGCCAGTCGCAGTCTGAAGTTGCACGATAGAAGGCCGATGTCGTCGGCGACGGCAGCTCATAAAAATTCCTGGCAACAGAGCCCGATTCTTCCCGACTCTCGAGCTCACAATACGGAATGAAAAGAATGGGAAACTGAGACCGAGAGCTATGCTTAAAGCGCTCAACAGACGCGAAAACAATAGACTTGAGTTAACTTAAATTGATTTCCAGACGCGACAGCGTTTAGGGAAATACATCCATACTACCTTAAACCCCTCCCCCCCCCCTCGCCAACCCTCCCCACAGCGCCCTCCATCCTTGCAAAAGAGAGAAAAAAACTCAGACTGTAGAAGTTTGTAGCCTCTGCACCTTGATTGCAAGTTATTTGAAATTTTGTTCAAATTTGTGGAATAAAGCGAGTATAAGTACGCTAAGCGAGAATTTTAGGCTTGCAAATACCCTGTAGATAGTTCTTCCCTGTATTTTTGCTTTGTATAGAAGCTTATAATTTTTGATCCAACTTTGATCAACTCTAAAGCGATTCTTATGAAAATTTTGGATAACATGGGAGATCATTTTTCAAGTCGAATGCATGATAAAGTTTAAAAATACAAATTCCATGAATAAAAAAAATATATACATATATAAATTTTCCCTTCCAGTGTTGGTTAACTCAAGATAGCATATATTTTATAAAATTTGCAGCCATATATTAATACAAATGTTAAACTTTGAAGCAACCGGCGAAGAGGCGAATTAGATCGTTAAATCAAATTAGCTTTTGATGCCAATTAATATAACGTATGCCTCATACTGTTTTATTCCACTTCAATCGAGTCTTATCATACACCCTAACACTAGGTTCCTTCTAAAAAATCCATCTGTCTTTAAATCTCCGTCATTGCATAAATTTTTATCCAATTTTATCACACACTTTTCTAATCTTCTTAATCCCATCCAGTTTTATAAGCCTACTTCCCATTGGGATCTTTATAAAGACAGTATCCTTCGATCTTCAAATCTCCTTCAGTCTGATCGTCTGTATTCAGTTTAATCGTACTCCTTTCCACATAAGAAGCTAACACAACAACCTGCTGCTCTGACCAAATTCTCTTTTGATGAATTTAGCCAACTCTAGCGTACATCATTTGCCTGTTTTACAATTACAGGGTATTTAAGACAGACAGCTTGAGTTCCTCGTCGGCTCCTTTTATAAAGCTGCACTTGAAAATTTTGAGTGTGCACGCGAAATTTTTGTTGCAATTTTCCGGCGCATTGTTTGACTCGGGAAGGAAGGTGAGGGACGAGGGACGAGGGACGAGGGACGAGGGGCAAGCGTCAAGCGTCACGAAAGCATTTCTTCAACTGAAGTTGCTTTCTGTGCAGTTGCTCAATTTGGCTGCAGATTTTGTTACTTTCATCGCGTTGCATATTGAAATTGCCACTTTATTTATGTCACTCAATGAACGCTGTGACTCAGATGAGACATTCTGACTGTGAATAATTGTTGTTGTTGCCACAGTTTTTTTTATGCTGTGACCATTCGCAGCACTGGCAGCTGACAGTTTTGTGAATCAATGTCCATTAGCCAAACGAATGGATGGAATGCAATTGATTTAAATAACGTCAAATGTCCCTGTGGAAGTTAAGTAACCAAAATATAAAATTGTTGTAGCTGTCAATTCGATTGACAAAATGTGATAGATGCATTAACAATAAATTGTAAAAGTCCAGACAGCAATCGAATTATAGTATTTATGTTTATAAGTATGCCTTTTTTTATTTTTATCACGAATAAATTCTTATTCGACATGTTCGACATATTTATACATATTTATTGTGCAACACTTTCCAACACTGGCATACCGAGCCCATGCTCAGCTCTCAAAAATCTTCAACATCTCTTTTCAGTATTGGCAACTTTATAATTATTATTATAAAGGAAGATACTTTCTATCTAATTGTTATAAGTGCTGTTCCTTGGAGCTCCATTAAAATAATTAACTAACTATCGATAGCGATCTTCACAATCAATTCCCATCTATATTACACTTGCATGCGTTAAAAGCAGTTGAGAATTATAAATAAGAAAACAAAATTGTGCTCAGACAGCGCATAAAGCCAGACCAAAAAGACTCGCTGATTGTTTAACTTTTACCTTGTCGCACAGCTAAGAGCACATTTCATTAGGTGCTCGCCCAAGTTCGACCAAAGCCGACTGTACTTTCCCTTACAATGAAAATGCAACAATGAGTACGAGAACGCGGGTTGAGGGTAGGGAGGGGGGTGGGGGGCTGCACTTGAAGTCATTCCGCTCTGGCCATGAAGCCGAGGGCAAGCGCAAACTTTTTAAGTGAATTTTTGATTAGATCTGGGCAAAGTTTTTGTCGCTAGCGACAAACAAACGGGCACGGATGCATTCCGCCAGAGTTGCCACCCTGGCTCAACTTAAAGTCGTCCAGTTAGTTGTGCGCTTTGTAATTTGCGCAAAAGTCTATTTATTTGCGCAAAGGATAATAATAAAATATGCGCTGCAGTTAATAGTAGAGCACAAAGTTGCCGGCACCACCGGACATCGGCCAGCTGGACCAGGGCACAATTACGAGGCTCAGACTGAGGCGCAGACACTGTACCTGTTTTAACCGAAACTTTTCGCGAACAGTTCACAGTTTCCAGCGCGAAAAGTTACCCTCTGCCGCACAGCCTCAATTTAAGTTCAAGTTTTGTGCGAAAAGTTAATAAAATTATTTGCCACAGACGTTGATAAATATGACACTGAAGTCCTTTGCAATAACAAATAAATATAGTGCAATACAAAATGGCGTCTGCTGAAGCTAACTGTGTAAATAATATGGCGGCAAAGGAATGATACTTCGCGAAATTATTTACCCAAGTTTTATTGCATTTTCTCTGCTTGTGTATGTGTGTGTGTGCGTGTGTGTGTATGTATGGGTGTGTGAGTTGCTCACTTAAAGTGATTGCAGTTTGTTGGCGAGTTGAGTGAGGTTAAGGAAAAAGTATGTTATTTATAGGTCTCAATGCTTTCAAGGCTCTACGCGCTATGCTTAGGTCTCTATTTGCATTAAAATACGTATTTTTTAACTTTGAGCCTCTTATATATTATACTAGATAATAAAAGATCATTGAAAATTAGTTTGAAGCCAATCGCATGGTAAACAAAAAATTATCAATTGTTCACCTAATTTCCACACTTGCGGGTGGAATATCCAAAATCAAATCGGAAACGCGTTTTAATTATGTATTTATGTAGATTTTTGAAAATAACTTTAAGGCCGATTTGAGGGCAAGCCCCAAAACTGTGTACTTTCAACCTTTGACTAACATTTTCCGCTCAGGAGGGGTGGAATTTCCGAAAAGCGTGAAACACCTCTCAACCTTTTATTCCAACAGGGTTTGATTTCCGAAAATTATGAAACACGAATCAGATGAGCTTTCCCAAAGATCTTTGAAAATAATTTTGGGGCCGAACGAATGTTATACAAAAATGTATCAACCGTTTTTCACGATTTTTCCACACTTGTGGGTGGAAAAAGGTGGAAAAGGTAATTACAGTGAAAATTTTCAGCTTCCTTTTTGGGTTTGGGCTGTGCGGACTGTGATCATCAATCAGTGAGTCAGCTGTATATATATGTCGGTTGTATATATAGATTCGTTTATACATACTTGCTGAAAGCAAACGGCTCAGTAAAAAATTCAAAAATTATTTATTATAAAGGTAATTTATTTATTCACCGCAGACAACAAAGTGTGTGTACTTAGTATTATTAATTGTAAACATTCTGGGGACCAACTTCGTGCTTATCTTCAAATATGATCTGATTATGATAATGCAAAAGTCCCTAGCCCAATTTCACGCAAATCAAGACACATTTTTGGAACAATTCCTACATCTTGGACCCCATCTTCAATGTGAATGGAGCACACCCTCGCATTTCAACCACATATAATAAAAAAAATTCGCTATTAAAGCGAAATAAAAGGCAAAACTTGGAGATTGCACCCCTATACCATTTACTACTGAAGGGTGCTCGGTTAGTTCTACGTTTTTTTTTTCTCTCGTTTTTTTTTTCAACCAGATGCATTTGATGTGTGTAGTTATTATTCATTGTCGTGCTTCAGCAAATATCAAATAAAGTTGTGTGCTTTGCTTCTGGGGTTTTTACTTGCGATTCCATTTTTTTTTCTTTTTCACTATTTTTCTTTCCCGTAAATACACACACTTCTTGATTTTTTGCACATATGAGCAAGGGGTGTATGTTATGTTTTTTTTAGTGGCAACCCCTTGACGAGTTTTTGGTTTGAAGTCGAATTCCTTTTTTTAATCGAAACATTTGTTGCGTGAAATTGTCCTTTGATTTGCTGATTTTTCAGCAATATGTTCGAATTTAAATTGTGTGCCTGAAGTTCTGCTGGAATAACCAAAGACTTTGGCTTCGAGCCTTGAACTTTGTGCAAGTCATTAGCTGCTCATTAATCATAATTAATAATGAGCTGGCAAAATATTAATCTATTCAAAATACTGGCATACAGCTAAGGCGCACAAAGGTTGTCAAAATTTCATCGATTTGCCGGCAGGGCAAACTTTTTGTGCGACAAAACACACAGTTGACAATAAATCTCAATTTTGCGCAAATTAGGCGACGATATGGCCAAAAGCCAGGCAAACTCTGAAAGGATGAAGATGAAGCTAACTGATATACGATATGCCCGCTAACCGGCCGCAACCCTAGCAGGTAACAGGTAAACTGTTTGAAAGGGGCGGGGGGGGGGGGGGGTTGTTTGGGCTGAGGAGGGGGGTTGACTGGCATGTCAGCCACATATCAAGCGCAGCTATAACTCAACTCTGCAGCCACAAAGCTAGCCATTCCGGAGGAGAGCTCTACACTGACATTTGCTCAATTTATCGTTATTTCTGTGTGCTGCAACAAAAAAAAAAAAAAAAAACGTAGAAACAACAAAAAATCAATTTTTGCCTATGATAAAACTCGCAGCGAATTGGACCACAGGCCACAAGAAAAAGAAAACAAATACGGAGCAGCAACTATCAAAAAGCTGACATTCTTTCAATACTCTTACAGACACTTTCAGTATGCTCTTGAATAGGGTAGAAAGTTCTTAAGCTAGAGAGCCAGACAAAACGTAAATATAGTTTGAATATATATGAGAAAGTTTTCTGAATATACCCTGTAAAATGTATGCAACAGCTGCAAGAGAACAGATATTAGAAATATATTATTGATGATCATTAGCAGCTTAGTCAATTAGTTCATAAAAGTATTTTTCCTAGAAACCAAAAAAGCTAAAGACTTCAAATTTGGAATATATTGAGCTTATATGGCACATGTTGATCAAATGTATTTTAAATTTCTATAGCTTACCTGTAATCTTCTGAAATCGAGAAGCATAAGTAGCTAATTAAAATGAATTATTGTAGATTGTAAGTATTTTGAAGTTCTTCTTCGGACTTACATGTAGTTTACACAGATCCAGAATTGCTCCCTCCTGATAAAAATAAATCACATTTCGGTTTATAAAATATAATTATAAACTAATAACATGAAATTAACAGATTGGTAAAGCGACGTTTTCAAAGAGTTTCATAAAAATAATAGCTACAATCTTCAATTGAAATTTCCTTCGAGTAGAAGGCTAGACACTCGACCTGATTAATGTATATATACATATGAAATAAAATTAAAATTCAAAATTACCCGCCCCAATGCGTGACACACTTCAGCGACAAATGAGTATACTCACTGACTAGAGTATCAAAAAATGTGCTTGGAAAGCTGGCAAATCGAACTGTTCCCGTTGGCAGCGAGCTGTTTGGGCATTTATGTGATTTATGCCTTGGAAACTGTTTTTGAAATGTGGCTCAGATGGCTAGAGCCAATGCCAAAAGCCTAGACACCATGCTCGTGAGCTTCGGTTTGGTATCGACTTGCGACGAAGTCGCCGGAGCTGGCCAAAAGTCAAGAGAGCGCCGAAACGCAAAACTGTCCAAGTATACAAATTGGCCGGGCATGAGTTATTGATGATGCAGGCCATGAAATGAACGACCGCTGGGACGTCCATCCACTGGCTGACTTTTGGGCAGTGCCACGTAACAAATGTCTGAACATTTTAACGAAATGTACCAAAGAAAACTTCGCAGAGCCCCACTAAATTGGCTAATTGCGCAAAGAGCCTTTGAATGTGTGTGTGTGTGTGTGTGTGTGTGTGTTCATTTCTGCAACCAGATTATCTGAAATGAATGCAAAGCTTGTGAACTTTTTGAGAACCTTCTATTTGCCATCCTGTAATCTGCCATTGCTTTCCCTATCCCAGGAGCACTTTTTCTTTTTTTCAATTCCTCTTTGTGCGTCATTCTTAAACGAATTCTTGCAGCTCTCAATTACTCTCTCCGCTTTGTGCTACGTCCTGAAACGTTTTGGCTGTTATGCCACGAACTAAGCAATTACTTAGCTACATTCAAACTTATGATTTAATACATTTAATAGATTTAATTAATACATTTAAATATACACTGCCCCAAATTAAATGCATGCAAGTCAAGACTTATTTGCTTAACCATTTCAGCCATGCGACAAGCCCCCAAAAAGTTTAGTCCAAAAGCATTGACCTAATTACAACGTACTAAGACATCCACAAATGTGTCTAGTCGGCTTATTAGAATACATTCCGGCGAACGCATCAAATATGCAAAGCACCGGGCAGAGCCACTCGCCCAAATACTGCGAGATCATAACTCATGTCGGGCCTCGCAAACGAATATATAGAGTTATGAGCCGGGCTCTTATCACAGCGACCAAATCATGTTATTTAATGTCGTGCTAATTTCACCCAGCCCAAAAACCATTTCAGGTGAAAGTCGTGACATTTTTGTGGTCATCCTCCCCTCCCCCCATAGCCGCTGGGCAACCCCACCCTGAGAGCCGACACAAACTGTGGCTCATTTCTTGCTCATTTCCGTCAAGTGTTGGCCAAGAAACACGAACTATTTACAAATGACCAGACATTTAAGCAAAATGCTTCCGGCCTGGTCAAGCTAAATGCCTGAAAATTATGCTGTCTCAACATGAACTGGCACAAAGGCAAAGAACTAACTCAGTCAATTGTCGTGACGAAGTTTGAATGCCCTTTCCGAGCGAGTAGGCGAAAAGGTAAACACAAACGGAATCAACAAACATGCCTAACGTTTTAATATTATATATACATATATACTATAAAGAACTGAAAAAAAAAAACTTTGTGATATCTTGCAAATATTATTTTTGAATATTTATTTCAAAAATATTTGATTTTGCTCAAATTTACAGTTGTTATTATAATATATTTATTTTATGTATAGTATATAGAGTTTTTTACCTAGTTTACTATTGAGCTTTAACTTCGACATTGACTCAACAAAACTTGTTTAACATATTTTCTAACTCTCGGAGTCTTAGCTAATCTCAAGTATTTCAGAAATACTATTCAATATATAATTGCTTCCTAGATCAACGATCAACTCTTTTAAACGAACATAGAAATTCTATAGGAGCTCAATCCTACATTAATTGTAGATTTGTATATTTTGTATTGTCTAATTTAAATAAATATAATAAATATGTAAAAACCTTTCCAAAGCTAACCTTAGAGAAAACTGATGTACTTGGGAAAGGATCTCGACATTATATTGTTGCATGTCACATGACATAGTCAGAGTACCCCATTGAGATGTGGTCGAAAGAAACTGTGAGTTATGTAAACATGCAGGATATGCTTGGAAGACAACGAATGCGAGCCGCAGCACGCGCTGGTGTCACCGTGTCAATTGGCCAGAACTGGCTTTGGCTGTGCTGGCCCGACCCCAAGTTGGCAGGCGCTTAATTAAGTTACAGGCCAGGGCGATACAATTTCACAAATATCCGTGCAGGGCGACACCGGCAATCAGCGTATGTTGCCGCGACGTAGCCGAACAAATGTTAAATGCCAAAACTGGCCCATGAGTTCATAAATTGTCGCCATGGCGCACCCTGGGCGCATACCCCTCGCCCCCTAAACCCGACTGGCGTTAAAAGCCAAAATGAATGGTCAATATATGGAAACATAAATAATTTTTAGGGGCTTGTATTCGCCCATTTCTTTTGCGTGTTTGACCAACATTTCCCGTTGCGTTGTTTGCTTTCAATTAACCAAAACTGACCCAGCTCCTGGTCGGGGGCTGCAGCCCAGGACTCAACTCTATATATTGGTTATGAGTATGGGCCAAAGCAAAAAAACGGGCTAATTGACCGCTGCTTGTCACATGAGACGGCAAACAGTATGATTTAGATGTCAAACAACTGCACTATGATGATATCTGATGGAAAATTAATATAACAAGATTCATAATTACAGTGAGAAATAACTAAATGAATTAAATAAAAAATATATATAAAATATATTATAAAAATGAAATAGTAGAAAATAAAACCCAATAGCAAATTTGCAGTAATACAATTTTAAAAAATTAAAAATCTCGTCCTCACCAGAGAAACAGCCAGATAGATAGACAGAGAGGGAGAGAGAGAGAGAGAGAGAGGTGATCATAGAAACAGCTAGACAGATAGACAGAATTAGAGAGGAACCGCGAGAAAGAAGGAGAGAGTGACAAACACTGGGAGAGGGTGAGAAAAAAAGAGAGTAAGACAGTGAGAGAGCGAGAGAGAGAGAGAGAGAGAGAGAGAGAGAGAGAGAGTGGTGGTCAGCTAGCTTTAAAGTCGACCATAACGTTTAAGAATATCGTACAAAGAAGAATTACAAAAGCTCTAAAGAGAGAGAAAGAAATACAGAGGAAGAATTAGAGAGGGACCGAGCAAAGAAAGAGGGTGAGAGTAAAAGAGACTGGGAGAGGGAGTGAAACAGAGGGAGTAAGACAGTGAAAGATAGAGGGAAAGTGTGAGTAAGAGAGAGAGAGAGGTGAGAGAGAGGAAAGAAGAAATATAAAAGCTTTTAGTCTCTGAAGAGAGAAAGATAGAAAAAAAGAATTAGGGATCGAGCAGGAGAAAGAGTTCGAGAGTGAAAGAGTGAAACAGACTCGGAGAAAGAAAGAAAAATAGGGAGTGGGACAGTGGAAAAGAGAGGGAAAATGAGACAGAGAGAGAGAGAGAGAGAGAGAGAGAGAGAGGGAGAGAGATAAAGGGGAAGTGAGAGAGATGGTTGCGCAACATAGCAGAAGGAGCTTTAGAATTGGAAATGGTTAACTATATCGAGAATATAACCTAATTAAAGTTATGCTTTACTAAGTTGATCGTCATCATTAAACGTAAGTTCATCAAATATATACTCGAAAAACTCCAGTGAAAAAGCATCACAAAAGAAAACTGATGTCCTTTTGTCTGAATATTTACGCTTAGCTCAAAAGCCCAATTATCGTTTACCATTAAAGCTGAGTTCCATTGTCTGTCATCTTATAATTCCCAACTCGTTAGCCAATCACGCGTCAGAGCGTCAATATCCCACTCAGAGAATCATCCATCGCCGCCAGCACTTCCGCTTGTCGGCAAGGAGTGGTCCCAGGAGTTGGCCCAGCCACGCGCTTCTGCTTGGCCAGCAGCCACACTTGGCTTTGACTGGTCGTATAATAATCTTGATTTTGTGGTCAATTGAATTCTTCACTTCTCGAGCTCAAGAACACAACAAGGCCCGCAAAACGGAAACTCGACAGATACGAGCATCTCGAGGGCGTGCACACGGATGACAGTGCAAAGTTGGCCCTCTCGAGGGGAGGTGGGAAATGTCGGGCGGGGGGACGGAGGTGGTACGCCAATTGTGGTGCTCAACAGCTCACAGCGAAATGACTGACCAGAAAATGTGTTGCCTACTTCTTGTCTTGGCCATTGATTTCGGAGAATTGTTAAACGAGTGCGGCCAGCAAAATGGTCAAAATCAGGATACAACAACAAAAAAATAATTTGCCATACAATAGACGGGCCACTTGTTTACAGCGGGGCGAAGGGTACACAACCAATAAGTATTAGCCAATTTTATGCTTTATGCTCTTTATGAGCCAAAACTCATACTTGTGCTGATTGCGGCTGCTGCTTCACTGAGCCTGATTACAATCCGGACGCCTCGACCGAAACCGGAAAAAGTCTTTACCCACAACAATTTCACAAAAACATTTCGTTAGCACTTGCTTCTCGTTGTTGTTGTTGTTGTTGTTGTAGTTGTTGCTGTTGTTTCGTTAGTTTCGTGTAGGAACATCTTTATGGGTAATTAAAACTTTTGCCCATTTTGGTATCGATTTGATTTTGGCTATACCCCGTACACACCATCAAAATTGGAAAACGGGCATGACTAGCTTGTATAACTGATCTTTTCTATACTATCTTATATTTCAGACTTTAATCTTGATATTATATATAGAACAGCTTTCTATCTGATCTCAGAGTCTATACAAATAAGCGATATCAAAGTTGAATATCGCTTTGTGATAAGTGCTGTAAAACGAGCAACGCTGCTGTTATCGATAGTTGTTACGGCCGATAGTCACAAGCAGCGATAACAGACATACAAAACTCGATAGTTGCTTACGGCACTATCGTATGTATTTACAGCACTGTCGTGTATATTCGATAGTTTTGCAGCACTTTCGTGCGCCATATATTTACGCCTCCGTCAAGCTGTCATTAAATTTAATAATAATTTTAATAAAACTTAATTTGAATTGAATTGAATACAGGGTATCGGCCATTCGATTGCTCTAGACATACATGTTGAACATTATTACATACTTGCTTTGTTTTGTCCTGTTTGGCGCTCAACTCCAATTTATTGCACTTCAATAATACAATTTTTTCTCCTGCACCGATCCGAAACTGTTTTCGAATAGTTTGGGGCACGTTCGTGTGTGTGCGAGCAGCATTATTGAAATGGGAAACGGCCGTAGTGTCTGCAGTTTTACAGCTTTGCATTCCATTTACGAAAATTATTTCGGGCTGGGAATGTTTGCCTGTTACTTTTCTGCAACTCCAATCGCAATTGCAATTATTTGCGGTTTCTTTAACAGTGCAAATACTTGTACATATATCTTTGTCTGTAACTTCTCGAGTTTGTTTCCGTTATGTTGCGAACGCAAGGATATTGGGACCGAATTTATTGCTTGCATTATTTTAGATAAGTAGAAGCTAAGTAGAAAATCAGAAAAATTCAGGTGTGGTAATTTATAACATTAATTGGTATAGTTCAAAAATAAATTTAAAATGCAGCCAGTAAAACGTTTAAGCAGCTGTAACAAGAAAGTGAACTGTAACATAGACAGAGAAGAAAATAACGTTTAAGAATGCGAAACAACGAAGAATTGACAAAAAACAAACAGTTAATATGCCAGACTTACGTGCCAGTAAGCAGGCAGTAAAACGTTTGAGAACGCGCCACAAAAACGAAATCAAAAATCAAATGATTTCAAGAGAGAAATAGCAAGAGAGAGTAATTAAGCAAGCGGTACGTTTAAGAATACGGTACATAAATAAACAGGAGCAGTCCAAAAAGAAAGCTCTTATACGAAGACTTCATGTAGAACGTAGCCTGTAAAAAAAACTAAGAAATAATATATTATTGTCTCATCAAAAATACGTTATCATTTATAATAGCTATTTATATATATCTTATAGTCTTAGACACAGTTCGAAATTGACTGTTTGCCCTTTATAATTAGTATATGCTCCACAAATACGCACTTCAAGGAACTAAGCTCCATCAAAATGCGAAAGGATTATGTACAATAACTTTACAATGGCAACGTTTGGGGCTTGGTGGCTTTGCGGCAACCCTTTGTGTGGGAATCTAACTAGCATTTGGGCTTTTATGGCAAACACACCTGGGCGTGGCACTGGGCGCCCCATTGTGTGTTGCCGAAAAGCAGCTTTGCTGCATTATCTGCTCCCAAACGCTAACTGCAAAGCCTTAACACAAATTTTCAAGTATTAGCGAGTCCCCCTTTCCCCTCCTTCCCTTCCCTTTCCTTTCCTTTCCTTTCCGACTGCGCCCAACGGGCAACTTCCGCTTGTTTGCTGGGGAGCTTAAAACTACGGCCTATCAGACACACACGCACGCACACACTCACACACACACACACTCACTCACACTCACACACACACTCACACACACACACACATCAGGCAAGACAAATTGCGCTTTGGTAGACTCCACTTAATGGGGCTCTACATATTTTCCTTCGCCTGGAGGCAAGTTCAGGGCAATGCGAACAAAGTGAAAGAAAAATCCATATTTTATTTTGATTATTTTCCGGCGTCTGTCGGCAGGTGTCGATTTCTTGCGCCTGTGCCTGCTGGTGTGTGGGTGAGAATTAAATTTAGCCACACACACACACACACACACACACAAAGATTGACGCCTTTTCTTTCAACGTCAATCAATTTCGCTCGTCAGACAAAAACAAGCCCACAAAAATGTCCCAAGTAATGGAAAAAATTATTGAATTTGTCAACGACTGCCGCAGGGCATCCAACAACAAAAACAAAGAAAAAAAATAAGAGCGCTCGGATCTAATCTAGCCCTACTAGGAGATGCCCTGTGCCCAGACTCGGCTCGGCTTGAATTTGTCAACGACTGCCGCAGGGCATCCAACAACAAAAACAAAGAAAAAAAATAAGAGCGCTCGGATCTAATCTAGCCCTACTAGGAGATGCCCTGTGCCCAGACTCGGCTCGACCCAAATGGAAACTAATGTGAATAATAACTTTTGTGATTATTTTACAATCATTTGAAGATGTGGAACGAAAGGGCTATTCTACTAATAAATAAAAAGGCGGTTGCTAATCGATATTTATCGATTTTTTACATATGCAATTTCATAAACGGAAGCTTGCCAATCGAATTTCTTGTCCTTTGTTTTTAAAATCTTTGAACTAAGCTCAAAAAACGAATTTAACATCGGTATTTATCGACTCTTAACAATTTTAATAGCATAATCGAGAATTTACCAGCAGATAGGTAATCACTAGCTTACACAATCTTAGAAAATTAATTTTTTATCGATTACAAAAAAAATTGAAATTAATCGGCAAATATGTTAACCCAGCTTTTGCACAAGGGCTACCACATCGATATTTATCGTTTTTCAAATATGTAAACAGCGAATACGTTGTTCCCAGCTTTTCAAATCTCATAGATAAGCTAGAAATATAAAAAGGGTTTTTAAATGGATATTTACCGTTTTCTTGAATATGAACGAAGTTATCTGCTATCCACTGTATATTATTCGAATTTGTATATTCAATCAACTGCATTATGCCCGTATCATCAATTTTCCAGGGTATTAAACATTTTTGTAGCTATGGCTTAAAGCCGCGCACAGCTTTAAGCTGAAGATTTATGCGACTTCGCATAGGTGTCAGACAAACAAAATTATGTTTGAAAACGATTTTGTACCTTGGCAGTCATACATCATCAGGCCCGATGTTGGCTGAGCGGGATAAGGGGTGGGGGGGGTGGGGGGTTGGGGGTTGGCAACCCTCTAAAGTGTAACAACCCTCAACGTTAACAAATTTGTTTGCGACGTTTTTAAATTTCCCAAACACACACATGCTGTAAAAATACTCGTGGGGAGCTAATGTAAATTGTGTGTGTGCGTGTGTATTTTTCGGGCGGGTGCTGAGCTCACAGGGGGAAAGGGGGGAGGGGGGGGCGCACCTTATTTAGTCAAGCTAACCTAACGTTGCCCGAACCAAGTGATTTGTTGACAAAGAAATTTTTTAATAATTCAGAAGCCAGGAAAAAAAACTCTCATTCAACATAAATGATGATGTAATTTTCGCTAAAAATTGAAAAAAACTTCAAGCGTAAGCGTTAGAGGGGGCATTGGCGGGGGGGGTAAAGTAGTCACATAAAATATGTTGCAACAATCTGTTGGCGTATGTTGCCACTGACGATGATGAATGTTGCACGCATGCGTTGCACTGATTTTACTGACAATCTTGTCACGACGCGCTGCTGCTCCGACTCCAACTTGAGCGCGTTTCTCCTGCCCGCAAAGCCCCTCCTGCCCCTCAAAGCCCCCTCTCAGAACGCTTCAGAAATGGAGCTGGGCGGGTTAGGCTAATCTATGCAGTTGGCAGAAACGTGTGAAAAAGGGAGCTAGAGCTGCCAGAGTTGCCACCTGGGCAAGTTGCTGCTAGAGACCTGCAGAGTGCTGCCACCTAACAAGATAGGAATATTAAAAGGATTATGGATAACTTAATGCTTAGCAAGATATCGTTGGTCAACGTCATGAAACTTTGCATTCGTCCCTCTTTCTGTTGCACGCAGTAGATATTTGGGAGCCGGCAGGATCGGACCACTATAACATATAGCTGACATAGGAACAATCGGTCGAAGTTGGTTCTTGTATGAAAAACTTTTTTGTTTATCAAGATAGCTTGGCCAAACTCGGCATTTTTGAGTTTTACTATGCTCCTCATATCAATGCAAAATCCTATCAATATCGGACCACTATATCATATAGCTGCCATAGCAACGATCGGTCGAAACTAAGTTGTTGTATGAAAAACTTTTTGCTTTTCAAGATATTTTATCCATACTCGGCATTAACCATTTTCCCTGTGCATTTCGAGCATTATGAAAAGCTTTGGTCTGCAAGGTGCCGAAGCCCTTCCTTCTTTTTAATTAATATTGGAAAATGAATAGAAAAATGTGAAGCTTAAAGCAGAATACAAAACTTTCTAATAACACGACCGACACGACGCGGGGGGTATTTCATTTGCCCGTCCGGCCAGCTCGGCCCCTTTTAATCTTAATTAACTATATTAAGTGAAAATATGCGATAATTATATTAAGAGAAAAAATAATGAAAATAACAAAATAAACAAACTTAATTTTAAGTTATATTAAGTAATGAGGGTAGGGAGTTAGGAGTTAGGTGGAGATTTTTTAGCCTGTCCTCTCTACTCATAGCTGGGCGTGGTCAGTGAGTTCCGGAAGTTATCCTGAAAGCAAAGACTTTACTATGGGGGGAGAAAGTTCAGTGTTGTATAAGCTATTGTTATTAAGGCATAGGAATAAGGGGCGATAATACCTGGTAGGTCTGGAGGGAGCAGAGCATTAAAGATGACCCAATAAAAAGAAGAAACTATGTCACTGACAATTAACTTATGTAGGAGGGCAATACCAAGGATTTCTAAGCTGTATTTGACAAGGAAATGGCTTTCAGATTCTCACAACTTTCGAATAATTTTTAATAATTAATAAGATAAATAATAAGAGAGAAATTAAGCAAACAGTTCTCAAAGGAAACACACATCCTTCCCCCTACCCCAACACATTTGAAACTGAGTGGAATTCGATTGGAACTCAGCTAAAGCTGCTTTTTCTATGCTTATTGTCATATCATTTCAGGACTATTTGATAGCTGATATTTATCCATTTTTATTTAGCTCCGCGCACACTAAACATATCTAATGAAGCGCATGATGTCTGACGGTTTTCTAAAGGGGCTCCATAATTCTACCAGGCAAATGGATAGTTGACCGCAAATTTTCCTCACGCACGAAGTGTACCCAATGTCTGTCGTAATGCTCATGGCTCATTAGTTTTCGCCTAATTTGAGTTGCAGGCGGCATGTACTGCCTTGGCCAACTAATGGAATTCAATCAATTTTCATTTATTTCGATTACGAAATTCTCACCACCAAAGAAACGTAGCTGGCCACTTCGTACATACCCCTGCAAAGCCCAGCACAATACCATTTGGTTTCTGCAAATGGGCACTGAAAAATTTCTTAATTATCCTGACGTGCAGCCTGTGTCCTTTGGTTGACATGCCCCATCAGCGATTGGTCTGTGTTTTCTCAATGCTCTACGTACAAAGCAAGACAAATGAGCGAACACATCAAATTTATGTGCTTATAGAGTAGATGAAAATGTTCAAACGAGTGCACTTTGAGAAGCGCAAAGAGAGGCCCATGGCAGCCCAGCAGCTCAAATCATGCCTGTCCCATACTTTGAATATTGTAAATTGATTACGTCTCTCCATTAAGCTGATAATGATGTTGTTGAAAACAATATGCCACGAATGTCAATACGACAATGGAAAGAAATAAACTCAAATGAAATATCCACAAAACTTGCACAAAAAGAAATAAATGTGGGGAAAAAAGGTTTGCATAATCTGCTTATCATTGGGCTGCACAGAACGTCCTATAGGATGCCCAGTGCCCGTTGAACCTCCAGAGCCTCCCACCAACTATCAGAAGCAACTCTTTCAAGAAAATGAAAGCACGTCAACAAAGAAGTGAAAATTTGATTTGCATTTTCTTGCGCAAAATGAAAATGAAATTAAATTGTTCCTTTCCTTCTGATTTGCTTTTGTCTCTTTTATGTCTAACCCTTTTTATGCTACAGCAAAAATATATAAGCCGCAAAATTGTAAAAATAAACCAGCTTGTTTCGTAACAAAACCAAATCTTTTTTTTGTGTTTTGCGACCGAAAGTTACCCAAAAATGCCGGAAGAAACGATGCCGAACTAAAGGTAATTGGAATCACCTGCCGCAATGCAATGCAAATAATTATGTAACAGATATCAGAAAAGATATGTCACATATATGAATAAGCAGCACACAAGTTCATTTAAAAATGCCATTCAATAGCAGTCCGAAATTTGAATACACTTACATAACATAATTATAAAATCGATTACAACGAGAATTCCGATTGTCTTCGATAACGGTAACCCCCTCTGATCACTGCAAATAGAAAAAAATGTAGTAGGGGAAGATATAGATTTGGGTCGAATGAATGTATGTATGTGTGTGCCGGGACGTATGTATGTTCTCTTATATCAATCTTCGCAGCTAACTCAAAAAAGTTATTTTTAAATATCGCCCTACTATGCAATTCTCATAGTGAAATATGCAGCTTATATAACGTATACTACCAAGTTATGTTAACAATCTAATAAACTATGCTTTTGTGTGTGTGTTTATATGTATGTGTATATGTATATGTTTATGTATGTGTCTTTTTATGTGTTTATGCATATGTGTGCGTATGCTAACATTCTTCTAATAATTAATCTAATATAACTAATGTCACAATAATAAAAGTGCGTATTTATTTTTTCATATGAAGGAGAATATAGTCTTAAACTATTTAGACTTAAATTCAGAATTTAATAATATTGAGTATTTTGAATTGATGATAAGGGTTTTTGATGTATATATATTACATACATTACATAGTATATATACATATATGTACATATACATTTTTAAAAAAAATTCTTGAGCAAAATTTTAAAATATTTTAAAACTTATATAAGAAGTTGAAAAGTCAGCATTCGTAGAACATTTTTAACAAGCATATATACAATAGAAGTTTAAAAACATTAATTATTAATTATTTAGTTAACTTTTAGGTAAGAATATACATAAATATTTTAAATTTTATACATTTAATTATTATACACAATAAAGGTTTGAAGTGTTCTATTGAATGTTACAAAGCTTGCCAAGAAATGAATATAACCTCAGTTATCATCATACAATTGCCAGGCGAAAAGGGGCCCTCGCAAGAGGCGGGAAGAGCCTCCAGAAAGAAATCTGTAAGTTAAATCTGCCTGCCCATTGGCAATATGCTCTGGTTGGGGGAACACGTTGCGGGCCGAAATGTAAGAATTGAACTCTGCGAGACCCGCGCCTCAATTATAATGAGAAAAGCAAACGAATTGCGAATAATTTTCAATTCACTTGTTTCCCACCTACATTCGTGCATGCGTTTCTTTCTTCTTCTTTTTTGTTATTTTTTTTGCTTTGCAGCGATCTGCAGATATTTATGCGCCCTTTGTTTTCATTATTTATATCGTATATATATATATATGTATATATATTTGCGCATCCGAAACAGACGCTGCCTCCGGGCGCTGAGCTCTTTATATTTATTCAGGAATATTTCTTATGTGCATGATAAAGCTGTTAATTTTGTTTTTTTTTAAGGTTTGTTTTTGGCCGCCAGCTGGGCGTGGCTTATTTGCAAAGGAAGTTCGCAGAAGAGTGTAGACCTAAGATATGATATAGATAAATAAATTAAATGCAACTGCATAAATTCACATGCAACTGAGTCGGCCAATTTGCTATATAGACACAGGATCAAATATATTGTTCAGACATCTTTTAGAAACAGCCCGAGAGCAATTTCTTTCTACCCAGTTTTTGCAACTATATCAACATTATAGGTTGAGCTATTTTATCTCTACTATTTGTATACTCTAATGAAGGGTAATATAATCATGTCGTGAAATGTGTAACGCATAGAAGGTGACATCTTCGACTCCGTAAAGTATATATATTCTAGATCGGCATCCACAACCGAGTTTCCATGTGAACAAGTCTCTCATTCCTCAAGCTATCGTCCTAATCCGGAACCGGCCGAATCAATCATCATATATCATATAGCTGCCATAGGAACGAAACTTATTTGTTTATCAGAATATCTTGACCAACTGCGGCAATTACTAGTTAAACTATGCTGCTTATATATGAGGCACATCTCATCAAGGTCGCACCACTATATATACTATTTTTTATATAGGAAGAAACGATCAAAAATTAGATTTATTTTTTGGCAAAATATTCTGTTTTCCCAGCTTTTATCATCAAACTCAGTATTTACGAGCTTCGCTTTTCTCACATATCTGCAAAAGCTTAAAGCAAATGTCAACAAGGGTATTAAATATTCGGCTTGCCGAAGAATTCCTTACTCTCTCGTATTCCTATCTATCAATAAAAATAGAAGAACAATATTATAAGTTCTAATTGTTTTAACGATTAAAATTGTTCAAATTTATTTTAACATAAATAATAGAAATTTAAAGTATAATATATTATATTTATGTATTATTAATTTAAAATTATTTTTAAATTGTTTCTAGCTCTTTATATCAAATTATTCATATTGTATAACGAACATCTGCCATATGTCTGTAGGAATATTCCGTCGTAGACATTCCAAAACTAAATACTCTTTCTCATTGTCCTTTGCATAAATTTTGATCACATTATAATATTTTCATTTCCCAGAAGAGTGATAAGAAAAGTGTTTTAAATTTTTTTTAATTTTATTAACATTTTTAGTTGTTTAAATGTGCAAATATATTGTAGAAAATAATCAACTGTCTCTTTTAATAAGTTTAATTATTTTATAAATTGATTAAAGTGTGAATAAGTTAAATTAAATTAAAGTTCATGTCAAATTGTTGTCTTCAAGGTAAAAAAGAATCTTCAGCTAAAGGAGAAGCCACGTGGTTTAGGTGCCGGCTCCGGCGGATCGTTGCGCTTCAGACCGACTGGAAATTTATAGAGCATTTTGTGCGGCGATGTCGGGATATTCTTCATGCTCTTCATGGCATCGAATAAGTTGTCCATTTTGGTGTCTGACGAATCCTGGAACGACTGCGACTTAAGGATCGGATCTGAGGATTTGCCATTACTGGGAGCTGGGCACAGGGGTTGCTTAGATGCAGGATCCATTGACGATCCATCCCTTGGCACTGCCAGGACGCTGCGGCCCCTGCCAAAGTTGACATTCATCAGGAGATTGTAGCCGCCGGGAGTTGGCTTTGATGCGGTAGCCTCCGCAGAGGCCGCCTTCTGTCCAAACCTAAAGACCATTGGACGCTTGAACTGCGTCGTCTTCTCCCTATCCGAGTCCATAGATATGCCAGCTGCGGTCTGTTCCGGCATGTTACGTTTCGTGAGAATTTTCGCTGCACGCTCCGCCTGGCTGGGTGTCAGTTGGGTGTCTTGGTCGCGGTCCACGGATCTGTGCGGCTTCGGTGCTGCCCAATCCTTGGGGCGCTTGGCCAACCTGACCTGCAGCGGAAAACTGCCACCCTCCAGCGTATAGCCATTCATAACCGATATGGCCATATCGGCGGATGACTTCTGGTCGAAACGCACAAAGGCAATGCCGCGGGACAGGCCCGTGAATCTGTCCTTGAGCACATTCAAATCCAGAATATTACCATAACGTCCAAATGTGGCCCTAACCTTTTGCTCGTTGTAGTCCATGGGCAAATTGGCCACATAGACTTTCGCATTCCTAATGTCCAACGAGGAGGGACGCGCCGGCGACACCTTCAGCCGCTTGCCGCGCACCTGGCGACCGTTGAGACACACCTGAGCCAAATTGGCATTGCCGGCCTCGCTAAAGTCGACAAATCCGTAGCAATGGCTGGCGCCCGTTGCGGCATCCCGTATGATTTTAACGTGCTTAATATGCCCGAAACTGCCGAACAGGTCGTGCAGCTCCTTTTCCAGCATATCGAATGGCAAATAGTTGACCAACAGATTCGTGATTTCGACCGTCCGATCCTCAGCTGGTGAACTACTGGCCGTGGCCAGGTAATCGGCAAACACCTCATCCTTAATGTTGCTCATCCTGATCTTGCTCATGGTTTTCGCTAAGCGCAAGCTGCATACAAAATCAAAAAAAAAAAACAAAACAAACAAACAAAAAAAAACGATTATGCACTTACACAAGCCTCCAGAGGTATCTCAGCAGAAACAGCACTGGGCGCTGCAGCAATTGAAATAAAATTTTATGCGTTCTCATTACGCTTGACAGCTTTCAAAAACCACAATTAACAAGCGCGTTATACAGCACTGGCCAATGTCCTGCAAGCCAGCCAGTAACTCGAGCTCCCAAGTTATCGATAACTTTGGACGTTTGCTGCACTTACCGATAATTCTAAATATCGCACACGATTTTATTTTCTATTAATAATTGTGGACATATTTCTTGTCGAGAGGGCTGCTGTACTTATGTATACTCAAATTGTTAAAGCTTTAATAAAGAGCTTAAATTACTTTTTCTTTAGATTTGAAATATTAAAACCTAAAAAAAAGTCGTTGAATTGTTTTGTAGCTTAAGTATCGCGTGTGTTTGAGTGCTTAGTCGGATCTACGTCAAAGAAAATGCTCGCCAACAACAATTATATATATAAACTTGTATAATTTATAAATATATATGCATAGGACCGTTAAAATTATTATGCAAAGTTGGAGTTTTTTTATGTTGTTTTTTTTCAAACAATTACATAAAATTTGACTGTTTTTATACAGACCTTATTTTATTTATTATATTAATTATTATAACCAACATTGTCGGCCCTTTACCCACACCTAAACCAAACGATTAACTATCGATAAAAAGCTCTATCAATAACGGTGCATTTGTATGCTAATAGCGATAGGCATACGACTATCGGCTTAGTGTTGGACAATTTTTGTATATGCGACATGAGCAATTGTCGTGTTTTCTCTGGTAACGACAAAGTTTGTATTTAATTTCGCTTTCAGTGTTGAGTAAAACGCTGCTGTTTGAATTTATATAGATGATGCTTTTTTTTCGATAATCTGTTAACTGAAAATAATCGTATTTAAGCTTAGCATCTTTCAACTTGATAAAGTATCAATTGATTTTTCAGCACAAAAGTCCTCAGCCTGCTTTTTTCCCTTTTTTTTGTATATACATATATTTACATATATACAAAATTGCGTGCCAAGACAAAATGAAACGCCTTTTCGTGGCCAAACAGCAAAATGAAACGGCGTAAAACGCGCACAAGCTGCAAAAAAGTAGCGAAAAAAAAGAGTTTTTCAGCTGTTTTATTTATTTGTTTGCTGATTATGGAATTGTTAAGGACAAAAATGCGAACAATTTGAAGGTCTGCCCAACATCAGGCTTATTAATTGGAACAGCTGAAAATGTACAGGCAAAATGTGTGATATAAATAAGTATAAATAAATACTCTTTCTTTGGGTATCAATCAAAAGTCGAATAACATCCACTTTATTTATCCTGAAAACATATTTCCTAGGGCATTTAAGCTTCGTTGCAAAGTTGTAAGGAAAAGCATTTTTCGTTGTGTGAGTTTTCATATTAATTAATTTCCATTTCCGTTTTGTTATCATGCGTACGCCGATTTTTACCTTTATGCAGACTCAACAATTAATCAAGTTTAATTACGCCCAACGTTAGGAGTTAGCCCTCCCCCCCTCCTCCCCCCCTGTCTCTCTAGAGATTCTAGGCTACATTGGGCGCATTAATCACTTGAATATGCCCAACATTTCTCATGTGAGTGAGCCCAAGGGTGGGGGGAGGTTTGTGGGCGGTGCCCAAGGAGATAAGACTAAGAGTCTCATAAAAAGGACGTCTCACGTAAACAATGCATTTAAATATTTGTTGGCTAAAGTACCATTGTCAGATCATTTAATGGCCTAAATGGTGGCTTAAGATTTTCGTAACTGAAAATATGTTCAAAATGTTTTAGCAAAGACACATCGTCCACTTGGAGTCCACAAATGTTACACGCCTTAGCGAATGCAACAACCTCCACTGCCTAACAAAAGCTAAGCGCTATGGGTAGTTGTGCACTATGTGGACTGTAGACTGTGTATGTTGTCCTCGGTAAGTCTTTTCTTATACTAAATGTGCTTCACTTCGTTATACCCTAGAATAACATTTTATTTATGTATTATTATAATGTATGTATATTATGTACAAAAATGTATTTACGTAGGTTGATTAAATGAAAATTATATTAACTAACAATTTCTTAAAAAATATTATAAAATAAATAAAATTACTGCATTTTTATACTTTAAGATTAAAATAGTTATACTATAAGTTTGCTTAAATTCTATAGTAACAACGTTGCAATTAAGTTAAGTAAATAAATTATTTAAGTAAATTAAATCATTTAAAATAGAAACATTATACATTCACCAAGTATTTATTTTTCTCGTTTTCATTCGCATTTGAGATCACAAATTCAAGGATTCCCCATATTTATGTGCAAACACACACACACACACACACTCATGCACATGCGTGTCAACTGATGCCGCCGACCTCCAGCTTTGTATCTAATTGACCGCAACATTGTGAATGCAAACATTTCACAGCTCAAATTTAACAACAATCAGATGCAATTTCGGTGTTTAAGAAAAAATTAAGACGATCTTTGTATGCGAAATTGGAAGATATCTTAACATATGCGAATTAGTTGGCTGGGCATTTCCCCCCACACCAACATACACACTGTGACATTCCACATGGCTCTGCTGTCTGTCAAAATTGCCAAAAACAACAATAATGGCAACTACAATAACAACAGATGTTCGAAGCTGCGCGAAAAGGTAAACGAGTTGCGCTCACGAGTGGGTACGAAGAGAGCAAGAGAGCAACTTTACTTAAGTAACAACAATTGTTGTTGTGTGTGTGCATGTGTGTGTGTATGTGGGAGGCATGTAACACTGACTATGACCTCAAACCACCCACAGCTACTATACAGGCTGCCTGCGCCAGCAGCGACGCTAACGTTAACAGCCACTTTGCATTTTTTCGAAGCAATTTTTGCATTTGCTGACGTCACAAGCAACAAAATGCTGTCGCTGAAATTGCCAATGTTAGTTGTTGTTTTTGTTGATTGTTGTTAGTTGGTCATTGGTTAAGCTGCTTGGTGTTGTGCCCACAAAAGGTGCGCTTACAATTTTCTCCACTTTCTACAAGAAAAATGTGAGAAATCAAAAAGATGCCACCGCTTTGTCTCTCTCTGTATGTGTCTATTTGTATATGGGCCTGAGTGTATGTGTGTCGGCCACAAAAGTTCACCGGGAAAGCAACATAAGAGTGAGTTACTGTTAAAATGAAAATAGACCGCAATTTATTGATAAAATCAATCAAAATGTAGCGCTGATAAGTTTGCTCTCAGTTTAATTTTTTTTACTCAGACAAAGGCAACCCTTTCAGAACAGATGGCTGGCTGGAGCCCAAAAGCAGCGCAGTCAACGTCGTAGGCGGCATTCCATTGATGCAAAGTGGAAGAACGTCGAAAAAACGTGCATGGTTTCAATTGCCGATAGGCAGCGAGGGGTGCCAAGTATAGAAGGGACTTCAACAAGACGTATTTTCATGCTAAAAACGTTCGAAATGTTTGTTTACAATTTACAACAAAATGTTCACACACACACAAAAGCAAAAGACAGCGAGGTAAAGAGAGCAGCAGCTACATTCTAAATGTGAGAGCAGCAATGAGAGTGAGTGCCGATCGAGTAAGTATTGAATGAGTATCTGTGTTGATCGCCTGTTGCGATTAACAGACTGTGAGTGTGTGTATGCAAGTGTTTGTGTGTATAAATTTGTGGGGGGATGACATCACCGCACGTTGCTGTCGCAAAGTTCGCACTGTAGCATTTTCTGCTTCTCTCACTTTGCTTAATTTTCTGCTCTCGGTGTCTCTTGGAGAAGCCAACGTACATTGGTTGTGCATGTGTGCCTTGTGAGCACAGTGGGCTAACGTACAGGGTTATGGTTGATATGTTTTCAGTATATACATATGAATAGGAATGAAACAAAATAGTGGTACATATGTACATATGTACGTTCTTAATTTGTATGCTGTAACTTACATTAATAATATTAAATATATTTCAAATAATAATATCCACATATATGTATATGTATGCAAAAGCTTTTACATATTAGTTTTTGCAAGGCTCAAAGCTTACAATAAAAACAAAAAAATCTTAAAGAATATATAGAGTAAAAGTGATTTTAAAGCCATTAATGCATTTTCAAAGCACGCAACAAGTGACAATGAAACATTTAAAATAGGCCTTGCAGCACTGTGCACTTGCACGTAGGCGCAACAACAACTCAAGTGGATCTATTAGTTGGCCAGCAAAAAGAAGAGAGAGCACGAGAGAGAGCGTGCCTGCTTGAGCTTACGCCAACGCTTACTTTTCATTTTTGCTGCCCGCTGTTGTGTGGCTGCTGCATACATGTGTGTGTGTGTGTGTATGTGCGTGTATTTGTATGTATGCGAGTGGCGCTCTCTGCTTTAGGCCAGGGGGTCTCTCCATATTCAATCAGTCGTTCGGAATTCGCGAAACTATGCGGTCGCCGTACGAAGATAGTGCTGCCGTGTCTACGGATAACAAGTATCACACCAGCTACAGCTATAATAGCCACACGAATAATAATAACAATAATTACCATAAAAACTTTAATGGCAACGGCAATGGGATACCCTATCACGCGCGCGAAAATTCATTGCCCTTTAGCTATGGCAATGCCAAAACGGCGACGCCGCTGCGCAAAACGCCAACGCCAACGCGCGCCGATAGTTTTCTCGACTTTGATTTTGGCTTAAGCAGCAACAGCAACAGCAGCAATAATTATAACAATAATAATAATAATAATAATAACGATAGTAGTAGTGGGAGTGATATGATAAAGCCACAGCCACGTTTAACGAGCCCTTTGCTGGTGCGCAAAACACTCGGCAGCCGTTTGAATACGAATACAAATACAAATGGCAATACGAATGGCTCGAAAATGAATACGAATACGAATACCATATCGAATACCTATCATGATGGGTCAGCGGCGAGTGTGACACCGCCGCGCGTCGACTTCGAGCAGCAGCTGCGCGAGCGGCGCGACAAAGTCTACAACGAGTATCGAGAACGTGAAAAGGAGCGTGAATTGGAACGTGAGTTGGAACGTGCTGCGGCACGTGTCCCGCCCACGCCGCCGCTGCGACGCCAAAGCAACGGGCTGAGCCACAGTAAATACAATTATGATTTTGAGTTCAATTTAAATTTGGATGATATCAACGAACGCAGCTCGCTGCCAGCGCCAGCGCCATATAATACACGGAATATTGTGTATCGGCAGGATATGGATGTGCCGGATGGTGCGATCAGCGGCAATAGTCGGCGCTTGGAGTCCACAATTGTGGAACGCAATTATCACACAATTAACCGAAGCAGCCACAACAACAACAACAACAACAGCAGCAGCAGCAGCAACAACCACTACCACAGTTTGGAACGACCTCCAATGGAAGTGACATACAAACAGCTAGTGGAGCCACAGATGGAGCAGCAGGCGCACATTTATGGCCAGAACCAGCTGCATCTGGAGACGCACACGCGAAACCGTCGCGATTTGTCGCCCATTTATGCCATCAGCACAAAACGCAACACGGCTGCACCTGCTCCAAATAGCAATGGACAGCAGCAGCAGCAGCAGCAGGCGGATTACCTGTTAACGCCCAGTCCCACTAGCCGGCCAGAGACGCCCGCTTTTCCGGTCACGCCACGCACACCGTTCGGCAGCAGCACCTTGCAGCGCGCCTCGCCCACCACCGAGTCCATATACCAGACGATGGCATCTGCCCGGCAGCGTCTCAATTCAGCGCCATCGCCCACCTTTGAGGTGGCGGCAGATTTGGTAAAATTTGCCCGTAACTCGGCCAAATTCTGGTATAAGCCCATGCTCTCGCGGGAGGATGCAATTGCGCTGTTGATGAATGCACCGCCGGGCACTTTTCTGGTGCGTGATTCCACCACCTATGCGAATGCGTACGGTTTGGTCTTGCGCGTGGCTCAGCCGCCGGCGGGCAGCCATGAGCTGGTGCGTCATTTTCTCATCGAGCCCACGCAGCGTGGCGTCCATTTGAAAGGCTGCGACAATGAGCCCACGTTTACCTCGCTCTCGGCCCTCATCTATGAGCATTCCATTAATAAGCTGGCCCTGCCCTGCCTGCTGCTCATACCCGAGGCGGATGTGGTGCCCGGACTGGCGTCCACAACGGCGGCACAGCAGCAGCTGCTCACCCACGGCGCGGCGACCAATGTGCTGTGGCTCTACAGCTGCGATACGGAATCGCTAACCGGGAACGAGGCCATACGCAAGGCCATACGGCTGATGTACGCACAGAAGCCGCTGCCGACGCCCACGGAGGTGCACTTCAAGGTCACCGGCCAGGGCATCACACTGACGGACAACACACGCAAGAAGTTCTTCCGGAAACACTATACGGCCGATGTGATCTCGCACTGTGCCATCGATCCGGAGAATCGCATGTGGAGCAACAATCCCAACGAATCCGACAAGAAGACCATATTCGCCTTTGTGGCGCGCAGATCGCACAGCTCCAAGGATAACCAGTGTCACGTATTCTGCGATCTATCTGTCGCCCAGCCGGCGGCGGCCATTGTCTCCTTTGCCAATCGCACGCTGCCCACCGAGAAGCAGCGCAACTACGTGCTTTGAGGAGCGGCCGGACATGGAATGCGCCACCGAAAGGCACAGAAGGTGAGTTGCTGGCCATTTACTGGGCCATAAAGCCGGGCCTAATGTCTTGGGTGCGGCATCCTTAGGCGTCCATTCAATTACAGTAGACCCTCAATTCGGCGAACCTTTTATGTTATGAGAAAATAATCCATGAATTCAGTTCTTTTACTTTTTCTTTTACTTTGCTTAAAGACATTTTTTAGTTTCAAAATTGAATTTTATAGTGTTGAAAAATACTCTCTGAATTTAGTATTGTTTATAGTTTTCTTGAAATATATTTTAGATATTTTTTAAATACTTTAGCGCTTGTAAAACTTAAACGGGTAAAAAAATAGAGATGAATACATATATTAATTTTTACTAAAAATAGTTTCAATATTGAATTTTATAGTGTTGAAAAATACTCTCTAAATTAAGTATTTTATATGGTTTTCTTGAAATATATTTCAGATATTTGTTAGATACTTTAGAAATAGCTCTTGTAAAACTTAAACGGGTAAAAAAAATAGAGATAATAATAATAATAGTAATAATAGTCCGAAATGCTCAAAGTCTTGTTACAGACTTTCTATAGTCTATAGATATATTGAATATATTATAGTATATATTGTAAACAGATTTTTTAATTGAGTTCTTCTTCTTCTGATTCTACTTTAAATTTTGTTTTCATCTTTGAGCGGAATTCACTTTTTATACAAAAAATGCAGTCAACTAAAAGATACGCGTACGCGCCCATGATTTTGTTCTTCATACAAAATGTTCACTGTACATGCAAAAGTTCCATTTCATTTTTAGCGTCAAACGGAAAACGATTAAAATTGTTTCAGTTTCTTTGGCGTTTCTTTGGCTTTTCCCCTTGTTTGTTTATTTAACATATTGCCCCCCTCCCCCCGCCCCCCGCGCTCGTTCGAGCCGCCTGTTTGTTTGTTTTATGGTCTTCATATATGTAAATATACATCCATACATACATATATACCAGGCCATATAAACACGGTCTAAAACACATTTCTGACGTTAGTTTTTCTGTTTTTTTTTTATATTTTCGCAACGGAAGTTTGTGTCATGAGTCAGTTGCCCAAAATATGATGTAGACTAGAAATCGGATTGATTTTCGATCTGTAAAGGCGTTCGCTTCGACTATATGGTAGCTGCTCTTAATGGGCCCACCACACACCTATGTGGAACTGCCATTTAAGGCGATTCGCTATAGATTTGATTAATTTGCCCGCCTCACGGTCATGTGGCTGAGGTCGCCCGATAAGGCCCACAACTCCTAACTATGCACTGGCATGCTTATGGGACAGTTTTGCTCGATTACTCACATATGTACATACATATCATTCCGCTATCAGTCGCTGTTCTAATAAAGTTTCAGACAGCTCGACTGTGTTGAGTATCGATATAAATTATTGGGAGTATCAGCTTTCGATTCATTTCAGCATATCTTATCTCGAAACTTTAAGCTTATTTAAAGAGAAAGTTTTGTGACGACTTTTATAATACAAATATTTAGTGCAAGGAAGGAAATAACAACTAGAACATATGTTAAACAATTGAAAGCTGACTTTTGTACACAAATTCAAAATGAAAAATGTTTTTAATTGGTACAGTAAATTTTTTATTTTCCCTTAATGATATTATTTTGTTTTCCAACATTTATTAACTCGAGTATTGTTTACTCTGTTTTCCAACACTTATTTAAGCACGTTTAGTAATAAAAGAATTCTAATATGAATTTTATTTTATTTGCTTGTATCAAAACACATTTTATACTTTGTTATCCAACAAATATTTCAATATCCCATATGTTGTAGAATTATGCACAAGATTTTTCACACCTGAGAACAGTTTTTTCTTAGTTTATCAAGATCCTTCGAATAAATCTCGCACATTTCAAGGCAACAAGTTTCATCTATTTGGAATTTTTCTCAAGCTAAAGCAAATGTATGTATTATATATACCCAGCATTAGTAGGAATCGTATATAGCGCAAATGTTTAAATAAATTCAGTGGAAATACGCATATAGACGAGCGTCAATTGCGCATTTTAGAAAACGCAAAAGAGAACGGCGGCAAAACAAAAATTAATTCCAGACGTGTTTTTTATTTGAATTTTTATTTTTATTTCTTTGTTTTTGTTTTTTTTTTTTTGCATTTTGCTTCCAGCGATTTCGCAGAGCTGACGCGTAAAAGTAACAGTAAATATAATTGAATATTCTAAAAATAAAAATTAAATTTATAAAGCTTAAGAATAAACAGACGTCAATTCGCTCTATTCCAACCACCCCCCCCCCTTCCCGTTCCCCTCTTTACCACACGTTTCGCTTAGCCGGATTTAACGTTCCGTTTGATCTACAATTAAGCAATTAAAGCAACATATATAGATTAAACAGATTTAATGACCTTTTGTGTTCAACTAAATGCCATTTTTAATGTATGTTTTTGTCTACTCCATTTTTTGTTTCAGGCGACTTACCGTTAAGTCTGTACAGTGTTGTACAGCGTACATAAATTGCAAATGTCACGAGAATTACACGAAGCAACAGCAAATAAAATATAACAACAAATATATTAACAATATGATGTCACTTACACACACACACACACATTTAAGTCGACTAGGCGCACAGTGGAGCAAAGCACAATGCATATACATGGTATATATAAAAGAAATTTGTATGGGTAGAAAAAATAGTTTCGTATTAAAAATTATATACAGTACGCCCTCGCTCAACGCAACCGCTGAAAATCGGGAGGATTATTGCCTTGAAATGCCTTCTATTCATAATAATATTAAAGGAATTAGAATAAATCTATGTTTACAGTAATAATTTCATTTTATTCAATGTTTGGAAAACTGGAAATTTATCATGCGTGAAAATAATCAAAATAACCAAACGAAAGTAATCAAAGCAAACTAAAATATAAGATTCCCTTAAAAATGTATTAGCTGAGGTAATTTTCTTACAGAGGTAATTTTTTACAGAGGTAAATTTTGTACAGAGGTAATTTTCTTACAACAGAGTCTATAATGTTAAGAATTCGAGTGTTGCGTGCATTTAGGGTTGCGTAGAGCGAGTGAGTACTGTATTTTTCAGCCTTCTTATCACAGATTATAGTTATATAAATAAAGAAATGTGTTTTTTGGCTAAGAATAAATATCATAGTATCTTGAAGCCTTAACATGTCAAATTGTACAGAAAATAATCTAACAAATCGTTAAGCAAATGATATTTAGTAAGTATTTATAATAATATTCAAAATTTTCTACAAATTTTAATGTGTGTTTTGAAACCGTTAAAACCGGTTAGAATCTTATCAAGAATTATTAATAAATTGTTTTTTTGTGCTTTGTTCAAGCGCTTTTGCTTCGCCGTGCTCAGATTTAAACAAATTAAGATACCTGAAAAAAATAAAATATGCTATGTGTGCATAATTTGTATGTCTGTTTATATAATGTAAGTTTAAAGGCGAAAATATGCCGCACGAAAGCTAATTTATCTAATATGTATCTGTAAATGTTCGATACAAATAATCTTAATTTAGAAACATGCGCGAAACGTAATAAATGTTAATTTAATTCACAATATTCAAAAAATAAATAAATAATAATAATAAAAAATTAAATAATGCAAACGCTAAACAAGTTTGCCATATTATTTATATGTAAGTAAATGCGTATAGAAATCAATATGTAATTTATACGTGTTTGGACTTAAGATCTACTAATTGAGTCAATATAAATAAAGTGCAATGATGTTGAAGATGAATATCCCTAACAAAATCAAATGTTTTTCCTATTTGAAAATGTTTACTTGAAATTATTGGTTTTCATATATTTTGTTTCTTGCCTTGCTAACATATTGGCAAATACATTTTTGGCGGAAATACAGACAATAAACTATATGCAATTATTTTAATTGCCAGCATCTGTTTGTAATTTTTTATATATTATCATTGCAAGCGAGCTCTAATTCCAAAGTAGTACAATGGGCAAATATAAATAAACATATGTAACAATTGTTGTGCTTGTCGCTTTTGTTAAACAATTAAAGTGACTGACTGCCATATAGCTAATATATATTGTTATATATACACAATACGGACGACTTCTCGTAGCTAACGTACACAATGCTTTGGCTGCCACTTTTGTTTTGTAATTTAATCTTATCGTTTGACAACTACTATATAGATATTATTCCCATATAGTATACGGGCAGCCATCAGGTCTACAGAATCTATATACATATGTGCACTTAAATGCGCTGCATATATTTCAGAAATTTTAGTAATTATTTTCTTTTTATTCATTATTTGAAAGAATGTAATGCGTGTGTATATATTTCAAATCCCCCTCGGTAGAGGGGGGGGGGGGCAACAGAAGCAGCAAAAGCAGAAGGCAAAGCGTGTCAAGTGAAATGAAAATGCGACCGGCGACGACCTTGAAATCAATTTGTGGCATGATGACGTCACGCGTCAACAATAACAAAACTGGCGCAACAGGCCCAAAGACAAGAAACGACAGCTGTTTATTGTATGTAGCAATGCGTATACCATTTAAAATAGACCGCATTTACAAATTGCAGGCGTAAATTCTATGCATAACTTCGAAACCACTTTGCACCCACGAAATCTCTTGGGATTTCTATTTGTTAGACGCACGAGTTTATTTTAAATTTTTGGCTGCGACTAATTTCCTTTTTCTTTTTTTTTATCGGCTGGCCGAAAGCGAAACCGGTTTGTCATGTTCTCTGGCTAATATACTTATGTGTGTGTTTGTGTGTGGGTTTATTTCATGCGTAAATGTATTTTTGTTAATTAAGCAACAAAATAATATCAGACGCAGAAAAGGCGCCAGCGGCGAACGAGCTTTGGTGACAGTTTCGTGCGTGCGTTGACAGGCACCTAAAATGGGCGGGTTTTGTAAAGATTTGGACCAGACTCTCATAAATATATATGATTCATGCAGTAACTGATAAATTACACTATAAATATATATAAATAAATATTGTGCACACTTTTAGCTTGTTTGAAACTGTTGAGTTATCGATTATAATAGTTGTATATCGTCGATTACCAAAGGCATGTTAAATAACAGTGCGCGCGCTGTTAATTTGAAATTGTTCATGCGCTTTTATGTTAAAAATCATCCCAGTTTCTGGGAACCTTAGTTCGCAACTATTGGGTAGAACATTGGTCCATCCATCCAATCAGTAAAATAAAAGCCAACCGCTTTTAAATCTTGCATTAGTTTTAATACATTTGGTGTTGTGTGTTGTTTCTGTGTGTACAAAAGTGAACATAAAATCAACGTGCTTTCCCACGCTGTAGTATGTGTATGAGAGTGTCTGTTTGTTTTTAGATATCTACATAGCTACGTACATAGTTTTGTTTACATCAGATTTAATTAAACATAATAAATACATTTCTAAGCATATAATATATATATATATATATATATATAGTGTATATAAATATAACAAATAATACATCCAGTTGTTACGGCTATACAAAATCGGGCCTTCCAGTTCTAACAGATTCAACAGTACAAGTTATACAAAAATACATCATAATGATAAACCCAAATGCACAGTAGCAAAACACAGGTGAGTCAAATAACAGACACTCCAATCCCATGCCCGTCTTGTCGTATTACAAAATTTAAATTTTCAGTTTTAGATACAAATTTCGCTAGGGTTTTCACGAGCCAATTGCCACTAATTCGATTTAGCCGAATACGGACTGGTTGAGCCAACTGAGGGCGGTGTGGGCGTAGCCCCACTACGTATGCCATCGCCCTCGCAGACATATTTGCCTGTAATGCAAAAAATAATTAAACACAATTATCTAACAAGCCCTTACCACATTCACGCACCTGAAACAAAACGCCTTTTGACCAACGACAGGCGATAGCCGCTGCCTTGGAGCTCAAACTCAATGCCTGAGAGGGTGGTACCCTCGCAATTAAACTGAGTGGCCATCGTGGCTGGAGTGGAAGGCCCATCGTTGAGCTCGAGCCGTGCACGGAGCGTGCCCACACCGCCATCCTGTGAATTTTGCGATATGTCCGTAAAGTTCCAAACCAAGCGATTCGATTCACCCAGCCTGAACGGGAGAATAGTTAGTACAGAACTAAAGTCCATTAGTAGATGCTTACCAGGATGAATGCGGCTTGGACTGAACATTACGCACGGAGCCATTGACCGGCACGGAGAGCGTGACATTCAGCAAGGGTGAGGCGCTGGCCATGGCATGATTATTGTACTTATAGTCAACTTTGAGCGCCGTATAGCTGGGCTCGCACTTCCAGTAGCTGACAAGCTGAAAGGGACACGAGCTGGCGCCCGGTTTGGTGCGCACCTGATACTTGAGTATGTCCACATTAAAGTATGAGGCAGTCGGATTATTCTCTGCCTGCCTGCGCAACAATGCAGTTAGCGCAGGCATATTAAACTCCAGCAGCGTGCTCAATCCGCTCGACTGTTGGCGATCTCTGTAAGGAAGGAGACGTTACGACAGAGTTTGAGTATTTAATTTTCGGTTCACTTACATTTGCACCAGTTTGCCATTGGGCACGAGACTCTCTAGATTTTGTACTTGCTTAATGCGAAAGCCCAGCTTGGCTGGATTTGGATTATTGGCTAACAGGCCGGCAATGCCGGCTGGGAATGATAGCATCATATCACCGGACACCTTCACCTGACAGCGCGACTCATCGCTGCCTCTGAAATAGGCGTGTATAATCTCATGGAATGCCACCGCCAGCGGTATCGTGTCCGATATGCCGATTGTCAGCGGCGACGGACCACGCGATGAGCCCATGCCCCCAATGGCGGTGCGAAACTCCAGACTGCCAATGCTGTCCGCTCGATTCATTGCCGGCGCTGGACTCATGCGTCCACGGCCGAGATTTGTTGATCCCGCCGCCGCTGCTGCTGCTGCTGCTGCTGCCGCCGCTGCCGCTGCCGGACCAATGGCAATCATATCCGAGCGACGCGATGGCGGTCGTGGTATGGCAATGCTGCTGCCCCCAGCGGATGTTGGTGTCGGTATCTGCCGGCCTGGCGGTTTGCTCAGCGTTGCCGATGCTGGCGCCGAGACGCTCATTTCGCCCAGCTCCGAGAATATATCGCCCAGATCAGCATAGCGATTGTGGCTCGGATTATTGGCATTGTTGTTGGACAGCGTCGGACTCTGCAGCGGCGCATACGGATGCACGCTGGCCGTGGGCGTTGACGCATTCGATATCTCCGGCGATTGTTGCCGCGATGCAGCGGCGCCGCGTGGCCCTCCTTGCAGCTGCTGGCTGTGATGCTGCAGAGAAAATATATATTTAATAAATTTACTTAAATTTGCTTCATATTTTAGCAAACTAAATTTCTGCAAACTGTTAACAATCGGTATTTGTTGGCGACGCATTCTAAACTTCACGTACCGCAAAGACGCCCGTGGGTGATAGCGAAATATTCTCCACAGTTGCCCTCAGCTCATCCACGCTGGCCGACATGGGGGCCTGTCCATTGTTGAGCGGCTTAATCTTGACATGAATGCGTCGCTTGTCGTTATCCGAATCCGAGTCTGAGTCGGTGTAGAAGCTGCCGGCTGCTAAACAAGTTGCGCATTAAGTGACAATATTGTCTGGATGGTTCGAAAAACTGGCTTACACTTGTCATGGCCCTCCTCCCAGGCAATTTCCTTAGCTGGCTGTATGCTGAAGCCCTCCTCATCTACCTCGTAACCACCGCCGCTGGCATTGGGGCCGCCGGCAGCGGACGCTGCCGCTGCAGTTGTGGTCGCTGTGCCCACGCCGGAGATGGTGCTGGCATTGGCCAGGGCGCTGCCACCGGCACCGGCCACTCCGACTCCGCTGCCGCCCATGCTGCTGGCGCCCGCTGAATCAACGCTGCCCTGTGCCGAAGTCGCAGACAAAGCAGCCAAGCCGCCGCCTGCGCTGCTGCCGCTGGAATTTTGCGTCTTCATGCTGCGCCCATGATCATCATAGTCGAGCAATGTGTTATTACCACGGTCCGCGCTGCTTGGAGAAAAATACGACACAATAAGACCCCAAGTACTTGATGTAAAAAAAAAATGTCGAATTTCACCTGGCCAAACGCTCCTCCTGTATATTGTGATCGGCAGCCTCGTTGTCTTTCTTCTTCTTGGATTTTTTGGTTTTCGCCTTGTCGCGTCTACTACGCAAAATGCCCGAAACTGTTTTGGGATAATATTAATATCAATTTAATTAAATGAGAAATGCAATAAGCATACTTGACTGTACAGGGACAACAAGCTGCGCCACAATCATTATAGAGTAAAATACATAAATCTACTGCACAGGGACAACAAGTACAACAAATACATAAATCTAGAGGAATAGCTCCACAAGCTACGCAAATTCACACCAAGTTTAGCTTTTGAAAGAGAAACTTAACACTAAAATATAT
This sequence comes from Drosophila borealis, assembly GCA_035045885.1. NCBI lineage: Eukaryota > Metazoa > Arthropoda > Insecta > Diptera > Drosophilidae > Drosophila > Drosophila borealis. The sequence continues at coordinate 1,389,201 of JAWNOR010000113.1, forward strand.
ATATAATTTATTATTAAAGTTTCATTTTGTAAAATGTACAAAATGTTATATTCAAAATTAATTATTGGAATAATTAACGATTATCGATTATGGTCCCAGAACTTGTTGGAACTTAAAATAAATGATTTATAAACACATTTAAGGGAACTTGCCTAAAAATAATGCTATAAATTCCTCATAAATTACATTTTAATGACATCATTTTAATAAATTTTAAAGAGCATGCAAAATATCAAATCATTTTACACTAAACTTGCGCAGTGTGAAAGTGCTTAGGTTGAGCTTAGTGTTGGACAACAGCGAAATACACAAATCGTTTGTACTTAAAGATTCTAAATTCAACTCAAACACCGCCATATTAAAAGTGCAACAAATGATTTAGTGAATATGTTAAATACTTGTGAGAAAAGTAGATAGTTTATACACAGAGTAAAAATGCCATGCGTGGAAAGCCTTGAAAATTGTTACCTAAATTTAAATGTATATACATATGCAATATATATAATTCTTTTTGGGGGTAGGGCATGGGTTGGTCTGGGGGGGGGGGGAGGCACTGTACATTTATAATTTACCCTGAGAGTTTGATGTGAATATATTTAAAAGTGACGTTGTACGTCTGGACGTTGTTGCTGTTGTTGTTGTTGTTGCTGATGTTGTTGTTGTTGTTGTGGCACCGTTGTTGCCCACTGCAGTCTGTTGTTGTTGTTGCTGATGATTTAGATGATCTTGCTCGTTTAATGATTTCGATAAATGTTGATCGCTTGTCGTTGCATTCATTTGCTTTCTGCCAGCTGCACTAGCAGTTGGTGTTAGGACCTCATTCGGCTGTTGCTGCTGTTGTTGTTGCTGATCTAAAGTTTTTGATTTTGATTAGTTGATCGGTCGTGCATGGATGATCGAATCGACAATGAATCAAATGAATGTTGATGGATGATGGCGTGCAAAAAAGCATTACACAAAAATGCGAAACAGAAAAGCGTTGAGAATTATGTTAGTTGCAGTTATCAATTATCCGTTGTGAGTGTCTGTGTACGTGTGTACGTGTGTGTGTGTGTGTGTGTGTGTGTGTGTGGGAGGGAGGTTGACATTTGACCTTTGGCTGGTGTTTGAGTGTACATTTCGTATACAAATATAAAATAAACATAAGCAAAAGTTTATATACATATATGCAATGTTTTAAATAATACGCAACATATATCTTCATTTGGCAGCTTCCTGCAAACAAATAGGGCTTAAAAACTATTTTATCTATTAACCACGGATAACGATTGATAAATATCAAATCTAATTGGGATTATCCTGCAGCTAGCAATACTTTGTGTTATTGAAAAGGGTTTTGAAACCTGAAGGGAATCAAAATTGTTTTGATTCTAAATACAGACATTTCGAGCGAGACTCAACGCCAAAGCGCCCAAATAGCTTGTACCCCAACTATTTGATTTATTAAACCATTTTTGGTAGTTATCAATTTTTGGGTAGAGCTCAAATCTAGCCTACAACCGATGCGAACCGAACCTCAAGGCAGGAAGTTGGTTCGAAGCGAACCACTGACTTTTTTAGGATTTGCAACAAAATAGGTGAAAATGATTAGTTTTATAAATCTATTATTTTTAACAGTTAATGCTTGTGATAAATACTATCAAGAAAACCGAAGTTGTTATACTCTTGTGTAAATAAATTGACTCTCTCATACTTAACACAGCTTTTGATAGAACTAATGGAAGCTACGACAGAAGGAAGTGACAGAAAGCCTTTCATGAGTTAGGCAATTTAGTATAGACAGATAGGAGTTTTTTTTTTTTTTTGAAATCAATAGAGTAGTTACGATAATAATGCTACGGTTACAAAATACAAAAAACATAAAAGAAGAAACGTATACCGTTATATAGAAAAATGAAAAACATTAATTGAGAAAGTAAAATAATAATAGAATGAACCTTGAGAACTAGTATCCAGAAGCTCTGAGTTAAGGATATTTTTGGTGGTGACATTGGTGGTAAAATTAATCGTGCCGGTTGTTGTGTTGTTGGTGTTCGAGTTGGCGCTTGTTGCTGTTGTGATGTTTGTGTTGTTGTAATTGTTGTTGTTGGAACTGTTGCTGTTGCCAGGCATACCGAAATTCCCAGAGCCGGCCGAGCTAGCAGCCGGCTGCTGCTGCTGCTGTTTGCTAGCCGTCGGCAAGAACCAGGAGCGCAGACTCTTAACCGTTGACGTAGCGGAGCTCGCTGGCGGCGGCTGTGCGCCCAATGTCTCGGGCGATGTGGGCCGCGGTGATGAGGGACCACCGCCAGCACTGCCCAGTATGGCATCATCCGCATAGGGTATGCTGCCGCTGGCCGCACTGCCGCTGCCCAGCGAGATGCCCGCCAATGCGTCGCCACCACCACCGCCGCCGCCGCCGCCGCGCTGATCCATCGAAACCAGACTGCCCGAAGCAGCTGCAGCGGCACTGCCGGAACGCAAAGCCGCCTGTATACTGGTTGCCGAATTCGAATTCGATGCCGTTGCTGAGGCCTGCTGCGGCTGCTGCAAACGCGATCCACTCGACAGCGAAATAAACTCCAGCTCGAGCATTTCTGTGATGGGGTAAAAGGTTATTAAATTAGAAGCATACTTGGAATTTAATTAACAGAAAAGCTAAATACATTCACCTATTTTAAATCTACATATCTTGTTTACTAACACTGTTCTTAAAGTCCAATGACTGTCAATTAACAGTGGCTGCGGTTATGCTTAGCTTAACAACTGTAGTTGTTTGACTCTTTAAGCAAGTGTTAAGAAAACAAAATTATGATGCTAATGCCGAGAGCAGATTCGCAAAGCTAGCCTATAACAAGCTTTAAGATGTTTACTAACTGTTCTAAAAGTCCATTTACTGTTAATGGTTAAGTAAATGACTCCTGGTGTTATGTTAACGAAAATAATGTTATTAACAGCTGCCTTTAACAATGTCAATAATAGCAGCTGTTAGAATTTATACAATAAGATATTTGAATTGTTCAGAAATACCATGCGTCTACAAAATCATATAGCTCCTATAAGAACAGATTTCTAGGAAAACAGCTTTGGCTAGGCCTAGAAATATATCACAGCTATATGTCCCCGGGGTAGCTGTTCTTTCTTGATTCGTGTTCATGCAAGTCCTACTTACCAGGCTTCTCGAGACCCGTGTATTTATTCAACACGAATTGCTCAAGTAGTTTATCAACGGACATATCGACAAACTGGCGCTTGAAGTCCGAGTGCACTTGTCCGACCATATCGTGATTATTCTGCAGCATTTCCAAGTACGTGGATAGAAATTCCTTCATTTGGCGCAGATGCACCTCCTCGATCTCTTGAAAGCGCTGTTTAATGTAGAATTTATTCTAAGTATACTCTAAATATCATGAAGGACTCCTCGTTTACCTTGCAAGTTTGAGTCATGCGTCGCTCAAATTCGTTCTTAATGGGATTGTGCTTGTCGAGCAGTGCTTTGTAGTCCTCCTGCAGTTTCTTGAGTTTACTCTCCAGTTTCTCGGCATCCTTGTGTGAGCCATTGTCCTTGCGCAGCTTCTCCAGCTCAAGCACCTTGCTGGCATATAAATCCCGTAGCTTTTGCACAGCAACTGTTGAGGTTTGTATGGCCTGTACGCACTCGAGCGTCTGCGATTCCTCCTCCTTGACGCACTTGTGTTTCTTGTGCAGCTCATCGGCATATTTGGCCACATCCTTGACCAGCTCCGTTAACTTCTGAACCATTTGCATGTGCAGCGTGGATAGCTTCTCGGCCGAGGTGCGCAATATGGTCCAAACCGGCGCAAAGGTGCTGTTCAATGTGCCCGTGCTGGCCTTGTGGGCCAGCTTGGACATCATTTTCGAGTTTTGTTCCTCGATGTTGGACTTTTCGCGCAGAAACTCGGACAGCTCCTTGCTGGCCACCAGCCCGAACTTCATATTATGATACAGCACATCGAATCCATTGTTCTTCTCGCCCTGCACAAAGAAATTGGGAGTTTTTTAAAATGATTTGCACTTTGATTGCATTCGCACAGACTCACCCAAAAATAATCATTAAAGTCCACCGTCATTTTGAGTGTTTGCCTTAAGTGCTATGTGTTACAAAAATTCTAGGGGCACAAAAATAAAAAAAAATTGCTTTGCTCAGCTTTGCTCTTGTTTGTTGTTGGTTTTGCCTTTGGCGTTGTTGTTGTAGATGTTGTCGTCGCGTCTATATAATTGACTTGGTTTCCCAATCCCGGTGTCCTAGAGGCTCAACAGTGTGGAGCACAATAGTACAACGCTGGCTGAGTTGCTCATCATCATTATCATTATCATTATCAGTTTCGTCTTCAGCACGCTTCGGACGCATTGGTTGCAGACAATCTTATTTTCCCGGTATCCTTGGCAGCTACTGCAAATATAAAAATGAATGGGGTTATTAGGAATTGAACTTTAGGATTTGTTATTAGATATTGTTGGCTAATCCGAGAGATAGAGGGGGAAAGGGATTGATAGACCACGCAATAATAAGTGAGAGATAGCGAGAGCGATAGACAGAGAACGGAAAAGTTCGTTATGTATCTTACTTAATCAAGTCGTTCAATATCCTTAAAAACAAACCTAAACATTTATAAATAATATATAGAATAATTTTCAAAAACTGTTCTTTTAAATATAAAAAACAGCTGAACTTGGACTTACTTCAAATTCGTACAGGCTAAGTTGGACAAAGGACATGAAGGTCAAAATTTTGGGATAATATTAATTCAGAGGGCATTTGCAAAAACAAAACCTGTTGATTATATACAAAAACTTATATCAAACTTAAAAATTAATTCATATAAAATAATTGAAATATTAATACATAAGTTCTTTGTTTTTTTTATTTTTTTATTATTATTTAAAATCTGCAATTTCCAATTTTTTGGTTGCATTACATATGTTTTACTTAAATAGTGCACAAATTAAAAGAAACTTAAATATGTAGCAAAGCTTTTTTGTTTTAGCTTTGATGAGGGTACAATACGTAAAAGGTTTACATCTAGAGTTCGGCCTGTGCCTTGACCATTTCCAGATCGATGCGCTCGTCCAATGCACGCGTCAATATGGTGCAACAATCCTTAATCGCATGGTAAATAATATTCTTGATTTGGAGTTTGTCTTCGTGATTGGTGTGCGAGTGCGAGAGGCGTCTGAATTCGTGTGTGAGATGATAGCAGTGCGTGATATTCTCCGGCGAGACAAAATCCTCGGCCACCTTGATGCAATTGTGCAAATTCTGCACCTGATGCGGTGCACCTGCGGGTATAAAGACTGCATCGCCCAGGCACTGGACAATCGGATAGCCCTCAACGCCATATTCCTTGAACAGGCGCGCACGTAACTTATCATCCAGATACCAGTTCTGATCGTGTATGGGATCATGATCGGGCTCCAGCCTGAAGCCCTTCTCCAAGGTGACACGATTGAGCAGATCGCGTATTTTGTCCGCATCGCGAGCCGGAAAGATGTGCCACAATGCGCCAGGCAGCACATCCGGCGACTGGCAGCGGGCACGCGTGATATAATCACAGCCACCCAACGCAATGGCGCGCTGTGTGGCCGCCAGCTGTGGTTTGCTGTCCTCATCCGTGGGTATGCCCACATAGACCATTATGTTGACCGCATCCGAAATATCCAGATGCAAATTGGTGGTGCCCTTGTCCGGATGCAGTGCCGAGCCGTAAGCATTATACATTTTCGGCCCCAAATCGGGCGGCACAAACATTTTGGGCAAACAACTGGCTATATTGAGATTTCCTGTGCGCAGCGTATACTCTGGCATGGGCAAGCCGCGCATTAGATCCGCAAAGCGTGTGGGCAAAATCTCAGCGAAATCATCACCGGGTGGCCAATCCTTGAGCTTTAACAGCATCGGCTTGCCATTAACGTCCAGCAGACGCTTGTGCATACACTGGAAACCCTCCCAGAAGTGACGCATCGGCTGGTTGGGCACCAAATTGCCATTGAGGCAATTAATCAAATCATTGGGCTTATCGCCAAAATCACGACAAAAGGCCTGCGGATGCCAGAGCTCCAGATTAAGCGAACGCGCCACCTCGGATATCATAACGGGCTGTCCACATTTCCATACCTCCTGGTACAGTACACGATTATCGGGATGCATGGGATCGGTGAGACGCAGCAATTTGCCATCGCAGAGCCATTCGTGCGGCACGCCCGGCGCCAGTTGCGTGGAATGAGCCAGGGTCATGGCACGTGGCGGCAAAAACCGTCGCAGACCCGCGAGGCCTTTGCGCAAAAAGTTGATGTGCTTAAAATTATCGAAAGCGGTTGTGATAGGATCCTTTCCAAGTGTCTCCTTTGTCCAGACGCGACCAGGGACATAGTCGATGCCATTTTGACGAGCGAATTCTAGCTTTTTGGCATGCAGCTGCTCCAGACGCTGCTGCTGCTGCACCTTCTGGGCGGTGGCCAGCGAGGAGGCGCTGGTTTGTTGCTTCAGCTGTGACTCCTTGATCATGTCCTGAATAAGCTGTGTCAGCTGCTCGTCCTTGACCTGTTGCTTGCTCAGTAAACAGCCGCACACCTGCGGCACCTGCCACAATGTGCGCACCTCGTGCAACAGCCGGCCGAGCACATTGAGTGCATCACCTGCTATTATCTGGGTCAACATTAGCTCGGGCAACGTGTGCTGTTGTTGGACGTCATCAGTGCAGAGTAGCCAGTGGTATTCATCATGGCCGCGTTGCGTTTCCAACCGCCGCTTCTTTTGCAATCCCTCCTTGCGATCCTTGAAACAATCGATGCACACACCGAAACCACACTTGCGGCATGTCCAGTGATAGTTGAAGAGCGTCGTATCGCAGACATCGCAGATTTCACGTATGCCCTGTACGGCTTTCTTCCATGCAATCGTTCCGTCTGGATTCTCGTGCAGCTTCAACGCCTCGGCCTCCTGGCGCCACAAATAGCAAAACTGATCGCCTGCATGCAACAAAATGTAACGGCACACTTGTATATCCATAAAGCCAGCGGTGGGCGTGGTTTTTGCATCTGGCTGCCAAATGGCGTAGTCAACGCCCGTCGGCTCCTGGTAGGGATTGGGGAAGCCAGCAACGCTTAACTCGCCGGCGGCATTATATTGCAGGCGTCGAAACTCATAGAAGCGACAGTAGATATCATTGTTGTTGTTGTTGCTGATGTTGCTGATGTTGCTGCTGCTGCTATTGGCACTGCCTGCTGCTGCTGCTGCTGCCGGTGGTGCATGACGACGCCGGCATTCCCGGCATTTGGGTATGGGCGTCAATGTGGTCAATTGCTGCAGCTTAAAGCATGGCAAATGCTGCAAAAAGATTTGGCAACTGGTGCGATTATCGTTATCGCGCTGCTGTTCCTCAATGCTCAGCTCGATAACATTGTTTTGCTGTTGTTGCTGCTGTTCCATGTCTGTTTGTAGCTCTGTTTCCAAATTGGGGCGTTTACAGCTGTTAGCGCTGCTGTTAATCTCATTGGATATATGTATCTCGATTATGGATTTGGGCTCCGAGCGTGACAAGGTGCGCTTGCGACAATTGTCGGCACTATCTGATGGCGGCGTTGCCAGATTGACGTTAGCTGCTGTTGCTTGCGACATTGAACTGTGCGCAAGCAGAGTGCGAGATAGAAAGAGGGAGAGAGAAAAAGCACAATATGAACATCTCATAATTAGCCAGCTTATTACAATTTGTAGCCGGCTTTATTTTGTACTTGGGAATATGCTTGTTAAATTGTATAATTAATTCAAGTGGTCTGCTGCTTTGATGCGGATACTGCAGCTACTGCTGCACTTGTTGTTATTGTAGTTTTTGCGATAGTTATCGATAGCATTTATGCTACCCAGCTGTTCCTGCTCGTTATAAGTAACATTTATGATACCAAACATCATTTACATAATGTTAATTGAGCCGCATCTATTAATGTTTACTTGCACTTTTAAAAGAAAATACATACATATGTACATAGGAATTGTAATCTGTGGTAATGAGGCTAACAACGAAAGTTATTTTCACTATTACCTGGCACAGAAAAACCCGTATACATAAGTATACTTTACTATTAAATCCATGATAAGAATTATAATATACGCGCATAAGGTCAAAAGACTCGACAAGCAATTGATAATTTGTCGGGAATTGAAACGCCCCGTTTGCTTTAGACGGATACATGTTTGAATGTTTGTGCATGTGTTCCTGATAAGCTTAGTAAATTAATGCAAACACCCCCTATAAAAAACAATTGAATTACCCATAGACAATAAATGAGTAAATGCTATTTTTTTTATCAAAAGATTATTAAAAAAAATAAATACTGCTTCCTATTTGGTCTTTATGACCAGCCAATGCTATATTTAGGCAGCATTTGCTAATTAAACGAGGTGGCCATTAAAAAACACCTTTCTGTATATATTTATATTTATACATACATACAAACACTCCTATATATTAACGTGCTGTTATGGAGCCCACTGCTCATTGCATTTTAAACGCCGCCTATGTTAACGAGATCATTTAACAACATTATGATGAAAACTCCATCTTTCTCTTTCTCTCTCTATTTCAAGTACATGCAACAAGTGTCAGTGTCATTTGCCGCATATCGATAGTTTTACTCTTTTGTATCGATTTGTAAACAGCAAATGCGGGCGGGCAAATACATATGTATGTCAGGTTTTTTGAGCTTCACTGCTCTTAATGATACAAAGAAAAAGAATACAGCAATAATTTGCTCATACACGCACGGCTTTTGTGAGACCCAATAAATTAACCTTGGCTGGCATAGCACACACAGTCACTGACACACACGCATACGCCCTGTGGCAGTAGCGATGTTTTGGGCGTGAACAGCCGCAAAGCCGCTGCAGCTGCGTGTCTTATCGACGAAAAGCGAAACAGAAAACTAAAAGAAAATACAAAAACAAAAGAACCATACAAAGCGCTGCCCTGAATTCTACAACAGATGCCCCCGCCCCAGCCAAATTGATGAATCAATTCACTCTCTGTACACTATTTTATTGACCTTACAATTGAATTGGCTCCAGTAGCGCAAATTGTTAATTTTACATAACAATTGTACGGTCTTTGACGTCTTGAAATGCGTAAAATCAATAAAAAATAATAATAACATCAATTGGTAGTAAATACTGGAGGCGTGCTTACAGTTTTGTTTTATGTTTAAATATGCGTGCAATATGCACGCATAAATTCTTAAAATATACATACATATATAAATAACTATGCAATAGTAAGATAGTAGGTACTTGACTCTCTTTTATGTCGCACAACAACACCAATCTTTAAACAACTTTACCATGCGTATTACGAACCTAGCAGCATTTACAGGTAAAATAATTTTAGTTTCAATGTTAATGGACAATTCTGATAACAAACACAATTGCTACCATTTGTAGCGTAAACACAACAGCAGCACGACAACACTCTCGAGGGATTACTACATAACCTGCTCTCACCCACTCTTAACGTTTTGTTTTGTCAATGAATGAGATTTTATTTGCACAGCTTAATTCCAGTGCACTGAAAACTAATCAACTCAGACTGACGAGTGACTTAAAAATTCACTTTAAGTTTTGCCATACGCTTTTAGTTGCACAATCCAGATTTAGTGGATCTTTAGAATTTTTATCAATTTAAATTGTGTACTTAATATAACAAATACACAAATCATGCATGCAATGCCCGCACACACACACACACACCCTAGCAGTTGAACGCTGTAGCGTTCCTGCATACCAAGTATATACATATATGTATATATACATATATATATATATGTAGACGTATGTACATATGTATTTTGATGGGAACGGCATAAATCAAGCGAATTTTCATACAATAATAATCATACTTTTGACAACAATTTCAACTTACATTTTATTATTAAATGATGCTAGTACATATGCACATTCGTTTTTAAATATTTATCTTTAGAAAATTAAATTACTTTTATACAGAATGCAAATTTTTCACCAACGCGCACAATTAACATACACTACATAGCAGAACGCGTCGTACTTCTATCTGAGTAGTGATGTGTCAATATCGATTGTTAGTCAACGAGTGTTGAACAATACGCAGTGCTGTTAAGTTTATTCCAATTTTAGTACATATATGACATTACAGACCTAAAAGTGTTTTCATGTTGCTAAACACAATTTAGCTGTAATAATTTTTCTAAAAAAAACGTATCTAGCGATAAACTGATGTTTTACTTGAAACGTACAACACATCGGATATACTCGAGTTTAGTTCGAAAAGACTCCACCATTGCAATACTATCGATTATATGATTGATTTAAAACAGCTCGCATCGTTATACTGTTGCACATCTCTAAGCGCCGGACAGCTGGGGCTGCCTCTGATTGGAAAGCATGTCTTCAACATTAATAAAATGTTTAAACTTGGCCAAAGCTGTGGGCACAGTAACGTTCAAAAGTTTGTTAACGACATCACAAAACCAATTAACAGCATGGAGGTTAGATGAATAGACAATAACAAAGTCTCCAAGCGTAATTCCACTCGTGTTTTGTATTTTTATTTTTTTATGTAACAAAGCCCTGCGGCAGTTGGCGGTTTACTTAAATGCGGAGTGCACACAACGAGTCCCGTGCGACAGGAACGCCTAATGGAGTTCTTTGACGATCCTAAGCATTGGAGCGAGAACGAAGTGAAAGTGGGACGCGCCTGGAAACCAGATGAGCTGCGCATCAAGTCCAATAAGGAGCTGCATCAGCTGTGGTACATTTTACTCAAGGAGCGCAACATGCTGCTTACTATGGAGCACGAATGCAATGATAAAATGGAAATCTTTCCCAATCCTGAACGCATTGATAAGGTGAAAATCTCTATGGAGAATCTAGAGACAGTTGTACGCGAGCGCAACAAGGCGTATCATCTGCTGGAGACTGGCGAGACGGGCGAACGCCCACAAAGGGCGGTGCATAACGCCTTCGGTTTGCGCTGCACATACAAATCGTGTGAGCATGTGCTGCCGCCCTTCATGAACACCAAATGGATTAAATCGCGTCATTTGGGCTATGGCGGACGCGCTGTGCACAAATTCCTGCTGCAGTACCGCGAGAAACTTTATAATGCCAAACGCAAAGCCAAAAAGTAAGAATACGAATTTATGAAAGCAAGGGCGAATTAATTTTTCTATAAACATTTATTTCAGTCGCTCACGCAATGAGGTCATGATGATACTAAGACGCAATCCCAACTTTGACTTGGAGTTATTAAAACGTAAATATTCCGACGTGGACATTGAGAAACTGCGCAGGAGCGATAAGGCGCGTGGACATTTTGTGCCCAAGGTGGATGCTTGAGAAATGTTCTATATACATATATATTAAAATAAACATAACCCAAACGTAATTAATCATCGAACTTGATTTTTTTGCCTGTGAATTTGGCAATTTTTGGCTTCAGCTTCTGCTTGGCTAACCAAGACGGATGCATGCCGGCTACACCCGCTTCACCATCAGTGGGAGATGGAGCTGCAGCTGGAGCAGTTGATACTACCGCCACACTGTCATCGTCATTAAACTTCGTTTTCTTGCCCTTATAGTTGGCTATAATTGGCTTTTGCTGCTGCTTGGCCATCCACGAAGGATGGCGTTCATTAGAACCTTCATAGTTATGTCGATCATTGGAAAGTTCAAAGTTATGGCGTTCATTGGAACGTTCAAAGTTATGGCGTTCATTGGAACGTTCAAAGTTATGGCGTTCATTGAAGCGTGAACTGTTATGTTCCTGCTTTTTGGCCAGAGGCTTGCGTTTTCTTTGCTCCACATGCTGCTCATCATCCGATTCATTATGGCTATCACCGGATAGAACAACTGCAGTTGATAGATATGGTTGTCCGGATTCTGTAATGAAAAAAGGATCGACCACATGGGTGGGTCGTTCTTTTTCTGCTTCCTTGGCTGTCTTGCGTTTGCGACTGGCCCCCGCTTTCTCCCGCTGCGGTTTATTTTCTACTTCCTTCGTTTCTTCACGTTTGGGAATGGCGCCTGCTTTCTCACGCTGTGTTTTATTTCCGACTACTACTTCATTTACTTCTTTTTCTGTAAGTTTGCCTCTCGATTTCTCCTGCTTCGGCTTATTTCCCGCTTCCTTGATTTTCGTGCGTTTGGGTTTAACAACCTCTTCCTTTAGCTGTGGGATATTTTCCTCTTCGATTTCAGGTTGCTCTGCTATTCGCGTCTTTGACTTTTCTTGTACTTTCTGTTGATTCTCATTGCACTTGGGCCTTTTCTGTTTAGTTACCTCTAGTAAATCGGGTGACGATGTGGGCATTGGATTATCTTGAATTTCCTCGTTTTTCACATTGCTTATAAGGTTCGGAGTTAACGGACATTCTATCAGGCATTCGCCAGCTGCTGTATTTATGACACCTTGCTCGCATTTGTCTTCGCCTGGTGGATTTTGCTGCAACCATATAGTACGATTGCGAGTCTGCGCCTTCTGTTCCTTGAGTTCTTTACGTCTACGCCGCTTCTCCTCGGTTCGTTCCAATTTGAGGCGCCGCTTGCTTGTCTCCAATATAGCAGTGCGCCAGTCGTCATTGGCTTTATTACCAAGATCCAAGGCCTGTTGAAATGCTGCCACCAGCATTTGCATGATTTTGTTTAACCCCAACATGGCAATAGCTACTTCATCCGGCGTTGCACGACCATTGGTCAGCACAGCCTTGTGATTTTTCCCATTTTGCAGCAGCAGCGTACGCATTATGTCCATGTATTTGAGCGACTTAAGCTCTGAAATACATTCGACGCTTTTGCGTAAGCGTTCCTGGTGTTTTTCACTTTCCGGTTTCCTCTTCAGTTCATCCTTCAATTTGCGCAATTTATTCACGACCCTTGCAATGGTTTGGGCACGCGCTTGTTGTATATGTTTCTTGTTGGTAATTACCTATTGGTAAATTTTCGTAATTATTGTGCTAAATCAAATTTTGTTTACTTACCAAATTGTTAAATTCTAATTTATTAAACATTTTGTACGTGCACAGACAGCATGCTACTTTTGCCCGTTGAATTTTTTCGGGAATCGAACAACTATCGAAACTACCTTTTTTCGTTGTAATCCAAAGCGGTAATTCTTTATTTTAGTTCCCCCACACAAAGAACGTCCGAATGAGTCGGGGTTGGTGTCTATTTATCTTAGTTTTTATCACATTTTCATTTCCTGTGGCGAAACTTAACTTGTTTGCGTATTTTTCTAAATATAAGCAATTAAAAGTTGCCGATAACGCGGTGGCAGCACGATAATCGAGTGTCGTGCAACAACGATACTACTTTGCGATGAATTTCCGATATTTTTGAACTATCACCAACGATCAAGCGAGAGCTGATAACTATCGATGACGAGTCATTTTAAATATCGAATTTTCGATTTGGCGGAGGCTTTTATGTTTTTAAAACGAGTACAAAAACTAATGCAAATATTACTTTTGCCATTTGAATTGTTTGGTTAAAACAATTAAATACACAGGTAAATGCTAATTGAACTAGGACTTAAATGTAGCTACATAATAAATTGATACGTCCGGGTATCTCAGCACAGATGTGCAGCGTCGGATCGTGGCGGATACGGACATTTTGGCTAAATGCCTTGAAATTTATCTTCGTTCTCGTTCAAATTGCTTAGGCATAGCCGACAGCCTATCCATTTAAATACTGAAAATCATTAAAGCACAAGGAAAATTTTTTGTTATAATAATAAAAATAACACTAACGTCCCTTTCTATGCTTGCCCAAACAATACGCATGTTCATATGTATGTATGCGTGCACAAATGATCACACTTTACACAGGCTATCACACATACAGACTTTGTACCGATGCACATGTACATTATTTGGCTAAGTAGGTTTGTATGCATGTAGGTTTGAAGGGAAAAAATTTCTAAATACATACGTAACGTATGCATGCATGTGTGTATGAATTACTATTTATACAAATAAAACAATCGATTAAAACCATTGTATACCAAAATTCAAATAGACTAATCGACTTTCTTACATCCCTACCGATGATATTTCTACACATCTCTGTCGCATCTAGCAGCCGACGCGCTTGCAAAAAAAAAAAAAGGAAAATAATTTTCTTACTATTTGCTAACAGTATTGTTGCAAAAAGTCCAAGAGCACATTCAATTTTTATAATAAAAATTTACGTGTTATCTTAAGTATTACATTTTTAACTAGAGCGCTTGTTTAAAACGGAGTCGTAAAGCCTGTAAAATTTTGCCGACTGAGCACGCTTTTGCCGCCGCCGCTTTGTTGTTTTGGCGCCCGAATTTGCGACGCGCACAAAAATTTGCGTGAAATTATAATTTGGCTGCGTGGTCTAAAATGGTGGATCGCAGCGATAATGGTAAGTTACAAAAATGGCAAACTTTGATCAAATGCCGAATTTGAACACTTTGTTTGTAAGCAGCGGAATCCTTTGACGATGCCGTCGAGGAACGTGTGATCAACGAAGAGTACAAGATATGGAAAAAGAACACTCCATTTCTATACGATCTGGTCATGACGCACGCTCTGGAATGGCCTTCACTAACGGCGCAATGGCTGCCTGATGTAACCAAACAGGATGGCAAAGATTATTCCGTTCATCGCCTGATATTGGGCACACATACCTCGGATGAACAGAATCATTTGCTGATTGCCAGCGTCCAACTGCCTAGTGAGGATGCACAGTTCGATGGTTCCCACTACGATAATGAGAAGGGCGAATTCGGTGGGTTTGGCTCAGTATGCGGTAAAATCGAGATTGAAATCAAGATCAATCACGAAGGGGAAGTGAACCGTGCACGCTACATGCCGCAAAATGCTTGCGTTATTGCTACCAAAACTCCCTCAAGCGATGTTCTCGTATTTGACTATACAAAGCATCCCAGCAAACCGGAACCATCCGGCGAATGCCAGCCGGACTTGCGTTTGCGAGGACACCAGAAGGAAGGCTACGGTCTGTCGTGGAATCCCAATTTGAATGGTAAGCACGTGGATAGCTCCACAATGAATTGCTTAAATACCAGAGCTAGATTAGATTTTATGATATTTTGACGAAATGTGTTACCCAATGAAGTGTGTTACCCATCCCAGATCCCATTATCAACAACCGTGTCGCAGTGTCCATGTCCGTCCGTTTCCTAATTTTAAAGCTATCTTCCCTAGTGAACATTTTATTTTATATTTCTTCTTTTTATAACCCGTTTTTTATGTAGTTCTGTTTTCACTCATCATTTTCCGTCTTTAGGTTACTTGCTCTCGGCCTCGGACGATCACACCATCTGCTTGTGGGATATCAATGCCACGCCCAAGGAGCATCGCGTTATCGATGCGAAGAATATATTCACTGGCCATACCGCCGTCGTAGAGGATGTGGCTTGGCATTTGCTGCATGAATCATTATTCGGTTCGGTGGCCGATGATCAGAAGCTGATGATTTGGGATACGCGCAACAACAACACATCAAAACCATCGCACACAGTTGATGCGCACACGGCCGAAGTGAATTGTTTGAGCTTTAATCCGTACTCAGAATTTATATTGGCCACGGGATCTGCGGATAAAACGGTCGCCTTGTGGGATTTGCGTAATCTCAAGTTGAAACTACATTCCTTTGAGTCGCACAAGGATGAAATCTTTCAGGTGCAATGGTCGCCCCATAATGAGACCATTTTGGCTTCCTCGGGCACCGATCGGCGTCTACATGTGTGGGATTTATCGAAAATTGGCGAGGAGCAGAGCTCTGAAGATGCCGAAGATGGTCCGCCCGAGCTGCTTTTCATACACGGTGGCCATACGGCCAAAATCAGCGACTTCTCCTGGAACCCAAATGAGCCATGGATCATATGCTCTGTGTCGGAGGACAATATCATGCAAGTATGGCAAATGGCCGAGAATGTGTACAACGATGAGGAGCCCGAAATACCCGCCTCCGATCTGGAAACTAACACTGCTTAAAGCAACATTATTTTATGTTTTTGGCATCTGTTTCTCTATCGCCCACCCCCTCCCATAATAAATATATGTAAAATTGTTTTTTGGCAACAGCACTGCGCCAGCTTACCTGGCAGCGGGTACTCATTTTAATTTATATATTACATACTTTTAATATTAATTAAGCTCACATTTTGTCTACAAAAAACTTGCATTAAAACAATCTGAAGACCAACTAATCCACCGAGTACTTATAATGCCTGCCAAAGGCCTCGATGTCCACATGCAGTGCACGTACATCGCCCTGGTGGCGCCGGGAGCTAATCTTGCCGCTTATCACCTGATCCTTTTGCACCAATTGTGGCTGGTCTATGAAAAAGACCGTCTGTTTCCAGTGTGTGGGCGTCTCGGCTGGCGATGTGCTGAACATGATTTGGTTATCCAGTTCAAACAGCGTGTCAAAGTAACCCACAAAGGCAGCCAATTTACCCGTTTGCGTGCACTTTAAATGGAATTCATGCGTAAAATTCGAATAGTTAAGATCCACGGTCATCATATCAAAACTGGCAATTTGCTCGCTCTCTGTGAGTATATGCTCAGGATTGACCACCTCCATCAGGGGCTCCTCAATGCTGCGCTTGCGCAGATCACTCATATTAACCCCGTAAACATCCGACCAGAACTCAACGTGTTGTTCATGCAGCGCCTCATTTATGCCCAGCAAATGCAGCGTACAGCGATTGGGCAGAATTTTGCCATTGGGCTTCAAATGGTTTTCGCGTGCATAGATAATTGTGTCCAGCATTGCCTCGTATAGCAGAAAATAGCCCATCCATTCGGATATGATGACATCGTATTTATCCTCTGGCAGTACAGTGTCCTCCAGTCTTCCCTTTACTAACTTTACATTTTGCACATTATTTTTCCTGTCAATGGAAACGTTTCATATGGTTATTCATCGATAAAATAAGAAATTTAAATTAATGTGGTATCAATTATTTCAAGTTAGAGCATTTTAATTATAATTATATTAAATTAAATTTAATAAAATGGGTTCAGGATGAAAATTGATGTTCAGTTTTTAGTCCAACTACATTCTAGTTGGATTTTTCTGAGTTTCTAATTAGACATGTGACAATTGCGCACACTATATTCTAATTAATACATTTTTCACGCATTTTGGTTCCTCTCCCTATTCTCACTTGTATGTGTTATTTACGTGGATATTTTAAAGCAAATATGGCAAAGAGTAACAAGTTTTCAACTTTTTGGGTATTCAAAAAAATAATCACAACAATAAATCTTAACAAATCTTTGAAATGCTTTGAAAACCTTTGAAAACTGGCTCACCTGACTATGTCCATAGCGGTATAGACAATCTCCGAGTTGTCAATGCCCACGACGGTCTCGGCGCCCGCTTGAGATGCAAATATAGAAAGTATACCTGTGCCACAGCCCACATCTAGCACCGACTTGCCATGCAAATATTTCTGATTTTGCATTAGAGCTGCACGGTAGCTGCTTGTGCGTACCTTTTGGTATGAAAAATATTATTATTGGAGCACCACTATGTAATATGATTCTCTACCTTATCGCTGAGCATTTCGTAATGTATACCAAAGTGGGAATAGCTATTGAAGTATTCTTTATCCAGCGTTGGGGCGTTGCGCACAATGCCATTGCTGGTTGATGGCATTGCCTTTCCGCCGGCCTCAACATCGCTGTGCACTTTTTGCAGTAGTGCTTTATAGTCGTTGCGCATCCTTTCCATATCCTCACTGGCCTGTTGCAGTAGTTTGCCTTGCTCAGCAATGCGTTGCATCAGCTCTGGAACGCTGGCAGCTGTCTCCGTTTCGTCAGTCTTTAGCGCATCGTAGTCATAGCACAGCCACGGCTCGTAGTCTCCGGGTTTTAAATACTTTTCATCATTCCACTGTGGCTGTTCTGTTAGTAGCAGCTGCTCTGCGCTGATTTGACCTCCACGTATGTAATTTATAAGCTTAATAAAAGCATACTGATCCATTTGAAATTTCTGCTTGAGCTGCGACAAATTTACTTTGTGCTGACTGTTTAAATGCTCGATGGCCAAATCAATACTGGGAAAAACTTGCGTGCAAAACAAACAAGTTGTTGGCTCTCCCTCGTCCTCACCCATTTCTTCATCATCCTCAATGTCGTCGTATGCCTCCTCATCGGAGCTGGGCTCGCTGGACTCGTTTGCTGTCGGGGAAAATTCTGTTGTCAGTGCGTTATGTTTTGTTTTCTTATTGCACTTACCTTTCTGATCTGTGTTTTTCATATTAAGTAAATACAAAGTCTAGCTCTTAATTAAAATGCCAAAAGCTACAATTACAAATAAAAACAAATTGCTATACACAATAAAGTTTAAAAGCGCTCTTATTGGGCTGCACGTGCAAAGAGTGTCAGTGTTACCACACCCCGGCAGAATTCAATGCTCACCGTCTATCGATAGGTAATCAATGTTTTGCATCCCTGCACTTGCATAACCCTGTTTCTGGTTTCTAGCTGCAATAACAAAATGCTTCAGGTGAGCATTTGATTTTAATTTTATTGATTACTTAAAACTAATGTTTTTATTTATGTTTGTCTATTTAAGCTATTTAAGACATTACGTCTGACGCAGCCAGCGCGCTTTGCCTCCGCCCTAAGCAATACAACAGCAGCAACTTTACCAAGCACCGAAGCTACGCCTCCTGCCGCCGTGGGCGAGCCTGATAAACTTTACAGTAAATTGGAAATTGAGCTGCGAGGCATAGATCCGGCGGTGCTGAAGAGTTACACCTGGTTTGCTACAACCGCTGCTGAGCATCTGGGCATTGAGTTAGGCAAGTGGTGGGTACCGGCTGAAGCTGAACAGCCATAAATCCATATTAAATGCTCGTTTTACCACTTGCAGCTGGTCTCCTCGGAAGGCACACCACGAACGCATGACCCTGCTAAAGTCGGTGCACATTTACAAGAAGCATCGCGTCCAATATGAGATACGCACACATTTTCGTTACATGAACTTTCACAAGATGACGGGCTCAACGCTGGACACATTCTTAGAGTACATTGAACGCAATCTGCCCGAAGGCGTGGCGCTGCAAGCGTCCAAAACGGAGCTGCAGCAGATGCCCGAGCACCTGCGACAGCCACCAGAACAGGTTTAGCATTAGATTAGATATTAACTCTACTAGTTGTCGGCCTTCCACCTACATATTTAACTTTTATGTTTGATAATGCAGCCAATGAAACGATTTAACGGCAGCCTTGCGATTATTCTTGAATAGTGAAAAACAAATAAAGTGCTAAAGTGCTATAATCGAAAATAGTAGCCATTGATAAGGGTAGACCTGTTATTGGCTTCATCCAGTCAGGCCCCACCAGCTTTTTAGCGATAAGCTTTGGTCTTAATATTAAAATTGCAATAAAAGAGAAAACAAATGAGTTTTGTATACCCTAAAGCTGCTTATGTAATAAATAATAAGATCACTGAAGAAAATACTAGAAAACAAATCCCTTAGAAATGTGTGGACATATTGAAGAGGCAGCTATAAACTTCGACATGCAACATAAGACAGATATATGCCAAGTTTCTATAGAGTCTTAAGGAAGTCGTCCATGCCATTATTATAATTCCCTATGCAAGGGTCTAAACATTCACCGATTCATCATATCAATACTACCCATGTTTTCTGTTTTTGCTCAGCTAAGTACACTTATAGTAAATATGCCCTACTAGGCAAGGGTATTTCATGAATTGGTTGTAGTCGTATCTTGACATTCATAATGAGAACTGGAAATGGGCGCACTTGACAAAAACCGAAAACTTTTGCATAGGTAGTTCAGTCGCGTGCTTCAGCCCCAGGCAGACGGATCTCCAAAATTAATCAAAATGCGGACTTGTTACCTATGGCAGGTGCTTCTGGCCGTGGCCACGATCTACAGTTGCCTGTCGCCCGTTGCGTGCGTCTATGAGGAAACAATTCAGGCATTTCTCGAGGAGTTTCGTATGCGCATGTGTCATCCGATACCGAATTTGGGCCTACCCGCATTGGATCCACTAGAGCTAGGTCCTGCAGAGACAGCTGTGAATAACAAATACCTCGTCGAGTAAGTCCAAACATTTCCTCTGCTCATATAAGCTCGATATGTATGCCTTTAATTCTTTGTAGCTTTACCGGTTCGATTGAGGACTTTAAGCTGAATGGTCTTTCAGATTTCATTGTAAATACGCTGAAAATAAATGTTATTCCTGGAGTGACGAGGAGTACGATTAATGTCACCTTTCCACACACCTATTTGAAATCCCTATATACCGCTAAAGGTTCCTTGGCCTATATTCTGAATTTGTCCGGCGACGGCAACGCGGAGTAAGGAATATAAATGTGGATATTTGAAATACCATTTATTTCATCTCGTCACCTTTTTAGGGCGTTAGTTAAAGACTTTTCGTTCGAAATCTCATGGAGAATTAAAGCGTCGACGTCTTTAGCCATCACAGGCTTACAAATCGAAATGCATATGGGAGATTTGAAAATTAACTTTGAAAATTTGTTGGAAGAGAAGCGCATTGATGATTTTGTACATGCATTGGTTAATGAAATGGGAGTCGAATTGCTAGGCGATATATGGGACTATGAGCAAAACACAGTAGTCGACAAGCTCGAAACGGTGGGTTACTTTTGCAAGCGGAATTGAAAATTGTGATTCTTATAATTTTTTTTTACTCTTTGCAGCTGATCAATAGCAAAATATCGGATCTCCTGAAAATTATTACTGGAGGAGGTGGTGGAGGTGGTGAAAGTTCTCCAATTTTTGAGGGAGTTGAACCGGATTGTAAGCTCGATGTCCGTAAATAAGGCTGATTAATTTGATTAATGTACTAAGCAATAAAAAAATAATATCCTACAAGGATCTTGCATTAGTAGGTTGATTATATTTGCTACCTCATTACGATAAGTAACGCGATAAATATATTTAAAGCGTATGACTAGCTGACCACTAATCTGTCGATAAAGTGCACGTATACCTATAAAATACCAATTTCCATTCTAATCCTGTCAGTATCAGTTAAAGTATGGCTGATAACGCGTGCCATTAGCTACTTGACGCTTTCGATGTGGGGTCTGATATCACAAATATTGTTATTGCTGTTTATTGATTTATGACTGCAAAGTGTTATAAAAATTTGTTTATAACTTTTTAAGTTTGGCGCGCTTGTTGTCTGCACGGCAAGGCCAATTAAGCAAGCAGGGCTACAGCATTTGATTATTATCGATAAATACTGACAGCTACTAGAGCAACACTGTTTCAGCCTTGCCACATCAGGTCAAAATATTAGAATTTTCCAGAGCAGGGCAACGCGCCTATAAGTAAAGGCACCATCGTACGCCATCATTATTCCTATTACAAGTGCCAGTTTGATCGAACGTCTGAGTGTCGACTCGACAGAAAGAAATTTAAGTGGGACAAAAAAGTGAAGAAGCAATTACACGTTTATCCATATATTTAGTACATTTTAATTAAGCAACACATAAAGGTAAGTTTTATTTTTAGCAATTTACATTAACACACAGCAATGCACGCTAAATTTTGCACGTGCTCAATGCCGCGTGTTTGCACAGAAAAAAATTTCCAGTGACTAACATGTGCTTTTTTCGGCGTAATCAATAATTATGCGTACTGAAAGTAGTTCATTGTAATTGTAGATTTCGAAATTTTAAATTGCGTTAATAAAGAAAAGGTTGAAAGTGCTTAAACTTTAGAATTTGAACAGAGGTACTTATGTATATATGAATGTCTATTCACGGCATGTACATTCAAGCATTTAAACGTATTTACAATAGTATATGCATATATATTGCGTCATTCGATTTTGCATTGCTTTGTGGATTCTAATAAATAATTAAAGCCTTGCATACACGTACATGTACATATACATACATAACTTTGTATTTGATGGCTCATCGTAATTTTGCGGATTTATTTTAAGTGTGCTTGCACTGGAATATTCCATTGAAAAAATATGCCGCATCACACGCACGCTACCTACTCATGTCATCATGATTCATGATGACGTTCGACTGCTGACGTCCGCATTTATATTTATGATTGGAAAATTTTATTTCTTTTACTTTTATATTTAATGCTGAAAAGTTTGGTTTTATAGTTTTTATTTTCTATATTTAAGCGTGGTTGCTAACCGGCATTTCAATGTATGCGTGTGCACGCGTAGATGGAATAAAAACCTTTCAAACTAGCATACATATAAAATTTAGCGCGCGCGTGCTTGTATACTAGCGTCATCTCTTTCTTACGCACAATAAATTGTACAATCCAATCCAGTCTGGCAACGGCGTGGTTTTGCGTACATATATGTATGTAGATACATACTTATATGTGTTCATGTTTGGGGTTTCAAGCATTCCAGAATTTTCGCCTTTGTGCCAATGCGGTGCTTGCACTTTTTGATGAAAATTAGCAGCTGCTGCCGAAATGAAACTCCATTGTTATCTGCCAGTTTATCTTGTTTGATTGTTGTATGTACATGTATATACATATGTATGTACGTACACAGTGTGTGCCTCGGCCATTATAATTAGTCATATGCTCACGTTTCACCGTTTTGGGTGTTGACTGTGACATTAGCAACAACCAGTTTCCGTTGATATGAAATTCAGCGCAAAAGGCATTACAAACTTAAGGCGAAAAACGTTATGAAAATTTTTTTCACTACTTTCATGGCCAGGGTTGCAGCCTCAGCCTTTCTACAAAATTAATTGATTAGTTTGTTAGAATGCGCTACCTACATGGACATATGTATGTCTAATAATATATAATAATAATTGATTATATACAACCATTAAAACATGACATCGTTTTGTCCGAAGTGTCCTCATTTAAGCGATTAAGCAATCGCTTTCCAAATTTCAATACTATGCGCACAGCTTTGTGTTTCTTTTAACAGAGATGCCAGATAACACAAATTTTACAAAGTTCGTTGACACTAAAACAATTTTAGATAAAAAAAAAATCAATAAACCTAGTCAAATAATTAATCCACAAATAATTCTATTTCACTCATTGCAGATGTCTAAAGCTCCAGCTGTTGGTATTGATTTGGGCACAACCTACTCTTGCGTGGGTGTGTTCCAGCATGGCAAGGTTGAGATCATTGCCAACGATCAGGGTAATCGTACCACCCCATCCTATGTTGCCTTCACGGAGACGGAGCGTTTGATTGGTGATGCCGCCAAGAACCAGGTGGCCATGAATCCAACTCAAACGATCTTTGATGCTAAGCGTCTTATTGGTCGCAAATTCGATGATGCGGCCGTGCAATCCGACATGAAGCACTGGCCCTTCGAGGTCGTTAGCGTTGATGGCAAGCCCAAGATTGAAGTTACGTACAAGGATGAGAAGAAGACTTTCTTCCCCGAGGAGATCTCCTCCATGGTGTTGACCAAAATGAAGGAGACCGCCGAGGCGTACCTGGGCAAGACGGTTACCAATGCCGTCATCACTGTGCCTGCCTATTTTAACGACTCACAGCGTCAGGCGACCAAGGATGCTGGTACCATCGCCGGTTTGAACGTATTGCGTATTATCAACGAGCCAACCGCCGCGGCCATTGCCTATGGTCTCGACAAGAAGGCTGTTGGAGAGCGTAATGTGTTGATTTTCGATTTGGGCGGCGGTACCTTCGATGTCTCCATTCTGTCTATTGATGACGGCATCTTCGAGGTCAAATCTACGGCCGGTGATACCCATTTGGGTGGTGAGGACTTTGACAATCGTCTAGTCACTCACTTTGTACAGGAATTCAAGCGCAAGCACAAGAAGGATCTGACCACCAACAAGCGTGCTCTGCGTCGTCTGCGCACCGCCTGTGAGCGTGCAAAGCGTACGCTGTCTTCCTCCACCCAGGCTAGCATTGAAATTGATTCGCTGTTCGAGGGTACCGATTTCTATACCTCGATTACGCGTGCTCGTTTCGAGGAGCTGAACGCTGATCTTTTCCGCAGCACCATGGATCCCGTGGAGAAGGCTCTGCGTGATGCCAAGCTAGACAAGTCGGCCATTCACGATATTGTGCTGGTCGGTGGCTCCACTCGTATCCCCAAGGTGCAGCGTTTGTTGCAGGATCTGTTCAACGGCAAGGAGCTGAACAAGTCCATCAATCCCGATGAGGCTGTTGCCTATGGTGCTGCCGTCCAGGCTGCCATCTTGCACGGCGACAAGTCGCAGGAGGTGCAGGATCTGCTGCTGCTCGATGTTACCCCTCTGTCTTTGGGTATCGAGACTGCTGGTGGCGTGATGAGCGTGCTCATCAAGCGTAACACCACCATTCCCACTAAGCAGACGCAGACCTTCACCACCTATTCGGACAATCAGCCCGGTGTGTTGATCCAAGTGTACGAGGGCGAGCGCGCCATGACCAAGGATAACAATCTGTTGGGCAAATTCGAGCTGTCGGGTATCCCACCAGCACCACGAGGTGTGCCTCAGATTGAGGTGACCTTCGACATTGATGCCAACGGTATTCTGAATGTGACCGCTCTGGAGCGTTCGACCAACAAGGAGAACAAGATTACGATCACCAATGACAAGGGTCGTCTGTCCAAGGAGGATATTGAGCGCATGGTAAATGAGGCCGAGAAGTACCGTAACGAGGACGAGAAGCAGAAGGAGACCATCTCTGCCAAGAACGCTCTAGAGTCGTACTGCTTCAACATGAAGGCCACCCTTGACGAGGACAATCTGAAGAGCAAGATTTCGGACTCGGATCGCACCACCATTATGGACAAGTGCAACGAGACCATCAAGTGGCTCGACGCCAATCAGCTGGCCGATAAGGAGGAATACGAACACCGCCAAAAGGAGCTGGAGGGCGTTTGCAATCCAATCATCACCAAGCTTTACCAGAGCGCCGGTGGTGCTCCTGGTGGCATGCCCGGCGGTATGCCTGGTGGTATGCCTGGCGCAGGCGGTGCTCCTGGAGCTGCTGGTGCCGGCGGTGCTGGCCCCACCATCGAGGAGGTCGATTAATCAACTCGCCAACCAAAAACCACACAATAATTCAATTACACAATTTACATTTTACACGAAAACATATTCAACTTGGATTCTAAATTAGAAAATACCAACCAACCACAAGAACAAACGACAACTGCTCTTGAAAGTTATATTATAATAATACAACTGCAACACGTAAAATATATATAAATATTAAAAGAAACCAAACACTGCTCTAAACATAGGATAATACATATATATTATATTATTATCGTACATCGATCGATCATCCAAACAATATTTGCTTGTACTTGAATAAAATAAATCAATTTGAGATTTGCAGAAAATTAAATCTTTTAATACGTTCAAGCTGAAGTTATACGAAAATTGCGAGCCTTATACTAGCAGCCGTTTGCGCCTAAAGGACTGCATCAATTAATTCTGTTGAAAAACAATCTAGGTTGTTTATTTTGAAAATGTAGCATAAGATAGGGCTTTTGTTTAATTTAGCAGAATTGGGAAATCATGACTTTCATGGCGTAAACGCAGAAATAGTCTCGAATCAACGCGTTTTTTTTTTTGGTTTTTCTAATTAATGTCCTTTCTTGATATATACATATAAACTAGCTCCTGTATAGGTCTACCTCAAAGCTTTATAACTTCGTGTCCATTGGAATTCTATTATTTTTATACCCTTGTATATTAATAAAGTATTCTAGAGCAGTATAAGCAGCTCATATATCATTTTCGGAAAGTCCATTCGCAGAAAATTTCAATCGGTAAAACAGTTGTATGAAATCTTTTTTGTTTACCAAACCAAATCCTACCCCTCTTGGATGACAAATGCGGGTCAAAGTTTAGATGGGCGTAGTACTATTATAAATTGATACAATTAATTAATATAATTTTAAATTTCAATCTACAACTAACTAAATAAGAAATATATAATGTCAAAAATAGTTTAAATAGGAACCATGTTATAAGCCCAATATGTTTGCAAGAGACTTATATTTAAGACTTGACTATTCTGCGATTTTAGTTTATAAATTGAAATGGATCTTTTTAGTCCAACCAGGCAAAGTTTCCATCTTTGTCCAGTCTGGCCACTGGGCTAGTAACCGGCAGCTCACTGTTGTTAGGCTTGTAGGAGCCCTTGTCCTGGCTCCAGTTGTCCTTTATAACATGCACCGATCTCACCTTACGCCCAAAGACGCTACTCGGTTTTTCTTGCTCCATGTTGGCAGATTTTAGATTAAGCGTTATGTCTGTTTCAAGTTGCTGTTCCTCAAGTGTTTTTTTGGCTGTGCCCAACTTGTTAGTCTTGCCAGTCACTTGCTCCAGGTAGGATTGCCATTGCTGCAGTTTGTCGTCCGCAGCGCGAAGCTGCTCAATGCTGCGCTCATGGCCCGGATTGATGCCAATGGGCTGAATGCCGATAATCTCTTGCAGATCGATCTTGATGGGGGCCAGCGCAGAAATAGCGCGCGACAGTCCAATTTGTGAGTGACGTATGCGATGCTCGGTGAGATCGGCGCCCAGCAGCTCCTCGTGCGGATCCATGCGTATGGGTATTATTTTATTAATGACATATAGCAACATTATCGTCGAGCAAATGCCCCAGCAGGCCAAGCAAAAGACGGACAGCGTTTGTATTCCCAGCAGATACCAGCCGCCGCCCTTGAACAGACCACTGCGTCCCTTAGTCGTGTCCAGAGGTATAGGATTGTCAGCAAATAGGCCAACGGCAATGACACCCCAAATACCGCAGACACCGTGCACAGAACTGGCACCCACCGGATCATCCACACCCATTCGATCGAAAAGCGGCATGGCCACAACGCACAGCAGCGAGCCCAATGCACCAATGATCAGCGCTTCCCAGGCGCGATAAAGAAAGCAGCCGGCCGTAATGGAGACCAGCGAGCCCAAAATGCCGTTAATGAGATCCATGATGTCCATGCGGCCATCGTGTCGCCAGAACGAGTAACTTTAAATGGGTGTGATTGATCAATTTTCGGCAAATCTTTGTTGGTTTTTCTTCACTTACAGAGAACTAACAAATCCTCCGCCAAATGAGCCCATCATGGTCATTACGGCTGCACGCGCTGCATACTGCCACTTGGCACCGCTGACGCCGTAGGTGCTGCCTGAATTGAAGGCCAGCCAGCCCCACCAGAGCACAAAGAGACCCATGCACGCATTAACCGGATTGCCCAGTGGCAGCGGATCAATACCCTCGGCATAGCGACCCAAACGTGGCCCCAACATGGCAGCCGAAGCAAAGGATGCGGCGCCGCCAATCAAATGCACCGGACCGCTGCCGGCAATATCCACGGCGCCCAGATTGTTAAGGAATCCATGTTCGCCCCAGACCCAGCCAGCGGGTATGCAATAGACCGCCGTATTCAGGAACGAGAACAAACAGTACGCTTTGAAATTGCAACTGAGAAAAAGAGTGCATATCAGTGATCTGGAAACTTATCGATAACGGAATAGTCGTGAGATAAATATCGAAAGGCTGTGTCCGATAATTTAAGCGCGTAAATAAATGAATCGTGATTGAAGGTCTAGTTTTAACACACTTGAATTTTAAAATAAATGGGAGCCCGGAGAGGGAAACCCGAGATCTCACTTCTTACATATTTGCAAAAACGTATCACATCGGATTACTATAGGAACTATGGGCCACGCTTCCGCAAAAGTATTTAATCTGCATATCAGTATTTAATCGTATATCAGTGATGTGGAAACCTATCGATAACTGAATAATCATTAGATAAATATCGAAAGGCTGTGTCCGATAATTTAAGCACGTAAATATATGAATCGTGATTGAAGGTCTAGTTTAAGCACAATTGAATAGGGCAATTTAATTTTAAAAGATATGGGTAACCCAGAGAGGGAAGCCCGAGGTCTCACTATATTCATTAAATATTTGCCAAAAAGTATTAAATCGGATTACTATAGGAACTATGGGCCCCACATCCGCAAAAGTATTTCATCTTTAGCTTGCTAAGGTATACTATTCTTTCTTCTCTTATAATAAGTTAGGGTACATTTTTAACCTACCGTTCGGCCATGGCGCCGCTCACAATCGTTGTGGACGTCGTCGCAAATGACAATTGAAACAGGAAAGCAGCAAATATTTGTCCCATCAGCTCGTCGCCAACGGGCGGATCGAGTAGAAAATCACCTATGGCTATGAATGGATTGGAGAATGGTCCGCGTCCGAAGCTCATGCCATAGCCAAAAAGCCAATAGGTGAAGCCGCCAAGCACAATATCAATTACGTTCTTCATCATGATGTTCACCTCGTTCTTGATGGAAACGCATCCCGACTCCAACATGCCGAAGCCCGTTTGCATGGTAAAGATGATAAAGGATGAGGTCAGCACCCAATTGGTATCCTCAACGGATAGATCATATAGTCCTGGTATCACATAGCTGCTGTTCCGGATAACACCCTTCAATGCTGTCACCTGTGCGGCTGTAACGTTCTCCAACTTCGAAGCCATTTTTTTTATTTTTTTTTTTATGTTTACTTCCGGTCCACGTCCGGTGTTCAGTGGATTTACTCTACAAGTGAAGTCTATGCAAATGTCTTTCGGAAGGAAAATTACAAATAACATTCATTTAATTTAAATGCATGCTAATCACAGCGCCCACCGAAAGCTATATTATTTAGCTGCATTTCGTGTGCGTGCTGTTTACAGCGAACGAGCTAATTATACCCTTTATCCAGATAAGTCAGCTGAGAGGGTATGCTGGGGTTTTCAACGTTTATGTAACTGGCCAGAGTGGTATATAAGACCCTATAAAGCATTTTTGCTTGCCTGGTCTACACACAGAGGCTCTCTATAGAGATATAAACGTCTTAAACAGAAAATATATATAATAGTACCATACAAAAAAAAAAAGATTTCCCAACACTGAAACATGGAATGTTTATTGCCTAAACTCTTTCTTTTTGCCAGATATATTAAGTAAAAAAATGTATAAAAAATAAAAATAAAATGTATCTCAATTTTTTTTATATCTAGTTAAACGCTCTTGAGTACAAGATATCCACCTGTGTTATTTTTGCCATAGTTTAACCCTGTGAACTTGATATTGCGATTAAGTTAATGTTGTTGTTGTCATTGTATTTTGTTGCCGTTGCATGCCTCGGACACTTTGCAAAATTAATGAACACAATGCATTTTGCATGAAATTCAATTACGAGATATACCTATTTACAATTTATTTTTACTCTGTAGCCTTATACAGCAGGTATATCACTTACATAAGTGTACATCTATGTGTATATTTCATCTTGATATAGTCTCTGATTTTCGATTAAATTGTTATTTGTTCTTTGGTAGCGGCGCAGTGTTTATCCATGCATTAGAACCATAGAACAATTAATATAAATAATGCATTTCCAACATACATATGTTTCGGTTTCAAGTTGAGATATAATTAAATACGCATTTTTGTTAGATCTTAAAGTGTTTTTTTTTTGTGGGTTGAAGAACATTCCGACATAATGTTGACTATCGTATGTTCTCAACATGTTGCTGACAAAAGTTGCTGCGTCCGTTGAACAGTGGGATCAGATTGGTAATGATGTCCTTTACATTTTCAGGTTTGTGTTTTTCGTGTTTTCTCTCTCTCTCTCTCTCTCTTTTGTAGCGAGGTATCTTATCTGGCAAAATGTTAAAGAATGTAGTTAATAAACTACTGCTTTATAAACCCTCTAAGAGATTATTTTAAAATTTAATATTCTTTTACTTGCATAAAAATATATTGACATAAATAAAAATATATATATGTATACATATATAGGAATTTTAAAATAAAATTTTAAAATAAATAAGTCCATCGAATACACGACCCATTTTAGAAGCTTGGAACCGAAAAATAAACTTTCGTTCACACAGGAGCGTTTGATTTTGCGAAATATTAAATAATATTTTATAAAGATTATTGATAAAATGTTTGGAGTTATGCGTGGAATTTTCAAAATAGCTAAAACACGTATTCATAACATTTTTATGTAGTAATTTAAACATGAGTTTGAAGCAGATCGGATGAAACTTAAGACGTCACCATAAAAATCTTTGTCTTACCAGTCAGTGAGTAAAAGCAATATATATATCCTTATTCATTCGTTTTATCATTCTATATAGCATACTTTTAGATGCATTCGCTTACGTTAACGTCCTCCGAACTTGCACCATTTCACTGGCTTACGACCAACAAAATGTAACGTCACTTCCTTTACTTCTTACGTTGAAATTGGTATTTTTAGTATTTCAGTTCAGTTACAAATACACTTTGGGTACTTTCATGTTACCGTAAACGGTCACACAGATAAATTTTAGCACTAGTTGGTATTGCTCGAACCTTCGTAAAAACCGTTGAAAATATCAAATAAAAACTGTGTAACTAATAACTAATAGTAAATTGTGCAGTTGAAAGTGGAAATTTACGCCAGCAAAATGTATTTTTTGGCAGTGCTTGCGTTTATTGGAAATGCCAAAGGTAAAAGGATATAGTGAAAACTGAAAAACTTTATACACACACAAGCATAAAGCCATATCCTTGCTGTGCTAAAGAGAGCAGGGCAGTAATAATATATATTTTTTTCTTTATTATTTTAAACCATATAGTTGAAATGCATATGATACAAATATGTATTAAATGAGAACTTCAAAGGGCAATGCAATAATTTTTCTACCCAAAATCAATTTTCTATTGATGTTCTCTATCTACAATAACTGTAATATGGTCCATGGCCACAGCAGAGTTTCACAATTTATGGGACACGGGGCACACGTATACATATACATATACACATACACTTGCGCTCCGCTCTTTTTCTCAGCCAGCCAGCAGGCAGCAACTCCTGCAAAAAGGGGCATAAAGCTTTTCCACTGGGCGCTGCGAAGGAAGTGGCGTGCAAAATTTTGCGTTAGTGCTGCTGCCCATTCCGCTCTCACTTTCTCTCACCCTCTGTCTCCCTCTGTTCTCTTCGCTTGCTCTCAGTCTGTATGTATGTGGGTGGCTGTTGGGTGGTGTGCCGTGTGTGCTTGTTGTTGCCTGTATGTATACTCTGCCATGTGTTTGGGTGTGTACGTGTGGGGCTGAATTGGGTGTGTGTGTGTGTGTGTATGTGAGTTGCAAAAATTTCACTTGGAAACTCGCAGCAATTTTTTCCTATTGCGGGGGCGCAAGGCACACTGTTTGCCATTTTCGTTCGTGTGTTTCCTGCCCAGCCGTTCGCACTCGTGTTTTGTGGTTCGTGTCGGCTGTGCCAGTGCATGTTATGCAGCCCCCCACCAACCTCTCCGTTGTTATCCACCCTGCCGCAGAGCAAATGCTGGATATATTTGTTTTTAATTTGAATTTCCTTTTGCTGTTTAGCATTTAAATTATGTTGAAAATGTAATGCGTTTGCATTTCATTTCATTCCAGTGATAAATGTTATGGCTGGCTATGTATGTGGATATGCATATACATATGTATATACATATATGTATCTATATATGTGTGTGAATGGCGAAAGGGGGGCACAGCACCTGCTGCGTTTTGTGTATGCGTGTGATTGTGTGTTAATGTTCGCATTTGAACAAAAAACGGTAACTGTTAAATCAGCAGCGAAGCGAAACTTGGTCAAGTGTGTCAAAATAAAGAATCGTACAGTTGTTCGGAAACACACACATACATACATATGTATATACATTTTAATGTGTGCATTTTTAGCTAAAACTCTACTTGAACCTAATATATACCTAATTATAACTTATAACTTTGTTTTTTTTTTTATAAAAGGTTTTACGTTAATTTAAACTTTTTTTTTATTTATTATAATATTAATCTAAAATTGATAAATAAAACATTTAAAATATATAAAAGTTTCAAGTTTCTTAAATGTTATAATAAACGTTATTAATGAAAACTCCAAACACTAGAAACTAGAACTTTCCATAAATAAGAAATGCCATATCAAAGCTTAAATATACTAACTATTGTTAATCTGTTTCTAAACATCTTTGCAATCTTTAATTTACAATTGAAACAGGGAAAAAATGTTTAAAACATCTTTTATCTATAAATTGATATACTACGTTCATGTTTTTTATAAAGTAAAAAAGAATCGAATCAATTCTATAGAGTATTATACATTTTAAGAAGCAGTATGCCTAAGTCTAGATATCTTACCATATGTTCCACTGGACTATTTACATACCGAGTAACTAAATCTTAATAAAACAGGAGCCTTTACAGCTCACTTTATTCCATACGTACATTAGACAGTCAAGAAAGTTATAATCCAGTTAAAACCCCGTTTAACTTACAAAATCTCTAAGAAAATACACTCCGTATCCTAATCTAACATCAGACAAATTCCTCATTTAACAATAAAAACGTATTAAAGTAAATTTAATAATTTTTTTTAAATTTATTTCGTAAAAGTAAAATGTTTAGATATTTCTTAAAAAATAATTTCCCGTTTCTTAACAATCAATATTTTCTTAAATTAAAATGAACTTTCGTTCTATCATTTTTTGCACTTTAGATAGCAACGCGGTGAGCTCTAGCCTTATCCCGGGCGGCCATTGTCGGGATTACAATGGCAAACTGTATGAGACGGGCATGCATTATATGCCCGGACCGGACTCGTGTCGTCTGTGCATCTGCGACAGCGGGCTGCCCAAGGCGTGCAAAATGGTGTTGTGCGAGGCGTTCAGTAAATGCAAGTCCTTTCAAACTGTCGGCAGCGGCAACAATTGCTGCGAGGTCATCTGCCTGGACGATCAGTTCAGCGATGGCAGCACCGATTTTGGCATTTGACTGGTGGCCAGTGGCATTACAGCCACGCTGTCCTTGTCTTTGCTCTTCTTCCTGGTTAATCGTTTGCGACAGCGTAAGATGCGGGCACGCGAGAACCGCCAGAATACGGAGGATCAGCGCAGCATTGTGGGCAGCATTGGGTGAGTTTCAAGTCAAAGCATTTCAAAGCGTCCCCAATTAAATTGGCATGCTTTTTCAGCTATATTGCCGGCAACATGGGCTACATGGAGGGCAATCTGAGTGCAATTGATTATTCGTACGGCGGCGCCACCACCCATTATCCACTCTGGAAGCCACCAAGCGGCTATTTTCCGCGTGGAGAGGCACCGCCGCCCTATGAGGAAGCCGTGGCCATATCTCAGGCGGAGGCGTTAAGCGCTCAGTGCACCGTCACACTGCCCAGCCATGTCCAGCGCCAGGCTTTGGCCAGCGTCAGCCAGCAGCAGCAGCAGCTACAGCAGCAACACCAACAGCAGCAGCAGCAGCAACAATTGCAGCAGCAGCAGCAGCAGCAATTGCAACAGCAGCATTTACAACAACACACGCTACAGTTGCACACACAACCACAGCAGCATCCACATCCACATGCATATGCCCAGCAGATGGTGCCTGTAACTGCGTCGCATCCGCACGCACATCAATTAAGCGCCGCTGCTGCGGCGGCAGCTGCTGCACAATCCAATCAGTACACACAGAGTACTACAAATCTGATCAATATAAATATCAACAGCGGCGGCGTCACCACAATTGCCACTGGCGAGAATCATCAGCCGCCTTACAGCTTACAAAGCGAGCAGCAGCAGCAGCAGCAGCATCAGCTGCAGCAGCAACAGTTGCAACAGCAGCAGCAGCAGCAGCACCACCACCAGCTGCAGCAACAGCAGCAGCTGCAGCAGCAGCAGCAGCAACATCAGCTCAGCCTGGAGCAGCAGCATCAGCAGCAACTGCAGCAATTGTCGGGGCCGGCGCCGGCGGTAAACAATTCGATTTGTGTGCAGACCCTGCCCACGCCCAAGCCCAGTGTTAGCAGCGAGTGCAGCTATAAGAATTGCCATCTAAATATAAGCGCCAGTGT
Source organism: Drosophila borealis (assembly GCA_035045885.1). Classification (NCBI taxonomy): domain Eukaryota; kingdom Metazoa; phylum Arthropoda; class Insecta; order Diptera; family Drosophilidae; genus Drosophila; species Drosophila borealis. The sequence continues at coordinate 1,423,117 of JAWNOR010000113.1, forward strand.
AACCACCGCTGCCACAACTGGCAGCGCTTCCAGCTCCCTGGCCTATGCAGCGGCGCGTCGCACGCCGCGCGGCTCACAAGAGCTGCTGCACCAGCAACAGCCACAGCAGCAGCAATATCTGACTGTAGCCGACGTGGAGATCAATACGAGTGCCAGTGCAGCTAGCTATCATTCATTGCCCGCCACAAGCGAGATGCTGGCCACGCCCACACACCATCTTACACAGCAGCAGCAGCAGCAACAATTGCTGGCAGCAGCATTGTCCACAACCGCGATAGACATGCTGCCGCCAATGGAAATAGCGACCATAAGCAGCACAGCAGCCACATCCAGCAGCAGCGGAAAAGCAGATTCGGTTACTCAAACGCTGCCCCTGCCTCATCAGCAACAGCAGCAGCAGCAGGGCAGCAAAACGCCCTCCAGTTCGCGACGCTATCATCGCACCATACCGCGCTATTTTGCCATGGCTGATCCACTGCAGGTGGTCACCGTCAAGCCAAAGTCCAGTTCCAGCTCCAGCGGCAGCGCCAGCTCCAGCTCCACGGACAAGGCGACAAAGAAGCCCATGTGCCAGTGCCCCATACAGCATGTGCCCATGTCCTATATGGGCAGCAATGCCAATGCCAATGCAAATGCATTTCTCAACGGCGCCGGCAAACTGTTTGCCTCAACTGGCAGCAATGCCTGCGCCCTGTCACCCAGCGCCAGTACACGGCACTCCGCCACGCTGGCCTATGGCCAACGCGCCAAGTCTACAACCAATCTGCAGCAGCAGCAGCAGCAGTATGGCCAGGAGCTTCTGATTGGCAGCGGTACGCGCAATTCCAGCGCTCAGGAGCCAAAAATTGCCACCATTTCGAAGCAGGTGGGCGATGAGCTGCAGCCACATCCTTCGCACACGTCGAGCAGTGTCTCGGCTATAATACCGCCGCCGCCGCTGCCGCATCACGAGGATGTCAGCGCGCCGCCAATTGTGCTCGGCCGTGTACAGAAGCGTTCCAGTAGCTCGAGCAGCTCTGCCGAACGTACACGGAGCAGCAGCGGGGGCGCACGCAGTGCCTCCAGCAGTGGAGCCGCTGCTGCTACCCAGACCGGCGTCGATGTGCTCTCCAGCGCCTACTTGAATCGAAAGGTGAGTTCGAAATGTAAGTAATCCCATTGCGAATGCTTAACTTCGGAAATTCAATTATTCGTATTAAGGCCAAATATTACGCAAACAGTTCGAAATAGTCAGATCTTTAGTTAAGTTGCCGAAAAACGGGAAAATCAAATTCTAGACAACCTATTTTTTATTTATTTATTTAGTTAATAACTTATCTAGTCCTTAGATTGGTCAGAGGAGGAATTTGTTGATTTTACTTACATATATATAAATACAAAAATAAAATATGAGTGCTTTGGTAGCGATTGCCCGACTACGAGATACCCTGTACCCAAGGCAAACAAGCAAACATACCAGGACTGCAAAACCAAAAGAGAAAGATCTCGGAATTTTCGGTTAACGGTCTGAGCCAATTTGCCGCCAATAAACCTTTTCTGCTTTTGCATATCCATGATGCCAGGATTTTGTTCAAACAATGCCTTGTTATATATTTCGAACACCTTAATGACACACTTTAAATTTTCCTTTACAATTGGCTTTTCAAGTGAAGTACTTTTGAAAAAAATTTATAGTTTGTACCGTTTCGGTTTAAGGTTCGTTTTATAGCAAAAAATAAAATGAAAATCCGAGTTCGAAACTGTTCGGAATAAAACCGGATACACCCTTGTGAGAAACCTTTCTTTAAATTCCCAAATTTTCGATTTCGAAAAACGTGACATTCTATTTATAATTTAAGCTATAGATATCCAGTTCTAATCGTCATAAAGTTTATATGAAAGAAAAAATGTCTAAAAAATAATAATTAAAGTCAAATTTTAGTTTTTAGACGAAAAGAATGCTACAAATTTTGATTTCCGAGCGAACAAATTTGAGGATTCTTCAATTTTTAGGGTTTCATGCTCCGTAACAAAAATTATAGTATATATTTTTTTGCCTTTGTGTTTTTGCTAATCTCATTGGCAATCCTTGCAGGTTGATGCCTACTTGAATCTAACGCAGAAACAGCAGCAACATTTTTATAACCAGCAAGAACAACAACAACAACAACAACAGCAGCAGCAGCACAGCTCGATCAACGATCAAAGCAATCCAACTTTACCACCGAAACTCTACAAAAGCCTAACGAATTTAAAAACAGCGACAACAACAACAACAACTGCCACCAGCGGGGGCAACAACAATGCGGTGGCCACCATTTATACGCTAAGCAAATCGACAAATAGTAGCGTGTATCAGCGGAAGGAGCAAACGCCAACGTTGACGCTGCCGCCGACCAGTCCCTCGTCCAGCTGCGGCGAGAAGCCGAACAGCAAGATCAACTCGAGCACATTTTATCCGCTGGCCAACAATCATGTAACCTATACGCTGCCCAAGCACATTAGCGGCAAGATCTCGCTGAACAGCACCATCAACAGCGTGGTCAGCAAAGTGCCATCGGTGATCAGCATACCGCCGCTGGAGAACAACAATGAGAAGTCGACGACGACTGGTAAAAGCACCACACTGCCAAAGATACTGCGCGTAAAACGCGACAGCGAAAGGAGCTCAGCGGCGATCACAGGTGCAACGGCAGCAACTAGCAGCAGTTTGGCCATTGCCCATTGCCAGATGCCCAGCTATCCGCAGCTGGTGGCCAAGGTGCAGAGTGGACGCAGTGGCACGCCCAGCAAACAGCTGCCTGTGTGCACCACATCGAAGAACTGTTTGAATCCTAACGAGCATTTTTTGCCCAACGACACTAGCCTGGACGACGACTATCTAAGCGAATGCGAGAACTGCAAGATCGCACAGAGTGCCAAATATTATCTGAACGCGGAGCTGAGCGGTGGCGGGTGCAATGCGCTAACGCCGCAAGAGACTATGACGCTGCAGCGCAAATCTCTGGAGGAGACCAAAGAGGAGCCACACGATAGCTACTATCGCAGCTCGCACACGCTGCCCAGCAATGCCAAAAAGCATGGGTATACTTATACGATATAAAACTATTTATATGTCGAATACATATTAATTCATATATTTTGTAGTGTCAGCAAAAACAACAATCGCGAGGCGTGGCAATTCTCAACGATACCCGCGGCCAGTTCATCGGATGAGGATGTCAACGAATGAGATTTGAGCCATTTTCTTTAAGATGCCACACCCAAATCCAAATGCCAAAATGTGCATCCTAAAGAAAACGCAGGCTTCTAATTCAATATCCAACCCAAATGGCATATACAAACAACTAGATAAAACCCCAATGAAAAATATACTAAATATATTTGTAAAAGATTATGTTCTAAAATTAGATATATACACTTATAATATATATGTATGTACTTTCAAATTGCTCAAACAACACGATTATATATATAGATATATATATATATATATATATGTAGCTATGATACCCAGCATTGGAATGTAAAATTAGCTTATTTCTGCACAAGTCTATGTATATTTGTAACTATGTAAGTATTTAAAATTGTATTATAATAGAGTTGCAAAAATTATTGAAACCGTTAGAGAAAAGCTCAAAATTGTTACAAGATGATATGTTTAAAAAAAAGTGAACAGCAAAAACAAAACTCATAAATTAAGTAGACAGACTTCATAAGAAACTTGATCTTTATATGGATATATGTGTATGTGCGGGTATCCAGTTGATATCAAAACAAAATTTAAAAAAAAAAACAAACTCCAATTTTGCCAATGTTAACTGTCAATGAATATGTATTAAATATGTATGTATAATATCTAATAACATTTTCTATAAATGTAAGCTGACCAAGTTACCAAGTCATTTTCCCTCGGCACACAAAAGTGAATAAACATTCATGAATACTGCATACACTCACAGTCCCATTCTAAATGTAAATGTAAATACCCAATGAATCTCTATTATAAGAGCTCAAGTAAGCAAGAATAAGTTGGAAAAATGCAAATAAATGCATGTGTTATATATTAAGTATACGCAAGGATAACCAACAGCACTTTAAGGTGTTCAATGTATGTAAGTGAATCTATATAAATATATCTATTATTAGATTGATTTCTTGTTCAAGGAATAATGTAATAATGTACTTGTTAAATGGTATCTACAAAAAATAGTATTCTTCTAATTGTGTTTTACGTTCATTGAATTATATATTATTTATTAGGAATATCTATTGATAATACCATGCAGACTTATGAAAAATATTCAAAACAAAAAATATTGTTGTACACATAATGGACACATTTCTCGTGAGTCCCGCATTTTTATCTTGTAAGAAATACATTACATATTGAAGTCTAAACGATATAGTTACACTATTAACACAAGAAATAGTTTGTTTGTTTTTTTTTTCAAACATTTTCAAATGATAATATAAATGTTATAACTGAAGAATTGCGAAAATAGGCAGAGCTTCAGGTAGGGAAACCAAAGACAAAGACAAAGAAATGCAAATATCAAATAACATGTAACTATTATTTAACATGCTTTTAAATTATTGCTTATTTTTAAGCACATTTTAAGGTTAAATTGTTAAAGTTCTTTTGTTGTAAACGAGCTTAGATCCAAATAAGTAATTTTACTTATATGGAATGCACCACTGAAAGATTTGACCGGAAATTTCATAGTTTCCGTTCTAAAGACTACGCATTCCGGTGAAGCCAGCTTATACTTAATTGTGTTCAAACGTCGCTCAAATTGATAGATATGAATTATACAATATAAACATATTGATTTGAATTCGTTTAAAATGTGTTCAACGAAAAACAAAAGCTCAGTTTTCAAATGCTCAAAGTGTACCGATCACAACGCAAGTTAGGAGGTATTTGAAAAATTAATTAACAATTAAAATTACTCAATCTCAATAGTATTAAATTAAATGTTTCCAGTAATTAAATAAATCGCGACTAAGTACGAATTTTTATTAATTAAGCTAATTAATATTGAAATTATTTCAGTAATCCGAAAAAATAATAACAAAAAACAAAAACCATAAATAGTAGTTTACAGATAAATTAGTGTGCGCTAGGTAAAAAAAAAAAAATTAAGAACGATACAAAAATTAATAAATGTTTCAAAATGTGTAATTTAACAAATAATAAATGATCATGTTTTAAAATGTGAAAGTTGTAATAATAATGCTTAAACAAATAAAAGAATCTATAAAGAAAAGTTGATTATAATGTTGATAGCTCGTTATTAAAACTATATATAGAAATTTCCAAAAAGAGTTGTTTCCTTATTTGCAGGACCTAGTCTACCCCAGGAAATGAAAACGAACACATTGTTGAGTTTTTAATTGTAAAAATGCATACCATTTTATACTTTCCTTTTGTATTTAAATCATAAAAACAATTTTACGATGTATCAGATTTGTTTTGTTTTTATATAATATGTATGGTATAACCTATTAGTTTCTTGTTATGCTCGGATTTATGCTATATACGCATAACATTTCTCAGCAATAATCGTTTATATACATACAAAATTCAATAATTTAAGGTATGTATGCATCAGTTTTCAGTTGTTTTTGTTTTCTATTTCGTATTTTGTTTGTTTGTTTGTTGGTTTGTTTGTTTTTTTTTGCTATCAACGGACGTGAAGGAGGACGACGACGCGGGATTTTAAAGATGGAGAGACGGTGCAGCGAAGATGGACAAAATCAGCATATAGGTCGAACGAATCAAAGAATCGTTTGCGATCTTGTGTATACACACTCACACACACACACACTTGAAACGCTTAAATTGAATATGAATTCGGAGCGGGTCTGGTAGCTGGTCGTGCTGATCTATTTACTTCTTCGCTGGCTGACTATCTAGTACGGGCGTAATTGTCTTGCCGCCAAAGATCTGTCCCCAGCCAATTAAACTGCAAGCGGAGAAAAGCAGTTTTAATAAAGGATTTTCCCGTTTGCAGCGAATTTTCACACTTACCGCCAATGGTTTTCCACGCGTCTGCTGAGTGCAATCTTCTCGCCCTTCTCCGTGCAAACGGGCGTTGTGAGCACAATCTTGGCCAGATCCCCCTTGGTGGCAGAGATGCGACCGCCAGTGCTGAGCGATCCAATATTAACCAGCAAGATTTCATTACGTTGCAGCTTCTCCACACGTGCGCCCTTCTTGTCGCCATCGGTGCGCACGCCGAGCAGTCGACGCAGCAGGTAATATGAAATTTCCAGCTCGATGTAAATGTCCGGTAAATTGCCAACGGCGCCAAGCACCTGACCGACCAGTCGATCGGCACGGCATAGCGTGGGATCAATTTTGGTGCCCACACCGATCAAGCCACCGGGCACTGCATACTGAAGCTCATTTTGTTCGGCAAATAGCGACACGATGCGCGAGAAGATGGGACGGCAAGTGATGTTGCCATCGCTGTCCTTGGTCACGACACCGGGACGCACCTCAATCTCCTGGCCGACCTTCAGCACACCGCTCAATATGGAGCCGCCAGCAACGCCGCCCTTGAGATCCTGCACCTCACAGCCAGGTTTGTTTACATCGAAGGATCGTATAACAATGAGACGGGGCGGCGCCTTAAAGTCACGCTGCGGCACAGGAATCTTGTTAACAATGTACTCGCAGAGCACGTCAATGTTGTACTTCAGCTGGGCCGAAATTGGAATTATCGGTGCACCCTCGGCGACAGTGCCCTGTACAAACTTTGTGATCTCTTCGTATTGCTCTTTGGCCTGGCTCTCCTTGACCAAATCGATTTTATTTTGCAATATCAAAATCTGTTTCAGTTTCATGATCTCAATGGCCGCCAAATGTTCCGAGGTTTGTGGCTGTGGACAAGATTCATTACCTTTTGAAGGGGAGAACAATTAAATATTAGAAAAACTAAACATATCTGGAGTCTACAACATATTCATTTACCAGCGATAAGGAGCAGTGCAGCATCCATCACAGCGGCGCCGTTCAACATGGTGGCCATAAGAATGTCGTGACCGGGGCAATCGACAAAGCTCACATGACGCACCAATCTGAAGCGACCGGAGCAGGCGAGACGCGCACATGGCATGCTGTCATCCTTGCTGGAGCCGTCCGATACAAAGCTGGCCGGGCGCGGGCACTTGGGATTGTCGCACTTGTAGATTTTTGCGTTGGCATATCCTAAATTAATTTGGGAACAAGATTTCATGGTTATAAACAAGTTAAAACTAGGTAATATTAATTGCTATTCTTAAAATGTATAACAGACATGAAATTTATTCTTATCTGTTTTCCAACGACGGCACAAAATATAATAAGAATATAAAAGTAATAGTTTAGTGAAAGAAACTGGAAATCTATTAAACTATTACTTATTATTATTATTATTCATATTCAATAAAATTCAATCAATTTTTTAAAAATATGAAAAATAAATTTAGAAAAAAGGAATACGGTTTGTTTTGCTTTTAATTTACATTCCCAGATTGAATCGCCCTAATTTACTATATAAAGTTCGCATTTAATTTTGCAATATTTTATTTTAGATTTTGTCGTAAACTTGAATACATAATTATAAAGTCGTGCAAATTTTATGACACAGTCCATAAAATGCATTAAAAATATATATATATATATATGTATATGTATTTATATTAACGATGCGTAAAATAAGTGAGTACAAATTCAGTGCGCAATTTGCACAATGCTTCAATATAAAAAAAATTATATATATTTAACTTGAAAAACACTTTAAAAATAAATGCGTTAAATGTTTTAATATGTAAGCACAAAATTAACAATAAATAATTTGAAAAATGCAACTAAATCGTTTCTCATAATGATGTCAATTGTTTTTCAAGTGAATCCGTCAAATAAACTTAAGCGCTAAATTCTTATATATGTATGTATATATATATATATATATATATATATATGAAAATAGATATATGTGTGTATGTATTTTGTATTAAGGTGTAGCAATTAATTTGTTCATCGAATTTTCGGAAGCAGCATCTAGAAGAGCACTTTGCGGCAATTGGCGGCGCCACAGCGGCATTCGACGCGCACAGCTGTCGATAGATTCTCATAGGGCACATCCTCGTTGTCGGCGCGTATATAATCAAAGCTGAGCTCTTCGCCGGCCTTGATGTAGCGCAGTGTGAAGAATACTAAATGGGGCAGAGCCATGTTTAGGTGCTCAATCCAGCAGGGGAATACGGCCAAATTGGGATCGCACGAGTGATTAATAAAATGCGAGACATTGCCATAGTTGGCCGCATCGATGGTATATTCGCTCTCAGCAGCCGTATTGTAGTCCAGATCAAAGAGATATGTGCGTCCCTTATCGTCGTAGGCCTTGCCACGCTCATTGGCCTCATCGCTGGTGATGATCTCGCCCACATATTCGCATACGAACTCCCCCTTGCGCAGGGAATGCGGTGTGCGTACACCCCAGCCGCGTCCGTTGCTCGTCTTGAACAGCTCCAGCGGATGCTTGCGTCCGTTTTGGACCAGGCGATTTGTGCAGCTGGCATCACAACAGCAGCGACTATTGCACTCGAAAATGGCGCTGCCCTGTGGCAGGCGCAAGCGTCGCGTGGTACGCTCGTAGGCATACAGCTCGCCGGCGAGACGGGCGCAGCAGCGGCTCATGGCGCTGCATTCCTCCATGCCCGGCTGCTCCTTACAGTTACAGCCCAAAACTGATGCCTCTGGCCGCGGCACACCATCGCTCAATATGTTCTTCTGAATATAAACGAAACTCGCATCGATGATGTCCAGATCGACATCGTTCTGGACGCGTATGGGCGGTGCCGGCAGCTCCACGGCGTTCATGCGCTTCTCAAACTGAGCCAGCGCCTGCAATTGCTTACGGCGTGCATAATGACAGCGCTGCAGCTGAAGGCGTCGCAGTGCACGTTCTCCAATGCGCTGGGGCTCGCGCTGACTGCGACTGCCCGCCGCACGATACTGTGCCAACAATATCAGATCCAAATTCAGTGGCAACGACTCATAATTATCCACATCGTCCTTCATGCTAATACTGCTCATATCCAGTGGAGCCGTTTCGGCAAGCTGTGCCTCCAGTTCCCTGCTGATTTGTGTTATGTGAGCCGCGTAAAAAAGCGTCTGGCGCTCCACGAAATCCTCCAGCTGCACACAGTCGGCCAAATTGATGAAATCTTCCCAGGTGTTCTTGCTGCTGTCATAGCCCAGCCATTTGACATAGAAAACGGGCTCGTAGTGCAGCACCTCAACACGTTCAACGCTCTCCACAATATACTCGCCCTTTGGCTTCTTAATGGGCTGACCGTTGTTATCCTTGGTGCGCTTCAAAGCGGGCGATTGCTCCACATCTTGGTAGCTGCTTCTGGAACTACGTCGTCGCTTCAGCATATTTAGGGGCGTGGCAGCAGCTGCTGCCGGGTTGCGATGTGCGGCAACGGACGGGGGCGGTGCAGCATCCTGTTCGTCACAGCCCAAAACGCTGCCATATCCGCTGCTGTGACTGGGACTCAGCGAGCTTTGGCTGAAGCTGCGCCTAGTCCGCGTATATTGCGCAAATAAATGATTATGGGACACCTCCAGTCGGTTATTCCCGGTGCGTTGTCGCCGACGTTTGAGCAGCTGTCGCTGCTTTCGATCGTATGCATTGCGGTGCTGCTTGGAGTGCAAAAGTTTTTGGATTTTCGTTTCGCTTAAGCGTTCTGCAAATGACATTTTGGTTTCGTTTTTTTTTGTTTTTGTTTTTTTTTTTATTTAACGCGCGTCGTTGGGCAAACGAAAAACGAAAAAAGAAGAAAAAAATGGACTGAATTAATTAAATTGCTGGATTATCAAAATCAAAGAAATTAAATTTTTGCAAAGCTCTAAGAAACTAACAAATCTAACGCAAACAAGAGAAACAAATTGTGAATACCAAGTAGTATATATGTATATAGAGAGAAAACTGTAATATTTACTTTATTTTTACGAATAGTGACAGTTAATGGGCAAATCCAAACTACTAATGCGACGACACAGTGCGTGTGTTGTATTTGTTGGGGGACTAATCCAGCAATTTAAGTCATTATTTTAATTATCTTTCAATCATTTACAGAACGCTCAGAACATTGATCCAAAACAATACGAAACTTAAGACTACGCGTTGTGAATAACAAAAAAAAACGAAAATAATATTAAAAAATTAAATGGAGAAAAGAAACAAAACTTAGAATATATAAATTAAATTCTTTCGTGACAAGTTCCGAGTTTCACATTCTAAAGCCGAACATGTTACATAGAGCTTACAAATTTAATATATGGTATTTATATATTATAAAAAAATGTGTATATTAATAGATTAAATCGCAAATCATTTAACAGCAGATATTATATTTAATGTTGTAAGAAAAACGATTTTGTATAACGAATTTAAAATACCGGAACTATAATTGTTTCTTTTACATAAGACAAAAATTTAATTCGTTTTAAATTCTTTGGAAAAAGAATAAATGCAAAAATGAGCAAAAATACACGAAAGTCACTTTCTCAATTTTCTTCGCGGAAATGAAAACTGGAACAGGCCTTTTGGTTGTGCGCGTTGTGCCGTCGTCAGCATTTTGTTAGGTTTGTTTAGTAATTTTTAATTGATACAGCAAGGAAAATTGAAGTTTTATCGATTATAAAATGGCATAATCTTTGCCTAAAGCAACAAGCCTATTTGTTAAACTTATAATGACAATGACAATGAGCAGACTGAAATGACACTCTTAAGCGAAAATATATTCAAATATTAGAAATATTCGGCTTCCCTTTTTTTTTTTTGCTATAATTTATTGAATTAATGCAAAATAGAGTCTCATTCCAGCCTTATTGAAGCAGTTAAAAAGTCACTCACCGAGCTTAATTGTAATGTTTCGTTCCAATTCATTTTTAAAGCGGACAGTCTGCACGCCGGAGATGGCTTTGACAACCGTGGATTTGCCGTGCGCTACATGGCCGATTGTGCCAATGTTGATGGTAGCTTGGCGCGAGATCACCTCGGGCGACAGGGGCGTCAAATTGCTGATTTCCTGCAAGGAAAATATACAAAAAATAAATATTAAAGCTAAGTCGATTATCTATTACGGCTTTACACACTTTCGAACTTTCGTAAAAACACGCCCAAAAACCCCCTAAGACTAACACAAGTGTACACACAACACGCACACACAGAGGCATACATTCGCATTTTTGTGGCATGAGTGTGCGTACAAAAAGCCGTACATTTTGAGGTTAGAATCAACTGTGTATTGCATCAGATATTGTAGCAACAGTTGAGCCGCATTTATCAATTGCATTTCACTTCGCTTACATTTCCAAACATATTGAAAACATATGCCAAATAGTGCGTAAAACGGAAAAGCCCGACATTGCTGGCCAAACATAGCAGCTAACGCCACGTGCTGCATTCTTTTGAGGTCGCTTCGCACGGCCAACGAGTAACAACAGAGATTTTTGTAAATACGTTGTTATCCATGGCAAAGTTTGTTAAATGCATTTTAATTATTCTTAAAAACAATGAATTCACTTTTTCATATAGAAATGGCCGCTTTGTGACAACGCGCCCCGTTGTTTTAAGATGCAGCGTCTAAACAGACGGCGAAGACGCGTACATTGCCATCGTTTCGGAGGTGATATTTTCGGCGCATATTCTTACACACTCACCAAATTGCTAAGGTCCTGCTTTTGCAAATTTGTGTTCACATTGACTTGAGCTTCAGCCGTGGCCATGTTTTTAATATTTTTAAAAACGCTTTTTATATAAAATTAAAAAATGAATTGGCCAGCTCGTTTACACCTCGACATTAAATATTGTCCGCGCGTGTTGTAAAGGACCGAAAATGCCTTGTAATTTATTGAGTGTTGTTAATCGCCAGAAGCTAACCAAATTCTTTTGGTACCGGAACCAGTTCCACTTTCTTAACGAAAATATTTTATTCGTTTAAATCGTTATGGATGACATTGAAATCCTAACTTTAATTGAAATTAAGCCAACGTTTCAAGCAAAGCAATAGCAACAAATTATAATAACAAATGCTTACATAGGTCGATAATCGTTTGCTAAATAATCAATATGCAACTCTGATGGACTGTATATTTGCGATTGCAATATTCGGCCACACTCAGAGCAGAATTCGCAAACGCAGTGAACGGCGCGCATAAAGTGTCTATTAATTCGGCTTCTGCTCAACTGTACTAGATAAACTAATTGCCATTTGCAATAACATCATCAATCTAACCTTTTATCTTAATCGCCGCTCCATTTAAAACAAAGCCAGCATCATGTCGAGCGTGCCAAAGAGACAGAAGTTGGATGCTGTCGGGGATGGAAATACATCTGCCGGTCCCAACGAGGAAGAGTCGGAGGCACTGGAACAAATCGATGCCTGTCAAAACGAGATTGACGCGTTAAACGAGAAAGCCAGCGAGGAGATACTAAAAGTAGAGCAGAAATATAACAAACTACGTAAACCCTGCTACGAAAAACGGAGCGAGCTCGTCAAACGGATCCCCAACTTCTGGGTGACTTCTGTGAGTATATACATATATGTAGAAAACCGGGCATCTTTATCTATGGGCATGATTTGCATGTTTAGCATGTGTAACTTTTAAATATCTATGTAAAGACGTTTTTCAAGTGGCGGAAATGCTTGCACAGCATTGTTAAATCAAAAAAACATTAATTGATTTTGTGTCTCTACTACATGTGCATGAAAAATTTCTCTATTCGAGGAACTTTTTTCGTTTGTTCTTTTTCATCTTAGTCTTCTATGCATGCCGCCGCCACCGGTCGCACCGCTCTTTTTTGTCTGTGTATGTGTGTGCGCTCGTGTGCATATGAACGCCAATGTATCGATAAATGTCTGCGCTGCAGGCGCAAAGCTTTACACTATATAATAGAATTAATCGGTTTTTTAAAAATATATTTGAACATGTTCATTTTGGTAATTTACTAACATCGTTGATTTAATAATAATTACATGTTTAAACTTTGTACACGGCGCGGTTGTATCACTCAGATTGTCTAGATTTTAGTTTTTACTCCCAGTTGCCTCCGATTATGTGGTTAAGCGCTAATTTGAGTTCCATTTTGTAGTTCATCAACCACCCGCAAGTATCAGGTATTCTGGACGAAGAAGAGGAAGAGTGTCTACATGCGCTAAACAAACTAGAGGTTGAGGAATTCGAAGACATAAAATCTGGATATCGCATAAATTTCCACTTCGATGAAAATCCATATTTTGAAAACAAGATTCTCACCAAAGAGTTTCATTTGAATTCAGCGGGTAAGTGCTCTTAAAAATATACTGTTATTTCCATATCTTAGTAATCTATTAAAATCATTTAGCTGCCTCCGAGAATGGTGATTGGCCCGCGTCAACTAGCACGCCCATTCAATGGAAGGAAGGGAAGAATTTACTTAAACAGTTGCTAACAAAACCCTATGGCAACAAGAAGAAAAGGAATTCCGATTATAAGACATTCTTTGATTGGTTTTCGGACAATGCTGACCCCGTCAACGACGAGATTGCTGAACTGATAAAGGATGATCTTTGGCCAAATCCACTGCAGTATTATCTCGTACCTGATATTGAGGTGGAACCCGAAGAAGAAGATGAAAACGATGACAACGAAGAAGAAACATTTGAGGATGATGATGGAGAAGATGAGGGCGATGAAGACCTCGACGATGAAGGTTAGCTTAACCTGGCATTATATTTTAAGAGTCGTCTATCATGGTTTCTTTTTTAAATTGCAGATGACAAGTAAAACCTTCAATCAATATGTGCGCAGTTTGAATATTTTAACTGATTTCCCAATGTGCTAACCACTTATAACTATTATTTTCCGTATGGTTATGTCGGGACGGGATTATAAAGACGCTAACATTATTTCAAATGTTGCGTGACAATTGCAAATACACATTTTTAGGCAGTTACACACAGTTATGTTATAAGTAAAATCAATATGTATTTCCGAAAACCCATCTACAAAACATCAGTTTTTTAAAATACGAATAAAGACGTGAATCTAAAAAACGATAGCATTATTGAGAGTATTCCAGCGATATATTTGGCTATCGCAATATTTAATGCCACCCTGGCAAGTGAATTGGCGCAGTGGCAGCTCTAGCAAGGCTTTGTCGAATCAACCCTGTACGGCGCAGCTGCGATTTTTAGGTGAAAAATTCTGTGGAAGTAATAATGGCCTCCGTTAACAAATTAGCTCTTTTGGTAGGTTTTTAACAAAATATATGAAATCTACTTGTTTTTAGATTGCTAAAGCGGTGAAATAAGAAATGTTTGTGTAAAGTGCTAGCTATGATATCAAAACACAACAATTATCTAACGCGAATTTGTTGGTTATGTAATTTGCAATTTTAACCAATAAACACAGTTTGATTAAGATTTAAAGAGTTTATGTATAATACTGATATACATTCCATTCTTGCAGAGCCGCACCCTCAGCTCCGCTGCTACTCAGCAGGTGGTGAAGCCACCAATCCAGTTGTTCGGACTGGAGGGCCGTTATGCCACTGCTTTGTATTCGGCTGCCACGAAAATGAACCAGTTGGATAAGGTGGAAAAGGATTTGATCGCTCTGCAGTCTACCATTAAAGGCGATAAGAAGCTGCACGAACAAGTGACCAGCCCCATCATCAATAAGAAAGTAATGGCTACTGCATTGCAAGAGGCTTCCACACAGCTGAGCTTTGCACCAGCCACATCCAATTTGTTGGGTCTTTTGGCTAACAATGGACGCTTGAAGAAGCTGGATACGGTTATCAATGCCTTCAAGACCATAATGGCTGCCCACCGCGGCGAGGTTGTCTGCGAAGTGGTCTCCGCCAAGCCGCTGGATGCTGGTCAAAACAAGCAACTGGAGGGCGCTCTCAAGGTAAAAGCTCTTAATTGTTCAATGATTGTCAAATTGAACTGTTTTTGTGTTTGTTTTTATTTCAGTCCTTCCTGAAGCCCAACCAGACGCTGAAGATAACATCTCGCGTGGATCCCAGCATTATAGGTGGACTAATTGTCTCCATTGGCGACAAGTATGTCGACATGAGCATTGCCACCAAAGTGAAACTCTACACAGATGTCATTAAGACCGCTGCCTAAGTTTAAGGATTTGTTGTTGATTTTGCGTGGCGCGCAATAGCGAATAAAACTCTTGGGGATAACTTCAAACGTTTCCAGCTATTAGACAGTTCAATTTAATAATTGCTTCAAGTGCAATCAAACTATTAGTAATATGTACAATACAAAAGGTTAAGAGCTTGTCACTTTGACGATTCCGGCTTCATGATACTATTTTTACTCGATTTTTGGCTTTTGGGAGTAATTTTCTGTTCAGACTGTACATCTGTTACACTCCGCTGGGGATTCCCTTGCACGCTGTCACCAACATTGACCCCAAAACTAACCGTTTTATCCCGGCGTCCAAAATCGGAATACAGGTCAGATATTTTTTGCTGCAGGCTCATATACCAGTCGTCTTGGCGGGAAATCAAGTTTTCCAGTTCGTAAATGCGCTCTTGCTGCTGTTTGATTATTGCGCTCAACTCTTGACGCATCTGGCTACCACATTCAGCAGTGCAAGGCGATTGATCTGGGCAACCGGGTAGTTCGACCGGTGCGAATTTTGTCTTTGAACATTGTTCGCATTTGCATGGACACTTATCGGTGGGATGATTCTGACTTCGGCCCAGCAGTAAGACATCCGTGCAGTTGCGCAAAGTGCCAATGTCCCCACATTCCTCATTGCTTTTTTCCAGCTTCTTCAGCTCCTCGTCATTGTGCATGGGTGTGCGCAGCACAGTTACTTGGGTCTCATCAATGTCGGGAAAACTCGCACCGCAATCCTTATAGCATGATTCTCGTACATAGATTTCTTCATCCTCCTCGGCTTGATCTTCTCTGTCTTCAGGATCGATACACTTGCCACAGTAAGTTGGAAGCGTGGCGCCCGGCAGGAGTAGCACATGGAGCGATGGACGTCTCGGACAAGGACCTGGTGTCAGCGTCTCATGAATCTCCTTCCTGTGCTTGTCCTTAATGAGTGCTGCCTGCTTCTGAGTACGTTCCACAAATTGTGGTATGTGCTCAATGCAGACACAGCAGCATTTCAGTATACTCTCCACGGATGTTTCGAAGGCGGCCATGCTCTGCTGCCAAATGCGCGCCTCCTTTAAGTTTTTGGGATAATGACATTCGTGATCAATGACATCCTCAGCGATTTCCATGCCGCAGACGACACAGCGACGGCTCATTGCAATGGTTAAATTTT
Source organism: Drosophila borealis (assembly GCA_035045885.1). Classification (NCBI taxonomy): domain Eukaryota; kingdom Metazoa; phylum Arthropoda; class Insecta; order Diptera; family Drosophilidae; genus Drosophila; species Drosophila borealis. Next base: position 1,439,444 of record JAWNOR010000113.1, read on the forward strand.
TACTTAAAATTCGTCAAATATATTGAATTTTTTTGGTTTGTTTTTTTGTAAATTTTATGGTAACTGTGATTTTGTGTACACATTTGAGTTGGGGACACTTCTAAACAGTGCGATTTACGCCCTCACTCACTTTGTCTTGGAGCTGGACATTGTTGATAGAATTCGCAGTGTTGGATTCGGGCCGGTTCGAATAGGAGGCGCCTTTCTCGGCTTTGTAGCGATGCCTGCACTCATTCGAGGCGTTGCAGGAGTTTTTATGCCCTGTAGCTCATTTAATTTGACCTGAATGGTCTGCTGCAGTTGCCGCTGTTGGGTCAATAGCTGTTCAAGCTCATGCAAGCGTGTGCTCTGCTCCATGCTGATCGCAGATGCTTGTGAATTCTGTGGGACTTCCGGCTGGGCCAGCTTTGCTGGAAGACCGTTGTTTTCTGTACGCTCAAAACATGGATTTTTCTCAGGCTGAGCTATGCCCAAAAGTAACACTTCGGTGGAGTTCTTATCCGAAAGTCCATTCTTCCCATTTGTTGGTTCGGCTGGCGCTCGATAGACTGTATAATTGGGCTCATCAATGTCCGGGAAGACAGCTCCTTCTCGCGTAAAGTCCGACTCCAGCACACGCATTTCCGAGCTATGCGATGGTTGTGCTCGAAAACTCGTCGTATTACAGTACGTGGGCAAATTGGAGCCACCCATGATTAGTACACTGACTGGCGGTGATCGTTGAATGTTCGTCATGTTCTGTTGTAGCTTGTAAGGCGTCATTTTAGGTTTCGGGATTGCTGAATTTACCGGCGCTGTTTTGGATTTGCCATCAGCCCGCGGCGAAGTGTTATCAATACAATCTGGTGGGCAACAAATACATTCATCTTCCTGTGCTGCTTGCACTTGATTAAACTTCTGGGATGGACATTGCATCATCTGATCGCGTACTCTAGAAGCCAGACAACATTGACACTGTTGGTTTTGTTGTGCCCTTTGCCGCTGTTGTTGTTGTTGCCGCTGTTGTTTTTGTAGTAGTTGTTGTTGTTGTATTTGTTGTTGTTGTTTTTGTTGTTGCAATGCCTCCAGCTTGCTGCTTATGTTGATTGGAAATCCGCTGTCATTTTTCAGAGAAGAATTAAGCGATTGCACCGCACAAAAACTTTTGCAAACTTGTGGCGTTCCAGTCCTACTTGGATAAGTCATTCGTTGTTGATTCTGTTGATTCATTGGTCTTTTGGCTGTCGAGGCTATTGGACAACCGGATCCGCATATGCTTGGAGGTGAATTGCTTCTCGTGGCGGTTGGAGGTTTTCTAATTGGTCTTTTGGTCTCAAAATTTTGTTGTCTCGCATTTCTTAAGTAGATAGTTTCACAAGAGGAGCCACATTGGCACTGAATGGCCATTTGAGAAGCATATGTCTCCTTACCAGAAGGTCGTCTGGTAGCCCACTGATTGTCTAGGGTATCCTCCTCTCTGTTTTCCCTGCTCAACGGATTTGTGACCGCCATGTTGTTTACTTTGGTCAGGAGCCCTGGATGGCCGTTGAAGGTCGCTGTATCAATATAGTTGCAACGGCAATTCGCTTGCGGATTGTTCGACAATTGTGCTGCCTCACTAATGGGAAATCTACTATTTTTCGTCTGCAGCTCGTTCGAATTCTTTGCGTTTACAAAATGAGGGCAACTTTGTGGTGCTTTCTTGCTCTGTTGGCCAAAGTAAAGAACGGCGTCAGCCTTGTTGAAAGTGACACTTCGCCGCTGCTCAATCAGATCGTCGACCCTGGTTTCCTTCTGTTTTTGACGTTGCTGCACCTGCTGTGATCGATTGATGTGCTTATGACAAACGCAACAGTGGTGGAGCAATGTCTCGACGGGTACAAAACAAGCAAGCATATTTTGCCAGTTGACAGCTTCATCCATATTGTGTGGATAGGTAAACCCAGATGTTGGAGTTTGCCCACAAACTATACAACGACGTTCCATTACAATGGACAGGAGACAAAATTTGTGAGGGCGCCAAAAGGTTAAATTTTGATTTTATACTCGAGGACCACTTGATTAACAAACACAGGTATTCGAATGGGACAGGCGCATAATTATTAAGGACGTTAGCCTATAAAAGCAAAACAATGTTTTCTATTACATATTAATATTCTTATAAAATCGATCTACATTATGAAATTTGCAATCAAGCTAAATACCTAGAGAAAAGAATTCAAACAGAAGCCGCAAACACAACTGCTTGGCTTTGCTGTGCTCGCGACTTGGAAACGATCGATTGAAAACTATCGATAACAAAATAAGTGCAGCATCAGCGATAATACTGAAGAACAATAACATTCGCCATCGTCCCGTTCGGTTTTGTCGTGTGTTGAGCGTTCGTGTGTACGGTTTGGTTGTTTAATTTGAATTACTCGCGGCGCAAAGGCAACGAACTCAAGATCCATCGCGTCGATCCAATTTTAGTTTATTTGCTATTGATGACTGAGTGGTAAAAAGACATAATGAGTTTAGCAGCCGTAAATATGGCCACAAATAGCAGCAACTGGCAAACAGAGGATCGTGGCGATATGCAAAAATTGTTGGCCATGTTAGTTCTTGGGTTTGGTAGCCTTTTTTCTGGAATGTTGCCTGCCATAATATCAGCAAGCAATCGACTCCGATTTCCACTAATAACCTCGCTACTGCTATGCTACGGTGCAGGCATTTTGCTAGCGACAGCATTAGTGCATATTTTGCCAGAGGTAAACCTAAAGAGCTCGTAGCCAATTGCAATTTGATAACTCTTTAACACAGGTGCGCGAGCAAATGAACTCAAAGTTTGCAGAAGTTGCCATGTGTGGCGGCTTTTTCATAATTTATTTCATTGACGAGTTCATACACTACTTTTTTGGCGAGGCCATACAGCATACGCATGCACCCAGCTCTGCAGCAGGTAGCTCGAACCCAAACCATGCATATGGGGCAATTGATGAGCGCTCACCTTTAATAGGCGCAGATTTAATGTCGACTTCAACGCACCATCATCACGACGAAAAGTAAATCGAGTTATTGTTGCTGTTCAATTGCCTTAATGTATTGATTGCCCATCTGTCCTGCAGCGTTCGTGATCAAATTAATCATCATCACAATTATGCCCCCGTTTCCGGCTGTGACGATGCCAGCGTCGAGGACGCAAATGCCCGTATTTGTCATACCAGCCATACGGAACCCTGTGCGCAATCCATGACTGGCACACTGGGGCTCTTTGTGGCGCTCTCTTTACACTCGGCCATTGAGGGTTTGGCTATCGGTGTACAAAACTCGGCCAGCAAGGTTTGCGCGCATGCCTTGACATCATTTAGTTTATGCTACCAGATTATCATATTGAATTAGTTTGCCGCATAGACTAAATATTTATTTAGATAAGAGAATCAGTTGTAAATATTCGTACTTTGTCTGCTCTCTGTTCTAGGTGCTCTTTCTGCTCGGCGCTGTTGCGTGTCACAAGTTTGTGATGGGCTTCTGTATGGGCCTTGAGTTATGCTCAAATTCACGCGCGAGCTTTCGTTCGCACCTCATTGGCATTTTGGTGTTTGCCCTGGGTGCCGTGTGCGGCATTGGTCTGGGCATGCTTATCGTTGATATTCCCTCCGCCTGGTCCAAAACTACGCTGCCCATAATACAGGCACTGGCCGGCGGTACTCTCTTCTATGTGACTGTCTGTGAAGTGATACCGCGCGAGAAGGCGCGCTGGCATACTAATTCGACTCGTCGCTGGGCGGGATTCGCGCAGTTCGCAGCAGTCATTGCTGGTTTTGCGACTATGTGCACCATTAACTTTTATCTCGCTGGTACGTCATGCCTCAGTCAGTTGGAGCTAATCAGTTCTAGCTTTTACGCCTTCACTATTTTCATTTCAGATGACTGAGTATCTCCATGGGCGCTGCCCTCTTTTCAACATGTATCTATAGCACAAATCTTCTAAATGTAATTGTTGTCTTTTTTTTAATGTATTGTTAAGTGTCTTAGACCAGAAATGATTTTTTACAAAAAAGTGCGACTTTTATAATATAATCTGTTTTAACATTCTTGTGAGTCTGTGATTATTGCTTAGCTGCAAAATAAAATAAACACCAATACATAAATTTTCTTTATATCTACATTTATATTTTGTTGCTTTCTCCAAAGAATCTATATTTTGTTAACCTTACATGTAGGGTTAATCAAAAAACGTTTTCAAGTTTTTTGATTCGTATTACTAAGTATATATCAATCATAAAACATCTTCATCCTAAGCGATTTAATGTAATTGCATACACATTTACTTTGCTTTTATAATTTTGTTTTAAACCAATTAAAACAACATCTTTGTAACTACATATTTATATATGTAATATTTTCAATATATATAGATATATATATATGTATATAGACAAATTCTATATATTATATATATAAGTATATGTATAAATATATATATATGTGTATATACTAAAGTTGAATTGTTGGTGGTATAACGCAGCAGAAATAGTAAAACCCCCACAAATTGCGTATAATTTGATTTCTTGGTCTGATCTAGAATATGACATACGAAAATCGGGATAGTTTAGCTTGTGTTTCTATATGCGTCACATATGTATAATATACTATATTTATTTTTTATATGTATTTATATAAGTTGCGTGAATCCGGTGCAAGTTCCAAACTAAATGTCAATGAAACAGTTTTTAATTTACAATCGAAACCGAAAATCGATTTGCCATAGCTATTCATTGGTTATACATATATTTATATATATAATCATGCATAAGCTACAATTTCCATGCGGATTTAACATTCAACTGTCATACTGTAGCACTGGCAATCGAAAACAAACTTAAAACATAAATAAATCTAGTAATTAGAGTTGCTCCTTCGCCTCAGCACTAACCCCATTCTCATCATCATTGTCATCATCATCGTCGACCCATTCATTCATGAGACTCTTTAATTTCTCCTGCGTTCCTGTTAGCGCCTGTGGCTTTCCATCAACGTCAACTGCATCGCTGGTGCTTGGTTTCTCCTCGGTTGCATCGGATGCCGCTGTCGTCGTCGTCGTCGGCGAGCCTTCTGCTTTTTCCTCGTTATTATTTGCTGATGATTCCTCTGCAGCGACAACTGCTTTAGTCGCGTCAAGTTGCAACGCCTCTGATCCATCTACCTCTGGTAGCTGAGTTGGCGGCACCTCTTTTACATCTTCTGGCTGTTCGCTAGCCACCGTATCGGCATCAGGCGCATCCGCTTCAGCAATTAATTCATCGATCAACACTTTGCGAATATTTTCCGTTTCTAAATTGACATCATCAATTCCTGTGGCAGGGCCAGCTTCAGCAATGCTTTCTGCCGCGATCTCATTATTGATGTTTTCGACTGTTTCAGCTTCGAGTGATGTTGGCGCATCCTCCTTGATGAATTCCTCCTCAGGATCATCTTCTTTTTTAACCACAATGAATTCATCTTTAATAGACATCGTTTGCAAACCATCCACATCCATTTTTACAGCTGCTTCCGGCTCAGCTTGAATTATTTCGGCCGTGTTGGATGTGGCGGCTGCTGCATCTTTAGTAGCGGCCTCTGTTTCGTCACCGTCCTTATGCAAGCTCTCTAGCGCCAAGTCAATATCATCTTCCGGCTCAGGTTGCTCTTCGGTAGCTTCTGCTACAGCGTCTGCTGCTGATTGTTTCTCAGTTACAGGTTCTGACTGTACAATTGCTGCTAGTTCTGTGGTCGCGGGCTTGTCATCCATATCATCCTCATCCTCGTTCTCATCCTCGGTCCAATCACCCGTCAGCTCTTTAAGCTTCTCGCTAATGTCATCGCGACGCTTTTCCGCCTTTGGCTGTAATACAAAATTTTTCGAATTATAACCGGCATTAATTGTATTGCGATTGCGTTACTTACTTCTTTGCTGTTCTCCTCTGTTTCCAGATCGTGCTTTGATATTAAATTCTCGGCCCATTCAAGATTATCAACGGACTCCTTGCTCTCATCAGCCGCTTCGCTCTTTTTGCTGCTGCTCTCTACAGAACCGGTGGCGCCCAGTTCGCTATAAATTTGACTGTCATCGTATTCCTCCTCTTCGGTACCCGCTGAGGATTTGGCATCGCCTTCCTGCTTATCATCGACATCGGGCTCACTGAGCACCATGACAACACCGCCGCTGGGTGCGCCAGCTTGTTGCTGATTCAACTGTGACAATATCTCCTTGCGTTGTTCCTCGGTTAGCTCCACCTCATTGCCATCGGCGCCGACAAATTTGACTTCCTGCTCCTGAGTCTGCGACTGCAGCAGTTGCTCCGCATCGGCATCTGCTTCTGTTTCGGCCTCCTCTTGCTCATCTCGGGATTGTTGCTGTACCATGGCACTGTTCGCCGGCAAGCTGATGTCGGATAAAATGCGTACCTTTTCCTCCTGTATTGGCTCCTCGTCTGCCTCCTCCTCCTCCTCTTCCTGGTCCTCATCGTCCAACTGTTCGTCTTCGTCCTGTGAACCGAGATATTCCTCATCGGTTTCATCAATGATGCCATCCTCAAGCGCCTGTGCCTTGTGATAGCTCTTCATATGTCTGTACAGCTGCAGCTCCTGCGCAAACACCTTGTTACAATAAATGCACTGCTGCTTGTTCTCATCCGTGTGCGCCTCGTTTATGTGCTGCTCCAGCTCGCTCTTTGTCAAGTACGTTTGGTTGCACATGGCGCATTCCGCAAAGTTGTAGAGCAGCGATTTGATCTGATGCTCTGTGTACATGTGGAAATGCAGCTCCCGATTGTTGCCGGAACGCCAACCACAATGCTCGCATAGCGCCGGATCAATTGTCTCCTTGTGGGTGTTGATCAAATGGCGACGGAAACCACGATATGATGGAATGCTAATTGGCCGACCATTAACGCCGCAACGCAGACACAGCCAAGGACCTGCGAAACAAGAACAGAATAAAGACAAGATATTTAGTGAAAATATGGAAAATGATGCTTTTTTTTTTTTTTTTATAACAATTTATATATCCATTTAATGTAATCTTTTTTTTTTGGGTGGATATCATAATTTATAGGTCTTTAACCTGGTTTAAACGTTGCGACAGATTCACAGTGAAATTACGAGAATTTTGACTATTATAATACTACTTAAATGGTTTTTATAAAATTGGTCAAAAATGGGCCTGAACTCGTTATAGAACAGCTGGCTATAATTCTTTAGGTTACTAAACTGCTTTTTTTTTTTTGTTAATTTTTTAGTTGTGCAACTTCTAAAGCATTATTTTAGATCATAAGACTCTCGGTTATCGGAGACTTTCGTATGGAACAATTTTTTGAATAATTTTTTTCTTCATCATTTTGAAGAGTGTGCGTTAATTATATTAAGATACCTGATATCGGCTGCGCTTACCTGTGGTGTTCTCAGCGCCGAGTGCAATCAACGCGTGCATTGTCTTGCTATCAATGCGTCGCTTTTGCGCGGCCGCTGCCGCAGTTGCCGTCGTAGAGGACGCTGCTGCTGACTGTGTTGCCTCGGCTGTTGGCGGCTGAGCCGTTGTCACTTTCTGTGCGGACTTTTGCTGCTGTGTGGTTATCATGGGTTTATCTGGCTTGAATGAAACATGGAGCTTCTTGTGTGGCGAAGTAGCGCTGGTTGGTGAACCTGTTGCTGCTGCGGCTGGTGCCGGTGAGGCACGTTTAACAGCGTTCGCTGCTTTATCGACCGGACTGTTGGGCATTATTTTCAGTTTGATATTCTTGTGTCCCTTCACAATGTGTGGATATTGACGCAACACTTCGGCTATGATTTTAGTATGATTCAGCTTCGTGTTGGACGAATCCTTGACAATAATCGTGGGTGTTTGGCTCGGGGAATCCTGCTTGAGTATGATGGTTGTTGTGCCATGTTCCATTTGTGTCTGGGTGCCGGATTGTTGAACCTGTTGCTGGGTTTGCTGTTGTTGTTTCGATGTCGATGGCTGTGGCGGCATATCATCATCATCATCGTCACCGGTGTGCACGTCATCGTACAGCATCATGTTGTCATATTCGGGATCGCCATGGTCACCATATTCGGCGGCAATTTGTTTGCGCATGCGCTGCTGTTCTGCAAACTCCTTGACCTCCTCCAAACTTGGTTTCTTTGACGGTGGCGATAACAGGCTGGTCTGTGCCGGTCTCTTGTTATTGTTGTAACCCTTGCGGAGCTGCTCAAATGGCGAGGTGGGCTCCTGTTTGACAAACGTGGTCGTCGACGCTGACTCCATATACTGTGCGCGATTGCTAATGCCGCCGGTGCGCAGTATTGTGGGTGTATTCACGCCACGTGTCTGTTGCGCATTCGTACGCACTGTGTTGCTGTTACCTGGTATGGCACCAATACGATTTTGTGGTGTGGATACACGTTGCTGTGCCGCCATGGCATTGCCGCTGGGTACCATAGGGCGACGTCGTATACCCTTCGGACTGGGTGGCTGTCAACATTAAAGAACATGTTAGTTATGGATTTTAGAAAATTTCTTGATTAACAACTCTCACCCTTTGCTGGCGATTCACATTCTCCATGGTGCGACGATGGGCCTCTAGCAGCTTCAGCAATACGGTCATGTTCATCTCTTTGGCGGTGCGCAACAGTTTGCCATACATTTTAAGCTCAAACTCCAGTGTGCCCGTGTACATAAAATTGACAATAGGCACCACAACATCCGCTTGAAATTCTGCCGGCATTATGAGTGCGTCGTCAATTATTTCGCAAGTCTGCTCCAGTACATTGAAATAATCGGTGCAAGCGCTTAAGACCAGCCGATGGACCTTCAGTTGTGAATTGTCCCGAAACTGTAGCGTTAAATCGCAATAGTCCGTTTTATTGAAGAAATTCTGGAGCTTCTGCAGAAAGAAGACGCCCCAGTTGTCAACTTTCACGGACTTCACTTCACCCATATTGTTAGTTTCTCTTTCAAATAAAATGCTGTATTTTTGAAACGCGGCCTCCCCGTCGCGATGTCGTCGTCGTCTTCGGTTGTCGTTGTTTGGCTTTTCTAGCGTGAGGCTGGCGCAACTGTACTCCGTTGGGAGCAGGAAATTTCAATTTAGGACACGATTGCAACACAGCGTAGTTAAATGGAATATAAAAAACACAAGAAAACCATATTTAATCAAATGAATTAATATTATTGTTTAGTTCTTGCACAACTAAAACGCGCTCTACTGGCGTCGATTGATTTTCAACAAACATTAACTGCCCGTGGCGCGGCAATGCAGCTCCGATATGTTTGTGTATGTATGTGTGCGAATGCTAGAGATGGGTGTATGTCACTTGGGCACGAAACTTACAACTAAAAAAATCGCATTTAACATTTTCCATTTTACGACTTTTCGAATTAACAAAAATAACAAATTATATACTTTGCATAAGTTAAACTATTTTCGATAGTTTTTTTTTTTTAAATGCTTTATTTATATATGTTTTCGTGTGTTTTGCTCACGGATGTCACGCTCTCAACTCTAGTATGTATGCCACATATATATGCTTCTGATGTGTATGTGAAATGCAATGCACAATGCGCCTTGCTTGCACACATTCAACACAAACTGCTTTAATTACCTATGCAATGGCTTTTATTCTTGAAATGTGGTGATATATTTCTATTTAACAAATTGGCGCTAGATTCTGTTGATTTTTCACACACAAAACGTTTATTTGCAGACACAATCGTTATCGCAAGGCTCTACAATATCGTCATTATGCAAATTGTACTTTGGAATGCATGATCAAAATTTGCACAAGTATATTTTAGTTTTTTTTTAATTATTTACGTATTGAACATACATTGATTTTTTTATTGCACACTGTTTTTACCGGACAAATTTGTAATTTTTTCCGTCAAACAGAAAAAGATGGCGTCAGAGTGACCTTATTGAAAATCCGCACTTCTCACCACCGCCACACAACCGATAGTTTCCCAACAATCGATAGCAAATTATTGTTTAACCAAGAATATAAATATTCAGTGATAAGTTTATGATAATTTTACTATCTTAAACGTATTAAATTTATTCTGGTTATCTAGCATTGCTAACCCATGATGATGTACATATTGAAAGTAAATTACTCTCTACTTTGAAAAACTATCAAGGCGCCAAAACGCAGCATGTGCTCTGTAAACGCAATCGATAACAAACGGCTGCCATCAAGGTAGCAAAAACAAACTTGCGCGTAGAAATACATATAACTTTTTTAATTTATTTTAATTAAACATAAGTAAAATGAGTGCGCGGCATAGAGGCAAATCCAGGCGCGGGGCGGGTGCAAGCTCATATCGGAACGTTAAATCAAATCACAACTGCGAACGCAGTTTCGCCCAACAGGCCAACGAACTTTCCAAAGGTAATGCCACCGATAGCGACAGTTCCGAATCCGATTCGTCTGGTGACAACTTGGAGGGACTGGGTCAGCCTCCAGATTTTGCAGTAGCCATGTGGGATCTAAATCACTGTGATCCGAAAAAGTGTTCTGGCAGGAAGCTGGCACGTCTTGGACTTATTTCCAATTTGCGTTTGGGTCAAAAGTTTCCAGGACTCGTCCTCTCACCGATCGGTCAGTTGTGTGTTAGTCCACAGGATCGCGAAATCGTCAATGCTTCTGGGGTGGCTGTCATAGACTGTTCCTGGGCCAAGCTGGACGAGACACCGTTTAATAGAATGCGCAGTCCCCATCCCCGCCTGTTGCCATTCCTGGTGGCGGCAAATCCAATAAACTATGGAAAACCCTGCAAGTTAAGCTGTGTCGAGGCAATAGCAGCAACTCTCCATATATGTGGCTTTACTAAAGAGGCACGTTGGTTTATGGGCAAATTCTCCTGGGGTCATGCGTTTTTGGAGCTCAACGAGAAACTGCTCAATGCGTATGCGGCGTGCAAATGCAGCGATGAGATTTTGAAGGTGCAAAATGAATATCTGGAGGCGGAGCAAAAAGAGCGCGATAAGCCAAGGGATCTGAAGGAGTTCTATCCCACAAGTAGCAGCAGCAGTAGCGAGAGTGCAGATGAAAACGAGCAGCAAAACTAGAATAATTTAGTTTTTACAAGAGGCCAAGAAGATGATTTTTTTGTTTATGCAAATTCCCTATGGATGATTTTTATTATATATTACAAGCCAGTTGTGCAAAGCAACTCTCAAATTAAAGTCTAGAAGCAGCAAACATTTGCAATTCAAATAAGAGCTGCTTGAGTTATGTATATGCCGGGTTTTATTGATGCATCTACTGCGCATTACGCACGTATTCCGGATCAACATTGATAAAGTTTGTCATATTGAAGTACATTGCGCTATTCTTCACCAAAAACTTGAGAAAGTCATGCAGATGGGCTAACAGCGTTTGCATAGCCGGCTGATCGAGCGCCGAATAGCTCAGCATTGAACCAAGTCGCACAAACAGGCGCAACAAATGAAAGGATCCATACAGTTCGGACAGGGGCGTATCTGGATGCTTTTGCATTATGTCTGCATATTGGGTGCGCTCAAATTTGTACAGTAGCTGCGACCCGAGCATCACATTGAAGTACTCGATGATGCCGTCAAGCACATCGTTAATGGCCACCTCTTTGCTAGCACTGGTCGACTTCACCGACTTTTTGTGCGCCAAATACTGGTCAGCTATCTGCTGTACTGTCACCTTGGCGGGCAGTTCCAATAGCTTGTGTTCACGCACAACCGCATACCAGTCGTCGGTAAGATAATGCTTAAGCTCATCTGGTATTTTGATTTTCACCTCTAGCTTTGCCGTGTACGTCTCCTCGCTCTCCACACATGGCGCATCTGTCGTGGCAACAGCAGCAGTTGCAACTGTTGTTGACGCTGTCGTTGGCTGCTGCTGTGGCTGTGCTGCGGTTGTGCTTGCATCTTGTCCATTACCGGTTAAGGATGAACGCTGGTCGCTGTTGCTATTTTGTGAGCTCATGCGTTTGGCTTTAGGCGGTGCCGGCGTAGCGACCTCATCTTCAGTGTGGTCCGCCGCCGATGTATCATCTTTTTTGTCTCCGCCTGCAGTACTGGGCGTGCTCGGCCGTACTGCTGCTGTGACAGATTGTGTGGATTTCCGATTACTTCGACTAGTCGTGGTCGTGGCTGTGCTGCTGCTTGTGGCGGTATTGTTGCTGCTATTGCTAGTTTCGTTCTTAGCCGTGGATGGTGCAGCCACCGTGGGTGTGCCGGCAGTGTTGCTGCTGGTGCCAGTTGCCGGCAAAGATGTGTTGCCCTCTTTGGAGGGCGTCGACGCACGAGATTCATTGCCAACTTGCTCCATTTTCTTGGCTTTTGCACTGCCTGGCATGTAGGGAAACGCACTCCATTGTGAGCATTCAATTAAAACAGCATTTAAGTGCAGTACATACCTTTCTTGTTGTCCTTCTTTGAGCGTTCACCATACACTCGGGCGAGTTCTTTTTGGCGCTTAACGTTATCCTCATTGTATTTTAGCACACGACTCTCTGGTACCCACTCGTCCCAGCTAAGTTTCGAAATAAAATATAGTTTAAATAAATAAAACAATTTCCATATTAGGCACGATTACTTTTTGCTCCAGCCCGCATAGTGTATGTAATATTCAACCGGCGAACTTTCGGGTTTTGTTTTGAGTACTTTGGCTTCGTAGATAAGCGGCCCGTGGAAACATAGCACACGTTCCCCTATAAGATACATTAATAGATAAAAAAAAGTTTTGCTGCAAATGTGAGACGGGGTGTTACCATCTGCAAATATTGTAGCTGCATCAGATGGTGTCCAGCTATCCATTTTTACGGGTTTAACTTCTCCCATTTTTTGGTTGAAAATATTTGCCAAAGCGTCGCAGCTGATTTGATCAGGTTGGCAGCCCTGATATATGTACCTACATATTCCGCCGATTATTCAGGGCTACAAAAGGCTATTCTGCCAATAGTCATATGCAATTTAATATGAAGATATTTATTTATTTACAATAAAGCTAAAGCCTATATCACATATGTTTCATAATAATTATTTGGCCGCAGATAAAGCCGCTAGCTCTTCCTCTTCCCAAGGCCGTGGACCTCGCTTGTTTGACCAATTGTCAATGTCGATGCCTTTAACCTTATCATATTCCGTTTCGAGAGTTACTTCTTGACGTTTCTTCATACTCACGCCGTATTTCTTCATTTCTTCCGGCGAGACAGGTTGCATTTTGGAGTACTGATATCTGCAAGCAACAAATACGTCAAGTGCATGTAAGTTCCAAATGAGATTACCTTTCTTACCTTAGATTAGAAAACTGTTGCAGTCCAAATGAGCCGGCTACCATCATAATTAGAAAGGGTATACCATATTTAAATGACTTTCGTTTGGCGTAATAATTTAGTTTTTGTGTAAGTGACATTTTTGTGTTATTGTTATGAAATGATAATACAAAAACCAGGCCAGACCAGGGCTGGCAATATGAGTCAGATATGTGTGTGTGCAGTCTATCGATAAATTTGATCGGTTTCAGCGCGATAAGTTATAAGTTTGGCGGTCTTTGAGTTTTAATTTGACTGCTTTCAAATTACAAAGAAAATGTTGCTTGAATTTGTGTAAAAATAGCGCATTTTAAACATTCTTACGCCCTTGATGCCAATCAAATGAGTCGTGTGCACTGCCAAATTGTTCAGCTAGATGCGAATAATTTCTAATTCGCAATTGTTTTCCGGCTAACAATAAATGTCACTCTGTTTTGCTGTTTATTTACATACGATTTGGCGTTAAGTTCAAGGTCTGGTACGCTTGTTACTGCAAATATGTATGTATAGCTGTGTAATTTACAAATAATTGACAGTGACGTTGTTCTAAGAGCGCCAAAAAGTTTCTCACATGCACACCACGACATTTGATATGGAACAATCGGCGCTGTGTCTGTGGCTCACCTTGGCCGTTATGTAGCGACCAGGCAAGGCAAGTGGCTCGTCGCAAAGATTTCCTTTTAGTACCAAAGCTCAACCAGTTCGGGTTCGAGTTCAAGTCATTTACACAAGGAGCTACAACAACAACAACAACAACAAACTCCGGCGACAATTGAGTCATCAATCGCACCGGCGCACAGCGGGACGTCGACAAGAGGAGCGCCACTGAGACTGGGCTGGTCCGCTGGATTGACCCGCCTGCCAGCCCCCTCCCCCCGTATCAGCGACTGCACAAACGGTCTGAGATTATTTTTCATTTTCTGCTGTACCCTACCTGCTGCAGCATCAAGTTTTCGCCTAGGCCTAACGACAAAGTCTCTATAATTTTTGTTCAATTTTCACCAAATATGGTTGCAATTTTGCTAACAAGATATTGCACTTGTTTGAGTCGCAGCTGAAAGACAAACTTGTTCATGTACACATTTTTCTAGAACATATTGGAATTATGAAAAGTCCGTTGTGCTTCATGTTCGTTACAAATGGCCGTGATTTGATTTTTATACCCTGCATCCATTGAAAATGGGTAAAAAGGCAGAAGGAAGCATCTCCGACCACATAAAGTATATATATTCTTGATCAGCATCAACAGCCGAGTCGATCTAGCCATGCCCGTCTGCAAGGATCTCAGAACCTATTGGAGCTAGAAACTTGCAATTTTGACTGTAGGTCCTCCTAATGCCCGCGCAGATCGAGTTTGTTTCCGATATTCGATAACTTGCCCCGTTTCCAAGTAATCGATATCGAAATCCTGTGTTTTGAGCAATTTCGGCAAATAATATGAGCTAGAGTCACCAAACTTGACAGAATAGTATATATATCTCAAGTATCTTTCCTTTTATACCTATCGCCTGTCGGAAGAAGAGGGTTCAGGGTATCCCCTAGTCGGTAGCTCCCGACTAGAACCTCTTACTTGTTCACGGCCTTTCATCAGCTCACAAAATACACATAATGGCATTTGGGTTTGTTTTTGCCAAAACTTTTGAATGAAATGGATTGCGTCATTGTGTGGGTGTTGCTCGGATTTAAATATACATTTCTAATGTGCCCCCATTGCTAAAGCAGAGTTTTCTCCAAAAGAAAATCTAGACGCAACTGACCAAATAGGTATTGAAAATGTATGCTTTGTTTTTGCTTCATTTAAGACAGTAGAGGGAAAATTATATAATATACTATTAGACATAAACTATGTTAATCTTTGAGATAAAACGAATGCAAGGTCAATTTTATGAACTTAAAAAACGTATTTAACAAAAGAAAATGTGTATAGATTTGATAGACAACCTGTGTAAAGTATTAAATTTCTGAAATATTCTTTTTTATTAAATATAAAATAAAGTTACATTTCTTATTCCTCTTCCATGTTGAGATTTTACATTATAAAAGAAAAAGCTTTAAAGCAGAAAACATTATTATTTGATAAAATAAAAAGAAATTATAATAGAGTATTGGAGACTTTTAGAATTAAAAAGTATTCCTTTGGTTAATTCAAGTTATGTTTTCCGAATTCATTTAATTTAAACTAAGCCAAGTTTTCAGAAAATTTCGTTCAGATAATAATAAATAATAATAAAATATAAATAAAAAATATCATTAAAAAGTAATGTCTTATCATATTGTACTATCATATTTAATTAATGAGCTGTGCGTGCTAAACAGTAAAATTTTGTATCTTTAAGATTATATATCTGCAACTGCATATCTGATGTTTTTCACGTTCTGCGCCAGATGTGACTCATGACTGACATTTCTTAATTGTTCTATGCAATTGTGTTAATTGTGTTAACTAAAAATATACTTGAATTTGTTGCGACTAAAAAATATATGCTCTCCGTTTGTAGACAATGGAAAATCTATAAAAAAAATATGCACAGTAGCAAAAAAAAAATAAAAAACAAAAATTATATGTAAGAATGTGATTTTGTTTTTTGGCATATCAATAACTGAAATTTAAAAATAGCTGCCAAAATATGAAAGGAACAAAACAAGAAAGTCAAATCAAATAAAATAAAGATACATACACGCACACATAAAAAAAAACACAGAAAATACTGGCACATAAAGCTTTAAAAAAAAAAAAAATACGGGGAAATTTTGAAATTCTTTATTGAAATTCTTTGCGCCTAAAACCAATACAAGCGCAGGCAATAACACACACTCACACACACATAAGTAACAGGTGAAAGAGGCAAAAGTCGAATGAAGAGAGCGAAGGAATTTTGTTGTTGCTGTCTTTTTGGTTCTTTCTTTTCTTAATTTGTGTGCGTGTGCGTGTGTGTGAGTGTGTCGGGCTCTCGTGCCTGTGCAGAAAATTGAGAGCCCGCCCGTCTGCGGCGGCAAAATGCAGTTTGAAAATACAAATTTGAGCGGCCAGCGATTTGTGTTGAGCATGCAAAACGCACGCGAGCTGCTGAGCTGCTGAGCGAGGCGGCTTCGCGTTGCTTTGCCCAAAAGTATCTGTCAGACACTTGAGTGCTCTCTCACACACACACACACAAACACACACGCGCGCGCGCACACGGACGGCCGCGGCGCACGCACACAAGCGCAAACAGCTTGAAATCGAAAAACGGCGGGCATCGAACGTCAGTATATTGAATAAATATTTTCAGTTGAACATCACAATCCGTTCAAGTCGCGGATAACTCCGAATAAAAGTTTTGTAAGTAAAAGGAACAAATTAAAAAAAATCACACAATTTCCTAAGTCAATTTTATTTAATAAATCTTTCGCTGTGCTGCAGCTAATTTACTATTTAAAAAAAAAACCAAGTGCCAAGAGTTTTCTTTTGAAAAATTAACAAGGACATTCCCGAAAGTATATTACATAATCGTTCAATCAACCAAAAAAAAAAAAAAAACAAAAAACAAAAATGCAAGTAACAAATAAATCAACTAATCAAAGTGCTGTGCAGTATTCAGAGAATAAAACCGCAAACATTTCAAAAACTATTCAAAATATTTAGAACGATTCGGTTCGTAAAGCCAAATTGAGGTTAAGCTTAACTTTGGCAATAAGCTAGATTATAATGCAAACATTATTATGAATATTAAAGCCAATGTCTTTGACCATATTCATTGTTTGCAGCCAAACCGCAAGTTGCCTTCTAGAATTTCAACTAAATGCATTGCGTGAGATATATAAATAAATAAATATATAGTCAATCGACTTTTCGGTCGCAACATTTTCTCGCAGCTCAATTGTTGGGGCAGGACAGGATCATCCCCAATAAAATTTAGCATATTACCCAGATAATTAATCGCATTCTAAAAACAAATATTATTCAAAAAAAAGTAGAAAGGGTATGAAAGAGTATCTAGAAGAAAGTTCGGATATTCCTGAATCTAACTACATGCTGTAGAAAAATGTTTGAAAATATTTGAAAATATTCGAAAGTATTCAGAATATTTCGCTGCCATGTAATTCGATACGCAAAGACCGTTGCCAGCGTTCAAATCTATCTAAAGGCAAGCGTAGGCGAAATGCTTGAGATTTTCGTGAAAAGCTTTTCACACTTTATATTAAGTAATATCCCATATCGGACAGCTATTGGGAAATATTCAACAGATGCCAGGCTATATTTAGAACGAGAGAACGATCTACAAAAGCTCTCATAAGCTTTCAGTGTTGCCAGGCTTGTTCAAAAATACACAAAAATAGACCAAAAAAAAATATATATATATATATATGTATATATATATGTACATACATATATATATGTTTTAAAAATAGCCGAGCGAGCATATTGTATGTATAACTAGCACAGTTTCTGTTTTTTCATGGATAAGTTGTAGAATTTTGGTTGAATTTCTAGTTATTAGAACACAGCCGTTTAGTTGCCAGGTTTGTGTATAGTATCAAATATTCAACAAAAAAAAAAATATATATATATATATACGTATATTTTTGGAAATAAAGAAATTTGTATTAACATAAACTAGTTTTGATCCGATGTGAATGAGTTTTAGCACAAAATACTTGCTAACAACAGAATTTCGAAATATTCGAAATCATTTACAAGCTTCAATTATTTCTAAGATTTTTCAATTCGGTTGACTTAAAGTATCTCAGAGACCTTTTGTGAAGAACAAAATATTGGAGTTTTTATTTGGCCTTTAGGCTCATTTGTATATGTATGTCATTGTCATTCTTTATGTCAACTGATTTTCTGCCGAATAAACAAATATAATTCATTGTGTCACCTCGTTCGATATATATTTATAAACGACATACACAACATATATACATATGTGTATGTATATGCATATATACAATTCTGCCTCGATTGCAGTTTTTTTTTATTTAGAATTCAATTTTTGTTGGAACCTGGAACCTGCCTTCGCAGGCCAGCACATCCCCTCCCAATCCCTTCGAGTAGCTGGAATGTAAGCAAATGTTAAGCTAAAAATAAACTCAGATGTACGAAATATTACTATATATTATGAGAAGCCATAACGCCAGGGGCGCAGCTGACTCAATTTGTTTGGCATTCCGATTTATGACAAATTTATATGTTGGCCGGGAATAATTCGCAGGGCTGGCCCCGCAGCCCACTTCAGAGATCTCTTGAATGTGAGTCAGCCAGGTGACAAAAACTGTATTCCCCGCCTTATCAACTTGACACCTATTCGCAGTCAGAGAACAGCAAGAGAATCGAGAGAGACAGAAGAGAGAGCCTTTTGCTCTTGTTCTTAATCCATGTCGCAAATTTTTAGAGTTCGGTTAAGAGCTCAACGGAAATTTTTTTAAGCTATTTACTTTTTAAGACAAATTGAAAATTAAGCGCGAGTATATTATGCTGATTTAATTTAATTATTAATATAGGCTGCGTTCGACTAGCAGATACTCTGCTCTTCAATGGTCTAGATCCTTTTATTCTACATTTTTTTTTCTGTTTCTATTTAAAGGCGTATCAAATATTTTCAAAATTTAAAGAATAAAACGAGAAAGTCGGCATATTTTCGCCACGACGAAGATTTAATACCCTTGTAGACATTCGCCTTTTGCAGATATGTGAGAATAGTGAATAGCCCATAAAAGAAGAGAAAAGAATATTTTTCCATATAAGAACCTACTTTTCGACCGATTATTCCTGTGCCAGCATTTAACATATATATAGGGAGGATGGTAAAAATAAATAATAAAAATAAAGTCCGAATTTGAAACAAAAAATCTTAATAAACAAAAAAGTTTTCTATACCAAAACCTTCTTTTCGACCGATCGTTCCTATGGCAGCGATATAATATAGTAGACCGATGTTGTTAGGATTTCGCATATATATGAGTAGCATGGAAAAACTAATTAATGCCGAGTTTGGTAAAGATATCTTGAAAAACAAAAAAGTTTTTCATACAACTTAATTTTCGACCGATCTTTTCTATGGCAGCTATATGATATAGTGGTCCGATGTTCATGAGATTTTCGCGTATATGTAGCATAGGGAAAATAAATGCCGAGTTTAGTCAACATATCTTGAGAAACAGAAAACTTTTTCAAAGCTGGTTTTGGCGACCTTTTCATATTATAAAGATTTGTTTGGCTAAGGAAAAAAGTTTGCCTTATTAAACTTATGGAAGCTTTATGATATAGCGGCTCGATTCTTCCGATTCTGACATATGTACTGGCAGAAAGTGGGATCTATGCATGGTTCCAAGACGATAGCTTCAAACTGAGAGACTAGTTCCCATAGAAACAGACGGACGGACAGACGGACGGATGAATATCTATAGAATATTTAATGAATCTAGAATATATATAAATATATATCGCCCATGTGTTACACATTTAATGACAAAATTATAGTATCCTTTAAAATAGTTTAAGAACTGATTTGAAATTTATAATTGCCCGTTGTACAGAAAATATTGCAAGGCGAAGATTCATGTAGAATTCATTAATTGAATCTCTAGCCAAAATTGGCATCTACCAAATATGGTTAGAAAACTTCAATGTTATTTATGCTTGGAACTGAGTCACAAAGAGTCCAAAAATTTATTAATTTTTAATCAAAACATTTTTTAAAAAAAATATGATTCGATTCGGTTCGGGTTTTTAGTTCGGCTATTGTCGGAGAATTATATTTGTTTTAAGGTTCGGATTATTGTAAAAAGTAAATTTCCAGACTTCATGGATTAAAAGTAAATTATCTTAGATACATAGATACAGACTCTGAGAAGGACTTGCTGGACTTAAAATATGTCCAGGTTCTGCAAGTTTTTCTGTTCAAAAGAAATATATTTTTCTTAATCTCTTGGATATATTTGCGGAACAGCCTATAATAAGATTCTTTGACATACTATTCTATTCTATTCTATTCTATTCCATTCTATTATATTATATTCTTTTATATTCTATTCTATTCTATTCCATTCCATTCTATTATATTATATTCTATTATATACTATTCTACTCTCTTAAAAACTAAAAAGCCTTCTGAGTTTCTTGTCTTAGAGCAAATTAGTATATAGAAATTCTAACGTGACTTTGGGAAAGAAATCGTGACAAATACATTAAAGTAGACATTTACTTCAGTCCATTTGACTTGAACAATTTATAGAGGCTCATTTAATCAGTCCAGAATTCTTAGAGCTTCATCTCGTAAGAGTCCATAACTCTCCGGATCTCGACGCTGTCAGCTCAAGTCTTGACTCGCTTTCCAATAACATATCCATTCTCCGATTATATCCTAATGTTTCGGCGCACAAGTCTGATTTTAATATATTTAGCTGGCGTCTTGTTGTTGTTCTTATTGTTGTTCAGTTTTCTGGTCAATCATCTCACAGTAAATCATTTAACGCTATGGTCCGCGGGAACGTACATCACGTTTTTCAACAATTTGTTTTGTCCCCAAAACGAGATACAAGCCCAGAATGGGAACTGTTTCGGATGAGCTATACGAAGTATGGCCCGCACTTAGTTATGCAGCGCACAATCTTATTGGCGAGACTGGAGGCATTTCTAATTGGAGAGCTACCAAAAATTGTGTCAAACTCTGCTCGACGATCTCGAAGTGTAGTTTGGCTGAAAATATCATGCAATTAAAATGTTAACTTTCTTTCGCTAGATAAAACGCAAAGAAAACTTATCTAGCGCGGATTATCGCACAAAATTTTTATTTACTTTATTGATATGGATAACACTTGTTTTCATTTTCATTTTCATTTCCATTTCCATTTGGATTTTCCATTTCAGTGTCTTTCGAGTGTGTAGCAGTAAAACAAAAAGCCAGCCACCATGGATGCCATCAAGAAGAAGATGCAAGCGATGAAAGTCGACAAGGATGGAGCATTGGAACGTGCTCTCGTCTGCGAACAGGAGGCACGCGATGCCAACACCCGCGCCGAGAAGGTAAGCAACCAACCATGCAACATGTGGCACAGCGCCAAAGCAAACACAGCGAGAAAGAAGGCATTCGGCAAGCCGAAGATATAATACCCTTGCAGAGCCAACCTTTTCATAATTTTGTCATAGTGCTTTGTCCGTATCTAAGAAGCGCAGGGAAAATAGTTAATGCTGAGTATGGTTAAAATATGGGGAGCATAGTATGACCTATAAATTCGGAGTTTGGTCAAGATATCTAGAAAAACAAAAAAGTTTTTCATACAAGAACCTACTTTGCGATCGATCGTTCCTATGGCAGCTATATGATATAGTAGTCCGATGTTGTTAGGATTTTGCAAATATATGGGGAGCATAGTAAAACAAATAAATGCCGAGTTTGGTCAAGATATCTTGATAAACCAAAAAGTTTTTCATACAAGAACCTACTTTGCGATCGATCGTTCCTATGGCAGCTATACGATATAGTGGTCCGATCTTAATAGGATTTTGCAGATATATGATAGGCCTAGTAAAACAAATAAATGCCGAGTTTGGTTAATATATCTTGATAAACAAAAAAGTTTTTCATATAAGAAACTACTTTGCGATCGATCGTTCCTATGGCAGCTATATGATATAGTAGTCCGATCTTAATAGGATTTTGCATATATATGAGGCGCAAAGTAAAACTAATAAATGCCGAGTTTGGTCAAGATATCTTGATAAACAAAAAAGTTTTTCATACAAGAACCTACTTTGCGACCGATCGTTCCTATGGCAGCTATATGATATAGTGGTCCGATGTTGTTAGGATTTTGCATATATACGATAGGCCTAGTAAAACAAATAAATGCCGAGTTTGGTCAAGATATCTTGATAAGCAAAAAAGTTTTCACACAACAACTTTACTTTCGACCGATCGTTCCTATGGCAGCTATATGATATAGTGGTCCGATCCAGCTGGTTCCGACATATGCATTGCATGCAAGAGAAAGAGGGACTTCTGCAAATTTTCATGAAGATAGCTTTAAAACTGGAAGACTAGACTAGAGACGGACAGACGGACATGGCTAGATCGACTCGGCTGTTGATACTGATCATGAATATATATACTTTATGGGAACGGAGATGTCTCCTTCTATGCGTTACACATTTCACGACAAAATTGTAATACCCTCTGCAAGGGTATATAAACACGCACCACGCACTAAACTAAAGACGTCTATTTGTAATAACAACAAAACAATAAGAAGAATAATTATTAACGCCTGTTAAATTGTTAACAAATGCATTTTGATAGCCATGCATTAGCCTGTTTATAACTGAATAATAATCATGCTCGATTTCTTTGTTTTTTTTTTTGTTTGACTGTAGGCCGAGGAGGAGGCTCGCCAGCTGCAAAAGAAGATCCAGACCGTTGAAAACGAATTGGATCAGACCCAGGAAGCGCTCACCCTTGTCACTGGCAAGCTGGAGGAGAAGAACAAGGCCCTGCAGAATGTGAGTCCAATTTATTTCAATTCCATTCTATATACACAAATTAGATTAGTGTTAAGTTAGATCTAAAAGTCAGAGGCGCTCAGAAAGTTAGAAAAACAATAATTATTCACGAAATTAGACGCCTTTAGCTTTGAACTGATCCCAAGATATAAATCATATTCCTGGAGCTAGTTTTGAACTATTCTTATGACAGTTATGTATCATATTCCATATTGGCAAACTATTTAAGATCTTAACTCTGAAGCACACAGAAAAGATTTATAATTTAATGCGAACCTATTTGAAAGTCTGGAATCAATTTTAGCACATTTAAAATGCTTAAATTCAATAATTTAAACTTAAAATATTCATGGAAAATTACAAGAATTTTATATAATATAATATAGCATATTTATACAATGACCAGACCTATTAAAAAATAATCTATGCATTTTAGAATATTAGCAGAAAACTGGAAGCTTTCAATATTTATAATTCTAATTAAATATGGCCATAGAGTTCGAAACTTATAAAAACCCGAATTTTCCATTGTTTTATCATAATTATATTAAAATTCTTGAGCATTCATTTTAAATGAAGATATTTATCTGACAGAATACAAACAAAAAATCTTTGCATTTAAAAATATCTAATTATATGTTAACTAGGTCAATAGATGCCTTTAGAATATTTTTTAAGAATTCCTAAGTATTAAAGTATTACTAGATATATATTCTGAATGGGCATTGTTTCATGGCGAACCATTTGTCATTAGTCATTAGTCATTAGCTATGATATAGGAATCCAGACAAAAGCAAGAAATACACTTGAAATCAATGCTAGAATAAGATTTATACAAACATATATCCATACATATATGTATAATATACTATATAAACGGTTTGGTGACAGCGAATTGGAGCCGGGTCCGGAAATTTGTGGCATCTGGTTGCCGTCAGTAATTTCACGGGAATTTTACGAGCTGATGTTAATTTGTTGGCACGTCGAATGTTTGGGGCAATGCGTTTTGTATGTTTGTGCTTTTAAATGCCATAAAAATTTCATAGATTTCAAATAAAAATGAGTATTCAAACAAAAATAAAAAATAAAACGCCACGCACACGAATATTTTTTGACGTTGGCAACGCTTTCGTTGCGCGCTATTTTTAAATTCGTGTATGCAGCGCGTGAAAATAGTTTTGAACTGGTGCGAAAGAGACGCACAGAGAGTGCTGCATGTGCGCGCGCGCGCGCGTATGTGTGTGTGTGTGTGTGGTGAGATCAAATAACGCAAAAGCAAAGCCAACTGAGATATTTTTTTTTCTTTTCTATTTCTTTTTCGTTGTTTTTGTTCGCTTTGCTTTGGCTTTGCCAAAATATTCGCTCGCAAAAGTGTTGTTTTCCTTTTGTACAATGAATATTGAAATAGCCGCACAGTATTTAGCAAATTTTTCTTCGTTTGTTCGGTGGCCGTACGCTGTCTAGTTGCGTTTCCAAATGAAAAATACGATTTTCATTTCATTTGATTTGGCTTTTGATTGGTACGTTCTGTCGTGCGATATCCGAAAGTATTTCAAGGACATTTCTTTTTTTTTAGTTTGCCAATTGGCATCGTTTCAAAAAAGACAAAAAAAAATGTCTAGTGTCCACAGGTAACCAGCATACCAACTGTATAAGTAAATAAATGCTTATCAGACAACATAAATTCAAAAGATTTGACAAATTATTTTCAGTCGTGGCGTAGACATATTTTTATCAATAAACTTTTGCTGTTAGCCCTACCCAGCCCCTATCTCTAAAATAAATAATTATGATGATGAGATACAAACGACTCCGCTGAGTAATATGCGCAAATATGATAAAAGAAGAGAGAACAGAACGGCAATTAAATCAAATAGTAACACAAATGAAAATTACAGGAAAAAATGAAATGAGTAAAGAGCGACCACTCTCTCAACGGATAGAGGCATAGGGAAAGAGGGAGAGGGAGAGAGGGAGAGAGAGCGAGAGAGCTGAAGAGAGCGAGCAAGCACTTTAGTGTGTGTGGGCGTTGGGGCTGACAGTGCCAGATGCTCCTTTCCCCTCCCACAACGAACGCACTGCAACACTAATACATGCACACAAATGCTTGTGCATAATGCTGACTCACTCGCACATGTGCCACACGACTGCCGCTGCCGCTTGGCAGGGGGCGCTGGCGCTGCCCCAACAACAACAGCAACAGCAACAACAACACAATTAGATCTGCCATCAGTTTGTCCGTCCGGCGCAAGAGAGCGCACGCCGAGCTGAGCGCATGGCCACGGCAAGAAATTATCGCAAAACACTTTCAAGTACAACGCCAAAGCAAGCAGCAAGCAGCAAACAACCGCCGGAGGGGCCGAACAACCAGCAATCGAGCCGAGCCGCCGCACGCCGCATAATTCTAATAAATTCAATAATAATTCAAATTAATTCAATAATACCATCAATTCTAATTCAATAGAATAGAAAACACTATTTTTATTTAATTAGCTTTAAATAAAATTTTAGTGATTTTCAATTACATAAATTCAATTACAACAGCAACAACAACAACAACAACAACACAAACAACAACAATTGACGTCCATACAAAAACGTGTAGCGGAAGTTGGCCAAATACAAAATTTTCCTTTGCTCATTTCAATGCGCGACTGAAATTTGAAAAAAGCGAATGAAAAAAACTGTATTAAATCATCAATAAAAATAGAAAAAGACTCAAGCTAACGGTACTATGAGCACAGCTGTTTGAGCAGAAGCAACAACAACAAGAGCTAAACAGCACGCACCAAATCACAAACAACAACAACAACAATCAAAATAGCCGTAACATATAATTAATATGTACGAAAAAACATTAACAATAGGAACTGCAAAAGTTAATAATGCATATGAGTGGCAAAAAGTGAGTTACGGCAAAAATCAAGCAGCGGCGGTGGCATTAACAACAGCTAAAACCAAGCAAAAGCAACAAAAGCCCCAGCACAGCAATAAAAAAACATTAGCGAACAGTGCGAAAAATGCAACAGAAACACAAATAAAACATTTAAAACCGGCAAAAACAGCACCAATAGCAGCAACAACAACAACAACAACAACATTAACGTCTTCTTTTAAGCCGGCAACGCAAACGCCGCTAATCAAAAAATACGTTGGCAACGCGGCACGTCGTCAAACGCTTGCGCACCAAATAAAGCGCGCACACCGCCATCTATTGACAAGCGGCGGCAACGATAAGCAGCCACTAAAGCAACAGCGTAATAATAAACAAACATGTACATTAAATTGCATAGTGTAGAATGCAAAGCATATTGTTGTTGCTTACGCACAAATATGCTTTACATTCTATGCAACGTAAGCCAAACGCGTGCACAAGGCAAATGTATGCGAAATGTGCAATTGCAATTGCCTTGTGCACTTGTCTGGTCACACTTTTACGCTATCGATATTGATATATTGCAAATCAGCTGATTTGCACGATATTTTAATTGAAAGTATCGATATCGATAAGTAGTAATATCAACAATTCCATATAAAGCAGGTAGCAGCGCAGCTGCTGCAGGACAGCAGACAAAAACAACAAAACAGCAGCAGCAACAGCAGCGCAATAAACGCATAATAAATGCAAATAAACAGTTCCATAGCCACAAAAGTGATAATCAAAAGCATAAGCAAAAAAAGCAACAACAAAGCAAGCGTGGCAACAGCGGCCACAAAGCGGCCGACGGCAACAAATCAGAGCTCTCATCGCGCTGGTGCTCCATCGAGGAGCAGCTAAATGTGCTAGATAATCTCCTCCACTACGATGAGCAGGCGGAACTTTATTTAGCACAACTCTACCACAATTATCAACAAGTCCAGCACTCGACTGTTGGGGACAGTGATTCGGAGACTTCGGACAACTGGAGCTGGAGTGACTACGACCTAGACATGTCACATAACAACAACAGTGTCGACGACGACGCCCTGTCCAGCACCAGCGGTGCGGGCAGCCACAGCACCAACAATTCCAATACTTCGCCGCTGGTGCCGTCCTCTCTTAAGCGGCGCGGTCATCAGCATCATCCACGTTTTGCGGGTACACGGCGTCCCAATGTACCCAACGTTCAAGAAATACTGGCGGCACTCTATCGCGGCGACTCCAAGGGTGTGCTGTCCAATCTGCGCGGCGAGACGCAGCCGCAGCCAGAAGCAGACTTGGAGGCTGAGCAGCCCTCCACTGTGGTTAGCCGCAGTACACTCAGCCTGCCGCTGAGCGAATCGGTGACGAACTCTTTGGGCAGCAACAGCCCCACCCCGACCGATGAGAGCAGCATGCTGGACGAGACAGGCACAACGCCAGCAACCACAAAGAGCGCAGCAGCCGAACCGGAGCCGCTGCCTGCCACTGTCAAAAAGAAGAAGAAGCGCGACAAAGGCGACAAGGAGAAAACGGAGCGCAAGAAGAAAGCCTCATCGTCATCTGGTGGCAAACGTGAGCGCAGTAAACGCCAGGGCGGCAGCGGCGGCGTCATGGACGTCAGCAGCGACAGCATTGCCACAGATCTCAGTGCGGGCGCCATTGATGAGGGCATTGTGCTGAACACCGAGGATGAGGATACACAGGCGCAGGAATGGTCCAAGCTGCGCTGCACCAGCGAAGCGGCCGAGATTGTCGCCGAACGGGAGGCGCGTCGCAACAAAGGACGCTGCGCCGATTATCCGGGCCTGGCATTCGGGCGCTCCATCTTTAGCTCCGACACAATGATGAAGTTCAACATCATTCGCAATGAGCTGCACAACATCATGAATACGCAGCTGAAGCGGGTAATTAGCGGTGCGGGAAGGGGGCACTAATTCATATACATATACACATGTATTTTCACTAATCATATTTATATTTCTTTCTCTTCAAGCAGCCTTTGTTGTCGCCCCTCGGCAAGCGTTTTAGCCTCAAGACAAAAGATTATAATACAAAGAGCAAAACATAAGTTTGGTTAGGTTCACAGTGAATTTTGTCTACTCAATCTATGAATGTTCCAATTTTGTTCTGTCTTGTGCTCTTTTTCGCACACACACACACACACACACATGTATATATAAGTTTTGTACATTTGTATTTGTGTGCATTGCAAAGCGATTACGTCGCCGTCGCCGTCTTCGCTTTGCTTTCTTTGCCGCTCACCGAATTCTGTTTCTGCTTTAACCCTTCGATGGCCCACCAAGTCGTTTGTCATTGCAATTGTTTTCAACTAGTGTAAATCTTGACCCCATTGTCGCATACAAACATATGCATATTGTACGTTGGCTTAATCGCTTGACAACTATCGTGAAGGTTTTTCTTTCTACACACACACTCGCACGCACATATGCTTTTCCATTGCTCAGCGCAAAAGTATTTCAACTGTTTATTCAGCTAAAAACAAAAACATTAATATTTACTTAATTGCAGGCAATTGTTTAATTAGTTACGCAATTGCGCGCTCTGTATTAGTTGGCACATTGTTTGACCGGTTAACGGTAACTCGTGAGCACCTGTTGCTCTCTCAGCGTGGGTGTCACCAGCTCTTTCTGCCGCTCTTTGCCTCTCTCTCTCTCTATCTGTGGCGGCGCCCGAAAAGGCAGCAGATAAAAAAACAGACTTAATATTACAACTGCTACAATTATCTGTGTTTATACACACCCCCATACACACAAACACACAGAATTGTTTTAGCTGTAGGACTCCATAAAAAGCAACAGTTGGCTTACAGCAGCTGAATACTGAATACTAAAAAAAAATTTAATACGTTTTCTGCCCAAAAACGTATTTCTTTTTAAACTTGGCTCGCCAATTTGACGCGCACCACTCAATTATTATTTATATTAAATTAAATTTATTCTCGGTGTGCACACACACACACACACACACGCAGACACGTTCTCTACGTGTTCTCACAGCCGCTGCAAAACGCCAATGACCTTCGTGCGACGAGTGTGTACCCCCCACTTTGGTAGTGTGTGCACATTTGTGTGGCACTGACGTTTACTTTTAATTTCTTTTCAATGCCGAACTCTGTCCAAAAATGGGCAGGCGTGCTTATTTTAATTGGAATTGACCATTGGCAATCGTCGTTTGTATTATCAGCAATTATGTCATTTGCCAAATACAAATTGTCTCTCCACTTGTTGCGCGCGCCGTCTATCGTTATCGATATCGAGCTTTGCACAATCGCCAAATGTCACAGACTAGGACCACATCCGAACGCAAAACACCAGCAGCAGCAGCAACAACAACAAAAACAACAACAACCTGCTGCAAACACACAACACGGCATCGCACCGACGACTGATTAGTCATTTGTGCTGCTCCTGGTTGCGTGTTGATAAGCCTGATAGAGCACCGGCATTATATGCTGTATTATACAATTATCTTGTTTGTTGGCAGGGGTAGGTGCTGGATGGGGAGGTTTCACATAAACGCACACACACACACACACACACACACAGATATTGATGACAGGTCGCTTACTCATTTCTACTGACATATGGGCAATTGGTTAGCCGTCTTTGTCGCTCGGAATTTTGCATAATATTATTTGCATTGGAGAAATAAGGCAAAAATCTCAAATATTTCTTCACTAATTAATGCAAACAACAACAAACATGTAGACTGAATTTTTAGCGGCTTTAACAGGTTTTCCAGCGGGAAAGCGGCATATACACACTGGCTAGCGCACTCGCACTCACACACATGTACATATGAACAACACGACACATAGGCGAGGCACTGCCAGACTGGAAAGTCGCACACACACTGACAGCAGTCGTCTCTCTCGCACAACGTACAAACCACCACCGCCGCTTTATAGACATGAGCATGCAAAGTGTTTCAGCGGTTCATTTCCAGTTACGTACTCACAAATGCCAGTCGCAGACTCGCGTCGTTTTATCGTCTTCGTTTCTCGTGTGTGTGCGTGTAGTTTCTGTGCAGCTTACTGCTATTAAATATCAATATTGAAATAATTTAAACATTTATTTATAATTCAACTATAAATGTGTATCAAGTGCGCCAGAATCTAATCGGCCCTTCACACAAAATCCAAAAAGAAAAAAAACGGCGACAAGCAGTAACAACGAAGCAAACCAGTAAAAGAAGAAAAAGCAGTAGAAGAGAAAGAAGAAAAAAAACCGGTGGTTAGCGCATACTCTTGTCTGTGTCGTCGCTTCGTTCGGTCATTCGTTCTACTACGTGCGTGTGTTGGTGTTTCACAGTTTGTAAATTAAATATAATTTTTGGTGCTGCCATATAGAAAGAAATTTGTATTTTAATAAATACATAAAAAGCGGGCAAAAGCCAATATAAGTGTGCTTCAGTGCCAACTGCCAATCGCCAAGAAATCGGCCAAAAAGCGTATCTCATCTGCCTCTGCCGCCTGCCAACACAAAGTCCAAGTGTAAACACTTACCAAACACCCACAAGCCCAAGTACAAGTAAAAGCACAAAAATGACGACCAGCATTCCACAAGGTACACTTTTGGATGTACTCAAGAAGAAAATGCGTCAGACCAAAGAAGAAATGGAAAAGTATAAAGATGAATGCGAGGAATTTCACAAGCGCCTACAGCTTGAAGTTGTCCGACGCGAAGAAGTAAGCAACTGGATATTTAATACAAATTTCAATTCAGTCAAAATTATGTGTTTGTTGCTACTTTTGGTATATAAATTTTGCATAAGAACCAAACCATGGCTCAAGATTAGTCCAGCGCAAGCATTTCTGAGCAGTGCCAACGTTTCCAATGCAAATACATGCGCACCTACACAGATACTGTGCGACACACAAATACGAATACAAGTTCACTGACAGACTGTCACAGACCTACGCTCACACTCTTTACGCGCTCTTGCGCTCTCTCCGTCGCTCTCTTTTTCGTCTCTCTCGCCACATTTGTGTTGTTTTGTTCCTCCATGGTTTTCCTGTCTATTGGAATATCTTTTGTTAAAAGATTTCAATTTGCTATATATATTTATATATATATGCGTTTGTGTTACTTTTTAGTTTTCGTACATTCTAAACTCTTGTTATCTGTGTGACTAAATTCATTCACCTTTCAAAATCTATGCTCGTTGTCTTATCGAAACGGGGCACAAACATACTTACATAGCATTCTACATTAGCATATCTTGTATGCCTCAAAACACAGAAGACGGAATCTACAGAATGATATGTTTTGTCGCTGAGAAAGCACACGAAATAACAAAAAATAAAGAAGCGAAACCGGCTCTTCTATTCAGTTCAAAGCCATAGAGTTTAGCTAGCGGTGTTCTAAATTCGATTAATTATGATTTTTAAGCCATGGCCAGCAATAAATGGCCTCTTAACGTTTACGTTTCTATGTGTGTGCTTGTGATGATGAATTTTTGGGCACAAGCCCCCATGCAAACGCTTCTAGATGCGCTTAATTCGAATCTAATTAGACAATTGCGCGAGCGAACCAAGGGCTGTAAATAATTTTGTATGTTTGTGTGTATATATCTAGGCATATCTGTGTGTGAAATCACAGTTTGCACTGCAATGACAACATTGTTGACGTCATTTTTTACTTTTTTTTTTTTACGAAGTTGGTAACAGGCCCTAAGACTTAAATTGTAGAATAGTTGTAGAGAAATATTTCAATAACAGAAATTTACAATGCTTTTTAAAATGTAACGGCACACCCCAAATTTGAAATTCGTTTCCATTATCCACATTCTCATTTCGTAGTTCATTGTGTTTGTGTCTGTCATCTGTGGCCCGTTAGTTGTTAGTTTTTGCGCTCATTTTTCCACGCTTTTGTCAAGTGATTGACGTTTAGTTCAACCCCTTCTCCTTTCAGTTGTACAAAAGCTAAAACAAAACAAAATGTGCTTTGTTGTTATATATTTTTTTAGACAATGTTTTCAATGTCATTTGCGTGGTCCCAGCAGCGTTCATTCTCCCTCTCCCCCTACACTCTCTTCGCTGCGCATCGTCTTTCCTCTTGCTGTTGTTGTCATGCAATTGAACACTGATAATTTCAATGCCTCATTGTGACAAATTGGTTTTGATTTGTTGCCTTTTAGGCACACACTCTCTCGCTCTCTCTTTCTCTTCTGTTAGAGTATTTCGTAATGAAATGTCAGACAGTGCGAGATTACAACACATACACATGTCAGTAGCTATACACGAAAGCTGACTGATATGAAACGTTAGCATATTTTATGCTTGAGAGATCGCTACTTTTACGCTTTACAAGTTGGAAGTTGTCTTTGTGTTATTATGGCTTATTTTTCGGTTCATAATTAAAAATGCATCATATACAACATTTAAACACACCCTACGCACTCGAACGTAGCCGCTCGTCTTTCTGTTTTTGTTGTATTATGTTTTTTTTTTGTTGCCACGGCAACTTGAGTCAAATGAAAAAAAAAAAAAATTCAAGGTGTGTGTGACTAAGCCGTCAACAATTTTTTGGTACAATTTCTTACCCATGCAGCTTTTGCATACTCATGGTTTTTATTATTTGTTGTTTTGTTTCTTTCATTGTGCATTTTGCCGGCAATTTTTTATTAATTTCGCCTTTACCCCTCCCCGAAACTTGTTCTGTTTAGCTTTGCAATGTATGTTAGAGTAGCGCTAAAAAAAACGCTTAATCTTCAATACGTTTTGTTAATGAGTTCAAAGCAAAGACGAAAAATTGCCTAGTTCCATCTCTGTCCCACACACACATTTAACGTACAGCGACTCCCGCTATTTTTAAACGAAACGAAACTCAAGCTGAGTATTTTATTTTTATTTATTTTTTGGCATTTTTTTTTTGCTGTTGCTTCATCAACGGTTTTGTTGTGTGACTTTCGTATGTGTTTTGGAAAGCTGCGCTGCTCCCCCTATACGAAATGCTTTTTATCGTTAAACTTACGCTACATACGTGTGTGTGTGTGTGTGAGTGTGCGCTTTGTATGCTGCCTGCCTATCGACTGTTTGGACGATGACGTAAGCCAAAGCGGCGGCGCGGTCGGTTTTGGTTCCAATTCATAATCAGACGATACTTTTACGAAGCGCGTTCTAAGCGTCACTCATACAGTATATGAACATATCCATATATATGTATATGTATGTGTTTACTGCAATGCAATGCAAAATTGGCAATATAGCCATCTCGCGCCGAGTACACCGGGACTGGACTGCCTTGTCCAATTGTAGCCGCTTTTGGTCAAAGCCGTTTTTAGCCATTTTTAGCCATTTTTGGGCGTGTGCTGTGCTGTGCTGTGTGCTGCACAAACATTTAATTCATTTACGCTTTTCAGCATTTTTCATTCTTTCTCTCTCGCTCTCGTACTCTATAAAAGGCAATCGCATCTCGCATGCGGCGGCGTCAATGTCAAATATTTTCCGTTCTTTAATGGGCATATGCTTTATGCTGCGTGTTCTGTTTTATTTGAAAATACTGTTGCTGGGAAAAACTGGCTGTACAAATTGTTTTCATTTTTGGCAAGGTTGTTTTCAAACGCGCTGACGTCATGCGTGTGGCTCGATTAGCTGTTGCCTATTTTTCGGGGTTGCCAGCATGACAACAAGTGTAATCGATGTTCGTCGTGGTGGCATCCCTCTTCCCCCCCCCCCCCCTAAAACGCCCAAAACTTTATTGTTTAACTGTTATCGATAGCACACGCAAGCAAACATTTTGTTGCCAGGTTTAGGGCGTTGACGCTGGCTACCTTGCTTAATTAACTGGCTAAAATGCTTGCTCTGATGAACGGTGCGACAAAAAGGTGGAAGGAAAAAAGAAGAAAACTCTAATTTCAGATGGAACTCAAGCTGCGGTCGAAAACAGTTAAATTTCAATATATGTATAAATATCGAGATAGTTTCTTTTATGGGAGAGAGCGCAAATATCAGGGACAAACATTTTTATACCAAAAGTAGCAAATATAAACCAAAAAAATTTCAGTGTATTTCATGCTTTAGTTACTAAGTTCTTAAGCTATTATAAGTATTTACTTAGTTTTTAAGTTCGTTTGTACGCGCTTGCTATATTGTCTTGTTCGTTCTTGTCGAACATCGAATATTTGTTTTATAGGCCGAATCTGAGGTCCTTGCATTGAACCGTCGCATTCAATTGCTCGAAGAAGACTTGGAACGCTCTGAGGAGCGTCTGGGTTCCGCCACAGCCAAGCTGTCGGAAGCCTCTCAGGCCGCCGATGAGAGCGAACGGTTAGTACAAATTTCTATTTATTTATTTTTAATCATAAAATTGTCAAATTGTATACATAATTAATTAATTAATTAGTCTACAGCCTATATAAGCAAACTTAAGTATCAAGTTCAAGTTCTACCTACGGTATATGTATATTTAAAATGCCCTTTTATAATTGCTTTTGAAATTTAGGATACGAAAAGTGCTTGAAAATCGTACAAATATGGAAGATGACAAAGTAGCTCTATTGGAGAACCAATTAGCGCAAGCAAAATTAATTGCAGAAGAAGCTGATAAGAAATATGAAGAGGTATAATTATCTTATTGCTTTTAACTCGAGAACTCTCTACGTTAGGGTATTAGGGTTAATAGGGTTATCTTCTCGTCGTTTTCTTTTCATTCGTTCTATTCTTTGAGGTTAGGTGCGTCGAAATTACCGTTACTAATTAGGTTGTGGGTTAAACACTGCGCTCTCTTACAAACTCCAAACATATATAATATTCGTAGGGTATGTTTAAGATCTCTTAACGATTCTTGTAAACAGCTTTTAGCTCTTAAGCCCAACGTCGACCGCAGCCAACAACAACAACAACAACTGTGGATTCATGGAATATATTGTATATAAATATTGTAAACTTAGTTAATATTTACGTATACACATATTGTTATTTGAATATGGCATGTGTCTAGCTTTAAATAGTAGTGTCTTAGTAACTCCCTGTTTAAATACCTATGTCTTGTATGTGAAAAAAGCTAAAACATTGCCTTGTGCTTTATATCTGTGTAGAGAAAACAGATTTACAATTTTACACTTACCTCCAAACGGCTGGAGCCATATTTTCGTTAAAACTTGTAAACTATGCATTAGAGAGAACAAATTACAATATTTTTCCAACTACATAATAGTTTTGAAACTCTACACAATATTTTTGAAACATTACATAAAAAAAAAACGTCTTCACGTAATTCCATAAATATACGAAAATCTCCATTTATACAAAAACTCTACATATTACATCATTTTGAAACTCTACAAAATAGATAACTGTCGAGCAATTTCAAGCTAAAAGGAACTCGTAAAAGTATTATATAAAAAAAAAAAATAAGCACACAAAGCATTGTTTCAGCTATTCGTACCTTTGTACTATTTGTATTTAATTATTTTATTCACTGAACTGTAAAACTCAACAAGCAACAATCAATTCTTGTTTCTTTTGCAAAATTCTCTAAATCTTGATCTGTACTATGGAACACCACTAAAAAAAAAAAACCAAAACCAAAAAAATCGTATCAAAACTTTATCTTTCAACATAATTCTTGTTCGAAACTGTGTCTACCTCTGTGTACAACTGCGCATCCATGTGTTTGTCATAATCTACAACAACAAAAACAACAACAACTCGACACTTTCTACACCGATGTGGATATGGATGACGTCGAACGATTCACCTGATTTGGGGCTGTACCAAAAATAATTGAAATGACAAATCATCGATATAACAACTTGGTCACTGTCTTCTATGGGCATGGTCGTAACGTGATCAACCTGTAATATATCAAATATATACATATATATATGTATATGTATATGTATAGTGCTCGCAAGATTCTTGAGAATCGCGCCCTTGCCGATGAAGAACGCATGGACGCTCTTGAGAATCAGCTGAAGGAGGCGCGTTTCCTTGCTGAGGAGGCTGACAAGAAATACGATGAGGTGCAGCTAAATACCAATTTCATAAACTTAAGCAACAATAACAACAGTAACAGTAACAGTAACAGCAAACCATGTCACCCAAACACAACAAACACAACAACAATAACAACCAACAACAACAATAACAATGCAACTAGTGCTGCTGCTGCTGTTGGTGAAGCTTCAACATTATCCTCCACAACACCATCAACACCAACAACACACAGCGAACACAACAACAATAATGAACACAAACCTAATGATAC
Source organism: Drosophila borealis (assembly GCA_035045885.1). Taxonomy (NCBI): domain Eukaryota; kingdom Metazoa; phylum Arthropoda; class Insecta; order Diptera; family Drosophilidae; genus Drosophila; species Drosophila borealis. The sequence goes on from JAWNOR010000113.1 coordinate 1,475,323, forward strand.
TTGATCCCGTCTCCGATTTCTATGCCAACAAGCAAGTTGTATTCAACTTTGGTCTTAATTGAGCCTAAAATAGAATTTGGCACAGGAATCGGCGGCTGAAAACAGGTGCTGATATTCTAAAACTTGTGCTTAAATCAATGACAAAGATGATGTTAATGATGATGATAATGATGTTAATGATATTGATGATGATTAAATGATGTTGATAAAAGTGCAGCTATAGCTATAGAAAAGCTGGCATGCCGCTGCCTTAGCCGCCCGTTAAACGATATACTTATCTATATATACAAATGCTATATACATATAAAAATATAAAAAAAAAAAGAGAAAATTAATTAACTGTATTAGTCGATCCATTGTATTTATGTATATATATATATATGTATATATATATAAATATGTGTGCTGAATATGAAATTTTTTGGAATGTTATGTCTGAACAAATATGTGTGTCTTTCGTAAAAAAACAAAAACAATAATAAATATATAGAGCGTTATGTAAAGTAAATGTTAAGCGATATCCAATACAAATTGTTAATGTACTCAAAATGTGCTGGCAAGCAATGAAATAACGATTGATAAAAATATGTAAACATATCCCAATTGGTTTAACAGATTGCAAATCATTTTCAAATGGCCCTTTACATATATATTTTGTTTCTATTGTATATTTGATATGTCCAAATTTGGTTGGGTTTATATTTGAATTTTGATGTAAAAATTATGAATGGGAATTGTGTAAAGCGTAAGCCGATTCTAAAACAAGTCCACAAATATTGCATACAAAGCAAATATGTAACACATATTAACATTTAATTGAATTATAACATTTTTGCAATAAAGTTAACAACGAAAAACTATTTATAAACATTTAATTCTGATACGTTGGAGTTGTGCAGCAATTTGTTTTCCACTCGAAGCTGTTGTACATTTTTAAAGAGCGCATATTTAGGTTTCATTCAGGATTCATTTCATTCAAAAACAGAACATATTTATAGGTTGCGTATAAAGAAATGAAATGATATGACCTGAACCTGGCAATACAATAATCATGTAATGAAAGTCTAGGAACAGTCCTCAGATGCAAAAGTTAACAGAACAATCTTGATAAAGTTTGGAAAATTTTTATTTATATTCCCAGGAAATGTTTTGATTTATAGCTCTGGCTTAGCTTAACTTTTTTTTTTATATAATCTGTTGGCAACACGATTTGCCTTGTACCTCAATTTATTGTGTTAGCACTTTTTTTTTTCTTTTCTGTTTTTTGCCCCAACCTGGTGCTTACGTGTTCCGTACGTCAATCATATCGGCTAAATGGAGGCTATTGATAAACTGCGAGAAACGATAAGCAAACGCGCCTGCCTATCTATCAACTATATATATGTATATATGGCAAATACATAAATTTTGAACGGAAAGTAAAGGAGAACAGGAGAAATACAATTTGCGAGTTGACTGATAAGCGCGCGCCCGCGATTCCCTCTTCGAGAGCGAAATGGAAACTTGGAATGGAGCGTGTTGCATGGCCCGTTAATTTTTATATTTAGCGTTGGCCATCGTGACATAAGCAGCTGGGCAAAAAATGAAAAGAAAAAAAAAACACACACACACAACACAACAACAGAGAAAAGAGTGTTGCAAAACTCCTCGATGATGAATCAAATATTTGCTTGACCCAGGCAAACGACACTCACAAGTACGAATACATGAGTAAGTCAGGCCTCTGCTTGGCTCTGACTCATACGACTCATTCCACGGCTGCGTACGACTCTCTTTGAGGAGGTTGCTTCCAGGTTTTTGCGATGCGTCGCCTGAAACCTGAACCTGTGCTGAATGTTATTTATGAAACCTTCGCAATGCGTTCCTTTTTAAATGATTGTATTCAGCGGCGTTTCGACGCTTTTGCATATGGCTCGGAACAGGAAATTCAGTTTTGGTTGGCGTGTAATTAAAAATCTACAAAAGCAGCGCTTCTCGCATATCAAAATACACAGAGAGTCGCTAGCTGCGGCGCCAGCTACCAATTTGGCAAGGCTAATTTCCTCAAGCCGCCGCTCTCGATTTTGGATAAATTCATTTAACTTGTTAACCACACATCGAACTTTAAAAGTTCTAATCGCGCTTGTTAGTCATACTATATATTGTTGCTTAGTCAATATTACTAGAACATCTCTTTTCGTAAAAGTCACGATTTCCTGAAAGAAGCTACATATATTTTCGTACTGTTCACAGAGAAGCCAAAGTAATTCCATAAACGAATCTAATATCCGTTTTAAAAGATAGTTACTATAAACAGCAAAAGTAATTAGTAATTAGTTTTTTGAGGCTATAATTACATTAAATTCTTGCGCTCCATAATGTACAACTGCAGCAAAGGGAAAACACAATTCCATCGCGTTGTTTTTTGGCCTATAATTAACTAGTCTTAAGCACCCGTGCAAATTGAGTACATTACCAAGTTAAGGATAGCTTTAAATACTTAAGACACAACGATAAGAAGCACAAGTTATCAGACACCAAAATAAACAACAACAAAATACTCACAAAATACACGCGAAACTAACAAATAATTTCACAATTATTCGATTGTTTACTACCAAAAAAAAAAAAAAAAAAATTAAAAAAATCCTTTCATACTGAAAACATAACCTGCATATTTTTCATCTAGCCAAATGTTAATACTAAATTCGTGTAAGATAAATTGACATCCAAATTTTAACGCATTTTCTATGTTCTTTGTGTATATTCAAAAACGACGACGATTGTTAAATTATGTATAAAAAAATCAACAAATGAAATCCCATACATGCATATAAATATATAAAAATGAAAGGTTGCCCGTAAATTGGCCATGGTTGAAGCTGATTTGGAGCGTGCCGAAGAACGTGCCGAACAGGGTGAAAAGTACGTGAACAAATTATTTTGAAATTTCAGTTAAATGTTGCGCCAAAGCTTCCGAAATTAAACAAACAGTGTGGCCATAGTTATATAAGTTTGTTTTTTGCAGCGCTGTTAACTAACAGGTTAACCCTATGTTAAAAAAATGTTTAAAAAAATACCAACGCAACCTAACCTTATTTTTGTTCAAAGTGCATTTTTGCATAGTTTTAGTTTATTATTATTATTGTTTATTTTTTCGTTTTCGTTTTCCTTAGCTAGCTAGCTTGGCATATACTTTTTAAAAATTGGTAAAAAATGTGAATATTTCTATAAATTAATGAATGTGTGTGTGTGTAACGCGCATGTTTTCTAGTTTAGAAATAATTTATGCAAAAAGTTCATCATATGCACAACATATTCACATTTTCGGCCAATTGCAATTGTCAGCATAATTAACGATTAACTAATGAAAATACCCTTTCTTATATGCGCTCAATGCCTAACCCAAAATGCGATACCTACCTGTTGCCGTGTTTGTTGCTATGTCTGTGTTATCTAATAACCCGCCTGCCTGTTTATGCCCCGCCCGCTCGCCCCGACTGCTGTTAACGCCTGGCAACGCCTCGCCCCAAGGTGGCCAGAAAATTAGTGCTCATGGAACAGGACCTGGAGCGTTCCGAGGAAAAGGTTGAGCTTAGCGAAAGGTTTGTCCTGCCTTTTCTGCCTTCAAATACTAACTGCACTTGACTTAAGTTCAATTTTGAACGCCAGCCCAATTTGACAATATGTTTATTTATATTTTGCATAGTGTTGAAAAATATACATATATAAAAAAAAAAATTTAAAATTGCCCGCGGGCAAAGAAAACGCAAAGAAAAAGTGAAATCGCATCAGAGTGAAATGTTGTCGAGTCCAACAATTGTTGTTATTATTAATTTTTTTTGTATTTTTATTTTTTTACTCGAAATATTTGGCAGACCTTCGTCTGTTTTTGTCCGTCATGATTTGGCTGTTGCCCATTTTTTTCGACTCTTCTGTAGCCTCCAGACTCAAAGATTTGAAAGTAAAGTGTCAACTTTTTTTTAGTTTGTCTCTTCATTGTCTTTTGGCGTTGGCGATCAAAATTGCGTACAAAATGTTATTTAATGACCGCATGAAACGCGCTTTTTGTGTTCCCATGAGAAAAACAAAAATGAAAAACTATCGAAATCTATTTGTATAAAATATCCATCTAATGTGTGTTGTTTATTTTTGTGTATAGCAAAATTGTGGAGCTTGAGGAGGAGCTGCGCGTTGTCGGCAACAACCTGAAGTCCCTGGAGGTCTCTGAGGAGAAGGTCAGTACGAAATGTTGCCATTCATTGATCTGTTATCATTCTAGCAACATTTAATCAAACTATTTGACATCATTAAAATCTATATATTATTATTATATTATTTACTCTTACATTACAACAAAATTATATATGTATGCCCCTACAAATCCCATAAACAACAACAACAACAACAATAAATAGGCCAACCAACGTGAGGAAGAGTACAAGAACCAAATCAAGACCCTGAACACTCGTCTAAAGGAGGTAGATACCAACAACAACAACAACAACAAATAACTCAAGCAATTTGCAAAAGGAGTTTCCCAGAGCTGTGGAAATGCAATCAAAACCAACCAGCGATATTTCTGCTACATTCTGTTTTATATATAATTGTTGTTGTTTATGTTTTCTTTTCTTTTCCTTATTTTTCTTTATTGAGCGCACATGACCGCTCAAAGGGCCATCAAAAGCCACTGTACAACACTGGTCGCTGCGCGTGCAATCATATAAAATGTCTACCGACAGTGCAGCTTTTTTATGCCCGCCCTTAAATATGTTTATTCTGATATGTTTACTAATCGTTATTTATTTTCTATTTTATTTTCATATTTTGTTAACACGCTCCGCTTTAATGTTGCTGATAAACCAATTATTTTTGTTTATATTCCTTTGATATATTACTCAAAAATAATTTGTGCACTGGATTTTTTGATCAACACACACCAAAAAAAAAAAAAAAAACGGCTTCAAACTTGCTCCTCCACACCCACCACCGCCCCCCTCTGCCACGCCTCAAATTGTGCATGCGCCAACAATTTATGCAATTTATGTTTTGCCTAACCCAAACATTTATGTAACAACCAATACAACCAACGACCACAAAATAAACAAATTAGGCTACACAAAAAGAGGAAACCTTTGAAACGCAAATCAAAGTTTTGGATCATTCCTTGAAAGAGGTATATGCACAATTGTATACTATATATATTCTACAGTATTTGTAAGCGTACGCGGTTGAAGATTAATATTTGTGGTCTCTGGTGTTGGTAAATCCATTAATTTTAATCATTTTTTTTTATTTTTTGCAAAACTAAAAAAGAAAATATTAAATTGCACAAATCGTTATTCTCAATTTTAAATTAATTGTACATAGTCGTCACGACAAATTCGTTATTCGTTATTCGACATTTGATATTTTCTTTTTAACACAAACAAAAAAAAAAACACATAAAACTAAACTAAAATAGAAAAAAAGGCGCAATTGCCCAAACGTCTTGAGAAAAGATACAACAAATAAATAAATGAGCAGAGATTGCAATGTATATCAATAGCGTGCATCATGGCAAGTATTTATATTTGGGACGTGTGTGTGTACATTACTTGAAAATTGAAAACAACTTTTTGTGCATTTATTGCAAATGAACCAAAACTGACGTTTTACAACACTGCTCCATTATGGACAGCTCAGTAGCAACTGTACCCAAACATTTTCAAACCACATTAATTGTGATTGTTAAATGCAAAACGACTTGAAAAATAATGAATTAATTATAGAAGATTCGGTAGATATTTTATTGCCAAAGCACAAACACACACACGCACACACCGCACACAAACACGCACACCGTACACAATAATGATGATGATGATGATGATGATAATGATGTTTGTCCTAAGCACTGTTATTGATATACCAAATATTTGTTGTATATTTCTCGACGTCTAGGCACGCGAAAATCAAAAAATTGTTGAACAGGAGCTCATACAGTTCAAATTAAATGTAGAAACTGTAAGTCGCCGCAGCCTACAGTACTCCTTTTTTTTTAAATTAAAATTCTGCTGATGTTTAAAAAAAAGACGAAATAATTTTAACAGCATTTCGAATTGGCGGCCATTTTCAATTTGTTTTAAATTTTGTCTTTCATGCAGTGACTGCGTAGCGTCGTACAGAAATAGTTGTAGTTAATATATTATCTACACTCCCGTAATATTATTTAATTTGTCAAATTTAGGTTTTGTCTAAACAAAAACTCCCTCAAAAAAAAAAGTGTCTACAAGTTTGTAAGCATATTGATTAAGTGATCAAAATTGTGTTATATTAATTGTTATGCTGTTTATTGAATGTTATTATCTATTATCTATATCACACATTCATTATATAAAATATTTAATTTAATCTACATACACTAATACTCATTTGTCATTGAAATTATATACTTACCGCTGGTTTTGGTAGCAAATGTTGGGAAGCTTCTTTTAAGTATATTAAGCGTAACGTTTTTCAATTCTATTGAAATGCAAAGAATGTAGCATTGCGCTTTACAACACTGGCGTTTCAACAGAATTCGAATGCTAATCAACATGAACAGTGCGCGTGCTTAACAGCTTGTGAAAGTTTTATTGTTCATGTTGGTTATATTTTTGTCGCTACTTGTAACGAATTTGCGTAAATGAATTTTACTAATATAACATAATTTTACCTTCTATTTACCAACACTTAAAGGCTGAGGCACGCGCTGAATTCGCTGAACGTTCCGTTCAGAAGTTGCAGAAGGAAGTCGACAGGCTCGAAGGTATGTCTGTTAAAGAATATTTTCTTATTTCCCTAAGACTTTAAAAAGGCAAATTCGAAAGTGATAGCAAAAATAGATAGTACAAATTTGATTATATTTATATATTTGTAGCAGTATTTCAATTAATTGCAAATATACAAGCTGTAGTTATTTGAGCATTTTTATTTATTATTTAATAGAATACATTTTTCACATTTCTCTATATAGTATAATATATTTACATATTTATAAGTAGGTGCAAAATTAAGTTCCTTGCTCCAAACTGAAGTTCCTTATGTTAGTCCAGATTTAAATTTATTATTTTTATCTCTATACCAATTAATATATATTTTTGTGTTTATTTTTCATATGATTTTGTTCGTTGTTGTTCTTAACCGAAAAAAAAAACCAAAACAAAACAAATTACAACTTGTGTGCCGCTTGTACGCTCCCCGCCCGCCTCACCGCCTGCGAACCGCCAACGCCCTAATGTTTATTGTTTTTTTTTTATGCATGCCACGTGTTGCTGTTTTTGTTATTGTTTTAACGAAAACCACAAAAAAAAACACAAAAAAAACAGACGACTTGTTGAACGAACGAGCCAAGAACAAACTGCTGCAGGAGGAAATGGAATCCACTTTACATGACATACAGAACATGTAAACAAATAATTTGCTTATGTAAATTAACTAAACTGCCTGCTTTGACGTCAATACAGAAAACTGGCGCTTTCCATATTATAATAATAGAAACACCCACAGACACACATACACAAACACACACACACACACGCACACACACACACGCACACATTCTGAGACACACAGGACAACGCCAAGTGTCTTCCATGCAAAGAAAGAGTGAACGCCAATTTTGATAAACTCTAAAGGAAAACGTTAATTATTAAGCGGTAAACTCAAAGAAAAGCAGACAAGAAAGAAAAGAAAAACTATATCACCATAAAAAAGACAAAAAAAAAACAAATGACAAAAGAAAATTGTTCTCTTGTAGCAAACGCATTCCAAATTTACATATGTGTGCATATATGTGTGTATTACGCATACACTCATGCATACTTGCAAGCAGTGCAAGCTGTGGACTGCTTGGTCGCTGTCATTTGGAATGGCACAAAATGGCGGCACTTTTAACACTCGATGCTTTATTTAATACTGTTGCAATATTTTGTTTTAACATTTTCTTTCTTTCGTTTTCTTTGCTTTTTCTGCGCTTTCTTTTTGTTTTGATATTGATTGAAGAATAATTATAATACTAGATGACAAAAGACACAACTTGCAAATTAGTTTATGTGTAATTATTTATACAATTTGTATGTAAAGTAAAAAACGAAAAGATTTGTATTTTTGTCACCAGCTTAACTACTGTATTAATTATGCTAATATTTACATTGTTTATACAATTTAAACAAATCGTGTATGCAGAACGTTGTGTAATATTTGCTTATTTATAAGTTGCCACGCCTATTATTTAGACACAAATTCAAAGCAAATACAAATACATAAACAAATAAACAAAGACAACAAGTAAAAAAAAAAAAAAAATTACCCGCACACAGCGCACATCATTCCAATTTTAAGCATTCATAATTCGACAGTTCTTAACACCCTTCTATAAATGTATTTGAAATTAAAAAAGAAAAAGGAAAACCTATTTTCATATCGCTAACTGGCTGAAAATGTGTTCTTGCCCAGCTGAGCAAGTTCAAAAAAGGGAAATACGAGCCTAACATTAAATGTCATTATAACGAATGAAATGAAAAGCAAATTGATTTATTTACGATTTACATAAATTAATTATTTATATTTTTAATATATACATACATATATATTACATACTATACAAATACAATACCATGCTGCTGCAATTGCACAAATAAAGTATTTTTCAACATCAACTCTTTTACAAAGAAAAATAATCAAAATAAATAAATAACAAATAGACGTTCTACTACTAACCCAAGGATTTAGTGTTTCCGCCCAACGTTCTCCCAGTTATTGTGAAAATTGTTTACCCACGATCGGCTACTTGGATTCCAGAGTTAACTAGCCATAACAAGAGCTGCCAATATTTGCACTAATCCAATTTTTTACTTCTTAATAACACTGACTAACTAAATGAACCGACCACTAAACCAACGCCAACAGACGAGATGATCAACGAGAAAGAGCATTATGCAATCATTAACGATAGCTTGGACTTTACGTTTGTCGAGCTGATGGGCATGCCGCCCTTCTATAACGACCGCTACCCCAAGCCGCCCACGCCCGAGCTAACCGAAGAGGAGATCGCCGCCAAAGAGGCGGCACGCCGGGCAGCCGCCGCCAAGGAGGCTGCCAGGCTCGCCGGCGAAGAGGCGGCCACGGCTCCAGGCGAGGAGGGTCAAGCGATCGAAATCGCCGCAGTCGATGGAACTGCTGACACAGAAGCTGCCGCTGCCGTTGCCATTGTGGCGGAGCCAGTCAAAGAGCCAACGCCACCACCGCCGCCGCCCTTCGATTACAATATTGATCTGCCGCCCGAGGGCGCCGAAGTGCCATATGTAAAGAATTTCGAAGCAGGCGATGCGCCGCCGCCGCCAGCGGAGGGTGATGCAGCTGCTCCAGAGGGAGCTCCCGCTGAGGCAGCTCCTGCTGAGGGAGTTCCTGCTGAGGGAGCTCCCACTGAGGGAGCTCCCGCTGAGGGAGATCCTGCAGCGGCAGCTCCTGCTGAGGGAGATCCTGCAGCGGCAGCTCCCGCTGAGGCAGCTCCCGCTGCTGAAGCGCCGCCTGCTTAAAAAAATATTTCAATTGATTAATTCATGCAAATAGAAATAGATCAAAAGTGGGATCTCGTTATGGCTAAAACAAATGATGAATTGTGTTTTTTGCTCGTCAAATTCACTAACATAATCCCAGTTCACGAACAATCCCGCCCCCCGCCCAGTCCACCCCCCCCCGCCCCCAGCCTGTCCGCCGACTAAATCGTTGCTTTTTTTTATTTTTAGTTTTCTTAATTTGCGCTTTTGCTTCCTTTTCACACTTTCAATCTCCACGCCTCTCTCTCTCTCTCTCTCTCTCTATCTCTCGCTCTTTCTCCTGACTGCTTGCACTGCTCTCCCACTGCCACATAACGCATCGCGATCGCATTCGAAACATCTCAGACGACATAATCGTCGAAACAGAACGCTATTGCCTAATCGGCGACAGTCTCGACGAGGCGTTCCTGGACCTGATCAAGGGCCTCGAGCCGTTCTGGACGGTGCGCAATCCAAAGCCGCCCACACCCAAGCTGCCGACACCGACGCCCGAAGAATTGGCTGCCATGGAGGAGGCCAGAGCGGCAGCCGAGGCGGCTGCCGCCGCTGCTGCGGCTCTGGCTGGCGAGGAGGGCGTCGAAGGTGCTGTTCCCGCTGCCGTCACGGAGGCTGGAGTACCGGTGGCAAAGGAGCCGACACCGCCACCAAAGGAACCGACTCCACCTCCACCACCACCGCCGCCATTCGACTATAATATTGATTTGCCACCAGAGGGTGCTGAGGTGCCCTTCGTCAAGAACTATGAGCCACCACCACCCGGCTCTGAGCCGGAGCCAGCACCAGAGGCTGAAGCCGCCGCACCACCAGCTGAGGGAGCTGCACCGCCGGCTGAGGGAGCTGCGCCACCGGCTGAAGGAGCCGCGCCCGCGGCTGAAGGTGCAGCACCACCGGCTGAGGGAGCTGCTCCCGCGGCCGAAGGTGCCGCCCCGCCAGCTGAGGCTGCTGCGCCCGCGGCTGAAGCAGCTGCTCCACCAGCTGAGGCAGCAGCTGCACCACCAGCTGAGGCGGCCGCGCCAGCCGCCGAGGCCGAGGCGCCACCAGCCTAAATCAACGAATATCAATTGCTGCCCCTCCCCCGACCTAATTGATATGCTGCTCAAGACACACAACAGCTACAAAATGCTGCCCTGCTTTTATTTTTAATTTGATGCACGTTTTATGCAAATTATTAAACATTTTAACCGAAGCAATGCAAAAAAAAAGAAGAAACGCTGATTGTGCTTTTTTGTTGTGCTTGTTGCATTTCATTTTGATTTTGAATTTTAACAGCTAGCGGGCGCACTGCATTACCGACCAAACACGCTGCCGCTGACAAGCAGTGCAACTGCTGTCATTTTTATTTTATTTTTTATTTATGAGGTAAATATAATATTTAGTTTTATTTTATGTTTTGAGTGTCAGCTAAAGTGTCTTTCAATGTTTCGTGAGAGGTTTTTTATATAATTATTTGTAAACATTTTAATTGTATTTTAATTTTTATTAATTTATATTTTCTATATTTTTTTCTTTACTCCACCGTGTTCGATTTCGATTATGATTTGACAACATCGAACAGACGACCTTGTTTTGGAGAAGGAGCGCTACAAGGATATTGGCGACGATCTCGACACCGCCTTTGTCGAGCTCATCCTCAAGGAATAAGCGCTGCTCCATTGCCCGCCCCAAAGAGCCGCAGCAGAATCTATTCACACTTAACGCACATTTATCCTCACGTATTTCGTAGCATACTTGTAGGCGTCCTTTAGACGTATTTTGCTTGCAATTTGATTTTTGTGTGTGTAGCGTAGTGTCATGTGTGTAGATTTTGTGTAAAGCCTTTATTAAATTATATGTGACAATCGCATTGTGTATTTGTTTGACTCAACAATTTTATTTATCATTTGCAATAAACTAAAAAAACTATATAAATTTCTTGCGTATTTCATTATTTAACCGCTGCATTCGTAGACGAGGTCAGCAAAGGTAAGGAGAAGTACAAAACCATTGCCCAGGAACTGGAATATGCCGATCTCAACAGCTATTAGGCTAAACAACAACAACATAAGCAATAAGTTCAGCCTGAGATTTATAAATTGGAGTGCGAAGCCTCTCGATATTTAGCTACGAAACATTCTATTTAAGCATTCCAAGGAGATCTAAAACATTTATAATAAAGCAAATTTTTAGCAATAAAATATATATGTAAAATGGATGGATATATATGGAAGAAATGCTGATTAATTTTGAGTGAAAAAGAAAATACTGCCCGGGAAAATATTTAAGGCAAATCGAGCCATAGATCCTAAAAAGCAGACCTACATTTCCATTGTTCAAACTCTCTGAAACCCACCAGTAAATATCTAATAATGAAATACACCTTTTTGCCGCTTCAAATACACTCAATTTTTATCAAATATTCAATTATTTCATTTTGCTTGCCAACTAGATGAAAAATATATCTCTAATAAATTGACAATTTTCATGGCCTTTGTACGAAAATGCAAAATAAAAAATAAATACAAAAAAAAAAAAATTAAAATTAAAAAAAATGTACACACTTAGCTTTTGTAATTCTGAAACATACAAATTCAATATGTACAAGTATGTTTTAATAATACAATTTCTCAGTTAATAGGCGTTTATATTTTTATGATAAATAAATGGAAACAATTCTTTTGCATATAAAATACGCAAACAAATGTTTTTATTCAAATACTTGGAGAATCTGTTGACTAATTTAAGGATCAAGGAATTCATGAGTAAGAAATATTCAATAAACTTGGTTATAGTGTTGAATAATGGCATTTACAAGTGTTATTTAACGACTATTTGTATCTACTATAAATACATGATGCAACTGTGATTTGCCTCATTTTTCGAAAGTTGCGCTATACTGGAAAAGGTTTTTGTAATTCAAAATGGGTTCAACGATTTGTTGATTACTTCCAGAGTTTTTGGCTTAAATCGATTAACGTTTAAAGAAAAAAATTAATTAACTGGTTTTAAATAAAAATAATGCCTTTTTCATTGCAAATATAACTATTGAAGTTTGTTTTTGGCGACCTTTCTATTGTAAATATCTACGAAAATTAGACGATTTAGATTGATTGTAAAATAAAAAAAGGATTTTTGATACAAACAACTTGACCTTAAGCCAGCCCACAAACAAAAATATACATTTTTTAACAAATATTCAAACTTCTTTTCTTGTATCTGAAAGTAGGTATTTTTTCCAATTAATAGGGGGATGTTGGCGGTATCCAAATAGACAATTTGTGCATACTATACGCGCGCCTACATACCAAATTTGGCGTGTCTTGATCTTATAATTTTCAAAATCGATATTTATCGATAGCTGATAAAGTGTTCTGCGCCTGATATACGCAAATATATATTCAAAATCTGGCTTCTACAGTTTCCCAGATAACGTATCCATACAGATCGCCTAGGCTAGTCCTGATCATATATATGTACATATATATTGTTCCTTCTCTCTCTCTCTCTCTCTTATATATTGATTCGAATAACAATATGTGCATTCTTTTTAATCCAATTTAATCCAATCCCCCCCCCCCCCCCTCCACCCAGCTGCTTTGCTCGACTTTGAAATAGGCTTTAAAGCCCATCAAAGTTTGTTGAAATTTTGAACAATAGATTTTCGTTTTAGACGCGCAAGTTTTCCAATTTCCATTTCAATTGTAATTTTGTTGTCCACGTCACATTAAAATACGTTGGAAATAGGTTTCCACCGTGTGAAAAAAAAAAATACAAAAAAAATGTCTCAATATTTATTTACTGAAAATAGATTCTCATCTTGTTAGCCGTGTCCGTCTCGGGCGTGTATGTTACCTATTTATAGCCGCACTTTTCGGATGGATACGGATACACAAGACCAATAAAATGAAGAAAAAAAAAAATACATTTTTTCAATTAAGAAAAAAAGAAAACGCATAATTTTCACGCCTGTCTGTGTGTGAGGCATATATGACTAGAATGCAGTGAAAGAACAAGAAAGACGAGAGCATGGAAATACGAATAGCTGAGAGAGAGACAGAGAGAGAGAGAGAGAGAGAGAGTCGCCCGAGTGAGATCTTCGAATACACACGGATACATTAATCCATATGTATGGGGGAAATTTCGAGGGAAATTTCGATTCAGCCCATGCAAAGTTGCGAAAGCGCTTTTGCGCGTATTGTTTTTTTTTTTAATGGGAAATTTTACGAAATGAAAAATTATTCAATACTGCGTTGGTGTGCCAGTGTGTGTGTGTGCGTATGCGTGTGTGTGTGCGCCTTGCGTTATTTCTTGGGGTCGCTTTCTCGGCGCCGCGACTTTTGGTCAGCATCAGTGTTCTCGGGGTTTCGACAGCGTATAGTGTGTTTGAAACGCTAAGGTTAGTTACGGCTGCTGCCAGGATTTTGCACTGGGAATATAATATATAAAAAAATAAATCAAATAAAATAATAATATAAAATGTATAATATATTTGAACAAATCTGCGTTATTAATTAAAAAAAAAATTACTTGAAAAAAAAACAGTTTTGGTAAACTAAGCGAAGTGAAAAGTGCATGCGAAATGCATAGTTAAAATTGCTTTCTGCATAACAAAAACTCAAATACTTCTATATATTTATATATATGTATATATATAGCCAAAGAATTCAGTTATTAAATGTGCATATGTATGTGTCTATAAATAAAAATAAAAGCGATTATTGAATATAGTTAAAAATGAAAAAAAAAACCCAAGTGTCGCAAGAAATTTATAAAATTAAAGACCAGCTGAAGAAAGGATCTGAAGAATAAATAGTTTTTTTCTATCTTGTTGAAATGAAAATTCTTGATGCGCAACATAATATACAAAAATTTATGATATGGACGTTGTGAGAAATTCGCTTATAAGGAATTTTGTAACTAAATCTGACAAAAATATCCGTCTATGTGTGTGTGTGTGTGTGAGTGAAAATTTGCACACACTCACAATCCAAAAGCTACTCACACACACACACATACAAATACAAATACATATGCACATACGCACAATTTTCACACACACACACACACACAACACTGAAAAAGCTGCTCTGCTCAGCAGATTTCTATTATTCTATAAAATTAACTGCAGACAGACACCTGCCCGTGGCACACAGCTACAGCTACAGATACAGCTACAGATACAAATGCAGATACAGATACAGATACTGAGAAACAACTTTAAAGATTTTATTTTTAACTCTACTTGAAACTTAGACGAGAAAGCTTTTCTCGCTCAGCTTTCGTGATCTCATGAACATTTGCTTAGGCCAATTTATCCTTGAGTTTGTTTTTGGCTAAATGTCAGAAATGCTTGAAAATTATTAGAGAGCAGATGTAGAGAAATAGCTTTGCATATATTACGTATATACACATATATATGATTTTTATATAGGTATACCACCCACACAAGATTTGGCATGAATACAAATGATATATATTTCCGTTTTTGCCATATGCATATAAAAACACCACTAATATAATAAAATAGTATCTATATTAGAGTAATTATAGTAATTAAATTTTGAGAGTCGAATAGATAAAATTTAATTTTTATATTAGGGAAATTTTTGGCTGTTCATTTTAAAAATTTCCCTAATTTCGCTCAAACAAACTATTACATATCCCGATCTGAAGGACTTGTTATTTCTATTCTATCCAATTTCCATCAGATACTTTAATTCTCAACCCCATTTTTGAATCAAATTAAAAAGTAATTTATCTCTGTGATATTTAAGGATCCACTAGATATACAAATACAACATCAATGACTTTGCCCCACTTATAGAGAAACACACGCACTCACACACACACGCACACACACACACACACACACACACACACACAGATAACCACCTTACGTATAGCCGAACGCCCACACAAATTCTGACCCCAAAAAAGAAATGTGTATAGAATGAACTGAAAATGTTCAAATTGCAATCAACGTGTGTATATATACATATACATATATATAGATATATATCAATATGTATGTGTGTGTGTTAATTTGGAAACACTTGATGGAAATTCTAGAATCACAGGCCAGGCAAAGATGTCCAAAAAGCGCCAGCAGCATTCTATATGTATGTGGACTGGATGGGTTCATATGCAAAAGCATATCTGGTTTATTTTTAAACTCTTTGAAAATCGGACAACAAATTGAATAAAGTGCGAGAGCGAGAGAGGGAGAGAGGGAGAGGGAGAGAGAGAGAGAGAAATAGAGATGGCCCAGCTTTATAGTGGGCGTATTTATAAAAAAAAAAAAAAGGAAATTACGTTAGCTTTTATAAATTTTCGGCAAAGGCAAATTCTGTTTACATTTAGCTTTAAGCTTATATATGGATATATGTATATATATGTATCCGTATATATAGCTAAATACCATGTTAAATACTCTATAGCCTTCGACTACAGTAAACACACTTTTTGAAGTGCATTTTTATGGGCTGCGAGGCAACATTTCGAATAAAGTTGTTGAGTGAAAAAGTGCAGAAGCACTTCGTATAAAACGTGTTTATAAAGAGATTTTCGATTGACGAAGAAGAAGAAGAAGGCATAATAATTATAAATAATTAGCTGTAGCTTCATCGAACAGTAGAAGGATTTAATTGATTAATATTGTTAAAATCTGCTTTGGCAGTGCCTTTTTCCAGTTTTCTTCCCTCCTAAGCGCAAAACAAAAACACAAACACCATGGACGCCATCAAGAAGAAGATGCAAGCGATGAAGCTTGAGAAGGATAATGCCATTGATAAGGCAGATACCTGCGAGAATCAAGCGAAGGATGCCAATTCCCGCGCCGACAAACTGAATGAGGAGGTGCGCGATTTGGAGAAGAAATTTGTGCAGGTTGAGGTCGATTTGGTTACCTCCAAGGAGCAGCTGGAGAAGGCCAATACCGAATTGGAAGAGAAGGAGAAACTGTTGACCTCCACGGAATCCGAGGTGGCCACCTTGAACCGCAAGGTCCAACAGATTGAGGAGGATTTGGAGAAATCTGAGGAGCGCTCAACCACCGCACAACAGAAGCTGTTGGAGGCCACACAATCGGCCGATGAGAACAACCGCATGTGCAAAGTATTGGAGAATCGTTCCCAGCAGGATGAGGAGCGTATGGATCAGTTGACCAACCAACTGAAGGAAGCCCGCATGCTCGCTGAGGATGCCGATACCAAGTCCGATGAAGTGTCCCGCAAGCTGGCCTTCGTTGAAGATGAGCTCGAAGTGGCCGAGGATCGTGTCCGCTCCGGTGAATCCAAGATCATGGAGCTGGAGGAAGAATTGAAGGTAACGCATCCAACTTCCAAATAATATATATGCACATATATATATATATATATATATGTGTGTGTGTTTGTGGTCTTTGATAGGTTGTCGGCAACTCGCTGAAATCTCTGGAAGTGTCCGAGGAGAAGGCCAACCAGCGCGTTGAGGAATTCAAGCGCGAGATGAAGACCTTGTCCATCAGGTTGAAGGAAGCCGAACAGCGCGCCGAGCAGGCCGAGAAGCAAGTGAAGCGCCTGCAGAAGGAGGTCGACAGGCTAGAAGGTATTTTTCCATTATTTATCTCAACATATTGCCCCAAAATACCGTATCGAATCGGTATATGCCCCAAATGATATGTAAATATCGCATTGAATTCCAGTTATCAAACTCAATGCAGCTTCAACTAATGCGTACAGTCGATATACTATATACTATATACGATATACAATATATATATATATATATATGCAATATTGTACATATGTTGATTGTTGGTTTAATGCAATAATCTCACACACGCTGCTTTTATTAGTTTGACATATGTTTTATAAATCAATAAACAACAACCAAATGCTTTTTGCAGACCGTCTCTTCCATGAGAAAGAAAAGTACAAAGCAATCTGCGACGATTTGGACCAGACATTTGCTGAACTTACTGGATATTAAAAACAAGAACAAGAACAAACAGTTCCCATTATTACAAACACACACACACACACACACATACACACACATGCACAGAGCTACACACAAACACACACAGATGTGCTCCTTTCAGATCCCTAGCAAAGTTCATGCACTTTTCCCCCTGTGTAGATTTTCCACATATTCAGTCACAATTTACACTGTAAATAATTTGTTTAGTCTTTCCTTAAATGTGGTTGCTGTTGCAACACACACGCACACACACACAACCCAGCCCCAAAGATACACTGTAAAAATAAGTCCAGACCAAAAGAAAAAATGCCAACTGTAGTTATTTATGCTTTCTCAAAACAACCAGGTGATTTCAATTATGTTTTATATCAAAAAAAAAAAAAAAAACAATTAATAATATTTCTGTTCAGTGCGAATTTTTCTTTGTTATATGTGGCATGTTCAATTGTCTTGCCTACCCAGACACTACAAATATGCCCAACTTTCGATTCTATCCGCAGTTTCTCTGCTGCACTTTGCATTTATGCTCATTTCTCATCATTTCGATTGCAGTTCCGGGGCTCTACAAGATCTATTTGACAGATGTTGAATATGCACAATGTAGTTCAATTTTTTTGGTCATTTAATGCTCGTCATTGTCTACAGTCAAAATCACGTTTCCAAAAAAAGATATAAAAAAATCCCCAAAAAAAAAATATACATATATATGCACCCAGACCGTAACCCAGACACAGAACGCAATTGTTTTTTTTTGTAAATAAAAAATACTAAATTAAAAATAAAATCAAACGCTTGCCAAAACAGCGCATCACTAACAAATAATAATTAACTGGTCACACTTGATTTCTTACAGTTTTTTACAGCCACCCGCTGGCACCGTGGCACAAGACTTATGTTTCATGTGTTCAAATATATGTTGCATTGCGTTTTATTGACAAAAAAAAAAAAAAGAAAACAAAACAAACAATTTCGAGCAAATTATTAACGCACAATTTTAATATTCGTTTCGCAGACGAGCTGGGCATCAACAAGGACAGATACAAGTCTCTCGCCGACGAGATGGACTCCACGTTCGCCGAATTGGCTGGCTATTAAGCGGGGCACTGAGCGGAGTCTCTGGACCGGACGAAAGTAGAAGAAGCATAAGAAGAGGAAGAGGAACTCAACTAAATGTTAACGATTATCATCTCAATATCATATTGCAAACCAAAACAAATACCAAGAACAACATCCATTGTGTATATCTTTAAACCAAATATATTTCTAAATAAATAAATAACAACAACAATAAGATCTACATCAGCACAATAACTAGAATATATGTCAGATCCAAGTCGAGATGAGTTCCTGTAAAATCTCAAAAACAAAATAAGTAACTACAGATAAAAAAAACAAAAAAAAAAAACTAAAAACCGAATTCAACAATCATTTTTGTATTTTTAAAGTCATATTTAAAAATATTAAGAACTTGGGCAGTAATAAACATTCAAAAGATACGCAAGTTTATTCAAATCAAGAGAGATAAAGATAGAGAGAGCGAGAGCGAGACCGAGAGAGTTAAATATGTATCTATGCTGTTAATATATGTATCTATGATGAATGGTTACGAATTTCAAATTTTATAATCTATTTAAAAACAAAACAAAAAAAACACACCCATAAAATACGAAAAAAAAGTATAAAAAATTTATAAACAAAAATTTTCAAAAAAAAAAATTATATGTTGATGTTTGCTTTGATGAGAATGCACTACTTATTTTCTTTGCATGGAACAGAGAACTCTTAGTTTTTATATTAAAAAGCATTTAAGCGGGCACAATCAGAATAACGGACTATTTTTTATGAGAACTTACTTACAAATGGCCAAATTTCAATTTCTCGAAAACCTTTTTAGAGCTATCAAAATACATTAACCTTTAAAATTCAGGTTTTTTTTAATCGATAAATATCGATTTCATACATATATGTTATATACGTTTTGCTTTATTTCCATGGCATTAAAAGATTCTCCAGCTCAGAGTTATTGAATTGGAAACACCCTGAATCTTTAAATTCAGGACGATTAATCGATAACTATCGATTTCGTATTTCCTAATCGATAGTTTCAAAGATGTGATATATATGTTATATACGCATTGCCTTATTTTCCTTTCGATTTCAGAAAGTCTTGCATAAAAATATATTCTAGCTCAGAGTTATTGAATTGAAAATACCCTGAACCTTTATTAACCAATATATAAATCGATTTCCTAATCGATTATTATCTATAATAATCGATTTACGATTACCATACCGATTTCGTACAATTGAAAAATTCACAACTTCTTGGGCGCAAATTGTGAAATATTTGCCGCCAATCAATGTCGATATCTTGAAAATGCAAAACACTCTTATTCAGCTTTTGGGAAAACCCCCCCGAAAATCGAACAAGATTGACGAATGCGTCATCGAAGCGGACGCCAAAAAGCCAAAAGGCAAACAACGTGAACATGATGCGAAGAGACCTTCATTGCAACATCGTCAAGTCGATGGCTAATTTCAGTAGTCAAAATAAGTCATAATGAAAGTCAAACTTGAATACTTGAATACATGGCAACCAACTCAAAGTAATATTTACCATCTTTTTTCGAGATCATTTCCATGTGGGCGCAGAGAGAGAAACACGCTCCATGACTTTTGGATGCCGGCTTTAATAGACTTGGACCGCCCGTCTCCAAAGCCATCAATCGGCCCCAAATCAGTTCACCGAAATCGGTTTATTAATGAAGCTTCAATTTTATGCAAGCTCAACTGCCCTTTTCTTTAACTGAGCTTAAATGAAAGTGAAGAAATTGTAAAAAAAAAAACAGTTGTAATTGATTAACACTTGTTGAATATTTGTTTCTAAATTAATTTTTGATAATTCATTAATTGATTGTTAAATTAATTTAGCTAATAAAAGTGGAACAAGTTTTTCAAATTATTCTCTTTTTATTTATTTTTGTCGAGGAATATGCTACCACTAAATTAATTTAATTTAATTATCAAAAAGTAAATTTAGAAAAATTGATTCAACTTAAAAAATAATTTCAAGTTAAAAATTGAAAAGGTAGAAATATGTTAATACATTTTTTTTATTTATTTATATTATTTATTTTAAATTAATATGCTGTTGATCAGATGATAAGCTTAATATATATTTAGGCAAAAGTTTAAAGAGAAGTTAAAATATGGGTCAGGAATTAAATTTTAGTACAGAATTTCAACTATCAAAATCTTGTATCTATTGAAATGTGTTAAGAAAGCAATCTAAGTGTGCCTTATAGAAAGTCATTCATTCATTTAATCAAAATTTTTAGATGAATTATATACGCTGCTTACGTCTGAAACTCCTTAATATAAGCCCCCATAGGTACTATCAAGATTTTATATCAATATTTTTAGAAATAGGTTGATTGGTAGTTGAAGTTTTAGATATATATATATATACATATATACTAGTTACTATTCAGATTTTATATCAATATATTTGCAAATAGGTTGGTAGTTGAATTTTTCGTTGGCTCCAGGTATATAATATATATATATATATATATATATATATATATATATATATATATATATATATATATATATATATATATATATATATATATATATATATATATATATATATATATATATATATATATATATATATATATATATATATATATATATATATATATATCTATATTTTCTTTTTTTTTATGTTTTATTTTTTTACTTATTCAATGAAAATGATTTAATAGATATATAAATTGTTTTGATTTAAATAGGCCAAAATCGGAACTCTGAATCTTCTAGTTTCGGCATTATGATATAAAGAATATTATTTTCATTTGCATTGTTTGATTATTTGATATTTTGAATGATTAAAATGCAAATACAATGATTTACAGTAAAGATCACGTCCATCAACGTAAACAATTGTTTTAAACCTGATTTGGGCAATGAAAATAATAATTTTTTAATATTAATATATCAATTATTATGCAAAAAAATAAACATAATAACTAAAGGGAGGGAGTGCTAGCTTGTAAGGCCATCGACATTTGCGATAATAACTGCCATTCATGATTTATAATGAATATGTATTTATCAATAAACTCGAGTAAACAATAAAACACAATCTCAATGAATTCAACAAGCAAAGCTAAAAAAGAAGTCGCCAACAATCCAAACAGAAACCCAATGACTTACATACGTGAAGAGCGTCGGAGAAAGTGAAATTTTGCATTTGAGGCAGGTAAAAAAGAAACAAAATACAACGAGCAAGACGGTCTATCTTCGGCACACCGAAGACTTAATACCCTTGCAGACCCAACCTTTTCATAATACTTATAGTGGCTGGCCCGTATCTAAGAAGCACACGGGAAAAGTAGTTAATGCCGAGTATGGTTACGATATCTTGAAAAACAAAAAAGTTTTCCATACAACAACTAAATTTTCGACCGATCGTTCCTATGGCAGCTATATGATATTGTGGTCCGATGTTGTTAGGATTTTGCAAATATATGAGGAGCATAGTAAAACAAATAAATGCCGAGTTTGGTCAAGATATCTTGATAAACAATAAAGTTTTCCATACAAGAACCTACTTTGCGATCGATCGTTCCTATGGCAGCTATATGATATAGTGGTCCGATCCAGCTGGTTTTGACATATGTACTGCGTGCTACAGAAAGAGGCACTTCTGCAAAGCTTTAAAACCGAGAGACTAGTTCGCATAGAAACAGACAGACGGACAGACTGTCTATTTCTACTGATCAAGAATATATATACTTTATGGGGTCGGATATGTGTCCTTCTGTGCGTTACACATTTCACGACCAAATTGCAATACCCTCTGCAAGGGTATAAAAGAGCATAGACATTGCCATGGTCATGACGGAGCCCCCAACCACAGCTCCACTTGCTCAGCTCAGTCTCAGTCTCAGTTTGTATCCCACACGAAGCGGTCGCAACTGGAAGAAACCGAAAGTGATATTTCATATTTATTAATTTGCTTGGGCTGTGACTGGAATCTTTAAACGGTGGATAGTGCGAAGATTACATGTGTCGTCATGTCGAAAACAATTATGTGGCGTCGTGTCTTTATGATGATTTTATGTCTGGGCCTTTGCCCTCGGTTATGCAAGGCGGAGAGTGAAACTGTGCAAAAATACGCAAATAATTCATTGACTGAGGCGCCGAATTGGTCACAATTTCTCGAAGATTATGTTTTGAGGTGTGTGTGTAAGTTGATGCCAAAATGGATTAGTTGTTTCAAATGTGCCACTTTGCAGCCAGAGCAGCAGCAGCAGCAGCAGCAGCACCCAGCGCATGTCCAAAGATCTGGCCTATTTGGGCGGGGAGATGGGCGGACCCATCAATTATCATTCCTCGGCATACAAACGGCCCGGCAACAACATTTACATAACGCGCCGCATTGGCGAGGCTGTCGAGCTGGAGCCACATCTGCGCACGCCGGTGGATGGCCAAGGCCCGATTGTCAATCCTCAGTTCCGGCCCATGACGAACCAAATGCTGCACCAACAGCAGCAGCAACAGCAGCGCCAGCAACCCGGTTTTTTGCAACAGCTTTTTGGCTTTGGCGGCTCTGGAGGCGGCGGTGGCAGCAATGGACCCACAGCTCCACCTCCACCTCCACCTCAGGCGCATATGCGTCCAGTGCCGCTGCAGCAGCCGCCGCCACACTCTCAGCAGCAGCAGCAGCAGCAGCATTTGACGCCACACGGCAGCCCGCCGGGCACATTTCGAGCCGTTTCCGAAAACGACCTGTATCTGCTGGGCGCCATCGAGAAGCTTGTCTATCGTGTTGGTAAGAAAATGTACAACATATCTACAAGATATACAAATGGATTTATACATATATATATATATATCCGAATCTAATCAGTATATATATTTGATCTACAATCTGAGTCGCCAGCTCTGCACAGATATTGAAATCTGAAATCCTATCCTGCTAAAATACCTACTTTTCATCCCACTTGATAACCATTTGATTCCTATTCCATCACAATTATTTGCATTCAAATCTGAATTTCATGAAAATTGCATAGAAAGGTAATATTTCAGGGAAAGCGAGCGAGTGGCTCGCTCTCCTTCTCTCACAATTCCTCGCCTTTTTTTTTTTGCTCATTTTCCCACTCCCTTGCTCTTAACCTCGCTCTCTCTCTCTCTCTCTCTGGCTCTCTCTTTAACTTGCCTGCTCCACACGCTCTTTCTATCGGTCACCTTTCTTTGCGATTTTCATGAATTCAAACAGTGTTGAAAAATGTTGGTGCATTTTTTTTCGTGCAGATTATTTGGAAAGTCGCGTGCGACGTGCGGAACAATTAATCTACTATCTAATGGCCGGCAACAACCAGAAGGAAGTGCGTGATCCCTGCCCGGCGAATTTTACGCGGATTAGTGACAATTGCTACTATATAAATAGCCAGCAGCAGGTGAACTGGAAGACGGCAAACACCGCCTGCAAGGGACTCTCTGCGCACCTGGCCGAATTCGAGAAGGTGTCCGAGAACGAGGAGATTATGGCCTATTTACTTAATCAGCCGGCGCATAGGGGGCGCGATTACTGGCTAGGTGGTCTCAATCCGGGTCTTTTGTGGATTTGGTCTAACTCCGCCAAGCCCGTCAATCCGAATACGAACCTAACATCAATAGCCATGTCACAAAAGGCTGACAACTCAACGGCCGCCAATCTGGTGGACAGCAGCGAGGAAACGACGGACGACAACGATGTTCTCAACAATACAGTGCAAATCGAGGGAAAAGGACGCTGCCTGCGTCTGAGCTACAATGCGGGCAAGCACAGCTATGTGTACTACGGTCAGGATTGTACATCCAGGCATTATTATATTTGTGAGTACGAGGACAAGACGCTGGACAATAAGATACAGAAGATAGCGCGCGACCTAAAGCTCTTTGATTAATAAACTAACATTTGCTATGAATTAAGATTTTCTATTTTTCGTTAGATATTTATCAAACAGAAGAGTTCAAATTCTGTATAATTATTAAAAACCTGATTAAATCAATTGATTCCGAATAGGAACTGCTTAGCTATAGCCACGAACAGTTACTGTACATTTTGAATGAATTTCTTGTTTTAAACATAAAGTATTTATATAAACATATAAATAAAATAATTTATAACACATTTTGTTTAAAGAAGCTACCTTTAGGTAACAATTTAAGGATACTATGTTGTTTTTTTTTTCTGGACAGCAAAGCTTTAAGGAATTACGCGAATGCAAATGAAATGTTTTCGGCTGAGCCGATCGAACAACTTAACAATAAATCGACAATGATTTGCGCACGATATATAGTATATGGGCAAAATTGTATACACAGAAGTGCAGGGGGAGATCTTAACTAGCAGCCGCAATGACTTAAAGTCGCGATTAGTCGGGATACAAGTAATCCTGCAATATGTTTTGGAAAGCTATTTTAATTTTGCCGCGATCCCGCCCATTCAGCTTCTGTATGTCGGGCAAAAGGCTCATCAGAAACATGGCATCCGAATCGGTCTTGCAGTCGCACAGATCCACCGTGTTGGCTGTGGCTATAGCGGCAGACGAGTTGTTCACCTCCAGTCGCTGGGACAGCGTACCCTGATGATGTGTGTGGGCGTGCGAATGCGGCACATGCATATGACGTTGGCTCAGATAAGCGCTGCTGGGCGTGGCAGCGGCCGCAACGCCTGATGGCGACGGCAGCTCACTATCAGTTGTGGATGCTGCAACGATACCAGCAACAGCTGAATTGGTATGCGTTGTGGTGCTCACCATGTCCACGGGCTTGCTACTGAATGTTGGACGCACAAACGAAATATTTGAATGGGTTTGTAAATTGGCAGCGCCAGCAGCCGACGCCGATGTCGCTGCAGCAGCAGCTGCTGCACCTTGCAGCTCCTGTGAGCGTGAGCGCAGCGCCCGTGCCTCCTCATGGTATGTGCGTAACTGCAGGCGATTCATGTGCTGCATCCGGTTGTTGCTGCTACTGCTGGCCTGCTGTTGGTAATGCGTGTAGCGCTTCTCTAGCGCCAGAGAAGAGGGCGTCGATGTGGAACTGGGTGCCGAAGCCGTTACCGTCGCATCATATGGCAGAGTGCGCATATCATGCTCTTCGTGCTCATGCTCATCCTCATCCTGATGTTGATGAACGCGCTGCTCAGGCTCTGCTTCGTAATCATCAACTGGCTCCTCGCACTCCGATTTGATGTCATTGTTGTCGAGCTGATGATTCTGGAAACGTGCCCGGTGCTCTTCATCAATAATCTCATCGAGCTCCGAGTTGTTGTTATCGTGATCATCGAAATAGTCCAAATAGTTGTCCAACTGTTGCTGCTGCGGCGATTGCTGTGCCGAGTGGACAGCATTGCTGGGATTCACCTGAGCTGTGCTGTTGGTATTTGTGGTATTGGCCGCAGTGCACGTATTGACAGCCCGTTCCCGCTGCATTCGACTTGAGAGGCTGGTCAGGTGCGCCAGTGCATCTTGAACCTGGGTATCCAGCGATTTGGGCTGCTGATGCTTTTTGCGCAAGTATGGATGCAGAAAGAACATGCGATCAAAGTACGACCAGCACGGCGGCACTTTCTCCTCCAAGTAGTTTGTGTACTCGCGTCGAAATGAAATGCGCAGATTTGTCCATTTGGCAAGGCTAGCGCCGGGATTCTTTTCCAACTTTAAGTCCACTTCACGCCAAAAGTTCTCCACATATGGCCGGCAAAAGTAATATTTGTGTCGGGGATTGTAGATGGCCTCATCGCGTTGCACAATATCGATCAACTTGAAGACTTCCTCTGTTAGCCAGCGTGAGGAGCTAGCTGCACTTGCTGCACATGTGTTTGTGGACACAAATTGGCTTGCGCTATAGTCGCTAGCCATGTTGGAACAATACCAATATGTGGGCGTTGTCTTACATCTAGTTTATTGCAATTTTCCAAAGTTTTATTGCGATTTTTTTTCGCAAAACATTTTATTCTTTTTACAGTTGCACGCGAATGGCAAATCAGCTGCTCCCCATAACTATCGTGTATATTATCGATGGTATTTCGAAAGGCAATCGATATTAAATCAATTAGGATACTCAGGGATGTTCGGTATTTATCTACCTACTAAGTCGAGGTATTGATTAATATAAGCTAATTGATATCAAGTTTAACTTTAAGCTAATAACAATTTTTTATTTGTACGACTTTTAATGATAGAGATGAGTTTTAAAGTTATGTTATACAAACATAATTAAATTTATTGCCTTTGATGGCATTGCCATCATGTCCTAATTGGAATTATTCGAATTTGAATGATCAGACAAGAAATGCTGTTCTATCGAATGTTTAAATCCGATAACCTTTCAGTACGAGACCAGAGTTGTAATGTCTAATTATCCATGTTATTTACATATATCGATATCGATATTACCCAATGTGTATGTGGTGCGAGTGTTTTCGTTTTCATTGCCCGTATTTGTTATTAAATAAAAAAAGCTGGTGTTGAAGTGGGCTCTACACACACTTTTACAGTGAAGAGCATACAATCGCAGATCAATAAACTTTAATATATTGTTGCACTAGCCTTGCACATGGCACCTTGCGTTAAGGTACACCAACACATATAAAACTCTAGCAGACACTCACACTGCGCCGCCTCAGAGTGGAACAGCCAAATTGCACAAAATTTTGTTTATATACGAAAACTTTTGCAGAATATTGATATAGCCGATATAGAAGTTTGATGCGTTACCGTTGCCGGCGTCTTCGATATGGCAGTCAAGGTGCAGTTCGAAATTGGTCACACATCAAAGCTGCGCAGCAAGAAACATCCGCAGGCCTTCACCCACGATTGGGAGATTTATGTGCAGGGCGTGAACAAGGCAGACATAAGCGCTTTCGTTGACAAGGTCGTCTTCATACTCCATGAGTCATTTCCAAAGCCAAAGCGTGGTAAGATTTTGCATTCATATTTGTTTTCAATTTGCGCGCCAAAAATCAATTTGTGTTTTTCAGTTATCAAAGAGCCACCTTATGCCATACAGGAGTCCGGTTATGCCGGCTTCATACTACCCGTTGAGATACATTTTCGGAATAGGGACGAGCCGAAGCGCGTTATGTATCAATATGATTTGGATCTGCAAAATTCGGGACCGCCTCGGCATCGCGTTGAAGTCAAAACGCATGTCTTTGAGGCGCCATCGGAGGAGTTTCGTGCCAAATTGATGCGTGGCGGCGGCGTTCCTGTTTTTGGTGCCAACATTGCTGCTGCCGGCAGTCTCAGCCGAACAGTGTCACCCAGCGTTGGAGGTGACTTATCCGGATCGGAGTTGAACCTAGTGAAAGCGAAGGGTGGTGGCAGCAGCATGGTGATCGAGTCTGGTTCCGGATCTAGTAAGAAGCACAAATCGCGCCCTGACGATGGCAAGGTGAACGCCTTCTCCGCAGTCTTTGGTCCGCCCATTACCAAAGGCAGTGTGGCCGGGGCTAATCTGCTGGCTATAACCGCGCCCAAACATTCACCAGACGCCAAGCTACAAACTGGCTCCAGTAGCAGTAAGATCGGCTCACATGATACTAAAGAGAAGTCCGGTAAGGAACGCGACAAGTCGACCAGTTCAGACAAGCCGCGCGAGAAGGACAAGAAGGATCGGCATGGCCGAGACAAGGAGCGCAAATCTGGCAAATCCGGCGAGAGCAGCAGCAGCAAGCATGACAAAGACAAAGATAAATCAAAGAAGGACAAAACGCGCGACAAGGAGCGCGAACGCGATCAGAGCAGTAGCGGCTCACTTGCAGCAGTCACTGGTGCACTGGTCAGGCGTACGGTCAGCCCCAAGGCTGGCGCCAGAAGCGGCTTAACCGAAATGAGTCCCAAGAAACAGGTGACGGACAATGCCGCTGGCACGCCAAATGCTCGTTCCAAGGAGCGCGACGAGCACAAGTCAGCAGGTAAATCTGAGTCAAAGGACAAGGAGCGAAGCTCGAACAAAAAGTCGAAAAAAGAGAAAAAAGACAAGGAGCGTGAGCGCGAGCGGGAAAAGCAGCGCGAAGAGCGCGACAAAGATAAACGTGCTCTAAAGGATGAGCGCGGACACGGCGACAGTCCGGCTACTGGTAGCAGCAGCAATCAAACATCTCAGTCGCAACAATCTCAAACCAACTACGATGCCCTTAAGGCTACCGGCAAGGCCACGCCCAATTCACTGGGTAGCAGCGCGAGCGCCAGCAGTCTAGCCTCCAGCAGCGGTAAGCGTGCCCAAGACAAAGAGGAGCTGACTGGGCCAGCGGCACAATCAGCCACAGCGTTGACAAAATCCGCCGAGAAAGTCGCCGAAACCAAAGCCGACAAAACGACGAGCAGCAATGGCAATAGCAACGCGGACAAGAAATCGCACAAGCACAAAAAGAAGGACAAGAGCAAAGACAAAGACAAGGATAAAGATAAAGACAAGGAGCGCAGCGAACGCGACAAGGACAAGGAAAAGGAGCGCGACAAGGACAAGCCCAAAGACCGTGAAAAGGATAAGGCACAGCAGCAACAGGCGCAGCAGGCAACTGCAGCGGAAAAGCCAACAGCAACAGCAGCAGCAACTGAAACATCACTCAAAACAGAACTGAGCAGCCAGCAGCAGACAGAAGGAAGCACGGATAAAACTGTAGCCGTAATCAGCAAGAAAGAGAAGCATAAAAAATCGAAGGATAAGACCGCCAGCAAGGAGGAGAAACGACAGCGCGACGCGGACAGTAAGCACAGCAATAAACAGGCGGCGGCGGCGGCGGCGGCGGCGACATCTACAGTAGCACCAGCAGCTGCTGGAGCGGCGCAGGCGCAAATAAAGGGCTCTAGCAATTTGGACTTGAGCGACATGGATTCGGCTCAATCGGCTCCAGACTTGGCAGCCACCAGTGCACTGGCAGCAGCAACAGCCGCCACGCTCCAGCATTCGGACAGCTCCAATAGCAGTTTTCCCGATCTGCCGGCAAAAGGCAGCCAACAAAAGAGCTCAGCGTCCGCAAAGAGTGCACAGAACAGTGCGCATGCAAAGGATACCAAAGCTTCTGATAATGCGGGCAAAGAGCACAAAGTCAAGTCAAAGTCGGCCGAAAAGTCGGAAAAGTCTGAGAAGCTGGACAAGTCACCAGAGGCCAAGACGGAGAAGCTGGACAAGGCGGATCTCAAGGAGGAAAAGAAACGCAATCGACGCAACTCGCAGAATAGCAACAGCGGCAACAGCAATGCTGCAACCACTTTCATTGAGCCGCCACTGAAATCCACAAAGAAG
Organism: Drosophila borealis; assembly: GCA_035045885.1. NCBI lineage: Eukaryota > Metazoa > Arthropoda > Insecta > Diptera > Drosophilidae > Drosophila > Drosophila borealis. The sequence continues at coordinate 1,505,130 of JAWNOR010000113.1, forward strand.
GAGCAGGCGAGCAAATCAACGCGCGAGAAATCCAAGTCGCCATCTCTGCGACAGGGTCCAGCAGCATCGGCAGCATCAGCGGGCAACAACAGTATTGGCTCTTCGCCGAGCAGCCATAATAACAACAACAACAACAATAACAACAACAGCTGTCCAGCAATAAACAACAACAATAGCAACAGCGGCCATTCGCCCGTGGAGCCACTCAATCAGCCGCTAAGCGCTGGCGGCGGCGGCAACTATACGCCATTGCCCACAGAATACCTGAACGAACTGCAGGAGCTGCATCACAAGATAATGACGCTGCAGGATAACGAGGAACTGCAACAGGTTGTCGAAATGATCGTCGCCACCGGCTGCTATGAGATCACCCATAAAACGTTCGACTTTGATCTGTGCAAATTGGATCGCGGCACCGTGCAGCGACTCCAAGAGTTCCTGGCGACCTCCGTATCGTGACACAAAATGTCAACGGGCACAGCGGCGGCAACGGCAGCCTATAGCTAAACGAGATGCACACTCAGATAACTCTCTCATGCACATAACCAAATAATCATTACAATTTACAATTAGTTTAACATCTGAAATGCAATGCAAAGTCCCCAATTAGGTACACCCCCAAGTTGTATTGGCATCGTGTATTGGCCATTTGTCTGTTTAGATTATAAGTTGTCTAAGAGCGGGTGTTCAAGGAGCCTATCCCATAAAGTATGCGATACTTTTGCAGGCAGGCGGAAACGCCCGCTCAGTGAAAGGCTATCTTTTAGATACTACATAACAATTACTTAACATATTTTAACTATATTATTCTGTTTCGGTCCTAGTATACTTTTTTTTATTAGTTTCCTACTTGTTTATTACATCTGATGCTATTTTGTTCAATAAATATTTATTGATTTTTTTTTTTGTATTTTCTACAAATAAATCATGCTCGATACAATAGGTTTTAACAACAAATAAATATATATTTTTTTTTAATAATAGAAGTATTGTGAAAGCAAAGAGAAAGCTCAAACTTTCGCATCCAATCCAAAGTTAAGATTCGTACCGTGTGCGATATATTATAGTTACTTATACAAAAATAAGTATATTAATAAATTATAACAGTTAAACACATATATATATATATATTTACATAAACACATGCAATAATTAATACATTTTAACAGACCAGACGATTGAAACGTGCCATTTAAAAAATATTGGCAAATGAAACGTACACAAAGTGTTAAAGCCCATTACTCAAAAAAAATCCGTTGAAATATGATTAACATATGTTTCGAACTTGTTTGCCAGACTATATATCTGCCTTTTAGCATTTAAAAGGCGAGTACATTACCAAGTTACAAGTTACAATATCAGAATTTTGCTATATGCGGTTGGTTATTTACAAAATGTTTGTCAAACTCAATTTCATAAAAAAGCCCATTTTATGTATATAGCAATACTACGCGATTACGAATTTATACAGGCAGTAATATTACACAAATAACACAAATCGATGCATCTGTAATTAATGTAGTATGAACAGAAGTATATAAGCAAAGTTTTTGAGAATATTCAAATAAAAATATATATACAATATACAAATACATAAATACCTTCATATTAATTGAGTTAAATGTTCGGTTGGGTATCTTTCATATGTATTATATATATATGTTGTCACACACGAAGTGTCATTCTACAATATCATAAATTATAAAATAGTTTTCATTGGACCAAACACAGAACTTAAGTCTCTTTTGTTTTTATTTCAAAATTTGGTTTTTATCAATAATATTTGAGTTGAGTTGTGCTAAGGAACTAGTACAAAGAGAGCTACAAACTTAAAGTTGTGACAAGAGATTAGTGTCTTTGGCACATGAATACAAACGTAATTTCATATTCCATACATAACATATGTAAAGAATTAGGAAAACTAAAGTCTTATAGGTTATACTCCACTGTATTCTCATAATAAGTTGAGTGCAGATTGTGCATTGACTAGGTTTAGTCCCGGCAGTAGCAAAACTTGCGCAGTTCCGGATCGCGCTCGTAAATACATTTCGCCTGCGTGCCGTATTTGTTGACACGCGATATATCCGAGAGTTTGCTTGTGACAATAAATGTGTGCAAATTGTGGACAACACTGGCCTCATACAATGCCTGGCCTGGCTGGGTGACTAGCTGCAGCTGATATAACTCCTCATGCACCACAGTGTGACCGCTCATATCGGCCAGAAAGCCATCCGTATCCCTATTGGACTTAAACTGCAATAGTTCCTTGTGTGGTTCCAGGCGCAGCGCCCAGTTGATTTTTAGCAGCTGGAGTGGTGCACAAAGATTCCGCCGCTCTTGCGTTGCCGCATTGATAGTCTCCACAATGCTGCTGGCCGCTTTGAGAATGACGCCCTCGTAGCGGCTATCGTTCAGCTGCAACGGCTGCCATTTGAGGCAAGCGCACCAATGAGGCTCAATGTAAGCATCGGCACAGGAACGATTGCTGGGTATGGGCTCAAAGAGCGATATGGCGCGTCCCAGCGCCTGCTCTGAGATTTGTATTTCTTTTGGCTGAACGGCTTCATTGATCGACGCATCGTAGCTGTTTTCAGGCGTCAGGTAATTCAGACCAGATGTTTGAAGCTCTGTGGAACCAGAAAGGATAGTTAAAATTTTTAAATTGCGTTCGATCCTGAAGTAAATTACGTATAAGGTGTTTGAGCGTGGCATGTACATCAAAGGGTGTGGCGAGACGGTGCTCGTTAGCAACAAAATTATTATACTCCTGTGGAAAGCGCTTTTTAAAGGATTCGGGAAATACGAAACTAAAGAAGGGCAGACGTTCCTCCTGTTTGCCCTGCAGCGTAGCGCGCACCTCGGCAAACCGATTGCCATGATCAGCCATAAATATTAGTATGGTATCGTCGAGCAGGGACTTCTCTTTGAGTGTCGCCAGCCAATCGTGCACATCGTCATCGGCAGCACCCACTAGATTAATAGAGTCGTGCGAGAGGCCGCCGTGAAAGCTAAACACAAAGCGTGGCAAGTCACGATACTTCATCATAAACTGCAAGAGAACTAATTCAATTATGAAATTTTTTAAATTATTTATCCCATTTACATTCTTGGTGTAATCCAGCATGATTAGATGATCTGGCTGGTTGCCAACACAGTTGGGCTCACTGCCACTCAGCATGTTCGATGCCTGCACGTAAAAAGTGCGTAAATAATGATCGACGGGCTGGGCATCGAATCCGTTCATTCGATATGTGAAGGTGCCAACATATGGTAGATCCTCGTTAAATGAGGTCAAGTAGCCGAGCCGGGCAAAATCCTGCCAAATCATCGGATAGGAATCGACGCTGCCCGCGGATGCCACCCGTTTCCTTGTCTCCGGCAGCTCCAGTTCTGTATATCCTGTGAGTAAGGGTACCAGCGCCTGTGGGGTTCCATCACCCACAATATTATAGCCCTGCAGTACAATGGCACCTAGCTGCTGAGTTAAATAGGCATAGCTGCGCGGCAGCTTACGCATGAAGGCGTTCCGACTCAGCGAATCGAAGCCAAACATCAAAACATTGTAAAAGGGTGTCGTCGGCAGGTCCTGTATCTGTTGTTGTGCCTGGGCAACTGCCTCGGCTGGCAGCATAACCATATTGGGCGCCAAATTGGGAGCCATTGGTCGTGGCACAGTGTCCCGAATTCCCAATGCCATGCCAAACCATCTCTCACCGCTATCCGCATGACACGCAACCCGAACGAAATCGCTATGCTGGAGCACATATGGCTCCTTGATCCTTACGGTTCGTCCAAAGCGAGCGGTGTAGTCCGATGTCCGTATTATATCTGTATACGAGCATGTTATATCGCCGTGTATTGCTGTTATCTCGGGCTTGACGAAACATATCGATTTCTGCGTAAGAAACTCACTTAATTAATCATTTTCAAATGTGCAAAGCATGTTTACACATGATACGTCCGGTAAAAAAGTTGTAAATGAAAAATGTACAAACGAAGTCACTTTTCAGCTTCAAAAGATAAACATGCGTGCAAATAAACATATATATACATACAAAGCATACATTCAATAAAGCTAAATACGCACGTATTAATTAGCATTTACCTCGCACATCACCCAATCCGGCTTGGAGCCGCAGTTTATCTTGTCGACCGGCTTATAGAATTTCATAATGTCTGGATTATCCACGGGCAAGTGGGGCTGGCGGCACTCGCCCTGATTCATAGCAGACCTTATCGATCTCTCAATTATTTCGCTGGAATACGGAATATTTAAAAAAAAACCACAGCACGTAAAATGTGTATCTACATATATGTATGCATGCAGACACAAGATTGTTCCATCAATTCCAAACACTTACATTTTAATGCTTTTATCTATTTCCTCTGGCTCGTTGAGGAACAAAAATGTAACGATCATCAGCAATACGCTGCTTATCAGCAGCAGCTTTAGCAAGCCGCGTCGTATAAACCGCATTTTAAAAATACAATTTTTTGTGGTTTGAAATAATTCGATATGTTGAGATTCGAATACGAGTTCCTTATCTACATTCTGGACTACAGAACGCTTTTACGGTTCACCAACTATTGCTATGGAACGTGCACTCGCGCTAAATTACCGAAGCAGCAGCGAGTTTAATAGGTTTTCTTTAATTGTATTGTTTTATTGGATTGCACATTTCTTTTGCAATAGCAGCGCTTTAAACAGAATTTCAGCTGTCATAAAAGTACCCAAATCAGTGAGGCCATTCCATTAAATTTATTTTTAAATTTTTTAGTATTATATCTAGTATTATTGTATTGTGCTGTTTAAAGCATTGACAATATATTCACGACGCTGCATAAATTAAATCTGTCACAATCGGAATTCTTAAAAAATGTTTAAAACTAATAAAAAATTAAGTTAAGATAACCTAGTTGGTTCGATAAATATATGTATATTTATCGGCGCTGCGGAAATGTGACTCTTTTTGTTTGGTCTGGCAAGCCTGCAATTTAAAATAACGGAACTGGTAACATGAATAGAATACAACGAATTATATATTTTTCAATAAACACTGCGAGTTATACAAATATAAGATATTTAATGGATTTCAATCTTAATATTTATAATCGAGAAACACATTACTTGAACACATAATTTTATATATTTTTGTTTGACATGTAACATTATTTGCTTATGTTATCGTAAGTATTTACATTAAAATTCTTTTTTAAGATACGACCAAAAACTCACCACTCCACTAACCATAAAATATTGTGATTGGGCCTTTTTAATTTAGCCCATATATTGAGTTTTTTTTTTTTAGCTTTTTGCGCATGTCAAGGCATATTGAACGATAATGGCTATGAAATAAACAGTGCCTATCACAATATAATAAAATGCATAGACGGTAAACTGCTCGAATGTGGTCAGATTAAGTCCTCCACTCTCAGAGACGACCACGAGAGTAAGGGAAGTTTGTAGGATGAGGGCAATGAGTGTGTTAATGCCAAAGATCAAGGCGAAACTATCCTCCACCAGACTTCTGGCCAGTTCGGCGCTGCAATGTAATAGATTATATGCAGAAATAATCTGAAACGAAAAAAAATCCGTATTTACCTGGCCACTGTGATGGTAAACCCGAATAACGCCCCAAACAACACATAACCCAGATATGATAGATATATATTAGCTGTCCAGGATGCCAACAATATGCAGCCACCCTCAAGAACCGAGAGCACAGCTAATAATAACAGGCTGGAGCGCGTTTTTAAACGGCCAGCATGCAAATAGCCTGCCATTAGAGAGAAGAGAGCAGCAAGTGCTGTTAAGGCGGCATCCACGCCCCCATTCCAGACAATCTACAAAAGATTACATTAAGAATTACGATTAGAATCAGCTGATAACGGCATTAGAGTGTGGGTTAACCCACCGTGGGTTCGTTCTCAAACGACTTCCATACGACTTGCATGTAGGTTGTGACTTGCAGATAGCCGGCCAGGCTAATGGCATACCACAGGCTCCACTGTAGGACCATGAGATTCGTGTAGGCGCTGTGAAAGTGCGCCCACAGGAGCTGAATCGGCTGGACGCGATCCTTGCTGGCAACCGACAGTTCAGGCGCATCCTTGGCCGGCTCAATATTATCAACAGGTGTATTTCCGGCGACACTCGCTCTGACTTTCTGATGGAAATACAAGCTCTTCTCAACTCTGGGCAATCCAATGGCCCAGAGCAGGGCCAATACTTGCGCTGTGTGGTGGAATAGTAGGTATAATAATAGCTATATAGTTATCCAAAACATACGAACAGCCAACAGATATGTACATCAGCTGCATATAGTTCATCCAATTAAAGCTGATGAGCAGCTGGGCGGACAAGCCGGCCACCAGCTTGCCGACAAACATGGCCGCTCTGGTATGGGAGGTAACACGGGGATAATACTTTTTGTCGACCTTGGCATATATATAGGAATAGTATGCCACTTCGGTGGCCTGATAAAAGCCATAAAACACCTCGACAATTTGCAGGCCCAACAACGTTGTCGTCCATATCAGTACACTCCAAACAATAATTCCAGTTAATGCGTTCGCAATAATCATTGGCTTGTATCTGTTAAGGGCATGAATAGTAAATTTAACCGTGCGTGTGTGTGTGTGTGTGTGTTAGTGTGTTACGATTACCTGAGAAAATCGGTGATCAGAAAGACAACAATCAATAAAGCGAGATATGAATAGGTGCCAATGGGATAGACAGCCCGATTCACCTGATCCTGCGTCACATTGTACCACTCGCCCAGCAGTATTTCGGCATGGTAGGGCTCCGAGGGGCGCAGCTCGCGCAAAAATCCAAACACGCAGAGCACACCTGATATTTGCAGCCAAGACAACTCCATCGCTAACCCAACGTCTGCCTTCTAATCGACGGCTTGGCCAGACGCTACTGACAGCTCTGATTAGCTCGAGCTAGTCATGTATTGCATAAAAATAATTAAAATAATTGCACATACTTTTATGGGGTTATAAGTTGAACAATAAGTACATAGTTTCTTATTGCTATTTGGTTGTAATCAGTTAACAGATTAGCGTAGACGTTGGCGGGATGCGAAAATTTTCCCTAATCGCTGGCACGATTTTTCGCATTCAACTTGCTAAAATTCACACAGTTAAAATCAATGCATTAGTTAAAAATAAACTGAAAGCGCCGTGCAAGCAATTTAATAAGTTTCACTTATTAAAAACAGCAACTGCGGCATTTTTATACCTGCCATAAAAAGCAATGATATGCCGAAGGTTAATTGCGCCTATTAACTAAGCGAACAGCGTATTAAAGGATTTAGCAAATGATATAGATAATAGATAATATCCAAACATATTTAAAAACGTACTTTTTTATTCATTACAACAGAGTCTATAGGAATATAATAAATATGGTTCGTTTTGTCATTTTTAAATAATTTATTGCACACCTCTTAACTCTTTGTCGCGTTCAAAGTGCTTCTCGGATCGCAATCGGAGACAAACTAAGTTTCTGGTTTGGCAAATAATGTGTAGATACTTGTTGGACGTGTTTACCAATAAGACATAGAAAAAAATAATTTTAATCCCACGTAGAGTACCCATAAAATTACAAATTTCCGATTAGTCTGCGAACACACCTCGGAAATGTGCTCTAAATATTAGTATGCACAAATAATTACTAATGTAAATACAAACCTTTAATAGACTTGCTGATATTAACTGATATTAACTGGTTTTTTTCCGGACCAAGTGTTTTTCCTAAATTGTTTTCAATGTATTTAGCGGCCATAATCAGGATGTTGCATGATTCCATCTGCAAAATTGCTTAATACAATTTGTTTGTCATTGATATACTTAAATTAAACATAAATCTGTTAAAATGAGACAAAAAAAACACAAAAATAAGTACTACAACGAATGTCATCTACAAATCATTGATTGAAATTTGTGCTTCTCAGAGGAACATATTTATTTCTATCTAAATGGTATAGCTTATTAAAGAGAACTATTAAGTACAAAATGCTCAGACGCGGAAACGATTTAAAACTGACTCACACTGAAAATTTAACTTCGCATAAAATACAATATTGAATAATAAAAATAACGTAATACAATTATTAAGATAAAGCCCGTATCTAAATATTTTCGCCGACATTAAACAAATTTCAAATTTCTGCTTACGCCACTGCCAAGATCTAATCTATAATTTCGGTTTTTTCCTGGACTTGCTGCGTTCCGCGATACCATAGATGCTCTACCATGACGGATATTAAATATATGATGGCAACAGCTATGAAATAAAAAGCATAGACCGTGTATTGGCCCACAGCGTCGAGCTCAAAGCCCGTCTCGGAGACGACAATAATGGTGAGCAATGACTGGAAGACCAAAGCCAGCAGCGTGTTGATGCCAAAGACCAGGCCAAAGCTTTCCTCCTGCAGATTACGTGCCACCTCAGCGCTGTAAGTAAATGGATTTAATTTAAATCATAAGCTTGAAAGCAGCACATATGTATATGTACCTGGCCACAGTAATGGTAAAGCCGTACAGTGCGCCAAAGATAACAAAGCCCACATAGGACCAATAGATATCATGGGTCCAGCAGCAGATCAAGACGCTGCCACCTTCCAGCGCTGATAGCACTGATAACACAAGCAAACTGGTACGCGGCCTTAAACGACCGCTGTGCAGATATCCCGCGGCCAGAGCACTTAGCGCCGCCAAGGCGGTAAGCACGGCGTCGACAGCACCGTTCCATGCAATCTGTGGCTCGGGCTCGATAACCTTCCACAGCACCTGCATATAGTAGGTGACCTGCAGATAGCCAGCAAGGCCAATGGCATACCACAGGCTCCATTGCACCACTCGCGGACTTGTGTAGGCATTGTAAAAGTGCTGCCACAGCAGCCGCATGGGATTGTACTGGATCTGCTGTCCGGTGGTCTGTTGGCTGGCCACATCAGGTTCGCCAGATTCTGACTGCGGTTCCAGCTGCAGTTGCAGCTGGTTTGTCTGTGGAGCTTCAGGCGTGGCCTCCCTTAGATATACTTCGCGATGAAAGTACAAGCTCTTGTCCACTTTGGGCAGTCCGAACGCCCACAGCATGGCCAGAATTTGTGCTGTTAGAGTAAAAGATTAGCAAAATAATCTGGTATATGGTTAGGTAGTCTACTAACTGGCTAGCGTTATGTAGTTGAGCTGCTTGTAGTTCATCAGCTCCAGATTTATCATCAGCTGCGATGTAATGCCCGAGATTAGCTTGCCTGCAAACATGGCAGCACGTGTATGAGAGGTAACGCGCGGATAATACTTTTTGTCCACCTTGGCATAGATGTACGTATAGTAGGCCACCTCGGCGGCCATGTAAGTACCATAGAAGAATTCCAATATTTGCAATGACAGCAAACTGGTTGTCCAAATGAGCATGCTCCAGATGATTACGCCAGCGGCGCCAATTGTAATTATGAGAGGCTTATATCTGCAATGGAAAGGAGAAAAGAGATTTAAGGTGAACAAATTTACTCAGTTAATAAATACAAGTTTATTTGTATAAAGAATAACCGCCAATATTGGAGACGAATAAAATAAACATTACGTGCCCCACATATTGATTTCACATATGATTTTCATATACGATAATCTCATTGGAAATTTTATTGGAATATGATCTTCAGATATGATAACAATCTTGTTGGAATACTATACTATATTAGGATATATAGGATATGTATATAAATTTTTCTTATTTTCAATATATCCATTTAAAAGCTTCACTGAAGCAGAAATCTTTTAAAGTTCAAATATTTTTCGTTAGCATGAAAGCTATATGGATAAGCTTTAATGATATAGCTGCTACGAGTAAATAAATAATACCGATTATTGCGATATGCCTGCAAAGGCATCGAGTTGCGGTCTTTTTGTTTTATTTTATTGCAAGTATGGCAAACTTACCGCAAAAAATCCGTAATAAGAAAAACAAAAACCAATTGAACCAGATGCGAATAGGTGCCCACTGGATAGACATCTTGTGTTAGCTTTAATAGAGAAACGATTTAATGTGGGATAATTTGAAAAACCAATGCCAATGCGCCAACTCACCTGTTGTTCAGTTATGTTGCGCCATGGGCCTAGAAGATATTCCGTGACATAGGGCTCAGAGGGTCGGATCTCGCGTACAAAGCCAAATACGCACAGAAGGCATGAGATTTTTAGCCATTCCTTCATCTTGTAACCGTTTCACGTAACGTAACGTAACGCAACGCAACGCTATGAAACTTCACGTGTCGTAACACGTATGATGCGAAGATATGGTTGATATTTTAATGAACTACATCAGCAGTTCTCTACGCTTGTTTTGTACGGACTTGCAGTTTTTGTTTTTGCATGCTTTTCAACTTGTTTAATTTTAGAAACTCGAAATGCGCTTCTTGGAAACGGACCTGCAGACAAAGCAGGCGTTTAATCTAATCGTTGGGTTGGTTTATTGGGTGGCTGCTTGGATGTCATTATCTCGCATTAATGCCAACACACTGATTGCTCCTATATACAATTGTTAGATAATTGAAAATTTATAAGTTACAAAACGCGTCGCACGTTGCGCTCACTTTGACGTTCGGCAACCAATTTGCCGGCTTGCGATACATGGCATACAACATTTTGAATGTCAGAGACATGCTGATATACAAGCATATACATATGCATGTATGTATGTATATAGGTTTGAGTGTTTGCAAGCAGTTGCTGGTCAGGCTGAATATGGGATACCCTACACCACTTACAATTTCACACAAGGCATGCGGATCGTGCACATTTCTGCTGTGCACGCTTGTTATCGACTCTACTGTTGATTTAATTGATTTAAAAGCCGCCCGCAACAACAACAACAACGCGAATTCACTTCAATTTATTTGATTTATTGTTGTCAACACAAAATGTATTTGTTTTTCATGGCGAAGACAGTTGTTACATCACAATTGAATTGCATATGCAACAGCTGTGCTCGGCACTTGGTTGGCAACGCGATGTGAAAACAGCTGTTTGCTTCTCATCTGTGATTGGCGCCAACCCAAAACAAAAACAACGACTGATAATTATATGCAATTGATTTTTGTATATTGTAAAAAATACACGTTTATTAGCGCACACATTTTAAAATTGTTTATGTGTGTGTGTGAGTGTGAGTGTTACAAAGTATTTGTGTGTACGCATATGTATAACAAAGTAAAAGAGAAACGTTTAGCTATTTACACAAACAGACGGAGTAAGTAATATAGTTTTTTTTTTGTGAACAAATTGTATGAACAGCTGCCCATTCGTCAAAAGATATCAATAGACTATGCTAAGAATTATTGGCCACATTTACGGAAAGTTAGAAAATACGTGTAAAAACTCTTAACAGCAACATTGAGGTTAGACTCTTTCGCACATGTTTCGTATTCGTTGATTGTTTCATCCCAGTCGTTCCTCCCAGGCATCTTCTCTCTTACTGCTGCGCAATAGGCGTGCCCTGGGGGCTTAAGGCTTGCGCCGACGTCGTTGACGTCAATGACGTCGGCTCCGATTGGACAAACTCAATGGACGCCGAGTTGATGCAGTAGCGCTTGCGTGTGGGCTTGGGTCCATCCTCGAACACGTGTCCCATGTGGGCGTTGCAGCGGGCGCAGCGTACCTCGGTGCGTATGCGTTCTGGATGTGCAATTAGTAGTAAAATATTGCCCCCTTTTTAATTTGTATTTTGCAATTGTGATATTAATTGGGTACGTTCGTTCAATTTTTTGTTTTTGTTTTTGCATAGATCGAGTTACGTTTTCATTGTTGTTTGTTTGTTTTTACAATCATTGATATTTGCATTTCATTGAAATTGTTCAGATTAAGAACGATTTATTAAAGAATTAAATAGATTACAAAATAAATAACAAAAATAGTGGATGTGAAAAGCAGAGAGAGAGAGACAGCGAGAGATCGAATGAGTGAGAGAGCGTACACGTAAAATAAGAGAGTTGATGCAAACAATAAGAGAAACAGAAAAAGTAACGGAAAAATGTAATTGTGCAGAGACAGCGAAACAGATGACAATGTTGTTGTGCAAGTGCATCAAAGAGACACGAATAGCGAAAGAAGGAGTAGAGCGAAAAACAACAGTGGACGGCGTCGATTGAAAAATGAAATGTAGCGTATAAAGAATTGAAAAATCAAAATAAATGTTTGTAAGTTTTTTTTTGCAAATGATTTAGTTTAGATGTACATTTTTATTTATGAATTGTATAAATAGTGTTTAAAAATTTATTGTTAATAAGCCATTTAATGCGTCAGGTGTTTGGGATTACAGTTTAACAATGATTTTAAATGTTTTGAGTGAGTGTGTGTGTGTGTGTGTTTTGTTAGCAAAACAAACCCCCAAAGAACGTTTACAGGCGGTACATAGTATTGGTAATGTTTTTTTTTTTCGAAGCGAGTTAAAAAAAAGAGAAATAGAAAAATATACGAAAAATACACATTATTCAGTTTGTTGGACAATATATGGATCGGCTACGATAGTCTTGCAATGTAGTACAACAAATATAATTATAATATGAATAAAAAGCAACAAAAATAAATAGAAATCAAACGTGAAGCCAAACAAAATTACCAAAAATATGTAAAAAAATAAAGATATCAAAAGAAACAAAGCGATGCGACCAACTCTTTAAGCCAGCTTTGGTACACAGATACATATAATATAATTATATATACATATATATATATAATATACATGAAGTAAATGACTCCTAACCCAACAATATGTAGAATAAAGAGCGCTGTTATGATTTTTGGCGACAAACTAAATTGATGAAGAAGCTGTGCGTGCTTTATGTATTAGATTTTGATGGAAGTTTTGAATACTCGAGTTATATTGAAACCGTAATTAAAAGTGAGTTAAAGAAAATACGAACTAAAACAAAAGCCTGTTCCCTTAACATAAATGGAATTTCCGTTATATTGGGTTCTCAACACAAATCTCACACACTGAGTGTGTAATCGGCGCTATAAACATATCAACAATATATCATGAGTATTTTTGCATATGTAAATAAGGTCCTATAATATATTATATATAAGTATATATATGCATGTACTATATGTACTTTAACTTAACGTGTAATTTATCTTTCTGTATAGAATCTCATTGTTAACAACTTGAATAAACGAAAACATTATTTTTTGGACGATGTCGTCGTCGCTGCTGTTGTTCTTTTCACAAAATCAATCGACGCCGAGTTGATGCAGAAGCGCCGATGCTTCGGTGGGGGTCCATCATCGAACACATGGCCCATGTGGGCCGAGCACTTGGAGCAGCGTACCTCGGTGCGTACCATCCCTAACGTTTTTGAAATGACTACTGTTTTTTTAATCATATATTAAGCATGTCAATTTTTGTGGTTGGTTTTTTTTTTTTTGATTGTGTTGTTGTGTTGCAGCAAATAACGAAATTTCAAAATTTTATTTTTGGGAAATTTGAAAATGTTATTGTTTTTTTTTGTTTTTTTTCGGTTTTGGTTAGCAAAAAAGATGTGGATAAAAGAATAATACTCAATTAGGTAAGTTTTGATTTTTCTGTTCAGAATTGGATAAGTTGCACATTCATCAAACAGGACAATTTCACAAATAACGGCACAAACAGTTTGCACTTAAGCGGCCCAACAACTACAGTGAACACATGGCTCTCAAATGGCTATAACACACGTATACATATGTATATGCATTTTGTACAATTTTTTTTTTAAATAACAGTAACAAAACAAACATATAAGGACAATACAATAATCCAGTTCTTTTCAACATTTGCGCTGGATATGGATATTGAAGTTAAGGTGTTGGAAAACGTTTCCATACAATTTTTTTAAACTTTTAAAACTTGAAACGAGCTTTTAGCAGTCTCTGCAACTGAACAAATTTCTCTAATCTATCTATATATATATTTTTTTTATTATGATATATAGATTTCTTATGTATAGATCTATAGGATGCTCAACTTGAAATTAAATTTTAATTTGCAAAGCGAAAAACAAATAAAATAAAAACTGTACAAACTAAAATCTCAAATGCAAAACTTTTGCTAAAACATCTAAAAGTGCTGAACGTATCTAAGCTAAATTGATTTGCACTATAGATATAGTGCACATACCTGGTATACTGGCATCGCGATGCAGTGTGACTTTGCCCTTATCGAGCACGTCGTTGAATGCTGGCCATCCGCAGCCCGAATCGTATTTGGTATCCGAACTGAACAGATCCTGATGACAGACAATGCATTGGTACACGCCCTTCTCGTAGTGCTTGTTGTAACAACCTGGATGAATTCGGATTGAGAATAGATTGGTTGGGTGCTTTTTACGTAATTAAGTTCAACTTTATTTAAGAGCCCACCTGTGAAGGGGCGCTCGGTGCCCGCCTCTTGTGTAACCTGATACTGCAGCGGCGTTAGACGTTTGCGCAGTTCCTCCTTGTTTACGGTAATCTTTTCGCTTTTATTCTCCATGTTGGCTTTGGATCCGCTGGAATTTGTCGTCTTGCCGTCGTTGCTGTTGTCACCGTTGCCCTGGCGTGAATCTGCAATTTAAGCCGACTTTGTATAGTTAAGCTTGCGGTTAACATTTGCGTATTTTTCTTTCCTCTGCTTTGTTTCGCAACAATTAAGCAATTGCTATCAGTTTACCAGAAAAATGCATGTTATAGCCAGTAAGTATTTTATGTGTTTAAATGGATAGATTCTAAGAGTAGGTTGCACTAAGAAATCAACTATCGCAATTTAAAGCTTCCATTTGAATTTCTACACAAAGGTACAAAATCAACTAAATAATAAAATCAAAATACAAATACAAAATGTATGGATTCTATGGATTCTTTTTTATTTATTTCATCTTCACGATCTGTTTTTTTTTTTCATTTTTAAGTTATGTTTTTTATTGGGAATTGGTTATATGTACCTAATTCATTAAGCTGTAAAGTTTTTAATCCCTGCCTTCTTTATTCCATAAGATAGTATAACGAATGCATGATAGGACAAGTGATACCAGAGTACCTAGTATTACCTTTCGACTATAACACATAATTAAATATTTGTGAAAATCATCATCGTTACTTTAAGTATTCTTTCAGTTATAACACAACATTATTTATTAGCTGGCCCCAAGTTATCAGTAGATTTGCCGACACTTAAGGTGCCCATAAATTATAAAGTTTGCAAGCTCTTAGCCAACAAACGATAAGAACGCGAGGTGGGCTGTTATCAGCAATGATTTGCATTAAATAATCGCGAAAAAATAACATGAAAAACAAAAGAAAATCAAAAATACAAAAAGCCAAAATCCAACCACGCAATTTGTATACACAAAATATGCTTTAACAAGGTATAAACAAAATGCCCGCAACCATCGCCACTTTACAAGAAGTGGAAAATGGAAATTGAAGGTGTAAACAGATTTGTTAGGTCTTGGAAACTGCATAGCTACAAATTGAGCGAAGAAACGCATAGGTTAAAAATAATTTTATATTGCCGCACTTAAATTAAGTGGCGTCCAATATAAACAAAAAGCAAAAAAAGAAACACGATGCACGAAATGGGGGAAAATTGGGGCCGGTTTTTTTGTTGTACATTTGAAAAAAAAAGCCACTGAAGTGTGTCGCGCACAAAAAAAAAACGATGAATTCATTTTGAAAATGAAAAAAAAAATTAACAATTTCGAACCGTTGATCGAATAACATGAATCACTGTGCGGCTAAAAATATCATCCAAATTGACAGCAATATAGTGCGCAAAGTATTAATGCCAACTATTTGAACTAGAAAATTGAACCGTAATGGGAAATTCGCCAATTATTGTGCATAGAAAAATCAATTCAATGGTATTGGAAGTACCGCTAACAATTAATTCACATTCGCTGTGCTATTGCGGGCCCATTTTGAAATGGCGAGCTAATAAAGCCGCCATTAGCTGTACCCGGGACACGCCCACACGCCTAAACACCCCACCCCACCCCTCGATCTGTCGTACTCACCCGCAAAGGCACGCACGTATGGAAGTGCAGAGACAGCGATGGCTCCCGTTTTCAATTGAATCAAGTTGCACCTGTACTTGTTAGCAATAAGTGCGAAATTTCGTGCCCACAGTGCGTGGCGAGAAAGTGAAAACATTTTTCGAGCGCCTCAAATTGACAACGGAACGTACGTATAACGGCAACGGTGCGACTGCAGTTTGCACTTGGCACTGATGGGTTATTCAATCACATGCGAAAGGAGGCAACCAACAACTGCGAAAAGTCAATGTTTTGCTCGTGAGTGTTTCTCTTTATACGCCCACACACTCAAATTAAACTAAATATATGCAATTTTTCTCACTTCCGTGTTTTATTTTGGCATTCTATTTCTCCGCATCTATGTATGCGCGTGTGTGTGTGCACACAGCCACGGAGAGAAAGCGCATTAGAGAGAAAGCCTCAGTTGCACACGGTTGCTAAACAAAAAAAATCTAAACACAAAACTATCTGGCCTGTAGAATTTTTTATAATCAAAGCCTCGGCCACACTAATTTTCCAATAAAAACTCCTAATACGCCAGACGCAAGGCAAGCTGAAATCAAGCACACACACATGTATACACCTAGTGTCCTTGAAGGGGGCGCTGCGGCTATGCCAGAAAAACGCTCACCTGCAAATATATAATTGGGTGCTGTTGCTTACAGCGCTATTTTTGGATTTTGTTTATAATTTTTTAGCTGTCCTACGCAACGTTTATATTACGAACATCGAACACAACTGCAACGTTTTCGCAGCGAAGGAAAATGAAAAACTAAAAAGCTACAAACAGCTGCCTGTTAAAATAAGCAACGTTGCCGGACTGATTGCCTAAGCAGCTGTTGTAATGCGTTGCCAACGATGGCAATTTTCATTTAGTTAATCTGGCAACGTCGTGAACATTTGTTTAGCTGGACTGGCTGGTAGCTAAAGAGTTGCAAATTAAAATTTGTTTATTATTGTAGAAAAAAATGAAGTGTGTGCTTAATTAAACGCAGAAGGTCTTCCCGGATGAGAATAAGATACAATGTGAAAACAGGAATTTCATAAGCTACTAGCACAGATCACACGTAAAGAGGGCGTCAACAAAGGGCAAGAGTTTAAAGAAGAAGAAACTAGAAAACATTCAACGCTTTGCAAATTGTTTATTACTCATTAGTAATAGTTGTGATAACTAAACCAAAACGCTGCCATGAGTAACCACAGATATCATCACGGCGGCGGCAGCTATATGCATCCGCGAATGTCGTATCCACACCATTTTACATATGTTTCCAGCTGTGTAAAATATCTTATCTTTCTTCTAAACTTTTTGTTTTGGCTATTTGGTGGGCTGCTTTTATCTATCGGCGTCTACGCGTTTATGGATAAGCTGAAGGAGGGCATTGGTTGGGTTCGGCTGGAAACCGTTTATGATGTGATCTTCAATATATCTTTAGTCATGATCATAGCGGGCATAGTCATATTTGTGGTCAGCTTTGCTGGTTGCCTGGGCGCACTGCGTGAAAATACGTGCCTGTTGAAGTTCTACTCCATGTGCTTGCTGGTCTTCTTTCTCATGGAAATGGCGATTGGTGGGCGTGAATTTCGAGCAGCAGCATTTAACATTTGACTAATTTTTATTTGCTTTCAGCTATAATTTGCTTTGTGTTTCCACAAAACATGAACGCTTTCCTGGAGTTCCAGTTTACCGATAAGATTATTCACTCGTACCGCGATGACTCCGATTTGCAGAACTTTATAGACTTTGCACAGCAGGAGTTCAAGTGCTGTGGTCTGAGCAATGCTGGCTATCAGGATTGGAGTGAGTACACGTTTAGAATACAAGTATTAAACAGACCATGGCAAATATATCTTTACTCTGCAGGCAAAAATGAATACTTCAACTGCTCATCCCCTTCAGTGGAGAAGTGCGGTGTGCCCTACAGCTGTTGCATCAATGCCACGGACATCAGCTCGGGTCTAGTCAATATTATGTGCGGCTATGGCGTGCAGGAACACTCTGTGGCAGCAGCCAGTAAACGCATATGGACCAGCGGTTGCATTGAAATTGTCCGTGTCTGGGCGGAACGTAATCTGTATGTGATCGCAGGCGTTGCACTGGGCATTGCGTTCCTGCAGCTGTTTGTAATTTACTTGGCCAAGACTTTGGAGGGCCAAATCGATATGCAGAAGTCGCGCTGGTCGTGAGTGCCATAGCACCCGGTTTTTTACGGGTATCCTTTTGATGATTTCTACTACTACGACACCCAAATGTAAGCAAACGACGGCGAAGCAGTCGGCCAGGCCGTTCCGTGTAGCTACCGCCAATCACGTCTTCGTATAGTTAATCTGGTCCGTGCAATGCTCAAATATTTTTCACAATTCTATCTAAAAGTATTAACAATAAGCTATTAGAAGGCAGCAGCTGTTGCTTATGACTTTGCATTTCGAATTCTCTTGCCTTTTGCGAAATTCTTTGTTTCCAAATGTTGTGCAAATGCCCCAATAATATACTTTGAATACTAGCCCTCATATCTCATATATGTATACCCATAGTTATAGAAATTATTGTATTTTACCATGAGCATTGTCCATTTAATGCATGTTTGTATTGTAAGTATTCTAAAGGCTTTTTCACCATAGACAAAATTGTAATTGTAATTACAAATAAATTAAATCGATGTATTAAAATTTTAAAATGCAATATCATGATGTTCTTGTTAGCATAAAATTAAAAGACATTATGTACATAGGTATTAAGAGACGCGTATGCATTTATATTTGTTATTTAATCTACAATTGAACACAATTTCACATTGCATGCGCATTTATTGTAATACCCAACACAGTATGTAGTAATAGCAATATACCTTATTGTAGTGCATCACACGAATATATTCAAAATATCGAACAAATATATATGTATAGAAATTACAGATTTTAAGACTTCCAATTAACTGCGTCTTAAGGTGTGGTATATTATTTTCTATTTAATATTTTTGCACAAATCTTAAGGGACTTCATAAAACTCTTGCCCATCTTTAAAGATTTTAAACATTAACTATTTAAAATATTTAAGTAAATCCGATGAGAGCCAATAACTGACATAAATTTGTAAAATAATATATAATATATTATTGCAAATACATCTATTCAAATGCATATGTATGAATTATTCGTTTTAAACAAAGCAATAATGCTAAAATAATAAGTAATATTGGCCCATGCCTCAACGCTCATTCCAGAAATAATAAGATTACTTGATTTGCGCAAAGGTCAACAGATAAGCTGTCGTCTTTTTTAGACGAGTACTATTTGCAGCATAGATTACAACCACGCATTGAGCCAGAAGTTTATCAGTAATATGTATTGTGTGCACTGGGGTAATAATATTTATTATTCAATACAGTTGCTCGGCATGTACATGCATTAAAAAATTATATAAAAATATTTACGTTCACATGTTGGGCGCGTTAGTACTTAATTATGCTACGAATGCTCTCGCTATTATGCATTAGATCGAATGCTTCGTTAATTTTGGACAATGGCATCTCGTGCGTAATGAACTCATCCACAAGGAGATCCTTCTTTAAGTAGGCCTCCACAAGTTTAGGTACATCCGAAACCGAACGCCAGCCACCAAAAGCAGATCCCTTCCACACACGGCCAACGACCAATTGGAATGGTCGTGTGGAAATCTCCTGTCCAGCAGCAGCCACACCTATGACCACTGATGTGCCCCAGCCCTTGTGGGTGGCCTCGAGAGCAACGCGCATTGTATTTACATTGCCAATGCATTCAAAGGTGTAATCAAAGCCACCATCGGTCAGATCAATCAAATAGTTCTGAATTGGGCCCTTGTCAGCGACTTCCTTGGGGTTCACAAAGTCTGTGAAGCCGAAGCGCTTGGCTAATTCGAATTTAGAGGGATTGATGTCAATGCCATAGATCTTGCCAGCTCCAGCCTTCTTGCAGCCCAGTCCAACGGCCAAGCCAACGGCACCCAGTCCCCAAACGGCGCAGGTACTGCCGGGTTCCACCTATGTGCAGCGATAAAATGCTCATTGCTTGAGGTGAATAATTCAGTTAATGCTGCCTTACCTTGGCAGTATTGAGGGCAGCGCCGTAGCCAGTGGAAATTCCACAGCCCAGAAGGCACACCTTGTCCAGGGGCGCAGTCTCATTGACTTTGGTCAGCGAAATATCAGCGACAACGGTGTATTCCGAAAATGTGGAAGTGCCCATGAAATGGAAAAGTTGTTTGCCCTTGCACGTGAAGCGCGATGTACCATCGGGCATAACTCCAGCGCCCTGTGTGAGGCGAATTTTCTGACAGAGATTGGTTTTACCGCTCAAACAGAACTTGCAATCATTGCATTGAGGAATGTACAGCGCGATGACGTGATCGCCGGCCTTGAAATTGGTCACGCCCTCACCGACGCTCTCCACAATGCCTGCGCCCTCGTGGCCCAGCACGGAAGGAAACAAACCTTCGGGATCGGCGCCGCTCAACGTAAATGAATCCGTGTGGCACACACCTGTTGCCGTAATCTTTATGCGTACCTACGAAATATGTACATATACGGGCTGAAAAACTGTAAAAATTACACTGTCATTGTTCGACATACTTCATGGGCTTTTGGGGGTGCCACTTCGATATCTTCAATAACAAGTGGCTTCTTAGCCTCCCAGGCGACAGCAGCTTTGCAGTTGATTACCTAAGTCAAAATTCACACTTGAGATTTTTGTTGTAGTTAATTAATTTTTGTACATATACAGACCTTGCCTTCAGTAGCGGACATCTTGTTGCTATCTTAATTATGGAAAATAACGGCGGCGACTGGATCTAGCAAACGCAGAATAGCGAATGATAGAGATGTGCGAAGCCGGCTGCTATTTCCTGTTGCTCAGATGACTGGTCTTCTCTTTCTTTTTTTTTTCGCCCATTGTGAACTTATAATTTGTGGACCATGTGATTACCACAAGAGCAGAAATTAAGATGGTTCCTGCCATTTCTTAACAAAAATAGCGCTTCTGCAATTCTTTTCGGCGATTTCTTACAATTTTTTTCGATTAATCGATATTTCGTGACTTTTGGCGCTATTTTAATGAGTCCAAAATAAAAGAAACATAACTTAATATAACCAATGTTTGGTTTTTTAAAGGTTCACTTTAAGCATTATTAAAATTTAAGACATCACATGTTTCATTGGCTTTCAACCATTTTTTTTTATATTTTTATTAACATGTGGCAACTTTTGATGGGGAAATTTGAACATGGAATGAGGTGAATTTCTAAAATACCAAATGCAAAAATACTGTCACATAAAACGGTTTTATTTAAATTCAATAAGTTGAATGTTTATGTACATATTAGATTATCTATGCGATCAATGTATTAAATGGTTTCTATTTATAATAACGTTGCACAGTCAATTGTTAAAAAGTTATTCAAATGCATTGTTTTTAAGTAACAGCTGTTTGATTGCATTTTTAAACAAGATGCTGCGCATGCGTCAATTGGGTGTAAACATTATCCGCCCAACCTAAAAGGCGGCAACGTCAAGGAACGCAAAATCAGCACAAGGACGACGAAATTCAACGAAAAATCAATAATTACATAGCTACCGAGACGGACAGCCGGAAGTGCATTTTGTATGCTAGTTAAAATAACTGCAGCGCAGAGAAAGCAACTCGCTCTACTCCGTGGCTTCGAGAAAACGAAATGAAGATTTGTGTGTAAACGAATAGAATATAGAGAATAAAATGGTCGGCAAGGGCGCGATGAGCGCGGAAGTGTCAACAAAGGAACGCCCCGTTTTCATACCGCCACGTAAACGACAACAAAACAAAGCCGAGGCCAAAAAGCAAAACTATGTGGATCACATTGTCAATGTGCAGGTAACAATTGCAATTTATACTACAACAATCGTTTAGGTTTGTGGATCTTCAAAATTTGTTTAAAATATTTGTAGCAAAACCGACCCAAGCTCTCCCCCTCGAATCCGGGCCTCGAAGAGGAGCTGCTCAAATCGAAATTGATAATCAAAAATAAACAGCCACTGCCGCAGCTGCCGGGGGAGCCTGGCTGCGCCCAGGACACCATCGCCAGCACCAACTCGGCCAGTTCCACACAGCATAGCAATAAGTCGACACGTTCGGCCAACAATCTGAACGAGTTGCAGAACTTCGAGTCCATTTCACAGGGCACCAAGTCAACATCACAGCGCCATGAGAGCAGCACGGTAACGCCCAGCAGCTGCTGCTACTCGGAGAGCAGCCTGGATGCCAAGCTGAGCAAGTCGCAGGACTGCCTCAGTCTGAGCAATCGCTCGTCCTCGAAGAAGCGCGTTAACATACGCACCTCAGACTTGCCACATGCGCGCAGCGGCGGTCGTGCCTCGCCAGATATAGCCAACTATGAGGATCTGGAGTCGGGCGAAACAAGTGTCCTGAATACCTATGATCAGAGCCTGGAGCGTTATCAGGCACGCAAGACGCTCGAGGGCAGCAACTATTTGACCATGACAGGTGGGTCTCAACAATGGCTTGGCCACCTGGCACACACAATTTTGCATTGTCTTTCTTCACATTTTACGCAGGCACCATTAAAAGAGGTCGCAAGAAGGGACAGTCCATTGATCTGCAGATAAACATCAGTCGCGAGGAACTGGAACAGCTGAATGCCCACGCCATGGCCAGTGAGTCGCACAAGGGGCACAATCTCTGCTGCACCTGCAGCTGCGGCGTTGGCCTGCACATATTTCTCATCTCGCTGATCTGCTTGCCATTTGTTGCGCTCGTCTCGGCCATCTACTCGTTCTATATTGGCACTCTGACCTGGTATAATATCTTTAACTACTATTGCGAGGAGAAGTCGTATGTACACAAGATATTCGTCACGCCCATACTCTTTCTGGCCTATCCGCTGGCCATAGTCCTTTGCACCTTTGGCCTGGGCTTGTACTCGGGCTTCCGCCAGCTGAGCCTGCAATATAGCAGCTGGGTGAATGACATAACCGATATTGAAAAGGGCTTTTACGGTTGGCTTTGTGGCTTCCTACACATGCCCGACTGCAGCCCCTACGAGGTGGTTATCCTAACCGATATATGCGTTGCGCCCCAGGATCCGCAGCGCCTGCACATAAACAAGCCCAGGCAGGAGTTGTCCATGTAAGAAAAACAAACCAGAAAACAACAACAACAACAACAACAACAAATCCAAATTTAATTAGCAAAAGCAGCGCGAACCGTCGCCGCCAATTAAAGTAGTGCTGGGATGCAGCCATAAATCAAATTGAATTCCATCTAGTCTGGGTTTAGCCCCTCCCCCAACCCCCCCCCCCCCCTCCTTTAATCTATCTGGCATTATTTATGATTTTCATATGTGTACAACAATATAAAAAATATAATCCCGAGCACTACAGGCGCATCATATCGAAATAATTTTGTGACGGTTTCGATTTTCGACCATATGTGTGATAAACCCAATTAGAATCATAAATATCTGCTATGAGTACAGCCAAACAAAAGTTTCCCTTTTGGCCAAATTTGTTCCTTTCATAGCCTTCATATTAGTTAACTTTTCATCTATACGCTCAAATAGCCGTTGAATGTTTAAAATTCTTTTTTTTTTAATTTGGTTTCCTTTTCTAATTCTTAGCACAAGGCCAAATTTTAAAAGATCACAATATAAAAATATACTCCAGAGACACGGATTGCATTTAATGATTATGCATTTAAATATTTATAAACCAAAGTAAAGGCAAACAACTTTTTTAGCTTTAAGTATCAAAAAACAGCCAATACTAGAGGCTACATATATACATATGTATATGTATACAAAATATGCGATATATGCAAATGTTTTTAAATAGAAATTCTACAGTTTAAGAGATATACTTAACAACCGGAAAGCCAGCGCTAAAGATGATATACCCTGCCACACACATATTTATTAAATATCTCCGATGAGTCGTGAACGATCTTGGATCTTTAAGTAAAGTTAAGTTTTTTTATATATATAAAAAACTAGAAGTATTTTAAGTGCAATGATTTGTGTATTTATTGCGTCTGGTTAAGATATATGTATGTATGTATAAACCAAACAAGTTTTTCCTAAGAACAACAATTTAGTTCTCGACTGATCGTTCCTATGACACAGATATATGCTATAGGGAATCGATCTAGCCGATTTTGCAACAAGCACTGCTTGCACAAAAAAAAAAAAAAACAGATTTAGACCAAAACCGAAAGATTGGTATGCATTAAAACGGTGTCTTGATCGTGAATATATATACGTACATACTGAAATACTAAATGACAACATTATAATACCCTAAGCGGGAAATCGGAAGAGCGCATGCATGCATTTAAATATTACACCTACGAAATTAGTTCGAGAAATAAAGCAAACAAAACTATAATACAAAAGGGTTTTTTATCAATTCTATTTTATGCAGTTGTGGGTCAAAGCAAAAACAAATGTTAACGTTGCGGTCGGGTAATGCCGACTGCGCAATACTCTGTTAACAACAGGGCAAACATGGTCGGTGCTTTGTTTTTCGATTGAACTAAATTCCTGTCTTTATATGCGTTCTTCTCGTAAAACTGGCTTTCCACATTCTTGAAGCCAGCTTTTGGCTCAAACTATTAACGAAACAATTTAATTTATACTTTAGATTCTATTTATCCACCTCTAAATAAATATTATAAAAAAACGACTTTTATACACTTAACGTACACGTAAATACAAGATTCGAATATAGATGATCGAACTTACAATGTGCCAACCAATATACCCTTCTCCCTAAGCTAAGTATATCAAACATACACACATATGCATACATACTTATGTGTACCAAAGTGTATATGCAAGGTAGTTGGAGGGAGATGGGCATAGAGAAGCCGGCACTTTCCAACACAGACACAAAAGAAATGTAAACAAGCAAAGCAAATTGCATGCAAAAACAGCTGTTTGCAAGAAGACATTTAAAAGGAAAAGCATAAACCATGTAATGTTTAGTGCATATATATATACTATAAACTGTAGATGTTGAGTGCAAATACCACAAACAAAATATCAAAGACCCAAATTAATTGATAATAAACATATCTGTACGCATGTATGCTTATATGTATACATATTCACATACATATGCGCATATTTATGGAAAAATATTTTGTCGCGCGTAGACACAAATTGTCCACGATATTGAAAGTTTAGTATCAATTTGGCGTTTAGAACGTGCGGACCTTCATCGCTCTCTAAATAAATTCGCATTAAATAAAACATTTAACCGAAAATGGCAAAAGATAACTTAACCGCTGTTTTACATGGCATTAACGACTTGCGATTGGTAAGTATAAAAAAACGCAATTATATTGTGAATTTCAATTGACTCGTTAATTCTATATGCAGGAGCAACGTCCTATACCAGAAATATCCGATGAGGGTAAGCTTAAAATCAAATAAGATAACATATCGACCCCCATCGACTTAAAGAGTAATCGATTTTTTCGATTTATCGTTACTTTTTCAAATTTACTATTCACAGAGGTTTTGGTGGCGATGGATAGCGTCGGTATTTGCGGCTCCGATGTGCATTATCTGACAAAGGGTCGGATCGGGCACTTTGTGGTCACGAAGCCCATGGTCATTGGCCATGAAAGTGCGGGCGTGGTGGCCAAAGTGGGCAGCAAGGTTAAGAATCTCGTTGTGGGCGATCGGATCGCCATTGAGCCAGGCGTGCCTTGCTATAAATGCGATCACTGCAAGCAGGGCAGCTATAATCTGTGCCCTGATATGGCATTCTGTGCCACGCCACCCTACGACGGCAATCTGACCCGCTACTACAAGCATGCTGCCGATTTTTGCTTCAAGCTACCCGACCACGTCACCATGGAGGAGGCTGCCCTCTTAGAACCGCTGTCGGTGGGCGTGCATGCTTGCCGCCGTGCTGGCGTCGGGTTAGGCTCTAAGGTGCTTATCCTGGGCGCAGGACCCATTGGATTGGTTACTCTACTGGTATGTGAACACCATGAACTGATCATTTCTGTATTGTTAATCTATCAAAATGCTTTTTTTAAAGGTCGCGCAATCGTTGGGTGCCACGGAGATTTTGATCACGGATCTGGTGCAACAGCGTCTGGATGTTGCTAAAGAACTCGGCGCCACACACACACTGCTGCTGAATCGCGATGATGTCGGAGAAGAAGTCGCGAATCGTGTGCGTCAGATAATGAGTGCGGAACCTGATAAGGCTATCGACTGTTGTGGAGCGGAAAGCAGCACTCGGCTCGCGATCTTTGTAATAGCTAAACTGCTAAACGTATTGATAGTTTATTTGATAATCTTTTCCAAATTTCGCAGGCAACGCGATCTGGAGGTGTTGTTGTTATCGTGGGCATGGGACCGCCGGAAATGAAGCTTCCTCTGTTCAATGCCCTGGCCCGGGAAGTGGACATTCGCGGTGTGTTCCGCTACTGTAACGAGTGAGTGGAGAACTCCATCAATTTTCCAGCTATTGGATGACCTATCTATTTAATTTTTCATATTCAGCTATTCCGCTGCCCTGGCGCTGGTTGCCTCCGGTAGGGTGAATATAAAGCGCCTTGTCACACATCATTTCGACATTACGGAGACCGCGAAGGCATTTGAAACAGCTCGGGATGGTCTGGACGGGGCCATCAAAGTTATGATTCATGTACAGCCGAGAAACACCAATAATCCTGTCGAATTTTAACTATACGCTAAAGCTATCCTTGTAAAATAATTCAAAAAGTTGTAATGAAATGTTTTTGGACACAACATTAATTTAGTGTAACAAATTTTATGTTTGAGAGCGTTTCGATTATTATCCAAATTAAGAGTTACACAGTTCAGCAGTTAAATCTGTAGATTTAAATGGCCAACAGAAATATTCGGAGATTATCGCGTTGCCTACACGGCTTTTTACCCAGCAGGTGTCTGCGACATTTGCATAATGAAGGAGCTAGCCTCGATGATCTGATCAAGAAACGTATGCTAAAGCTATTGATGCCAAATGAAGCTTCGGCCACTTGCTGTATAAGCCGAATCCATGATACCGGTAAATTCCTCGCGGACAAGACTCCAGGAGATGAAACAATCGATGCTCCACAGGGGAAGACCCAACAATCCTTTATCCTTATGTGCCAAAAGTCGACCATAAGAAACAGCAATTCAACGTTTAAAACGAAAGGACTTCTTTCAGTAAATAAAAATGATGTTAGCTCAATTAATCGCCGCTACAGCAAAATTTCCAAGGACTTCCGGCGATTGGCAAGTACAACAAAAACCAAGCAATTATTGTACTTTATGTACTTCCAGTTTCGCATGCCGAGTCGGGTTCCTTTGCACAAACTAAAAGATAATGGTAAGTCCCTTGATTCCCTAATTTCCTTTGGTATTCACATGTGCAGAGGCCTTGCTAGAAATAAACACTTGTGGTGTTTGTCGGACAGATCCTCACTGTCCGGATTTCGGCGACATCGAACAGATTAAGGTGAAAAAAATCATGACCATTGGCCAAGAATGTTCCGGAGTAAGCGTTGATGTGGAACGCAAGGCTATAAATCCTCAATAGATATATTTTTAACAAGGTACCACCAATATCCGGTTAACATCTGCTATAAACTGCCCGATCATGTGACCATGGAAGAGGGTGCCAGTGGCCTGGTGCTTCAGGGTCCTAGATCTGGGTGCAGGACCAATTGCTACAGGTGAGTCTACAATGATAACTGAGCAGTTCTCGTACAGATGAACATTTATTTGCATGCCTCAATATTTCTAGAGCAACGACTTCAGCATGTGGCTAAGGCAGCTGCCTTAGCACCAAACGTGGTGCTAAGAGGAGCCTCAAGTCAATTGACTGCATCGGAATAGACAGCTGCACCTGCACCTGGACTGACACCAATAATTTCTACATATTTCAGCCAAATACCTTCTTCTCTTCAGCTTTTAATAAAATTTTAGGAGCAGACCGCTATTATTATTAAAGTAATTGGTTTTGATATCTATCATTAATATATTACAGGCTTTATCGTTTTTCAAGTTTAGAAAATTCCAAAGAGTTGGGCATAGGGAATTAAGACAAGACTTTAGTTCAGAAAATTAAGTTAATATTTCCGGCTTTGGGGAACCAAGAAGCTATTAAAAAGAATAATATATCTCGTTGGGCTCAGTTTTTTTTTATTTCGGTTTATCTAAAGATAACTAGATAACTAATGCAAGATCAAGATAAACATTTTGCATGTATAAGGGGCGATAAGAAATAAAAATGCATCAACGACTTTTAAAACAACTAAAAACAAATCTTCCTTATACCACATCTCTTTGGCCGAAATTTCAGATCTTAAATATGAAGCACACAAAAGTGCTAGCGAGTTTTGTGATGAGATATAAATAATAATAATAATAATAATAATAAATAATAATAATAATAATAATAATAATAATAATAATAATAATAATAATATTAATAATAATACTAATAATAATACTAATAATACTAATAATAATACTGATAATAATAATAATACTAATAATAATAATAATAATAATAATAATAATAATAGTAGTAATAATAATAATATTAATAATAATAATATTAATAATAATAATGATAATATTAATAATAATAATGATAATATTAATAATAATAATGATAATAATAATAATAATTATAATAAAAATCATAATCATAATGATAATGATAATGATAATAATAATAAATTATTAACTACATATTATAGTTGGGTGCATCAGGCTCTAATAATTTTTGAGTTTTTACCCATTCTCAACTGGCTTAGGGTATAAAAAACAGACTCATTCGTTGGCAATAAATTATATAATAAAATAAATGTTTATGGATGGATATGAGTCTAGAAATTTGCAATCCTTGGCATCTCAAGCTCATCATTTTCGCATTATGGGGACCGCAAAGACCTTCAAAACAATCTGCCAATAATCCCATTAACTGTTAGCTAAAGCTTAAACCTTGTGTAATAAACATGTTTTATCATGCACTTAAATTTGTGCAACGTAATTCAAGCATTATTTTTATCTATTAACTGACAAAAAATTGATAATGTGTGGATTATTATAGTCGTCTATAGAATAGATGAGCCCATTAAATATGTATAGTAGAAAAGTCAGCTGATTTGTAAAGGCCCATTGCAATATAATTAACATGGCTTTCGTAATAATTCACTTGTATTTATATTATGTGTATTTTATTACATAAGACTTATAAGTAATTATAATTTGATCATAAAGATGAAACCAATAGAAGGACACATATCCGAACTTATCAGTCGAAAATTGAATTCTGCTATGAATAACCTTTTGTCTCTTAAGATTAGTTGACCCAAGTCGCATTGCCTTTTTTTTTGTTTTTTTATTATATTTTTTACAGCCTGCGGGGTTGCCAACTATAAGCCAACCCAGAATATTGTTTTAAAATATACTTATAATTCTATTTAATAGCTGTTTTTAAGCTGTTTTCCTTCAAATACGCTAGACACAGCTGTAAAAAAGCTACAACGGCAGCACTGACAAGAATGCGGCGCTTGACTGGAGTAAAAATTTTGTCTCTATATTTAATCGTGTTAACGCATGCAGTATAAATTAAACGAGAAAGAAGGGCTATCTTGGGCACGCCGAACATTCAAAACCCTTGCAGACCCAACCTTTTCATAATGCTCATAGTGCTTTGCCCGTATCTAAGAAGCACAGGAAAAATAGTTAATGCCGAGTATGGTTAAGATATCTTGAAAAACAAAAAGTTTTTCATACAATTTAGTTTATGACCGATCGTTACTATGGGAGCTATATGATATAGTTGTCCGATGAAAATAAGATTTTCCATTAAAGTGGGGAACATGGTAAAACTTTTAAATGGCGAGTTTGGTCAAGATATATTGATAAACAAAAAAGTTTTCTATACAAGAACTTTTTTTTCGACCGATCGTTCCTATTGCAGCTATATGATATCGTGGTCCGATATTGATAGAATTTTACAAATAGATGAGCACCATAGTAAAACTAATAAATGCCGAGTTTGTTTAAGATATATTGATAAACAAAAAAGTTTTTCATACAAGAACCTACTTTGCGACCGATCGTACCTATGGCAGCTATATGATATAGTGCTCCGATCCAGCTGGTTCCGACATATGTACTGCGTGCAACAGAAAGAGGGACTTCGGCCAAGTTTCATGAAGATAGCTTTAAAACCGAGAGACTAGTTCGCATAGAAACAGACAGACGGACAGACGGACCTGGCTATATCGACTCGGCAGTTGATACTGTTCAAGAATATATATACTCGATGGCATCGGATATGTCTTCTTCTATGCGTTACACATTGCACGACCAAATTATAATACCCTCTGGAAGGGCATAAAAACAAGGTGTGAAACACTTGTAATCTCCCATAGCCCCGTATGCACTTGCCGAGTTCAAACAAACAAGTCAACACAAATGCTGGGAAATGCAAGCGAATAACAAACTAACAACAATAAAAAATATAATTATATAAAATTCGAAGCGAATTGTTGATAAACTCGACGAGCTGCGACAGTGGAAATACGTTGAATTAGTATCAAATCGGCGTTCAAATCGTGCGGACTTATTTCCGTGAACTCATTCGATTATTATATTGGAAGGACACGCATTATCAAAATGACAAAGGATAACCTGACAGCCGTTTTGCATGGCATCGAGGACATGCGTTTGGTATGGCAAACAGAAATACAAATTTATTTCCTCTATTTGACTCTCTCATATTCCATGCGCAGGAACAACGTCCCATACCCGATATTTCCGCAGATGGTATGTTCAGCTCGTCGAAAGAAAGTCCATTGAAAGCTTTTACCATTCAATTTAATTGCATTTAAAATTTCCTATTCACAGAGGTTTTGGTGGCGATGGATAGCGTCGGTATTTGCGGCTCCGATGTGCATTATCTGACAAAGGGTCGGATCGGGCACTTTGTGGTCACGAAGCCCATGGTCATTGGCCATGAAAGTGCGGGCGTGGTGGCCAAAGTGGGCAGCAAGGTTAAGAATCTCGTTGTGGGCGATCGGATCGCCATTGAGCCAGGCGTGCCTTGCTATAAATGCGATCACTGCAAGCAGGGCAGCTATAATCTGTGCCCTGATATGGCATTCTGTGCCACGCCACCCTACGACGGCAATCTGACCCGCTACTACAAGCATGCTGCCGATTTTTGCTTCAAGCTACCCGACCACGTCACCATGGAGGAGGGTGCCTTGCTAGAGCCGTTGTCGGTGGGCGTGCATGCCTGCAACCGAGCGGGCGTGGGCTTGGGCTCTAAGGTGCTCATCCTGGGCGCAGGACCAATTGGATTGGTTACTCTACTGGTAAGTTGATTGGCTGAAACTAACTAAATCGACCGATCTTAAATTTCAAGTGTTCAAGGTCGCACAATCGATGGGTGCTACAAAGATTTTAATAACGGACTTGGTGCAACAACGTCTGGACATCGCCAAGGAGTTGGGCGCCACCCATACTCTGCTGATGAAACCTGGTGACACCGCTGAAGATGTCGCGGATCGAGTGCATCAAGTAATGGGCGTTGAGCCCGATCAGTCCATTGACTGCTGTGGAGCGGAGAGCACCACACGACTAGCAATCTTTGTAAGACCTTCACTGATAAGCCCTGATATTTTTCATAAATGCTCACAACCTTTGTTACGTCAGGCAACGCGATCCGGAGGTGTTGTTGTTATCGTCGGGATGGGCCCGTCAGAAATGAAGCTTCCTCTGTTCAATGCCCTGGCCCGGGAAGTGGACATTCGCGGTGTGTTCCGCTACTGTAACGAGTGAGTGGAGAACTCCATTAATTTTCCAGCTATTGGATGACCTATCTATTTAATTTTTCACATTCAGCTATTCCGCTGCCCTGGCGCTGGTTGCCTCCGGTAGGGTGAATATAAAGCGCCTTGTCACACATCATTTCGACATTACGGAGACCGCGAAGGCGTTTGAAACAGCTCGATTTGGCACAGGCGGCGCCATCAAGGTTATGATACATGTGCAACCTAGGAATAGCAATAATCCTGTCAAATTTTAAGTATAGATTATAGTAAGCCCTGGATCATAGTTTAGAAAAATGTAATACGTCTTGCGTTACAAAACAATAAATTTGTTAGCTGGGTACAAAATTTAATTTAATATTCTTAGAGTTTCAAAATTTCAACCCGATTTTTATTCACCTTTGGACTTACATAAAAACAAAAAAAATATACGAAATGACCCATCTATTGTATTGGCGGTTCTCGCGACCCCTATACACCTATTTGTCCATCAGGTACGCTGGCCATCGCCCATTGGCGCCGATGATCCGACACTTTTATGACGACGACTCCGTGCCCAAGGACACCAAGATGCATATGCCGCGGCCCCGAGTAGCGAACAAGGATGAAACAATTTCCACGGAAAACCGAAAACTCGTTGATTCAAAGCCCACACAGAAGATGGCAACCGGAACTGTAGCCAAGCTATCCATCGAACAGGATATAACAGCGCTGAATAACGTTGTTGGCAGCAAGCCGAATAGCAAGGATACAAACAGTATTCAGAGCCACAATCGTTCGAATACAACGCCAAAAGCAACGGACGCTAAGACTTCATCGAAATCCAGCCAAACGGTTGGGGATCAATCCAAAGACAAAGCTGACAAGTTTGAATCGAATGCGAGTGCCGTGGAAAGCAGGGTTAGGGCATTTGTTGATTCAATTGAGAGTAAGAAAGCCTCCAATCCAAAACCTCTTCAGAGCCAGACAGACGCAGACGCCTCAAAGACTACGGAAAAGCCAGTTAAATCCTCCCCAAGTCCCGTACAGTCAACAACCAGCTCCAATAAGCTAACAGATAAATCCTGCCAAGCTTCGCAGACCGAATCGCCACAAGTTCCAAAAAAAGAGGCTACTCGGTCCTCATCCCAGTCGGAAGTCGGTAGCCCCAAACTATTTGACGGACAGCAAGAATCGTCTCAGACTAAGCTGTCGCAAACGCGTTCCGAATCTGAATGGAATGTAGCTGAGAAGAAAGTGGGCAGATTATCTAAGATTGAGCCCCAAATGCCATGGGAGGAAATGTTTGGAGAGCATTTCAAGTCCAGAGCCAAGATCCCCGTTGAAGCTGAAACGAAGGCAGTTGGTTCATATGAGGAAAAGCCTCAGGCGTTGGTCGCGGTTACAACTAAGCAAAATAAAAAAAATATATATAATACAAATGATAAGTTATCCCAAGTCGAAGCGAAAGCAGAGATTGCGAAAACTAAAATCGAATCTGCAGGCGAAGCCAATAGTATGTTCGATAGAAATTTCCAGAAAAGTGTTGGCAAGACGAAACCAGAGCCAGATCAATCTCTAGCCAAGGGCAAGGGCAATCCACCTAAAAAGGAAGCTCCGAGTAGCGAAATCACAAACCAAACGATACTAAAGCCATGGAAAACGGAAACCTCCAGCAGCCATGAAATGGACAAATCGGAATCGAAACAAGCTCAAAAAAAAGATGCGCCGAGAAGCAAAAGCGCCGCCAAAACGGGAACTGTGGAAGGCAACTCGGCATTCAAATCTGCGATTCCCCAAAAGGACAAACCTAATAGCCCCTCCACAATGGAGGACAAGTTTTTCAAACCCCTTCATAGTCAGACATCAATCAAAAATGCGGTAATTAAAGAGGACGATGCATTAAAGGACGTACTTAAGGGTTCGAATAAACATGACGAATGGATTGCTAAAATTCTCGCACCTCCAAACGAAGCTTATGAAGCCGCAAAGATCAAATCGAATACCAGCTATAAAATTGAGGATGGCTTTGCTAAAGCTAAACTCCATCAGAGCAAGTCGGACAACAAAACGGACGAAGCTTCAAAGGACAAATCCAAAATCCAATCAGAAAACAAACCCACAGCAACTGAAACTGATAACCCTAGCAGTACATTTAAAGCCGATGATGGATTTTCCCAAGCTAAACCCTATCAGAAGCAGTCGGACAACAAATCTGCAGCAAACAAACCCGATGAAGCCTCAAAGACGAAATCTAAATTCGACAAGGCATCGAAAAATAAAAACAATTCCACCTATAATGTTAAGAGCTGGCATTCTAAGCTCTCGCAGAACCAGTTGATCAAGAAATCCGGTGCAATTAAACCTGACGAGGCCTCAAAAGACAAATCCAAGAGCTTCAACAAAGACGGAGAAAGGTTTCACAAATCGAAGCCCTCCCAGAGTCTGTCCGACAAATCGGATAAGACCCCCAAGAACAAATGGAATAGCATTTATAAAGTCACAGATTTGTGTTCCAAATCCTTGCATAACCAGTCCACCAACAACGTGGATGAGGCCTCCTCCAATAAGGAACTCTCTAGCCCTAAGAAATCCGGCAACGATTTGCTGGAGTCGTTCAGTGCCGTAAGATCTTCGTCGATTTCCGATCGAAAATTCTCGGTTGACCCGATCAAGGCTGAAAAAATCGAGTTGCTCCCAGCGAACTGTGTGGCGGAAAAAGCCTTAAAGACTCAAGCCTTAAAGGCTCTTATTCCAGATATTCAAAAACCCGCATCTTATGACAGGAAAGCAGAAGTTCAGCTGGCTGCAATGCCGCAGAATGGGCTGAAATCTGTGGAATCTGCGCCGGAAACGGCGTCAACCGCGTTTGGTTCTGGTCAAAAGGGGAATAGGTGCACGATTGCTTCCCTTTTGCAGGCTGTTCGCAAACTGCCAATGAGGCAAGGAAAGGCGAGCAAAGGCCGTCAAGAAGAGGTCCTAGCTATACTAAAGGAAAAGATTGAAGATGAGGAAAAAGCGAAGCTCCTAGAAATTCTGGCTGAAGAGCTGCGCGCCAGACGTGAAGCCGCCCCCAACCCAAACAAAGATAATAAAATGAATCCAACGGAAAGTGCGGATGCGCCTTCTACAACCTCTAAGGATCAGCCTGGCTCTGATCGTGAGGCTACGGCGGCTATTGCTGCAGCAATTGTTAAGCATTTAACGGAGAGATCTGCAACCTTCGAGACGAGCGATACGATTGTGGATAAGAGTATGCCAATAGTATCGCTTCAGGAGCTTGGGTCTTCTTGTAATTTAACGTCCTCATCGTTGGGCAATTCGAATCAAGGCAAGACTTTGGCATCTTACGGCAAAATCGAGGTCCTTGGCACTGACCAGAGCCAGATTGGTGCCAAGTGTGTGACGAATGTAGACAGGGTAGAGCCCGATTCGAAGAAAATCGTTAGGAAATCCCGCACCGATCCTATTGTTGATAAAGTTAAGGATGATAAATATTCTAATGTGAGAGGCAAGGCCGAAGATTTAACACCTGGTGACCTTTATAATTGCACAACCGAGGGTGAGAATCACGACTTCTTAAAAAAGATGAATGCGGAAGACAATGACGAAACGCTAAGACTTAAGGCCGTACAATTTTTAAAGGAAAGCCAAGCAGCACATATTCTAGAGAAAACAAAGCATACAAATATCGAAAAACTAGATGTCGATAAGCTAAGTTTCGGTAAACTAGATGTCGATAAACTAGATGTCGATAAGCGAGATGTCGATAAGAGAGATAACGCTAAACTAGATGTCGATAAGCGAGATGTCGATAAGAGAGATAACGCTAAATTGTATGCCGCTAAATTAGATGTCGATAAGCGAGATGTCGCTAAACTAGATGTCGATAAACTAGGTGTCGATAAACTAGGTGTCGATAAACTAGATGTCGATAAGCGAGATGTCGATAAGAGAGATAACGCTAAATTATATGCCGCTAAATTAGATGTCGATAAGCGAGATGTCGCTAAACTAGATGTCGATAGGCGAGATGTCGCTAAACTGGATGTCGATAAGCGAGATGACGCTATATTAGATGCCGCTAAATTAGATGCCGCTAAGCCAGATCTCGCTAAATTAGATGACGCTAAAATAGGTGTCGCTAAACTAGATGTCGCTAAATTAGATGCCGCTAAACCGGATTTCGCCAAACCAGATGACGCTAAAATAGGTATCAATGAACTAAATGTCTCTGGCCAAAAAACATCAAAGCCAAAGTTGTCGATCTCCCAATATCTCTATGACATGTTTATGGGCAAACGGAAAAACAATAATGAAAGCGGTCGCAGAAGCATCACCACCTACTCCGCGGTTCATAGCCGAAACTCATGGCTAAATAGTCTTATTGAAAGTAAGAGCAAAAAATCTTTAAGACCAACTGCTAGTGAAAAGACAGAAGAAACTTTTATTTCGCCGGATCTGGCAAAACGGCAGCTAGGTAATGAAGCCATACTTAAGGAGCGAAGAAGTAAATCCCAAGAGAATAGAGATGGAGACAATGACAAGGACTCACGTCAGCGTTTCGATGACGTGTCCTGTTCAAGGCAGCTGGACCTGCCCCACTCAGTCTGCGTGCCAGCCATATCAGACCAGAAACCGACACTGGCCCCAACCCTAAATGATAGTGTCTTTTTCAGTCCGCCAATTACAAAAGCAGAGGAGAATTTGGTTAGTTTTACCGACGTCATAAATAGCCCAAAAATTCTTGGTGGCACTCCGTACAAGTGCAAGGACAAAAGCCTGCGAGCAAAGCTCAAAAACAAGAATGATAAAAGCGAAATTGTGATTAAAGGTGGATCCAAAAAATGCTCGGAGAAATTGAAAGATGTGATGGAAACCGACGACGACGGGGAATGTGGCAAGCGAAACTTCAGCGCGTTGGCTCGACAATTATTTCAAAACTTAGGTAATTATATACATGTAAACAAATCTGATTTTGCCTGTCATATAAAATGGTAAATGGCAATTAGCGCCACCTGGTGGTTCCTAGCAAAAACATATAAACAAATCACATAAAATGATAGATCGTTATAAGCGCCACCTGGTGGTTGCCACCAAAAACATATGAATAAATCTGTTTTTGCCTGTCATATGAATGACAGTTAGTTATTAGCGCCACCTCGTGGTTGTCAGCAAAAACAGATTATCAGAATAAAAACAAATTTATTAGGCATTCAATGTCACATCGAGAATAATGACAGCAATTTGATGTATATTATATACTTGTAGTTGATAATACGCTATAAATAGGCCTTAGGTTATTTGTAAGTCAATAACAGTTTACTAACTTATTTGGTCACAGTTTTATTTATTTCCAGAACCGAAAGGAAACACTAAGAGGTTTTTTTATATTGGCGATAAAGAATATGAAACTGCTCAACAATTGGAATCCGGCCTGGAAGAGTTCAATACGCCAAGCAATACATAACTTTGTGATACAAATTTCACGTTTATCAAATTTTAGATATTGGTGAAGAAAAATAAAAAGTTTAAAGTTCAAACCATTTAATTTCGCTTTTAGGTACATTCTCTCTCGCTTTGCCTATGGGGGGCATAATGTTCACCCCGAATAGTACTCACGGCTAATTGTGCAGATAAGACAATCTTTCTACTGAGAAATCGTAGTGGAATTTTTCGAACGGAATGTTTGATTTGCTAAGGTCGGCCCGCTTGACGTCAAGAATCCGAGTGTAGATTGCTTTAACACATATTTAAATATAGAAAACAAAAAAAAAGAGATTTTATTATAGCTTACAATCACTATCAGTAAAATAATTTTGAGAGAGGCTTTGGGAGCTGAGGAAAAGAGGTTGCAAAAGTAGGGAAACCCTTTCATTATTGAAAAAATTGGTATTAGCTGGATATATCTTTGCTGTGGTGCCCAAGTCAATACTCTTGAAACTTATCGATCGGAAGTCCAATTCGGATTCAGCACTTGTCCATCTGAGGCGTAGATGATAATAGAACCAATCCGGAAAGGCTCCAAAACGAGCAAATACCCTATATAATAGTGTCTATAGAGAACGGCTAATCTGGAAATGAGAAACAAAAATGTATTCATATAATCGTAATGAAAAACTTGCATCAGTAATAAAAACCGCGTATCGCAACACTCTCTTACCTACTTTCATTCAGAGCTGCTCTTGATCAACGGCTTCTAATTGGAGTAAATAGTTCATAGAGATGAGAGCTGTCTAGTGATTAATCCAATTGGGGGAATTAGAATACATTGGTATTAGATGAACGCTCGCTTCTGGAGTTTGGTTTACCTTGCGATTTCCAAGGAATAAATATATTAAAAAAAAAAGAATTTAATACAGGTCGAAATTTATGCCTTTTCGGGACAATTTGGAGTAATATAATATTTTAACGTCAGTTGCTCGATACAATTTCGGATACGTACGGCAAGCTGGGCAATGTTTGTCAATTGTAAATTGTTATCCAAAAGTTGATGTTCTGCAGTGCAGAGTACATTTTCGGTTTGATTTTCTTCTGGGCCGGACCTAAAAATTTTTCGTAAAAAAACAAATTTCGTTAATAAATTTAATAGCACGGCTTAAATATGTTTCGAGGAGGTGCGTGCATTCGGGCCTGCAATAAGTGCATGCAGCCCGTGATTACGTTAAACTTTAGCTCCTTATTATATAAAGGCCTGGCGCCGACGATCGAAAGCTGGCAAATGATAACGCGTAATATGTCAATAGGTCAGAATAACGACCGGAAAAAGAAGCCATGTAAGTATTTTGAATAAATTGTGCAATTCAATTAAAGTTCATTTGAATGTGCCAACACAGATGCACATTCTGCGAAAATGAAAATCAGCATTCGCCGACACAATAAGATATCGTCAGACGAGAATCGGCTAAGTCCCAATCAGAAAAATAAGCTGAAAACGCAATGCAAGATATTGGCTAGGAAATTTAAACATGCCTGCCAGCGCTTGGTGGTCGAAGAGTTTGGCTGCAACAATTTAAAAGAGGGCGATAAAAGGCAAATTTCAGAAACATGCCAGGAATTAGCTGAACAGGAAAAGTGTGAATTGCTTGAAGAGCTCGAACAGCTGAGAGCTCAATGCGAAAAACTGAGCAAACAGGAGCACCCGAACAAACTGGCCGAGCTAGAAAAACTAAACAATGAAGCAACCGCACTCGGTGAGCTATGCACAGAATTATACCAGCAGCAGGAGAGCTATAAATTGGCGGACGAGGAGCTTAAAAAGCTGGAAGGCGAACAGCTTCAGGAACCAAAGAAATGTAAAATACGAAAGCAGGATAAAGCGATGATGTTGGAAAAGCACAAAAAGCAACAACAGAAGCTGAAAAAACTATCCAAGGAAATGGCCCAGAAAGAAATGTGTGCCAAGCTGGAAAAACAACAGCAATCGAAAAAATCGGCCGAAGAGGCGAAAGCCAAGCCAGAGAAAGGCAAAAGTAATTCAAAGCAGAAAAGCAATCCAAAAGCTAATAAAGATCAGCTTGAAAAAAATGGTAAGAATGTGGCCAAGAAGAACGAACAGAAGAAAGAGCCAAGTCAGGCGCCGGCCGAAAAAGAAAATTGCGACGACTCGGCCAAGTTAAACCAGTTGAGGATGGAGAAAGAACAGTTCGAAAGGCAGTGTAATATATTGAAAAAGCTTGAAGAGCTCAAGGAACAGTGCAGAATATTGGCAGAAAAGGCAAAAAACGACGAAAATGAGAAAACTGCTAAAGACGCAGAAAATACTGAGAACCAAAGCACGGCTGACGGAGAAGACAAGCTTGAAAAAGAAAAGAAAGAAAAGGAAGCTCAGGCGAGTAAATGCAAAGAAATGTCCGAAAAAGAAAATTGCGCTAAATTAGCTAAGCTTGAAAAAGAAAAGAAAGAAAAGGAAGCTAAGGAAGCTGAGGCGAAAAAATGCAAGGAAATGGCTGAAAAAGAAAAATGCGCTAAATCAGCTAAACTTGAAAAAGAAAAGAAAGAAAAGGAAGCTAAGGAAGCTGAGGCGAAAAAATGCAAGGAAATGGCTGAAAAAGAAAAATGTGCTAAATCAGCTAAACTTGAAAAAGAAAAGAAAGAAAAGGAAGCTAAGAAAGCTGAGGCGAATAAATGCAAAGAAATGGCCCAAAAGGAACAATGTGCTAAATTTGCCAAGCTTGAAAAAGAAAAGAAAGAAAAGGAAGCTAAGGAAGCTGAGGCGAACAAATGCAAAGAAATGGCCGAAAAGGAACAATGTGATAAATTAGCCAAGCTTGAAAAAGAAAAGAAAGAAAATGAAGCTAAGGAAGCTGAGGGGAATAAATGCAAAGAAATGGCCCAAAAGGAACAATGTGCTAAATTTGCCAAGCTTGAAAAAGAAAAGAAAGAAAAGGAAGCTAAGGAAGCTGAGGCGAACAAATGCAAAGAAATGGCCGAAAAGGAACAATGTGCTAAATTAGCCAAGCTTGAAAAAGAAAAGAAAGAAAAGGAAGCTAAGGAAGCTGAGGCGAATAAATGCAAAGAAATGGCCCAAAAGGAACAATGTGCTAAATTTGCCAAGCTTGAAAAAGAAAAGAAAGAAAAGGAAGCTGAGGCGAATAAATGCAAGGAAATGGCCGCACAGGAAAAATGTGCTGAATTAGCTAAGAAAGAAAAAACAGGAAAAGAACGCCAGAAAAAACCCGCCGAAAAAGAACAGAGCGATGAAGAGGCTAAATTGACGAAGGAAAAAGAGGAGTTACAAAAGCAAAGTCAGATAATGGAAAAGCTTGAAGAACTGAAGAGGCAGTGCCAAAAATTGGCTGATAAGCCGAAAAATATGCCAACGAATAACAAAAGCGGTTTAAGCCAAGATGATCTTAGAAAGCGATGCAAGGAAGTTTCTTTAAAATTAAAAGGCGATAAGTTAGATAAGCAAGAAAATGAAAACAAGGAAAACGAAGGTCAGGCGAATAAATGCAAGGAAATGGCTGAAAAAGAAAAATGCGCTAAATTAGCTAAGCAAGAAAAAGAAAAGAAGGAAAAAGAAGCCCAGGCGAATAAATGCAAGGAAATGGCCGAAAAAGAAAAATGCGCTGAATCAGCTAAACTTGAAAAAGAAAAGAAAGAAAAGGAAGCTAAGGAAGCTGAGGCGAATAAATGCAAAGAAATGGCTGAAAAAGAAAAATGCGCTATATTAGCTAAGCTTGAACAAGAAAAGAAAGAAAAAGAAGCTAAGGAAGCTGAGGCGAAAAAGTGCAAGGAAATGGCCGAAAAAGAACAATGTGCTAACTTAGCTAAGCTTGAAAAAGAAAAGAAAGAAAAGGAAGCTAAGGAAGCTGAGGCGAAAAAATGCAAGGAAATGGCCGAAAAAGAACAATGTGCTAACTTAGCTAAGCTTGAAAAAGAAAAGAAAGAAAAGGAAGCTAAGGAAGCTGAGGCGAAAAAATGCAAGGAAATGGCTGAAAAAGAAAAATGCGCTGAATCAGCTAAACTTGAAAAAGAAAAGAAAGAAAAGGAAGCTAAGGAAGCTGAGGCGAAAAAATGCAAGGAAATGGCTGAAAAGGAAAAATGCGCTATATTAGCTAAGCTTGAAAAAGAAAAGAAAGAAAAAGAAGCTAAGGAAGCTGAGGCGAAAAAATGCAAGGAAATGGCCGAAAAAGAAAATTGCGCTAAATTAGCTAAGAAAGAAACAGGAAAGGAAAAGGAAGGCCAGGCGGATAAATGCAAAGAAATGGCTGAAAAAGAAAAATGCGCTAAACTAGCTAACCAAGGGAAAGAAAAGAAGGAAAAAGAACAGCTGGCTAAAATGTGCAAAGTTTTTGCTCAAGAGGAACAGGGCGATGATAAAAAACAAAGCGGGGTAATGGCAAAACTTGCAGAACTGAAAAAACATTGCAAGAAAATGGCCGAAAAAGAAAAATGCGCTAAATTAGCCAAGCTTGAAAAAGAAAAGAAAGAAAAGGAAGCTGAGGCGAATAAATGCAAAGAAATGGCCGAAAAGGAACAATGTGCTAAATTTGCCAAGCTTGAAAAAGAAAAGAAAGAAAAGGAAGCTAAGGAAGCTGAGGCGAACAAATGCAAAGAAATGGCCGAAAAGGAACAATGTGCTAAATTAGCCAAGCTTGAAAAAGAAAAGAAAGAAAAGGAAGCTAAGGAAGCTGAGGCGAATAAATGCAAAGAAATGGCCCAAAAGGAACAGTGTGAAAAGTTAGCTAAACTTGAAAAAGAAAAGAAAGAAAAAGAAGCTCAGGCGAATATATGCAAGGCAATGTCCGAAAAGGAACAATGCGCCAAAATGGCTAAGAAAGACGAGCAAAAAAATGAAAAGGAGCTGAAGAAGAAATGCAAAGAAAATGCGCAGAAAGCAGAATGCGAAAAAGAAGCCCTGCAGGAAAAGTTGAAAAAGGAACATATGGCCTTTAAAGAAAAGTGCGCAAAAATGGCTAATTTTAAAAAGCTAAAAGAAATGTGTGTGAGGTTGGCCGAGGAAAAGAAGTGTAAGGAAGAGAAGGCGAAGAGTAAACCAAAGGAAGCTTCGACTAAAAGTTCTGATAATGTAAAAGCACAAAAGCAGAATGTTTGGGAAGAGAAAAAAAATAAAAACGGCACTGAGCGCCGAGCCGATCGAAAAGCAGCAGGTGCAAAATTAAGAGAGGAATGCGAAAGATTAGCCAATCAGACTCCAGAAGATTCCGGATAACAAGTGTTCAGTATTAAGGACTTATATGAGCAGAAATCATGTAGTATATACAGACTAAACATTCTCCATTTAAAATAAAGTGGAAATTTTTTTTTATTAAGGCCCTATAAATTTATTCCTACGTTTTGGAAATGTGTTGACTGAGCTACCGGAGAAGAATCATGCACATAATTTACCCCAAATTTCATTTCATTCATTTCATACCATTCACATTCATACAAATAAGTGTTGATAAAAACAAATGATTCAAGCTGCTCCATTCTGCACTACAAAACGTCCGACTGTTACCAACTTTTGAGGACAAATATATATTTATATGATAAGCACAAATATCTATTCAACCGTCCTTTTCACTCGATATTTTCAGGTATTTCATGCTATCAAAGATGTCACTGAGTATGACTGTGGATTAGCCTGCTTCACCTTCAATCTTGTTAATGATTAGACAAAAAGACAAAAATGATAATAGAGGTGTTTAATATCAATCAAAAACTTTTTATCACGAGCACTTCTTAGTTTCGACTATCGCTCGCGCAAATACAAATATACATACATACATATTTTGAGCGGCTTGAGATTTCCAAATTGACTAATAATGCGTTTGGCTGACGATTATTTTTATGCTTTCTTTTGGACGGAAAGCTTACATATAAATGAGAAGTGGAGAAAAAGTAATATAAAAAAAATTGAGTAGATTAACAAATTTGAAGCACACTTGGAAAATAGTTCTGCCACAATTAAATTAAGGGCTTATTGCTGGTGCTGTCGCGTTCTTGAACTGAAAGGTTGGATAGCGCGGAGCAAAAGTGTTGTCTCCAATGCTTTGCGTGTGTTCCGAATCATCACGTCCGCTTATGATTGGAGCACGGTATTCCGTTTCCACAAACTGTGGTGGCGCTGCAAAAATTAAATGAAAATATTAGTTGTACGCATGTTTAGTCATAGGAATTAAATTTGTACTAACGAATATTAGGGTAAAGTGCACCGCCGGCACTATCAGCCACATTCCAGCCAAGGGCACCACCCAATCCACCATCGCCGGGTGGACTAACTGGACTAACCGGTTGTGTGGGTGCCAGAGAGGGATCCTCTGTTTGTGGTTTTAAAGCAGCCAGCGGTATTGTGCCGAGGGTAATTGGCACTTTACCGGTGAGATTGCGATGTGGTCCACTTACATCGCACTCCACATGCAAATCATAGTCTAGAGCAATTATTCCGCAATTGAGTAAGTTAGTTGGAGGCAGTGCAGGTATTTCCATTTGCTGTGTAAATGTATGAGATTCTCCGGCGTTGACGGGTCCAATGCTCAGCTGGGCAATTATCACTTTGGATTCG
The DNA here is from genome assembly GCA_035045885.1 of Drosophila borealis. Classification (NCBI taxonomy): domain Eukaryota; kingdom Metazoa; phylum Arthropoda; class Insecta; order Diptera; family Drosophilidae; genus Drosophila; species Drosophila borealis. The sequence goes on from JAWNOR010000113.1 coordinate 1,549,020, forward strand.
CGTTTCTCACTGCGCGGTTGGTTCGTATGGAACGTGACAAGTTTACGCAATTCAAATTTAACTGCGGTGAGATTCACATTGCTGGTGTTATCAACCTCACAGGTGATGGGCAATATCTGACCCGAAACATAACCAGTTTGTGGTATGCTTGTGATGACGGACAATGGACCAGAGCGGCAGCAGAAGCAACAGAATGACTTTTCCAGTTCAAGCTTAAACGTTTCCTTAACACGCGGATTGAGATTTAAGTCAACTGGCGCTATAACAGTAAAGGCCATTTTCATATCCTGATCAAACTTCCAAGGCCTATCCAGGGTAACTTTGATCGTATAACGCACATGACCGAATTCACCCTCAAATGAGGAAGGCAAATTTGGCGGTAGGGCGCAAGTAAACGGATAAGTGTGAGTGCCCGGCGGCAGCTCGGTTTCGGAACCTATAAAACAAACGATGTTAGCCTTACAATTGTTTAATCGAGATAAAAGAGCATGACTTACTGTTCTTGCCGCCAAGCAAGTAGTATTGTATCTTGAAGTACTCCTCATGTCCCTTCAGGTGCGTAGTCTCGTTCTCAGTCTTGCCCTCGCTCGTTGTTACGTTACGCTCCTCGGTCCACTCTGTGTTCGCTTCACCCAAAAAGCGTATAATAATGCCTGCGTTGAACAAGTGGTTGGGAATTTATTTGTGTTTGTAAAGAATACAATTTATTTTCGTGCCACACCTCACACACCTCGACTGCGTGTCTCGTAAATGCTAAAAATAACTGGCTACTGCGACAAATGCTCAGCTCTGCGATTCTGTCCCGCTCTATGACTGCCAAACCGATGACATCATCGCAAACAGCATCATTCCACTATTCCGTACCGATAGGTTGACCTCAATTTAAAATTGAATGCTCAAATTTAATACGTAGAGTTTCGAAATTGGCAGTAGTGTGTTTTTAGTTTGTATCAAGCTCCAGAATGGTATATAAATACGATAAAGAAAACAGGGTCCACCCAAAAACCACGCCATGGGAGGGTGGTTCGCGTATTTATTTACATATATATGACTAACGGGACCGGCTTTTTGCGAATGAGTAGAAAGTTTTTGTTATGGGAGATTAAAGAAACCAGCTGTGTTATAAACCATATAGGCATTTGGTTCTCTAGTATATGAATTGATTATCATTAGCTGCTCTGTTGATGTCGTCACTTTTATGAGTAATACGAACTCAATTATACAGGTCCGGAATATATATATATATATATATATATTTGAATCAAACTCTTACCTCGTACTTTTTTGGGCGAGTCAAAAGTTATTTTGACTTGGCCATTGACAGTTTGTCCAGCGTAGTAAGTGTTCCATGGATTGTCCAATTGCACCTCACAGCCTTTGAGACCCATTGTTTAAAATTAGGCTAACGTACAAAATAATCCAACTCGTTTATGTGACAAAACCCAGCGAAACTAAACAGTACCGAATCGTACGGTATATGTTCGTTCGAACGACTTACTGAACTGAACCTACGAACTAAATCCCCTGGTTCGTTCAAACAGTTCGTTTCTATGAGGCTCTTACAACTTAACATTTTAATAACAGCTTACCATTTGAGTACAAATAAAACATTCATTTTAAATGATCTAAATTTTGGCAATTTATTTTATGTTAAATTTGAGAAAATACTAATTATATATGAAAAGGTACAGTGATATAAGAGCATATTAAGTTTTCTGTGAGGTGTGAGTTAATTTTGCGCTTCATAAAATGGATTCAACCAGTGCAAAATGCTGTTTAATGGTGGAGTAATATTGTTTAGTGCAACCCTTGTCCATATTCGATAGGCCAGATGTTATCGAGTCGGTTATATCGACTATAAGATCGAAGAAGAATTTTATTGCGAAAACGTCTTGTGTCCTAAATTTGGCTTTTAGTTATTGTTAAATACTGTAATTTACGATTAACATAATAGAAAAAAGTGTAGCAAATGTCGCTTTTTCGCAAACCAAAGAAAATACAGCGACGCGTATTCTCAAGTAATGCAGACGAGGACGATGATGCGTCGGCTATGGACATTGATGGGGGTATGGAAACGCCCCCACCGCCCCCGCCTATAATTTCCGTATCCGGGAAGCGTGATAAAGATTCAAAAAGTAAAAAAACAATTCGACAACCCGATGAAAGTGGAGCAACAACTGGTGCAGGCACTGTCCAGCACAAGCCTAAGGCACTTCTAAGTTTTGCTGACGATGGTGAGTGAATGATCCCATTTGAATGATAATGTGAAGCGTTTGATATTGATCTCTATTTATGCAGAGGACGATGGGGAGGTGTTTCAAGTGCGCAAATCCTCGCACAGCAAGAAAGTCATGCGAATGATGGACAAGGAACGACGCAAGAAGAAGCGCGAGGAGCGAGCGGAGCACACGGGACTGAGCGGACACCCGGGTTACGAGAATGGTAGTACTATCCAGCATTTAGAGTCGTCCAGTGCCACTGCTTCGGGTGCTGGTCCAGCCAATCTGTCTAATAGAGTACAGAGTAAAAGTAAAAAGTGTGATAATGATATGATCCAAACCGAAATACGCACAGACGACTTTGTGGTAAGGTTATTATTATTCAATTTTCCTACAAAAAACAACAAACAATTTTTTACGATTTACGTACCAAACAAATATATAAAAAGAATATGGAGCAGTTTAATTTACAATAGGAAAAACAAACCAAAAAAATAAGCAATGCATATAATCTTGGATATGTCTTTGGCTTGATTGTTTAAAATGCTTAAATTCACATCTACAGATTGGCAACATTAATACAAAATTGCTCCAGAAACAATGCTACAGCCATAAGATAGATCCTTGTCAGAATCTAAATATTTGTTGCAAATAAGCTGGAGCTTATTTTAGATTTATATTGCACAATTAACCTTTGTTTTCAATTAACCACTTTCTCGCACTTACTAATGCATGTTTCCTTTCTAAAGCTAGTACACACTTCGAGATCAACACGAGCGATATAAATGTTTTCTTTAAATTGAGAGATATTTGTTTAGCCCCCATAAATGGGAGATGAAACAAATGTTTTCATTAAATTTAATAATATTTATTAAGCCCCGATAAAGGGAAAATTTATCGCTGTTTGGTTGTCTCGGATTGTATACAAAATATATTGTAAAGCTCTTAATTTTCCTGCAAATTCATTCAATAATATTTGCTTCACTCTTGCTCCCAAAACCAGCTTGTTGTCAAGAAGTCAGAAACTCCTGATGTTCTTTTAAATGGCCGTGCCGCGCTCTGCGCTGGTCGCGACGATATGAGCGACGAGGAACAGACGGATGATAGGAATCATGATAAAGCGCGGCATCGCTTCTCAAAACCAGAGCACTTAAAGCAAATGCTGGAAAGCGGTTCCATACCAGATGCTGCGATGATCCATGCGGCAAGAAAACGCAGACAGCGAGCTAGGGAGCAGGGTAAACGCACAACATTTCTTGCTGTAGAGCATTAATGAAAAATTCAAATTTTTAGGTGCTGGTGACTACATACCCATTGAGGAACCCAAGGAGGCGCCTAAACTTAGCACATTATTGCCGCGTGAAGATGTCGAAGGCGATCAGTCGGACGATGAAGAGCGCATGGATATGAACGACATAACGGGTCGGAAAGAGCGTGAAGAGCGTCGTGAACAGTTTTATGCCGTTGAGAATGATTGTATGTAGTAATCTGTAGTACAATGTGTCCATGACCAGACGGCAACAGCACGTCATTTCTGTAGAATTTCGTTCGTTCTTTCATGCAATTTATTAAATCTTTGTTCAATTCTCACTTTAGTAACCGAGGAAGATTCCGATCGCGAAATGCACGAATGGGAGAATCAGCAGATACGCAAGGGCGTCACTGGCGCTCAACTCGTGCACGCTCAGCATGAAACAGTGCTTTCACGTTTCATGATCAAGCCATCAGCGCCGAGTGGGGATGAAACCTTGGAACTGGAGGACATAGCGCGACAGGTGCCGCCATCAACGGCAACATTGTTGGAGCAGGCCTATGCAAAGACCAGCATTGACAGAAAAAACGCCATGGCATCGGTAATGCGTTCCAGCGTAGCCAAGCCTAAGAGGGAAAAGGCGAAGGCGACGGCTTTGCGGACACCACAGGAAATGCGCACAGCGATTTTAACGCGTCTGACAGAACTACAGGAGCGAAATGAGGATCACAGTGCCAGCATTGCGCGCATTGCAGCCGAGTTAAAATCTTTGAAGCTGCAACAGCTTGAGTGCCGCCAGAATGCGCCTACGGCGGCCGCTAAATACAAGTTCTATCAAGAAATTAAATGTTATGTTAACGATTTGGTCGACTGTCTGGCCGCCAAGTCGCCGCTCATAAATGATCTGGAGAAACGCGCCCTGCAACTCTATGGGAAGAATCAACGTTATTTAGTCAATAGGCGGCGGCAAGACGTGCGCGATCAAGCCAAGGAGATGGCTGAGGCATCAAGTAAGTCGGCTAAAATAAACTTGCTTATTAATTTCGACTCATGTTCGATTTCAACTTAAAGAACCACTGTCGGCTGCTACACGTCAAACACCGGAACACGAGGAGCAAGTGCGTCGTGCGGCCGAGCGAGAAGGCCGTCGCACGCGCCGACGCTGTGAGCGTGAGCGCAACTATTTGTTAGCCTCACATCTGGATGGTATGTCCAGCGACGATGAGATTGCCGATCAACAGCAGGAACAGTGCCAAGCAGCGAAGGAACTAATCGAATCGCAAGCAGCAGAAGCCTTCGAAGATGTCACTGATGATTTCTGCAAAATCGATCTGATACTTGTTAAGTTTTATGCTTGGCGCAAAACTGATATGAATTCGTATCAGGATGCGTTTGTTACCCTCTGCCTACCCAAATTGCTAGCGCCATTGGTGCGTCATGAGCTGCTACTATGGTCGCCACTGCTAGAAGAGTACACAGACATTGAAACAATGAATTGGTATCAGGCGTGCATGCTTTACGCCTGCCAGTCAGATGAAACGCTTGAGCGTCTAAAGCAGGATCCCGATGTAAATCTGGTGCCCTCGCTGATAGAAAAGATTGTGCTACCCAAAGTGAACTGTAAGTGCTGCCTCAAACACACACAGATAATAGATTAGTTTATTTATGCTAATTGGATATTGTTTGCATTCAGCCCTGGTTGCGGAGTGCTGGGATCCATTGTCAACGACACAGACGCTAAGGCTCGTAGGCTTTATCAACCGCCTTGGTCGCGAATTTCCGCTCAGCAGCAGCAACAAGCAACTGAAAAAGCTTTTTGAGTCAATTTTGGAACGAATGCGCCTAGCGCTGGAAAACGACGTATTTATACCCATCTTTCCCAAGCAGTAAGTGCAAGTTTAAAAGGTGAAGAGCTCTAAATAAAATAATTATTAATCCGTTTTCAATTTAAGGGTGCAGGAGGCCAAAGGCTCGTTCTTTCAGCGTCAGTTTTGCAGTGGTCTAAAACTGTTTCGCAACTTTCTAAGCTGGCAGGGTATTCTGGCCGATAAGCCATTACGGGAGCTAGCCATAGGAGCTCTGCTAAATCGCTATCTTCTTATGGCCATGCGTGTATGCACGCCAAATGATGCAATTAGCAAGGTCTATATTATTGTGAATACTCTGCCAACAGTTTGGTTGCTGACCAACAGCGATACGTTGAAGAATTTGGAGTTATTCATTAGCTATATACGACAAACGCTGGACAATTGCGATGCCAATAACCCACTACTTATGTATGTATTTAAAAAGGACTTAAAATTTTTGAAAATAGAAAAATTTCAATTAACATGTTTATATCTATTTTATTCGATAGGCAATCCTGCGACAAGGCGAAGCAGATACTACAAAGACTACATAGCTTATAAAGTGAATACATTACATAAATTTATATCAATCACGCTTATCGCGATTTAAACTTAGCTCAATGATAGAATTTTGCTTTTGAAATGTCAACCACAATCAAATATTAATATTTCCTAACTTAGAAAGCATAGCAATAACTAAATCCCCCGGTTCCTCCATAAAACTGCTCAAAACTGTCGGAAACTATTCACGAATCTATCTTTAAAAATTATGCATAAACAAAAAAAATGTACATACTTTTATAACCATATTTAAAAATCTGAATCGTTTGTTTTGTTGGTTTTGACAAAACCTACAACAACCTAATTTCAAAAAGAAAAGCGTCTTTAGTATATAAGCTAGTTCAGGACAAAGCCGCTTGTTTTGATTTTCTTCCGTAGATAAGTACTACTTGGAGCAACCTAAAAAAAGTGATACAAATTCAGACACTCTTAACTTTATTGATTGTATTTAGGAGACTTGCGCGCATAGCAACAATAAAAACAATTTTTAAATTATTTACACAATACTTTACAATTCCAAAATACATATTTCTTCTAGAGCAGACCATAACCAATTATACTGAAACTGAATTTGAACATTAATCTGGTGTTTTTTTTTTGGAAGCCCGAAAGCTTTAGATTGTATTTTAATCAGCCTTGGAGACGGATGCACGTGAAAAGTTCTGGGCGAGATCCACAACCTCTGCTTGCAACGACTGCAATTGTTCGTTAATAGACTTGAATTCGGCACTGTCAGGCGTTGCTTGTTGCAGCATTTGCAGGACGAGATCTGGAAGAAGTTGGCATGTTAATTTAGAACAGATTAACTTAATATTTAAGCCATACCATGATAACGTAACAACAAGGCATTTTGTGGCTCATTTAGAGTGGCACGAATGTGTTGCAAGATGGCCGAGACAAATTTGCCGGACGCATGCAAAATGCATCCTGTGATTGTGGTGAAGAGTATCAGCGCAGCCAGATGAAGTAGAAGTGCGGGCTCATGGCACTCCAATAACTGTTGCAGTAGCTTCTCCTTGTGACCGACAATCAGTGCGCGATCTTTTTTCTTATCAGCCTTTTTGATAATCATACTACACGCTTTTAGAACCGACTCCGTGGCCAGCTCGAAATCCTCAATGCTTCTGTTCAAGGCTTTGTTTTGTTCCAGTAAAGCGTTGCGATACTGTGCATCTAGTCAGGAATAAGCCAGGAAATTAGTGCAAATGGCAAGACTGAATTTTTTTTTTTTGTAATTTACCACACTCTTGTATCAGTTTAATGCGTTGATCGACGTTCAGGTTTGTGGACTTAACCGACAGACTGCATTCGGCGGCCACATAAAGCGTCAGTTCATTGCAAATTTCGTTACCTAGAGATTTGAGCAAATATTTTACCAGCTGCGTTTGCGTGTCAGCGTGGAATAGCTTTAGGCCCTTCTCGTAGAGGCGTATGTCGACGAGCAGCATGTTAACGCGTTCCTGTATGGCAGCATGTGTCTGGCGTCGGTTCGTCTGCGGGGTCGCCTCATACAATTCCTGGGCCTTGGCTAACGCGATCTGGTTTAGCTGGCTGTGTATTAAAATACAAAAGGAATGAGCTTAAAATGAGATATGGGGAACTACAAAAAAAAATTACTTCAAGTAGAGCCCAGCAATTGGCTTGGCTAAGTGCTCCAGGCCCTCCTCCTCCAGAGTGATCTTGATAAGATTTATGATATCCGAACTTTTGACCAGTTCTAGCGCTTTTACGGATTTGCGCGTATTGCCAGCTGACTGCTGCACTGTGTCCTCTTCATCCTCGCTGTCATGATTGTGAGCAGCCGCACGGCCACGTTGATGCTTTTTGGTCGACTTGGTTTTAGTTTCGCGTCCTTGCGCACCGCCACCCGCCTTGCCAGATGCGGCTTTTTTGCGACGCTCGTCGCGCTTGTCCATTTTGCCATCGTCATCTGCATCGTGGGCGGTGCCAGTGTTGTTGCCCTTTTGAGCCAGCGTTTTATCTACAATATATTGCTGATAGACGCCATTGTCGATGGCTGATTTGGCCAGTGCCAGAGCCATGTCATGACACGGTTGTACCAATTGCGTAAGATATGCCTGGGAAAAGACTGCAGCAAAAGTGTGTTTATAGAGGTTGTTGGTTATTTCAAGTGTAGATCACCTACCGATGCTTTCCAGATATACAAAATGGCTGGGATTGCAGTGCTTTTGGGCCATGACTGCGTCGAAGGCCTCTGCAATGTCTTCCTCCGACAAATTGGATGGCAATATGGTGGATAAGTCTAGATAATGCTTGGTGGCACTGCACTCATTCAGGGCGGATACTACGGTCAGCTCAATAAGACGTGCGCCCAGCGCAACACGCTTAAGGAACAGGAACTCTTCGTTCGGGAATTGCTTGCGTATGTAGTTCTTGGCATCGGAAATGCCCAGTTTGTTGATAGCCTCGTACTCCAGGAAGCTGTTTTGCTTGTAAAATGAGTTGACCCAGTCGGCCTGTGTCTTGGCGTAAATGTGCGGCACGTACTGAGCATTGGCCTGCTTAGAGGTCACCTGTCCGGCTGGCGAGATTTCATCGAGCAGCGACTGAAAGATCTTCTCTTGTACATTGATCTGCTGCAGAATAACAGACACATTGGTGGGTTTGGTGATGGCTGCCAGAGCGCCACGTATTTTCGCCTTGCAACGTTGTATGTATGCTTGGGTAAAAAACACGCGCGGATTGCTGGCATCCTGACGACCCTTAATGATCTTGCCCAAATGCTTCTCCACCACATTCTGCTGCAGAAAGTCCGAGGGCAGATCAAACTGTGACGTTAAATCCGATATAGAAATTTCACCACGTTGCGCCAGCTTTTCGTTGATCTCCTGCGCAATGTGCGTAATATAGTCCTCATCGATAAGCTGGCCAAGCATAAGGTATATTTGTGGATTCTCGGCCGCTATGCGTTCCGCCAGCGTAACAATTCGCGACAGATCAACATTAAGAGTTTTGCTGACCTCTACAAGATTGGCGCGACCCCCGTTTGCATACAATTCATCTTGTATTTCGCGTTCCAAATGGTCGGGGGTGATGTACTCCTTGCCATCATTCGTAAAAACGACATCCAGCAGTTGCTTCTCCAGCAGCAAACTAACTATTTCAATGCAATTCCGTTCCGAAAGCCTGGCCAAAGTTAATAGGTTATAAGGTGACAGCTGTTAATTAGTTATTTGACTGTTTCTTACTTTTGCAGCGTGGAAGTCAGCTGCGCCTTTTGGAAGTCAGCTGCCAAGCGTTTTATCTCGTCCCAGTCGCTGCTCATTTTTATTAAATAGTTATTGCTAATATTTTTAATAAAATTGAGCTTTAATAAGAAATGTGACGCGTCAACAACTTTTGTTGACGCTATCGAGCTATCGATAGCTCATCGATAATTTGTAATCAGTCAGCTGCTTCAGTTCGATCAAATTTTGGTATTTTTCTCACTGCCAATATACGTTCACACCTTGTTCTTAGATTATTATTTTTAAATCAAATATTTAGATCGAATTGTCGACTTTGAAATATGTTAATTGATATGTATGTCTGTATAAAGCAAGCCATGTATTACTAACACTAACCGTGCCAAGATGTCGATATCAAAATTATTCGTGAAAGTTTTCAATGAGGACATTTTTGAGCACCTGGATCAGGAAAACTACAACTCTGACTTGGAAGATGATTTGGAGGGGGCAAATTGCTCGAATGTGCCGGATCCGCGAACGCCAAAGCTCGATGAGCTCTCCGTGACAAAGTGCGTTGCATCAGTTGTCAGACATGAGGATAGGGATCTATCTCATATTCTAAATCTCTTGTAGGCAAATGACCATTGTGAGGAACTGGTTGGATGACAAGTTTCAGCAGATACAAACGGACAGCAATGAGGAGATACGAAAACTCTATATGGAGACAGAGTCGCGCGTAGGTCCCGAATTGGCTATTTTCGATGTGGACTATACGACAACTGTGCGTGTGTCTACCGACAGGCTGGCATTGCGTTCCCAGGGAAGTTTCAACACGGTGCGCGCAAATTGTTGCGTTTATGGCGGCCGTTGGATGTATGAGGTAATCATCGCTGTTACGGCCAATGGCTGGGGTAAGGGTATGGGCTATGGATTGGTGGTTGCTTAGCCACCGGTCAATGACATTGAAGTTTCTAAACAGATTTCGGAGTATGGGGTGCACGTGCGCGTTATCGACATATTCTAATTTGGTCTTGTTTGCTTTATTAGATCCAATTGCACACGAAAGGCGTCATGCAAATGGGCTGGGCGGCTGGTACTTGTGCATTTAATGAAAATAGCGGTGTAGGCGACACAAAATTCAGCTATGGCTACGATGGCAGCAAGCAACAGGTCTGGCACATCTCAACCAGAAAGTAAGTTTCTGTCCTTGAAATCGAACTCTTGATTCTAATCCTTAAACTTGAACAGATACGGCGACAAGTGGCAAATTGGTGATATCATAGGTGTCACAATTGATGTCGATCGCGAGATTATTGAATACTATCGTAATGGGCGTTCAATGGGCGTGGCCTTTGACAAGATTCAGAGAGGGGCGGGCATTACCTTTTTCCCAGCCATTTCTCTGGGCTATACACAGGGCGTACAGGCGAACTTTGGCAATCGACCGTTTGTATATCCAGTGGCCGGATTTCAGCCTCTAATGGCACGCCCCATACTGAAGCTGCGTCGCGCCAATTTAATTATGGACTATCTCATCAATTTGGCTGGCATCTTCTCTCACTATACCGCCCAGTCAAGAACTAGCCAAACAACTGGCGAAATACGAGTGTCCACCAAGAAGACGGTCTACTGTATATTTGCAACGTTGCTCATTGAGCGCTTCACGAATGAGATATTTGATCCTTATATCATTGAGGATGTGCTACTGAAGCGCATCACAAATATGACTACCCTTGCGGCTGAGAAAGAAAATCCACATAGCGTGCTCATGGGCCTCTTGTCCTTATTCTGGAACTTTATGGAGGCCGATGAAGTCAAGTTTGTGCTGCGCAAACTTGTCAATGCCCTCTTGGCTATCTATACGCACACCGTACAGGGCATGGACTATGAGAGGCATAAACAGGCGCTGAGCGTACTCCACTGTATCTGCTTGCATGAGCAAACGCGCAAGTATCTGCTGGAGGGCAAGCTCTTCAAAAAACACTGGTAAGCTGAAAATTATGGCTTGTGGATTTGCATATTGGATCGTATTCTAACGGAAATGAATTCGTTTTTTTTTTGTTACTTTCCAGCTTGGCCTTCTTTTTGTACATACATCCGCTTGAGTTTTATGTAATGGAGGAGATACTGCCCGATTATATGGCCTGGACAGAGGGCATTGATGGTCCCAAGGACAAATATTTAAATGCTGTGGAAAAGGTGCGCAAGATCACAGAACTTTTGTACGCAGCCCAAAAAGACTTGCTAAAAACGCTGATGATCAACACAGATGGCAACGGAGAAACTCCGTCTAGTCGCAAACTTTTTCTACACAAAATGCGGCGTTATGTCATCGATTTAAGCATGGAGCAGCGCGTTAGTTATTGCCATTATCATCCAGACGATTTTCAGTTAAACAAGTCCTTTTGTTTTGCAGCCCTTTCACGCCTTTTTCTTTATGCAGTCCAGCATACAGCATCCGCTGGATCCACCAGTGGCTCTTGCCTTTGTCTGTATACTAGTCGACCAGGTGCGATCGCTGTTTAAGAGTGAACTGCCCACCCACCTTATGGAAGTGAATGCTGAGTACTTTGTAGATAGTACATTCGATTATATGCACTTTGATCGCGTTGGCGGAGTTTTATCGCATCTGCGCAAGGTGCACAGGGGGGACATCGATTCGTATTTGGGCACGGAACGTACCCAGCAAATCTATGACGAGGATCGAAATTCGGTACGGGTCAGCGAAGTGGGTACGTATGGCGAGTGCTGCTAATTAGTTTGCGCAACTTTTGAGTTATAACGTTTTCAGATACCACACTTTACCTGCTAGGCGAAAATATCAACAATGTAGCGGTGATTGGTCATACGCAAGGCGCTAACAATTCAACTTTCACCCACTTTCTTAACCCGCGCGTAGCTCAAAATACAGACACAGCCCCAGGCAGCTTATCCTCAGAGGCTAGCGTATGCGAGCTGTTGGACATTTGCGTGCTCTTTTACTACTCAGCCGGCCACAAATATATAGTCAAGATAGCTGGGGTGCGTGATGAGATCGCCACCCTGAATGAGGTGCTAAAAGAGACAAAATATTATCGTGAGGATATCGAACGCAAACTGATGGCCCTGGAACAGCATGCGAATGTCTGTATGAATGACAATCATCATCATATAATGTCCGAATTGCGCTCCAAGTTCAGTCAGCGACAAAATGTGTTTGCAGTGAGTGATTAACTCCAGAGTTTCTCATTTAATTCACTCATTTATTATTTTGTTTTACCGTCCACAGACACGTTCCATATCGCTGGCAAGGAAACAAATTTGGCTGCGTGCTGTAGCACTGAACGGCCAACGGCGCGCGTTGTTGATATGGCTAATGGAGCGCATCGTGCGCACATTAACGGTGAGCAAAGCTAGATATTTTCATAAAAGTTGTAGCTACATATAGGAATCCCCTTGGTTACAGAGCGCATCGAACATGGGTCCACTGTTTGCATTTGTACCCGAGGTCTACATAAATACGTTACCCATTTTGCTGGACACTGTGATGGACTTTACTCATCATGATATGCGCGCTCAGTTCGAAATGTCGGATGCCGAGTGCGCTGTCAATGCCACAGCCGAGTTTTTGGGCTTGCATTCGGCGGATTCGCGTATTGTGCTTGCCTCCTGCAAAGATTCGTTATTGCAGGCATTGGGCACACTCACGTGCCACAAGCCGGGCGTGCGTGCTCTAGAACGTAGCTCAAAGCGCTCTCAGCTGGCTTTAGTGCGTGCTCTGCTGCGACCTTACGAGAATCGCGCCTGGGGTCAAAGCAATTGGCTGCTGCTGCGCTTTTGGCTGGGCGAGGGTTATGCCTTTAAGGATTCGCGCCAGCCGAGTGTGTGGCAAGGTGGCTCACAGCCGCTGCAACAGGGACTGTGCCGCAGTCGCTCGAAAAACGAATCGCACACCGGTCTATTACACAATGTTGCGCCGGCAAATCCGTCCAAACACTTTCAGCGCTTAATTGGCTCTAAAATGTTCGAGGACGAACCGTTTGCCACCACCTTCCTTAACTCTGTGCTGAGTCAGCTAAATTGGGCCTTCTCAGAGTTCATACTGCTGCTTCAAGAGGTGAGCTGCTGCTTCTGGCTGTATGTTCATGATTTTCAATGATCTCTCAAATACTTTTTCACAGATACAAAACACAGCGCAGCGTCAGGAGAACACGATCTTTGAGCCAAAACAACTAAAGATCTGCTCCATGTGCTTTGAGCTAACGGTATCGCTAATGCGTTGTCTGGAAATGATCATAACTGTGGTGCCGGACGTTGTGACCGATGAGTCGCGGCCAAATAGTGACTTGCTATTGAATCGCATATGCCAGCTAATCAGCCAGGTGCTGTCACGCGTCACAGTGCCGCCAGGCTGCTTCCAGTTTGTGGTGGACATGTGCTCTGCTGATCTGAATGCCGTCACACACTTTCCCATCATTAGTGCGGCACTGGGCATATTGTTGGCCTTGTTGCGCACCGAATTGGACAACGATGTGACGCCGCAGAAGGTGACACGCATATCGCGCGCCTTTCTTACCGATCCCAGTTTTCAGTTTGCCACACTCGAGTTCGCGCTGGGCGAGATACGCACCCCGCTGCTGGAGCAGAAGGAGATACCTCGTGGCAATTTTGATCCCTCGTCGCGGCCACATATCGATCCGCTGACTAATGATGTGCGCCTGCCACAACTTAATAACTCCAAGCGCATACGCGCAGATCCGCCGATAATTAAGTTTGCGCTTTCTGATTGTGAGTTGTTTAACGTTCCATCAAATTTTCTTCACTTAGCCCATTATCTTTCACAGATCCGACCCATGTGTCGCAGGAAGAAATCGAAGATGTGCGTCATCTAATTGAGAGTCTGCGCATCAAACAGACTCTGCTCTCAGATATAACGCTACCCTCGGAGGACTCGTTGTGTCCCATTTGCTGTGCCAAGCCGATCACTGCCGTTTTTACGCCCTGCAAACATCAATCGTGCAGCGACTGCATTATGCAGCATATGATGAACTCGAAGGTCTGCTTCTACTGCAAGACCACCATACAGACAATCGAAACGCTGGATGGCACTCTCATCTACTCCAACGATGAATCGGTGAACGCTGTAACAGAGACTGCTTGAACTATCCCACCGCAAAAACCAAACAACCCAACAAAAATCTAGTCACCTTTAAACATAAAATTGCTACGCTTAACATGTGGTTATTTACACATAAGTACATACATACTATATACATAAATAGATATATATATTTTTAACTTTAGTTTTTTCATTTTGTATTTTATATGCTTGCAATTATTTCAGATGTGATATGCTATAGTGCAATTTAAACACAGCTCTGTGAACAGCAAAAAAAAAAAAAACCAACCAAATTAAATAGTTAGCACATTAATATACTTATTGTTTGTCATTTTATGATCTCTGGTTAATGCAACTATTTCCATAATTATTTAAGAGCACACAAACTCCAAGCAATTGCATTTATATTTATGTTTAAGCTGAGAAACTATTTCCAAAATAGTTTGCATTTAAAATTGATAACAATTAGTGGAACGTCTATTTAAGTACGATAATTCATGTCAACATTTTAAGATATTACAACTATTTAAATTCACTTTGTTAAGGACCTGCCAGAAATCAAACTTTCCTACGTTTTAGAATTTTAATACCTGCCTAACAATTAAAATTAAGTAACGAAACCAAGTTTAGACAATTCCCTAACAATTTAAGCGTCGCATTTTGTTCCGTTTCGATTTCTCGTGTTATATATATTTATTGAAAATAACAATTTATGGCTGGCCGCGAGGTTCTTAACTTCAGCCAAATACGATTATTGCATTTCTGGAAATACAAATATAGACTTTTAATCAATTCTTTTCAACGTTCCGACTCTTCATTTCAATTTCAATTTAGAAAAATAATCAAGCATTTTGATTATATAATACAGTTAAGTCCATACAGATAAAGGTATACAGTTTATTTGAGCACATCTATGTCTTCAGGTTATGTGCCTCAGGTTAGGTTGATTTCAAAATGTTCTTTTTGGTATTGTCATTTTCGAGAGGTCAAGAAATTTGTAGCTTGTGTTGAATATTTATCAAGGTACATTTATAAGCAATATAGTTTAATAATCTGTTCAATATAATCTAATAGACACGGACATTGAAGCCTTCCAACTAACTATAAATAGTCTAAGTAGATACACATGTAAGAATCAACATCTAACTACAGTTTAGGATCTAATAATTGCTGACTATGCTCCAAGAGAGAAGCGCATGAGAACATTGAGATATAGACGATTTCTAAGATTTCCAATGCCAGTCGCATTTTGCCAAGCCAGCTAATTTATAGTAGGTTACAGGCATTCGAGTGGATGCGATGCGAGTGTCGTCCATTGCCGTGACCAAAGCCGCTGCAGCACTGATGCGAAATGGGGCCGGAGCTGCGGGCATGCTGGAAACTCTGGCTGTTAGTCATCTTGGGCTCGTGCAGCGGATGATGACAGCTGGGCATGGCATGGCTGTGGCTGCAAAAAACAGATCCAATTAAACTTGTCCCAGCTGCTCGACACGATCTCTCTTACCCATGATTACAAATGCTCGAATCGGATATGGAGCTGGGCATGGCGCGACTCACGGCCTGTGGCGGCGGTGGCGGTGGCAGAAACAAGGGACAGCCACCGGCTGCCAAATCATCGCCACCGCCGTCGTGGCCAAAAATGGCGAGGCGCATATTGGCCGCCTTGGTCGCCGTTTGAGATTCAACTTCGTGCGCTTCTTCAATCATCTTGTCCAGTTTCTCCATGGCCTTTGTTTGCTTGGCGGCCAAAAACGCCTTGCGCGCCGCCTTGGACATGGAGTGGGGTCTACAATGATTATGATTATGCTCGAGCTCTTAGTTTTATGGGTAGGGATACGTGCTCACCTGGCTGGCGCGGAATTGGAACGATGCGGCGGTGGTGAATGCAGAGAAACGGATGTGATCGAATCTTTAGATACGGGTCGGCTGCTGCTGCTGCTTGCCTGCACCACGGCTGGTGCTGTGCCGACCAAAGTCGGCGGCGGCGGCGGCGGCGGCTTGCCACGGTGCACGGGGCAAACTCCAAGACTTGGTGCAGCGACAGCAGCAGCAGCAGCAGATGGAGCCGCACAGGACTCCTTGGATGCAGTAGCGATAGCTGCGACTGGCGCTGTCGGCGGTGTCTTAACCGCCTCCCGGGTGGTGCTGGTGGAGAATGTGATTTTTCTAATTAGAATGGAGATGGTGCCGTGTGGCCACGTCGTGTTGAGCTGATACCTACTTCCACTTCATGCTCCGCTCCCGCTCCAACGAGGCATTCGATGTGGATGGCTTCATGCTGGCGCTGCTGCAGCTTGCCGACTCCCGCGGCGGTGCTGTCGAGGGCGGCGTCAGCTGATCCATGGCGGCCAGTTCCTCGGGCGTAAACTTGTCGGGATTGCTAGGGCGCGGCTTGTGCGGTGCGCTGCCAATGCGAAATGGCGGCGTCGGGCTAAATCCACATGGCGATTGGCAGCTATTGCTGCTGTTGGCCAACGGGCCGCGCGAGATTTGCAAATCCTCGAGAAACTCCTCAGTGTCCAATATTAGCGAGCCGAAGATGTCGCTGGGCGAGCGCATGAAAACGTGACCAGTGGAATTGGAGCGGGATTCGCGCCGCTTATTCTCTGGCTCTGGCAAAAAGCCGGCGCCACAACTGCCCCGCACTGGCGAGCTGGCAATGCTTCTCCTCGCCACATCCTTGAACGTAACCGGCGAGTAGATGCGACTGCTCCGCTCATCGGTTGCTGCCGCTGCTGTGGCTGCAGCTGGCGCATGATGAGCCATTGTAGTGGCAGCAACCAGTGCACCGCTGGCACCCAGCACCACATTTGACATGGCCGCCGGCGGTGGCTCTGCTGGCGGCTGTGCTATCGGTGCTATCGGTGCTATCGGTGCTATCGGCGGCTGTGGCTTGGGCGCCGGCAGAATGGCCTTGGGCATGGGTGTTAGCGGCGGTGCTGCGGACATCGGATGCAGCTGTAGTCCAGCAGTTAGCTGTAGCGGCAGGCGATTCTCACGCTCCTCCAGCCAGTAGGTCTTCATGGTGCCTTTGCCCTTGACATCGATCTCGCCGCGCTCCAGTATTTTATAGCTCGGTCCAATGAGCACCTTGGTGGACTCCGATATGTGCACCTTCATGGCAATACTGGTGGACTCCATTCTGGAGGCGGTATTGACGCTATCGCCAAACAGACAATAACGTGGCATCTTTAAGCCCACAATGCCGGCTACGACGGCGCCCGAGTGAACGCCCACACCTGCTCCGAATATATGTAGGTGGAATAATGTGGGGAAAACATATGGTATCTATTTAATGGATTGGCTGGCTTACGTATTCTCAAATGCTGTCCCGTGGAGGGATCCTTCAGATCGGTTATGGCATCGACCATATCCAGGGCCATATCACAGACTCGCTCGGCATGATTCGCATCCTTATCCGGCGCTCCAGCCACCACCATATAGGCATCACCGATGGTTTCCACCTTATACACGGAATTGCGCTCCGTGAGCGTATCGAAAATTGAGTACATGGCATTCAGCATCGATACCACTTCCATGGGCGTAATTCGACTGCAAATCTCCGTGAACGTGACAATGTCCGAAAATAATATGGACACACTGTCAAACATCTGTGGAATAGTTGCAGCTTAGTCTCACTCAACCGGGTAGAGAGGATTAGAGAGGTTCGGGCACCCACCTCACAGGTATCTATGGGATTCTCGCCGCGTCTCAAGCGATCCGCCACCTGCTTGGGTATCATCTGGTAGAGAAGCTCGTCGGTGCGACGCATTTCCTCATCCAGTTTGCGCATGGACTCTTCCAGTTTCTTCGACTTCTGTTGCTCCTGATCCAGCGCCAGTTTCAGCTCGACGGACTGCTGTGTGCCCGCCAACATCAGATCTCTGCTAAAATCGTGCATGGACAGATCGTTGATGTAGAGACCAGTTGTGATCAGCGAAGTCAGATCGGGCATCACTGGAGTGCCCAGGAACATGATCATGCGCCAGTTTTCCATATAAACCATTTGACCTGCGAACAGCAAAGGATAAGTATTTTTTTTCATAAAGATTATAATTCCAATTCTATCCTGGAAACTTTATGTATATATATATTTTTTTTAAGATCCTGTTATGGGATTTGCTTTCATGATATTCAAGGTTAAAATTGTGCTGGAATAATTTAGAAATAATTTATACTATATAGAATTTGTTTATAAAATTTTAATAATTAGTTTGTTAGTTTGTTTTAATATATACTCAATTGATCTGGAATATTTTAGAAAAAAATTTGGAATTCTTTTCTTAATTATAGATACTTAAATATGCAGAATTTTACCTTTTAGCCGGAGAAATTTCTCCGGTTAAGATTGTGTTGGGATAACTTTGAATTAACTAATGTTATAAGGAATTTTTTAATATAATTTTAATAATTAATAAAACCTCACAAAAAAGATTTTTTTTATATATGCTTAATTGCTCTGGAATATTTGACCCATATCGAACAAATAAATAGAAGAAAATTGAATTTCTTTATAAAAATTTTAATACCGATTTAGGCATATAAAAGCTATATATTTTTGGAGGCTGCTTTAAAGTTGCAATTTTATGCTATATTTTATTTAGTTATATGGAGAATTTTACCTTTTAGCCGGAGGGATTTCTCCGGTTCGCTGCCATCATCGTGCAGCAGCAAGTCCTCGTTCTGTGCATCCAAACGCTCTGTGACCGGATCCACGGTAACCAGCTCGAATATGTTGTTGGTGCGATTAAGTATCTAATGGGTTGAGTTAATTAGATAGTCTGCAGTTACGCTGGCGCAGAGCACATACGGTTTGAAATTTGAACGCAATTAGCGGTCGCACCAGATCGAACCAGGCGGTAATCTTCTTGCCCAATAGCTCCGGCAATATGACCATCAGGGAGTTGCCAATGCTGCGCACAACCATGTCGGCGCTGTGGCGGCAGGCAGGGGATGGAGGAGGGGGTGGCAGCTGTTACTAAATCTGGCTGGGGGATTTGTTATGCGTATAGAAAACTTACCCAAACACGATGCAAAATGGAAATATCTCAAAGAGGACGTGCGCGCTAATGGGCAAATGCTTCTCCTCGCGCGTCATGGCCAGGGAGGCGAGGGTGAAGGCCCGATTATCGAATGTCAGCTGAAAGGTCACGTGCACCGTATCGAACAGTATCTCCTCGCGCACCAGCTCAATGTGCATCTCCTTGTGGTAGAAATAGCGCGCCACCTCGCGTATCTGGCCCATCGTGTAGTAGACAAAGCCCCGCCTCTTCGATCGATAGTGGAGCGTGAGGCCCTGTTTGGTCTCGTTTTCGCATATGAAGCTGGGTGCACGCATGCGCGGATACGAGAACTTCAGGTACTCATGCAGATTGTCCAGCCCATTCAGAAAGTCACGCATGTGCCGTCCCAGCACCGACAGCACTCGATCGTAGCCATATTGACCCACAAAGCCGACAAAGTAGACGCCCAAACGATCCATAAATTCGCGCTCCGACACGCCAAGCACCTGCCAATCATAGAGTATATATATGTATATATATATATTTAAATCAGTTTAAGTTTATATTTGGGTCTTCTTATGCTCACAGTTTGCGCCTTCTTGGCCAGCTTTTGCAGCAGATTCTCGGGATACACCTGATGCACGCTGAACGATGGCGCATCGATGCCCGCCTGCCGTCTGATGTCCTCCCATTTCTCCTCGCCGTACACGGACTTGATGTACTCGGATAGATTCTCCAACAGCAGCCCATACATCTTGACAAAGAATCTGTTCAATCCCCCTATTAGCCGTACTTAGTTGCCGCGAGTTTGGGCCATTGTTGATTTTCACCTGTTGATAAATGGTGGAAATTTTTCAAATTGAACTTAAACGAATTTAAATTAAAATAAACTGCAAGATTGGCCGTGAGTCTGGAACAAACCGAAATGTTTCATCATTTTCATATATCATACAAATATATTGGAAAACAAAAAAAAATCTATTAGAAACATAAAAAATATACATAAAATGTAAATACCCAATTTATATATACATATATTATATTATATATATATATATAATTTATATTTATATTAAGAAAAATTTTGTTGAATTTCGATATTAATCATTGTACAATTTTCCAAATTATTTAGGTTTGGCTTCTGAAGACTCTTTCTCACATTAAGTATACGCCCCGTGATGCGACTGTATAAAAAATGGTGCTGTGATCTTCCAAATAATAAGAAACATTTTGCTGAGTATTTATATTAATCAATATCAAATTTTCCAAATTATTTATATTTGGCTTCTGGTGACTTTTTCTCACATTAAGTATACGCCCCGGGATGCTCTGCATGTAAATTGCATTCGAATTTGTGGCCAATACCGATTGGCTTTAGATTTCATGGAAAACTGTGCACATTTCGGGCAAATCCCCAAAAGGCAAGCGACCAATGTTGATATTTTGTGCAACCCGCCAGACATTTGGCGCCTCATAATTTATGCCAGCCCCAGGAAAAATTGGTTGAATTATTTTCCTTTTTTTTTTTGGTTGCCTTTGGGGAAATATGTCAATAGATTGGCTCGGCTTTTGATGCGCAGCTTTCATCAGTCCATCGGCACTTTTGATTTAAATCAACATTTGGTCGGCCAACTGATAGAAACTTGTGATTATATGACTAAAACTGTTGACATATTATTTTCAATATTACTTCAGGCAGATGCCTTAAAAGAAGACTAATTGCCACAAGCAGACAAAATATATCCGACTTGGATCTTGGATGTGAAGATGCAAATGTTGGGGATATAATTAAACTAGGCTTTTGTTTAACGAAAATTGAAAGAAATATGAAATTTGTTTGAGAATTAGCAATAAAGAATGGAGGTAGAAAATAAATGTTCTCTTTTTCAGTTTGTAGTTTTAAAAGCAGAGTATAATTATAAATGAAAAGAGTTATACGAACAAGTAAAGCATTAAGCACCAATAGCACTTTTTTTGCGCATACTATATGTGCTTGTAAATGCAAATTAATTAAAAGGAAATAAAATTGAATTAGCTCTCAACTCTGCAGCATCGTGCAGTGCGCTAGGTCTTTGTGTTGAAAAATCAAGTGCACTATTACGCATACGCCGCGTAGCATGCGCAAAGGGTTAGCGGTAAATTGACCTGTCTATTATAAATGCATTAAATAAAAATGTTGGCATGCATATAATGAAATTAAGTGCCCGAGTTGATGCCAAATGTAGCCTGGGTGAGTTTGTAAAACCAACCCGACGAGCGAGAATATTCAATTATAACGCATACGCAGCGTACGCCCATACATCTTTTGTTACTTGTCAAGGCGACAAGTTGAGACATGCCGCAAATGCTGGACTGGTTTTATCAGCAAGCCATTTCGGTTAATTTGGGCTTAAGTCGGGCCGACTCCAATGCTCGAATGCTTGACTGTGCGCCTTTTATTGCCTACGTAAGTGGCTGTTAATTGAGCCAAGTCAATTTATTTGTACATAGCCAACAATTAAGTGTAAGTGCGCAGGACAATTGCTATTTATACTGTGGTATGCCTTGGCCGCACATTCGTTGGCAATCTGGGAAATGCCTCGCCTCAAAGCGAAGCTAATTCAATTGCATTCAAAAGCACCTGCCGTTGCAGCTAAATACAGCCGAGGAATTGCCAGATATTCAGACTGCCGTCGCCTTGAGAATCCTCAAGTCAAACTCGCATAATAAACAGCTCCGACAGCAGGGCAGCCGGGCAGCCGGGCAGCCCGGGCACCAGGGTGACATTTGTTATTACTGTTGCAGTCGCATATGTTCGTGTCAATTGGAACTCATATGCTAACCAGTAGAAGCTGTAAACTGAGTTATGCACTTGGGCGGATAGATGAGACTGGTGGCAGCACCTCAAGGCTGCAGTTGCTTACAATCTGCTGTAAATTACGAACAGGCTGCCCGTTCGCAAATTGCGAAGCGTCGAAGTGCATCCTGGCATAACAGATGAGGCTAGCAAAATGTCTGGCTGAAGGTTTCAATTCAAGACATACATCAAATGAATGCCACATCGAATTACCCCACATCTTTGGATACTGTGGTTATCTATGTGTTCCTTAGCTTCTGTGATTGAACAGCTTTTGGAAGGCGACAAGTCACATCGCAAATCTCAAGCAGTCAAATGCTACAAAAAATTACTAAGAACTTTTCAGTCGGGTGTACTCGACTGCCTAATACCCGCTCAGAGCTCGGAAACAGGATGGGTGTCACTTGACCTCCCCCAAAGAGTCTAACTCCACACATTCCACTGCTTCCCCTACACTAAACACACAAAACAGACACATAAATACACGCAATATATAACTGCCAACGGTCAAAGAAAACATTTAATTATTTCCCAAAAAGCGGGCAGATTTTAAATAAAATAAGTAATAATTATGTTAAAAAAAAAAAAACAAAACAAAAAATTGTAATGAAAATATTTTTAGTTTTTCAATTATATTTCTTATACATTTTTAAAGAGGCTTTTTTATACATCTAAGACTGTAGAAGATATAGAAATATTCACAACCCGGCGAACTTTCTACAGGGCGAATTATTTAAATATCCCCTTTCCCTTCATTGTAAATATCCCATCATTGTAAATAGCCTTTCATTGTAAATATCCCATCATTGTAAATATCCCATCATTGTAAATAACCCTTCATTGTAAATAACCCTTCATTGTAAATATCCCTTCATTGTAAGTATCACATAAGTTACACTCTTGTAACTAAACCAGTTTCCCTTTTTTATTCGCTTGGTAGAGATCAGAAGGCACTGATCGATTCCATCGCAAAATAAAACATACTTAAGTATAAAATATATATATCCATTGGGCTCATACTTCATCCCAGGGATACACGGGCTCAAAACTAATATACCCTTTTTGTTTTTTTGTAAACAAGCATCAAAAGGGAATAAAATCCATTACTCTCACTTTGCATGGCTTTATTTACGCTTTATTGCCATTTGGTTGTTGTCATAAACATATTTCATTGTATGCTTTATGGTTATCCCACCTTCAAACCTGCCCATTCACAAATTTATGCTCTGGCGCAACGGATAAAAAATTCCCAATGCCAAATGTAAAGCTTAAAAACAAACCAAATCAAATATATATTTGCATTTTGCTCCCTCGTTTTACTTCATTGCATTTTGGGGTCAATTTGTGGGAAATTGTGTTAAAAGCTGAAATTTCATTCGCTTTGAACATTGCAATATTGTTCAATTAATTTTCAATTTAAATATCCCCCCAAGATTCCGTTTAAACAAAAACACAAACCCTTGACGTCAGTTGTAGAAAAAACGCTTTTTTAGTATTTTCCTGTTCGTGCTTTTTTTTTGAAAATGTATTTAGAATAGATTATTTAAAAAGCTGGCCTTAAGGCAGATAAATCTTCATGATATATAGAAAAAGAAAGAAAAATAACGACAGCGCAGCTATTTATAAAACATAATAATGTGCAAACCAAACAAAATATCAAATACACAAAAAAAAAAGCTTCAAAATACTTATTTAGACATTGTACATACAAAAAATTTGACAAAATTGTCAACACAACATTGTGTATCTCATATAGTAGAGAAATACAAATTAAACATGAAATAATAACTAATAGAAGAACTTTCATTTTCACGGGCAACCGTAGGTGGGCGAAGGGTGGGGTTTGGGAGGGTGACGGTTCCCCTTTCGCCCACAATTTGGCATTGGGCAGCAAAAAGAACATTGAACACTAGACGCTCTCGGAACACTTGCGCCAAAGAGATCAAAACATTGTCCAAAATGCTGTCACCTGTTTCAGTTCTACGCTTTTAAATGAAATGTGTATTTTTATTACATTTCTGTTGTCGCGCTTTTTATCGGCCAATTACGTTGCGGCATTTCTTCATGAATGGAATACCCACGGGATATACAAATTTCTGTATAGATATTCCCATTTATATATATGTATATGTATATATATATATATTCTGCTTAACTTTTTGCGCGTTTAAATTGCCAAAATAATAAACAGGATGTGAGCATGCTGCTTTGTGACGTCAGCAACCTATATTGATAGGGTGCTGAGATTTGTGGCTACCGCAGGAAGTGCTCACCGTTGACAGGAAACTCTTTCGTTGTCATGTGAGGAACTCCTACAATTTTCCAATTTAATTCGGATTTCAGGTGAAATTTATCAAATATATTTTTAATTGAAAAAAGCTGGTTTCTATGTAATATTGACTGGAAATCATGTGCTCGTGTGTAGAATATTTTTCGTGTGAACTCGTCCTAGCGAATCGATTAAACTAGAATTTGTAACAAAATAAAAGTGTGCTCGGCTAGGGAATTTAATTTTTATTTTTATGATTGCACATCATATATTTTTAAATAGCACCTTTCTATGCGATTTTCATGAATTTAAGCAACGCAATAAAATGCTGAGATTTATTTTTTACGAGTATGTGAGTAAGAACAAAATTGATGATACGCGAGTATAAGAGAAAGAGAGAGAGAGAGAGAGAGGGAGAGAGAGTGAGACCGTGAATAAGACAGAGAGTATAGACGGGAAGAGAATGAGTGCGTGAAAGAGACATGAGAAAAACTTTATGCACGATCAGATTAATTATCGCTTTTGAAGAATATATATATAATTGAAGAATATATATATTATATATATATATTGAAGAATAGATATGATACTTTACGAGGTCGAAGGGACTTGTCTGTTTTAGGTTTCTTCTTCCTTTGATATAGAAAACCTTTTTAATAAAACTGTATTTATGTAATATATCTTTACACTAATAAAATAAAAAAATAAATAAACTTAAAATGTTAAATGTAAATAAAAATTCACATGATGAAAGATTTTCGTGTCGAGACGTGATTGTCCTACTGTAGTTCGTGTCATGCGATCATCTCTAATGCAAGCTAATTAAGTTGACCACACTGTAAGTGCCGGCAACAGTGTTGCGAAACGAGTAAAGTATTTTGAATTTATTGACAAACACTTAGTAAGTATTTGCCAGCTAAAATTCCCAGAGGATTTTTGAAAAAGTAAACTACAGAAGAAGAGAAAAGTGAGAAGAGATATGAAGCGTTTGCTTGTTGCGAGCTTTTCGCGGCTTGTTATCATCAATCATGGCAAATGATGACGAAGCGGGCAGCGACTGCAATCTGCATACAAAGTTGGTTTGGGTTCTACTTTGGGCCGTTGCATAGTTGACCTTAATATGTCCTTGACCATCATCGTGCAACGCACTATACTGATGTGCGAATTTGTCATGCCCATTGACAGTGAGTGATGGAATGCTTTATAAGGTGGAAATTGTTTTCTGCATTTTGACAGGCTTCACTTTAGATGTGGAGAGTCGTGTGTAACTATGTTACCTGGTTGCAGGTGAGATACAAATTAGTATTCGAATTTGATTTTAAAGAGTTGCCGTTCAAGGTGTTTGTCATGTCCCGCTTTATGCATCTAGTCGAAATGGTTTTTCATTCAAATTTCCAGCCTCCAAAAGCAACGTCGAAAAATGCACATCATATGCAAAATAAAGGCAAAAACATTCGCGGCTGTCGTAAATTTTAATGAATTTATAAACAAACGGAAAAAACAACGAACAAATTTGAAAAGGCAAATACAATATTTGATGCCAACAGCTACTGGCAATGGTCAAATATCTTATATACACACTCCCACATAAATGCCATATGTACAAAGAGAGCGATACAGTATATCCATGCACACTCTGTGTAATTATGAGGCAAACAATTAATTTTCAAGTTCATTTGCGTGGGTAATGCGGAGCGCTCGAGCGCCAAGACCCTAGCAGGGTCTATATAGATAGATAGAGCATACAGAGCATATGTATACGCATGTGATCCGAGAGTCCGAGTCAATACATATGCATATATTTATTTTTATATTTTGAGAAAATGTTTTTTGTACATTTTTGCGCTTTGAAGGTGGCTGCTTCATGTTAAGGTTAAATATACATATATGAGCGATGCCATAGGAACGAGTATAGAGTATCGAGAGCTTTCGTTGAATTTTACTGATTCTATTTTCTAGATTTATTTTCTTTCACTTGTTTAATATAATGGCCATGGGAGGGAAGTTGCCGAGCGTATGACTCAAAATTTGATTTCAATTTTGTTCTCAATGTTGGAAATGTTGCTCATACGCCGCGTTGACATTGCCGACTTTTTATTTTCAACTTTTCGTCTCGTTCCATTTCGCTTGACACTCAAACACAATTTTTAAATAATTTTGGGAATTAATTTGTAGCAAGTGCAACAAATCTAAAAGCATATAAATGGAATTTGTTGTTTATTGCATTATATACAAATTACTGTAGTTGTATAAATAAACCTATATTATTAAACAGTGCCTGCATCATATATATAAATGTTGCTGTCTGTTCAGCTGACACAATGGCATTTGCTCAATAGTTTATGGCAGATTCCCTGGCAGCATCAAAATTATTTACATCTGTGAAATGCAGTTAGAGAGAAAGAGAAAGAGAGAAAGAGAGAGAGAGAGAGAGGGGGAGAGAGTGGGACAGACTGAGAGAAAGCAAATAATTATCTTAATAATTGACCTCATTCGCACAAGTGACTCATATATATAAATTATTTATGATACATATTTGTATTCGCGGGGCGCCCAAAATTATATATGGCGCTGGCTAAAATTGGTTGTGGGCAAATAATTAAGATGTTTATATATGCAGCTGTTTCATGTCTTAAGGTTAAGCCTGTCTGAGGCTGGAAGGTAAAAGTTTTGCACACAGCCCCAAATCACACAAGTCCCAAGTCAGCCTGTCTTGTGGGTAAAACCAATTGGGAATTATAAGTGCCAGCGCGTGCTGTACACCAATGGGATTCGTTCTCTCATTGAAATGTGTGTATGCATAAGCAATGGGTTAAAGAACGTAGTCTAAGTTAAGCGTTTAATTAATGTTTGAAGTTTATTACACTTTTAAATAGTGCTTAGTTGATAGAAAAATATACAAATTATAAAAATGATTGTGGGCTTTGGAAAATTCTCCTTGGTGAGGTTGTGCAAGAGACATCTGTAAGATTGTCTGAAGATGGAAAGTGTTAGGCTAACATGTCGCTGAGTGAAGGTTCTTTTGTAATCCTTTGGCATATCTTAATTCCAACTAGTTAATAGTTTCACCAATTTTTAATCATTTTTTGCTTGAAATCCAACATAATATGAGATGCTTAATTATCTGCATTTCCCATAGTAAAACATAACACAAAAGTTATAAAGATGACAATTTAAAGACATTTTTGCAATCCATTTGAACTTGGCAGTTAAATGAACATCAAAGTAAACAAAGAACTTTTGGTTTTAATTTTACGTCGTAGGTTTTTTTTGAGAACAATAAAAAAGAAAAGCAAATTGTTTCGCTTGGCCAATTCGGTTGTGTGCCAGAAAGTAAAAGTTGAAACGATTTTTTAAAACAAAACTTTTTGTAGGTGCATTTTACATTTCGATTTGCCAAAACAGATCTCTGCCAGGTATTTCCCCACAAGTTGTTGTTGTTGTTGTTGTTGTGATTTTCCTTTTTTCTGTGCAATGCATTTTCACACAAAGTCAAGTTCATGTCCACAAACCACGCTATTACCACATCTAAATAGTTTATTTAAGGGCAAAACAAATTTGCCGTATTATGTAAGGTAAACAAACAAAGTCAAACGAAGCGTCCGATGCAGTTGCAAGAGCCTTGACGCGACGCAAATCGATTTTTGTTTGTCTTATTCCAAAATACTTATTAAACTAAAGCAGAACTGGACATTTCGCTTAACAACTTTTAATCGAAAATAAACAATTGTCGAAAGGTCAAACTGACCGTGCGGGGTAACAAGTAAGCGGTCCTAGTCGGGAGCTCCCGACTAGGGGATACCCTGCACCCTTTTTTTTCCAACAGGCGATAGGTATAAAATGAAATATACTTGATATATATGTATATACTATTCTAGAAGCTACATGTCATGTTTGGTGACTCTAGCTCATATTATTTACCAAAATTGCTCAAAAAACAGGATTTCGATATCGAATTTTATCGATTACTTGGAAGCGGGGCCAGTTATCGAATTTCGGAAACAAACTCGATCTGCGGGGGCACCTACAGCTAAAATTTCAAGTCTCTAGCTCTTATAGGTTCTGAGATCCTTGCGTTCATACATACGGACAGACGGACGGACGGACAGACAGACGGACGGACAGACAGACGGACATGGCTAGATCGACTCGACTGTTGATGCTGATCAAGAATATATATACTTTATGGGGTCGGAGATGGTTCCTTCTGCCTGTTACACACATTTGCACAAATACATTAATCCCATTTTTACCCATTTTCAATGGGTTCCGGGCAAATGTATTTCTCGACTGCCCCTTGATCCCCTTTGAAACCCATAGCCATGGAGATCTGGAAACTAGTTGTGTTTGTCTTTAGTTCGGATGTGGCATACGCCCACACTTGATTTTCCATCTAGTGTGTAGGCTTTCAGATATCTGTTTTGTTTAGTTTGAAATGTTGACTATTTGTTTACGCACGGGGGTAATTTATTTATTTATCTATGGAGCACATGCAGCCATCGGATTGGCATTCAATTCGTTTGGTTTTCAATTAGCAGGAACAGGTATTGGCTTTATAAACAATATGCACGCATTTTCAAATACCAGAAATGATATTGTGTAAGCCCGAATAAACAAGAAATTCCGTTGAAATCAATTTGAATGTCATTCGATTGACCTTTATCGCCACCAAATTACGGATTTTTGCATTTGTTTATATTGGGAGCATAATATTAATAAGTATTCAAAATTAAAACCGTTTAAATGTGCCGAGTCAACTATTTAATGTATGTTATTTAAAAAAAAATAAGCAAAATATCTCTAGTGATTTTTTTTGTTGTATCTAAAGAGTTTACAGAAGCCTGTTAATATTGTTTTAACGCTATAAAAAATATTCTTTTCCTTTAGCAAGCATTACTGAAAGCATTCCATATCGCATTGTTATCGCTTTTTTATCCTCCTGGTAAGGAAGTAACGCCTTGCAATCAGTTAAAAACTGAATATGGAAAGGAAACTCTGATATGTAAATTGATCGGATTTAATATTGAATATGTGTTAAGCTGTTAGGTTCAATTGACGCATTTCATTCAGATAATAATAAATAAATAAATAAACACCATAAACATTTATAAAAAAAAATGCAGATAATAATAATCAGCAGAACATTTAATGCACAAATATGAATGGGAGAAAGTGTGTAGAAAATTGTACAAATATAAAAAATTAAGAAATCAGACAGAATATACCCTAAAGATATTTCGAATATGTTATACTATATATGTGTGTGTGTGTGTGTGTGTGTGTGGGTGAATCTCGGGTTTTCTTTTTATGAGCAAAACAATGAGTGGGCGATCTGTCAGATGCCGCCCTCGAGTGCCCACAGATTTGCCGAAAGCTATAGGCGAACTTGCTGAGCTTTTTGGCCACACACACACACACACACAAACACACAGACACACGCATGTGTGTATGGCTATAGATACTATATAGATCGGCTACCTACGCCTATCGTGCTTTTGTCGTGTGTGTGAAACAAATGGCAAAATTGTGAAACGAGTAAAATTGGTGAGGCAAATTTCGAATGGTTTGCAGTTTGAAAAAATTCTTCGTTGAGGATAGATCGCTATTTTTTAGGAGTAAAGCAAATTGTAAGCCAAGCAAAAAAAAAACTTAATACTATATGAACAAATAAATAAATACTTATAAATTAAATCAATTAAATAATTTAATTATCGTGCAGTTATTGAACAATCGCAAAGTGTACAATTATATTTTGTATTTAAAAAGTGTGTAGCTAATCTCTGAGTATTTCGAAATCAAAATATGACAAAATATGATTGCCAATGGCCGATATTATATAAGCAGCCAAAGACATTTGACACCAAGTGAATATTGAATAAGTTTGATCGAATCCACCAAAGCGAACTGTGAAGTGTTTGAATTTAATACGAACTCGATTTCAAATAAAACATAGAATAAATATATATATGAAAAAAAACTTGACTATACAAAATACGAGAAAAAAAATTCGAATCAATTCAATTGAGAATTTTGGCGTCGTCTTTTTAAACTGACGCCCGTCAGGAAAAATTCAACTCAAGGACATTTAAAAATAACGCAAATTTAGCTGCAGCTCGCGCAGATCGTCGTCACACACACACACACACACACGCACACACACACGAGCTAACAGCAGATAGACTTGATGTACATAGAATTTTGGCTAGTTATATATTTACATATAGAGAGAGAGTGTGAAAGATTCAGTGTGCCGCTTAATATATTAATTTTTTGATATGTATATACATACGTGCGTATGCTGACGATATTATTTGAGTTGAAAATGTATTTTTAGTGATTGATCTTGCTGAAGATAGACATACGTGTATATATATCTATATATACAAGTAGACAACTATTTTATACAATTTGTTGTAAACTTTGCTCGGCTGTAAAGTGGCACACAGTCTGTTTATTTTCGAACTGAACAAATGCGCCGAGTCAGCCAAGATTTGGACATCCACGTCCACATCTATAGCACTTGGTGCTGTCCCAATCTCGTGCGTGTTGACATTTGAACAATCGAATACAACTCACAAACAGCGCCAAAACGTGCTATAAAACTCAAGAGTCGCAGACTTTGGCGTTGACAAAAAAAATAAATTCAAATTGGTGCAAAGTGCAAGTTAATACAATTTGTACATAAAAGAAAAAAAAAACCGAATCGTCATAATACAAAAAAAAAAAACAAAAATATATAATTGGGCAACTTTTTGGTATTGCAGCGAACGAGTTCAACGAATATTTCTTGTGCTTGACAGACACAAAACAAATCGATCAAAATGTTCAAAAACCATTTGGAAATGATTGGGCGCAATGAGAGCCCCAGCAAGAAGGCCAAATTCTGGCAATCCTACATCAGATCCCTGAAGGGTAAGCATAAATATCATATCAATTTAGTATTGCTAGAACTGTGAAATATCAACATCAACTATGAATATCCCATGGATTTTGTATTTCGAGAGAGCTAACTTATAAAAAGTCTTATAGACTTGGGAGCTACATAAATAGCACAAGCAGCGTATAGAATTTTGGTCTATTTTTTGGCAGGTGTCATTTAAGCGTAATGGCCAAAAAAGCTACACGCAGAAAAGCTTTTTTCTTTTCAATTTATATATATTCATATATGTATATATGTATATATATCTGTTATGTATGTATAGTGAAAATATCTTAACTATGTGCTCATGAGCCAAACAAAGCGAAAAAATGTGGCTGCTGCGCCAAGGCAAAATAACTAGGCGCTCATATAGAAAATACAAAATTCAAAATACGAAATACAAAAATGAAATCAATTTTTTGGCAATGAGCCAAATAGCTGAAATAGCACAAAACCTTATGAAGTAAAGCAATCCCAGTAGTATATATCAATTAGTTATAATTTTTGTTGTTTCGTTTTCCCTCTTCACAGGTTCGGAGGATATTCGCGCCCACGATACGCCAAGAGCCTCTCGCCCATACAGCTCGTACCTGGATTCGCCCACATACAGGAGCATCTACGATGAGCCCGCCACGGCCAACGAGCGCGTTCAATCATCTGGCTACAGATATTTGCCAGTGAGCCGTGACACCTACGGCTACTCGCCTCGTGCCATCTACGATCATCATTACAGCAGAACAAGTAAGTTGCCCAGTTGGATCAACCCTTGTACTAAGTACTACTACTTATCCTACAGCAACAGTAACCCGCACAATTCTACTGCCTAAGAGCTTTGATTGATTACTTTACTATTGTTTTTTTTTTTTTTGCTCAATCACGCCATTAATCAGTTAGTCAGCGCATTTCAATCATGCATTTTGAATTCTTTGCAAAACAGGTTGATTTTACGATTCGATCAGGCCATCCATCAGTTAATCAGTCAATCAGTCAGCGTATTTCAATCATTGTATATATCAGTACTTTTTTAAGCTATTTAGGCTCATTTACGCCATCCATCAGTCAATCAGTCAGCGGTCTTCAATCATTGCATCTATCAGTCAACAAAATTATAACAATCAGGCCATCCGTCAGTCAATCAGTCAATCAGTCAGCGCACTTTAATCATTGAATCTATCAGTCATGCGCTTTTAGCTGTACATCAACATTTGAATTGATAACGAGTTGATCTTAAGGCTCAGTCACGCATTCTATCAGTCAATCAGTCAGTCAGTCAGCGCACTTCAATCATTGCATCTATCAGTCATGCATTTTTAGCTGAACATCAACAATTGAATTGATAACGAGTTGATTCTCTGGCTCAGTCACGCCATCAATTAATCAATCAGCCTGTCAATCATTGCATATGCCAATCGTGCATTCTTAATGCCAGCACATCTTGAATTGCTAACGGGTTGCCAAGTTACGATACATTTTTCTGTATGATTTCATAATTATATAAAATAATAAAAGAACTGAATAAGAAAGAACTGCAAAATGCCAAAATAGAATTACGTCAATGATTTTCAGTATTTGTGCGCTCGGTGAATTGTTTTTGGCAAAGGCCCACAAAAGTTGAGCACAAAAAATATACACATGTTCATAAGCTTTCTGCTGGTAAACACAAACACACACACACACACACATATATATATATATATATATACATTTATATATACACGCAGGTACATAAGACTGGGGAGAACATTTTGAATTTGCTCACGCGTGCCTCGGATCAAATAACTGAGGCATACAATTATAGATACATAATTATTTTTATATAATTCTCGTGATTGTTAATTAGCGTCCATTCCCCGCGTCTGTGCCCATAACAAAGCTCTATTTATTTTATACCCTACACCCCGACAGCACACACAGCCACATAGTCAAGTCTACGTTTTTTTTTTGATTTTCAAAACTAACCAATTTTTCTTTCTTTTTTTTCTCATAAATGTTTCAGAAAATACATAAATGTTTTTCGACAAAAAATACAAGAAATTTAAGAAAAATATATATTAAAATCAAATATATGTATATATACATATATACTATATATCGACGCAGCGCACTACAAAAGATATTTTCTCTCTAGGCAAAATCAACATTGTAGTTATATATTTAGTAAATACTAAGAGAGGAATCTGTAGCATTAGCTGATATGTGTGTAGCATAATATTCGGAATGATTTATAGTCATTTTTCTTATGTAGTTCTGTTGGCTGAAATTCAATAATAAAAAATATTTGTTCTCTTAACAATTTCTCGTGCTTTGGAAAACGTGTATTCAATTGTGCATTTCACATTCATGACATTCATCAAGGTATTTTGTATCGCATTCAATCTTCATTCGATCTCAGTTGATCTTTCCCATACCCATGGCCTTTCTTAATTAAATGCAACTTTTTAAAACTATTTTATTTTCAATTCTTTTCTTTTTCTGCTGCCTTTTAATTGTTAAACCCGCTTTGTATTGGATAAATATCGTACGTATATCCAACTGCTTTTTAATGACAAAAAAAAAATGGGAATATAACGCAAACGCTGAGAGCCCCAGTTTAACAGTCTATATAATAAAATATTGTTTTGCCTTCAAATGTAAGCAAATACATTTATTGTTCAGTTACTTTAATTTCTATTTTAATAATTGAATGCTTTGATTAAGGTTTTTTGCGTACATTTTCATATTGATTAATATGCGTTCTCTTCGCAGTTCCAGCTAATTACGATGCAGAGAAGGCCTGGAATGATCATTTGAAGCGCATGCAAGAAATTGAGCGCAGGTGTGTGGCAATTCTTTATACCCTACAATATCATAGAACAATATGATATGCATTAGTTCTGCAGCTGACTGATGATATTGTTTGTGCCTTTCAGATATCCATCTCGCTATGGTCTCTACTTGAGAGACAAGCCACTCACACCAAACTCTTTGGTGCCTTTGGAATACGAGCCAGAGGATAAGCTGTTGACTGAACTCAACAAGGGTAAGGATATCAAAGACATTTACTAAATACGTCAAAAAACAAAAAAACAAACACAAGAACATCAGCAGAAAGTAGCCTAAACAACAACAACAACATTTAAATAAAAATCTACGAAATTTGAAATTAAATGATAAACGACAACAAAATTGAAGACTACTTGTTAAAAAGCTAGAAAAATTACAAAATGTAAGCACGAAAAAAAGAAAAATAGCAGCAAAGAAAACAACATCAAACTCAACAGAATTTTTTCAAACTCAGCCAAAAAACATACACAAAAGAAAAAGAAACATCAACTTGAAACTTGATAAGCAAATTTTTTGACATAGGAAATTTGCGCTGTTCAAGTTTCGATTTGACTAATTTCTATAAATGTTTGAACGAACTATATCTTTAACACTGTATATCGTATACTATATATATATCTTGCAGCCAGTTTGATGTACTGAGCGTTTACATTCGAAAAAGGCTAAAAAAGGCTGAAAACGTTTGTTTTGGCTTAGCTTTATTAAATTGTTAAATTATGCAGAAATTGTTAAACAACAACCAAAAACCAACAGCAAGTAAAATGATAAATAATAATTTTAAATTAATTTGTCTGTAAAAAGAATCCAATACCCCAATATAGTAAATGGAAGAAAAACAACAACAACAAACAACAAACAACAACAACAAAAGAATTTCGTTAAATGTTTCATTGTATGATATGATGCTTTATTTAATTTTTATTTTTAACTTATTTATACAAACAAACAACGAAAGTAATAAAACCAAACAAAACACATATAAATATCTAATTTTAATTTAGACATACTCAGAAAATAGAAATCATATAAACCAATTAATAATTATATATTTATATATATATATATATATATATATATATCATTAAAGCATTCTAACCGGCCGTTGCATACAAAACTCACCAGCTCCCATCATTTAAACCAAGATCCGCATCCATCCCCAAACTACTTTAAGCCTTAAACATTTCTTCTAACAGTTGTACCATAGACTTTTTTTGATAGCTGCTAAAGTGTTTTTTTGGCCGACACAGTCTGTTTGATAAATCAATGTACCGCTGTCGCACTGAGCTGGCTTTTCACAACTCTGAGAAGACTCTTAGATTAATACAAAAGGAATTAATAAAAACTATTAAATACAAACAACTGTGTTTTGCATATACCGATTTTTGGAAAAACTAAACTGACTTTTGCCCTGTTTTTTAAATGTATATACCAAATTCATACATATTTATTGCTGTTTTTTTTTTTGTAACATTGTAAAGTTTTTTTTGAATTCAATTAATATTACTTCCCCGTTTGTGATTGTCTATATCATTTCTTCGTCGCTCCCCCAGCTCACAACTACTAAAAAAAAGAACATAGATACATACACTGTGCGGTGCCTGTAAATAAACTGCCAAATAATTAAAAAACAACTAAAAAACTTTTCAAATCAAATGAAATATTTAACGAAGACTGTGTTTAATGTATTTCACATACTACAGTATAATTTATGATGTACACATATAATTATGTTTAATTTTCCTCTGGCAGTATTTAATCGAAAAAATTCGACAAAATAGTTAAATTAATCAAAAAAAAATTGTCATAACTTGTTTCGTGCCCACAGTTCTGTAATTTTTGTACTATGTAATTTGTTTAGTGTGTTGTTTAGGGTTTCGTTAGAATGTCGGAACATCGTTGGGTTGTTGTGTTTATTTGGGAACTGCTGCCGGTAAGTACTTGCATAATCTTAAACAATCTGAACAAGAGAAATTCAACTAGAAGCGAAAGAAATGCATTTGATTAAATTTGAAAGTTATGTTCTTTTTGAATGCGTGCTCGCATTGCCATGGTTATAAGACTAAGTATTTCTTTTGAAATCCACACCAACTTGGGGCAGCTGGACATGTTGTCGAGTACCTTTCAATAAGATAAGTTGACGTAGAGAGAATTTTCCTAGCTTGCAAATGGGAAAAAATAAGCACATACACGCATTGTATGAAAATTGTCAAAGAAAAGGCGATGAAAGCTTTGAATATGTTTGTTGTGTTTACCTTGACAAGCATGGATTTAAATATACTTTTCATAGCGTAAAACAGGAATTAAATGCTCAATTTTTCTTGGACAAACAAACTCCAGGCATCGAGAATGTACATATTAAATAATTTAATTAAAATTCGAACTGTGCACTGCTTTTGCACGAAATGAACTTTTCACATTGCGAGTGAGTTTCTTAGCGACCAGAGAAACAAAAAGAATTTAACAATAAGAAAATCAGGGTATTAGATACAATCTCATTAGGCGGGCCACAATTTAATTGATCCTATTACCGAATGTCAAATTGTTTATAGGAGTTTCAGCTTTGAACTTGTTTGTTTTCCATTTCCATTTGCAGCACGTCGCTCCGTGTCGCCGTTCCGTCCCAGCCGCAGCACACGCGCTGGCAGTGAGCCCTATGTGCCACCGCCGGTCTACTGGAATCGCGAGGGCAGCGTGCCACGCGGCGGACCTTCGGTGTTCGATCGGGCCACCAGTCTGGCACCGTTCACGCGGCCGAGCTTCCGGGCCAGCTCGCTGGAACCGTTGGATGAACTCTTTGAAAGTAAGTTGCCAGCAATTGCTGAGGCGGCGGCCGATGCAGCCGCCAGTAGGCCAAGCATTTTTGAGCGCGCCGGCTCACCAAGTCCCACTCCTGTCAAAGCCGGTCGCTGGGGACCGCGTCCCACCGAAGTCGCCTACGATGCTGAGGGTAAACATCTAAATTCATCCTAAACCGTTTTTCTTTATACAAGAAGAGACGAAATTTCTCTCGTTGTTGTTCTTTATTATGGCTTCTATTGCCCAAATGCGACACAAAATGTTAATGACAACCACAACGACATTAATGATGATAATGATAATGACAATGACGATGATGACGAACGTGTTGAAAAATTGTTGCCATATTTTTCGCGATGCGTTCGTATCTGTTTCAGTCACTTTGTGCGTGTGTCGCTAGAATTTGTCAAAATTTTATTTTTTTATTTTTTTTATGTACTTTGGCTGCCATCCAACAACATTTTTATTATGCTCCTTGTGTTGAGTGTACTACCAACAGCATCAGCAAAAAAAAAAAAAAAAAAACAAAAAAAAAATATTTAATGTTAGCCCAAAAGTAAGCGCCGTGCTTAAAGTCTTTAATCTTGAATTCATTTAAACGCTTCTCCCCAACTACATTGCTTTTTGAATTGCTTCCCGTAGCGCCTGGCACCTATCCCCCCTCTCCCTCTCTCTTTCCTATCTTAATTTATTCTCCATTTTCTGATTTTTGGTCAATTTTCCACATCGAAACTTTACATACGCATGGAAAATATCAAAAAAATTGTTGATGTTAAAGCGTTGTCTTTTCTTGTTTTTTTTTTTTGTTTAATTTTTGTATTTTAGTTTAAAAGCAAAGCAAAAAATATTTCTCTTTCTGCTCTTCTTGTATACATTGCAATACAACAAAACACAACAAAAATCAACCAATCTAATTGTATACCCTACAACACGCACATTACACCAACAACAACAACAACAACAACATAAATTGATGATGATTTTGCTACTTGACAATAAACACACATGTCGAACCACAAAAATAGGACTTCCCATCTTCCATCCACGCAACCGGTTCAGGGATATGCTGAGCCCCAGCCCGAGGCTGCCAATCTCATCGATTGTGCGCGATCCCTTCTGGTGGGATGTGGATGATTTGGTGCCGTTCCGTGCCAGCTCGTTGCCCCGCGCCTCGAGCCCCGTGGCCCGTGATTCGTATTTGTCGCCGGTGAAGAATCGCTATCTGTGGTCCAGGCACCCAGCCAGACCCCTGACACGTAAGTAGTCCACTAGATGGATGATTATCATTTAAGTCCTGCTATTGTACATACATATATACAATGCAAAAGCAACCTGTATATATTTTATGCTATTCATTGGCAAAAATCCCACGTTTCTTGGAACTAATGAATACCATTTCAAGCACTCGAGGAAAACATTTCAATTTAAAGCATGAGCGAGATGATATAGAGAAACATACTTAGTCCAAATATAATTGAATTGTAAATTCTCATGCTATTCGATGCCAAATATGAATATTTTAACATTATTATTTTTTGTTTTATTTACATTTATTTGCCAAACACAGCTGAGGCAGAGGATTATTTCTAAAACAAATCAAATCAAGAAAAAAAAAAACATAAACAAAAATCTATCAAAATCGTTAGCTCTAATAACAAGCGATGCTATATCATCATATAGCACTTCTGTAATTTTTTTGTACTTTAATTTACATAAATTACATGTAACGAAATGCAATACAAACAAATTGGTAAGAATATTATTTAAACAAACAAAAAAAACCCTTCCACAGCATGTGAAAAATTCGTTCATGCCAGCTACATTATCCGACATGTAGTGCCGTATACTAAGTAGTATATCCCGTATTACCCCTAGAAGAACATTATCTTATACTTATATTCGTAGTACAAGTAACTAAGTAGTTGTAGTAACCATTTGACCAAATTGAAGAACCATACAAATTGTGATTAACATTCTAAAAAAAACGCACGCATTCCTTTGAAAAAAAAAAAAAAAAAAAACTTTGATACGTATTGTAGTTTATTATCTGTTTTTGGTTTTAAATCGGTTGTTGGATTGTTATTAATATCAGTATTATTATCATTTCTGACAGCTCACCGCTCAATTTTGTAAACGAACGAAAACGAACTTTAAAACAAGAACAACAACTATAACAACAACAACAACAACAACGAATGCATCAATGGGGTCCCCAAAACGACGACAAGCCTTTGGTTTCCCACAACAAGAACCGGAACCGGAAACCAACGAGAGTAGCAAAAAATGAATCTGTAGACTCAAAATCCTCAACAACGATTGAATTTTTTCAAAACTGCCAGCCCCATAACAATCGGCGGCTGCCTCCAACTCAATATTGCCATCAAGTGCGTACTTCCCGTAGTAACAATAAAAGAAATAATTATAATAATAATAATACAATTATAATAAAAAACGAAAAAAAACTAATAACTAAAGGAAAACATTTTACAACAACAACTCTCAATAAAAAGTTTTTATTTTCAATTTCTTAGCTCATGTCATAGTAATAAGTGCAAGTATATGAACAAAACAAAAAAAAAATCCAAAATTCGATTTACATTTATTATATAATTAAAAAAAAAAAATCTATTATGAGCCGCTCTTGAACAACCCGAGCGCCATAAATTGTTCCTTTTTTGTATATTTTAGACGCTATATTTGTAATTGTATTGATAACAAAAAGAAAACTCGGATTTCAAGTAAAAACGGTTTGATTTTTGGAGTACTCAATAAAATTGTAAGGATAACTGAACGTTTCACTGCACATGCGAATATACATATATCTGCCATACTATATATGAACACAACAATATTGCGGCTTAGCATATTTTCAACTTGTAATAAAACAACAACAACAAAAAAATTAAAACTTCTGAAAAAAAAAACAAAATAAAAAATTTCAAAAAGCCCAACAAATTGGAGTATTACGTTTCTTTAAGCTGAAAAGTCCAAAATTACATGCGAATTGAGAAAGATAACAAGAGGGTCAAAAGAGGATCCAAATATATTACGAGGGTCAAAACTAGATTTGCTTGGATTTCGAAAAATGTTGTGAAATCCAAAATCTAATCTTCAGTTTAGTTTAATAAATTCGTTCGGATTAAATGATGGAGACTCTAAGCTCTCAGTTGCGAGCGGCTGCAATAGTTGCTGTCAAATTCAACTTACTGTCAAATAGCATCGACTTTGACATCAACTTGCATGGATTTCGAAAAATGTTGTGGAATCCAAAATCAAATCTTCAGTTTAGTTTAATAAATTCGTTCGTATTAAATGTTGTAGACCCTGAGATATCAGTTTAGAGCGGCTGCAATAGTTGCTGTCAAATTAAACTTAAACTTTGACATCAACTTGAACTTTAACGAATATTGTCAAGTTGTTCCGTTTTTTGGCAGTGCTGGCCCGATAATAGTCGCAAATTGAGTCCATTTTCAATGAGGGGGTTAGGGGATGAATTTCGTTGCCGCTCTCATGCCTTGAATGAACATCAGCAAATATGAATGAAATAGTTTTGTACACGCAGCGTGTTTGCCACTGGCCTTAATTAATTTAAAAACATCCAGAGCTTAGTCAACTAATGGACAGTGCTGTAAACATCGAATGTCATAGAACTGTCCATGGTTCCATTTCTTTTCCAGCAATGTCATTTATCTTTTTATACCCTGAACCAATTGAAAATGGGTAAAAAGGGTATTATGTATTTGTGCAAATGTATGTAACAGGCAGAAGGAAGCATCTCCGACGCCATAAAGTATATATATTCTTAATCAGCATCAACAGTCCGTGTCGATCTAGCCAAGTCCAAGGATCTCAGAACCTATAAGAGCTAGAGACATTTTATGAAATTTTAGCTGAAGGTCCTCCTAGTGCCCGCGCATATCGAGTTTGTTTCCGATATTCGATAACTTGCCCCGTTTCCAAGTAATCGATAAAATTCGATATCGAAATCCTGTCTTTTGAGCAATTTTGTTAAATAATATGAGCTAGAGTCACCAAACTTGACATGTAGCTTCTAGAATAGTATATATATATCAAGTATCTTTCATTTTATACCTATCACCTGTTGGAAGTAGAGGGTTCAGGGTATCCTCTAGTCGGGAGCTCCCGACTAGGACCTCTTACTTGTATTTGGTATTTTTCTAACAATTTTCCTTTATTTTTTGACTTTGACTTTGACGTTTTTGGCGTTTAGCACGCAATTGTTTCGCACTTTTTGCCGCCTGCCGTTTGTCTGTTTGCGCTGAGTCTGCAGCGAGTCCTTCGAGTCCTTCGGATATATGCACACGCTTTATTGTTTCGGAGCGCCCTACTTTCCTTTTCTTTATTGTTTCTGGTCATTTGCTACTTTTTTTTTCTTCGAATTTTTCTTCTATTTAATTATTGATTCACACCAGTTCTATTGGCAAAGGTCATCCAATGTCAATTATATTTGCTGCTGGGCGGCCAGCTCTTTGGAGATTTCGCGCTCCTGCCATTTTGTACAGCATTTCAATTGCGTTTTAACAGTTATTTTGATGCGTGTCCCTCGTTGATTGGCCAAGTGGTATTTTCTGCTGATCCCTCTGTGCTCAGCCACAGCGCGTATGCCACGTCATGTGGGGATGCCCTTTGCCTTTGCCGTTGCCAATGCATGCCCCGAGCATTTAATTAAAAATTTAATCTCTATGTCAAATTGCTTGCTCCACGAAAAGTTTGCAAAAGGAAGGTCTGTGGCACGTTTTTTCTGGGCGGTCATGCAAAAGGAAAAATATATATTTTGCGGCTGCTTTATTTGTTCAGGTGTAATAATTGTGTGTAAAGCACACCAAACATTTTCTCGCATTGTATTGGGAATTGACATTCTTTTCCCCAATTACCAGTTAATTAATTAATTAAATTAGACGACTCTATATTCTTAAAGCTAAAGTAATCAGTATTTTGCGTAGAGGAATAAATATATATATTTATATATATTTCCCACACAAAATAGAAGTCACATTAATATTTGATTTCTGGCAAACAATTTATGAAACTGTTCGCCATCCAGCTTATATTGCTTACATATTTTATTAAATGTATATTAAATATTTTTATTTATCTTTAAGGTTCTTAGTAAATGTTATTATCATGTATCCCTCTTACAAGAAGCAATTGCTTCTTAATAAATTTTGGCCTCGAGATGCCCAGCATGTTCATATACTCGTCAATATGAAACTCATCAAATTCCTGAATAACTTAAACTAAGTCTTTAACTTTTGACTTTTATCCACATCAATTTTTATTTCGATTATTTACTCTGACTTCGTGGTCTTCACAATTTTGTGGCAAGTTCAAGTTGAAGTTTGGGTTCAGATGTTGCCGACAAATGAACCCGAAGAAGTTTTGGCCTAAAATAGTTTAGCTAGAATTTTCTGAAAATCTACTCACAAATATAAAAAACACTCATTATCTGGGATTAGTTTGTTAGGGTATTTAAAAGACCCTGTGGCAAAGATTTCTTTTTTCTTTGCGGTTTTTGTGCGTACTTTTTGTTTTGTGCCTGTTGCTGACGGCATTCGGGACAGCTTAAGATTTATATTTTGGCCAGAAACTTTTGACCATGGCAACTTTGGCCATCAAATGCACATGCTGGGTTATCGTCCAAAACTGACAGCCAATGCTCTGCTAATTATGATGGGCGTATGGGCGTGGCAGTTGCTTGATATGCCTGTCACATATGGCAGAGCAAAAATGTTGCGTGCTTTTAGGAGCGCGTTTCCGCTCAAAGGGTTTAATTGCTTCGTATTGTTAAAGTGGAAACAATGCAAAATAAAATTCAGTCATCCAGTGAATTTCGCATGGGTCACTGAGTTTCGGTTCACCCGGCGAATTAAATATAATTAGAGTGCCAAAAAGCGCACGAAGCTGAAATGAAAACAAGTAAGAGGTTCTAGTCGGGAGCTCCCGACTAGGGGATACCCTGAACCCTCTTCTTCCAACAGGCGATAGGTATAAAACGAAAGATACTTGAAATATATATACTATTCTAAAAGCTACATGTCAAGTTTGGTGACTCTAGCTCAATTTATTTAACAAAATTGCTCAAAAGACAGGATTTCGATATCGATTTTTGTCGATTACTTTTCAAGTTATCGAATATCGGAAACAAACTCGATCTGCGCGGGCACTAGGAGGATCTACAGCCAAAAGTTCAATTTCTCTAGCTGTTATAGGTTCTGAGATCCTTGCGTTCATACTTACGGACAGACGGACGGACATGGCTAGACCGACTCGGCTGTTGATGCTGATCAAGAATATACATACTTAATGGGGTCGGAGATGCTTCCTTCTGCCTGTTACATACATTTGCACAAATACATAATAACCTTTTTACCAATTTTCAATGGGTTCAGGGTATAAAAATGAATATTCACAAAATGATTGATGCATGTCAAAGGGCAAAAGCCGAAATGTCTGGCAAATGAACCCAGTCTAAGGACCCTCAATTAAAAGACCTTAATCGAAACAAAGACACAAAAGCTGCTTCGAGGATATTTCAATTGACGAGCGTTTTGTTTAGTTTAGGGGCAGATACACTTGAACTGTCTGCAATAGAAATTCCATTCTATTTATTTAAACGATGATTCAGCTTTAATTATTGCCCTGGGGCGGGTTAAGTGTTTTATTGAAGGTTAAATTAAAGTTAATGATACAACGTCGATGCTGTTAAGCGATTTCTTGTCTAAATGGGTTGAGTTCCTGAGAGACACAGCTAAGGTTTCAGTTCAGGGAATCCGTCTTTACAATGAACGTTAAATGCCTCGCCGCAGATTGTTTGCCTTTGCGTTGAGTTCTTGGAAACTTAGAAGCTTTTTTTGTATACTGCACTGAGCGAAATACTTTGCTCAATTCCATTTATGTGTGCATAGATAGATATATGTAGATATTCCTTCTTCACATTAAATCAACCGGGAGGTTCATATTAAGAGGGAGGTATATTTGTGAACCTCCCGGTATATATATATATATAAATTAAAATATATAATATAAAATTATATATTATATAAATGATATATTAATGAATGTTGGTATTTAAATAATCATTCTTGACAAGAAAATCTTATATTAGCTATTTTAGATAAAAAGATATCATTGAACATTGCTCTGAGTGTATTTCTTTCTGTGAGATCAAGAATATCTATTTTGCGCTAGCTTTTATAAAATGTTTTTACTGAATATTTCTCTGAGTGTATTACTTGCTGAAAAACTTACTGGCCAAAGCCAGTAATCTGCATTTTTAAATTCAACTTACCTTGATGCAGCTGAACTTAGTTGCTGGCGCTTATAATCTGCACAAAGTGTTTTATTTCATTAAAGTGTCTTTTCCGTCTGGGCTGGTTTGTAGTTTACTTGTATCTG
Source organism: Drosophila borealis (assembly GCA_035045885.1). Taxonomy (NCBI): domain Eukaryota; kingdom Metazoa; phylum Arthropoda; class Insecta; order Diptera; family Drosophilidae; genus Drosophila; species Drosophila borealis. The sequence continues at coordinate 1,593,247 of JAWNOR010000113.1, forward strand.
TCAAATGTAATTTGATTTGCAGCATTGCAACAGCTGTGCTGTTGGTCTTGAAGCTCAGAGCCCGGAACTGGCAACCTTTTGAAGTAAATAATAATGTTGCACAAAACTTAGGGATTTACGGGCAGCACAGGAAATAGAAGCAAGGCCAAGCAACACCGCATCATCCGTAGCGCACCTGTAGCTAGCCGCAAGTTGCAAAATTCCATTAACTTAAATAAGTCACACAAAGTTTCAAATGTGGTCTGCATTGTTTTTTTTTTCTGGCAGCTCAGCAAAGTTGCTGAAAGCTTTTTACAGCATTCTGGACGAAGAGAAACAACAAGCTTAATTTAAATTAATATTCATAAAACTTAACATTTCCTTCTTGAAAAAGGTTAGCATGAAAATTCATGTAACAGGCAGGAGAAAGCATTGAAGCATCTCGAAATTGAGATATATGTATGTCGTAGCCATACGCAAAATGAGTTTATTATTTTTTGATATTTCGTTTCATTTTGAGAATATCGATAAATATCGATTTTTGTCTTAAGCATAACTCGCAGATTATAAGATCTCGGTACACAGTTCATAAATATTTCACCTTTTCAATAGCTCTCACAATTGTTACCAATAAACTAATTGTTAAAGGTTAACTTATTGCTTTGGAATCTAAACTCTTTTTGTGCCCTGAAAGTTATCTGAAGATTGGACTATAATTAATATAATATAATATAATATTCCCCATACATAGCAAAGGGCTTGAATATATGTGTTGATTAAAGTGCGAGCCAGTAAATGTAGCTGGAGTTTAGGCAATCGGCCATCTAACGCACATTATTTAACATCTGGTCAAGACATTAACTACTGGTTAATTTATGCGCAGGCAATGCGGCTTTCGCTGTCAGTGCTGCCAAATCTGCATGAAACGAAGGTCAGCTTTTTAAAATTTCGACAGTTTTTTTTGGGGCCAAGCCAAAGCTGCAGAAAGGCTCACCGAACCGGAAGTGATTGCCATCAAGACGCCATAAAAAAGGCATTGGCAAAGACGCCATTTTGTTTGCCACTTTGCGGTAAAGTCTGCCTTCTGCCACGTGAATTATGCACGAGCTACTCTTATTGCATTTGCCTGCTTTTTCTTTTTCAGTAAATAGTTCTGTGTGGGATTAAATAGTTTTTTAAGTCCGCATATTTCCGGCTACTGTGAGAAATACAAAGGAAAAGTTGTTGCAGCAACTTGCAAAGACTTGGAATATAAACAAAGTTAAATGATATTTAAAAGTCTTTTGTCTGGAGAATTCCAGAAAATTGTCCTCTTCCTTCCTTGCCGTAAAATGACAGTGTATATAACGAATATATATATTAAATATTTGAGTGCTATGTACATTCAATTGTTTAACAATTCTGTAAATTAATTAACCAGTTTTTAATTAAATAATTGCTCACCATTTAAATGACTATTTGTGTCCGTGTCAGAAACACACATTGCCATAGCAAATTTTACAATTTGCTCACATTTATTTCAATAATTTAATATATATAATTCCAATTTGTGTGCATTTTTAATATAAAGGAGAATTGTTAAAGTCATGTGACATAAACAAAATGTTGTGTAAATTGTATTTTTCAACGGAAAATTTGAATACGTAAATGCCTTTGGCAATGAAATGGAAACTTCAATTATTAATGTGGTTTTGTATATATATATATATAACATATATATATATATATATATATATATATATATATATATATAATTATAATAAATGTTAGATATGTGGCTGTCCTAGCTTATTATTATACTATTTCACTCTCTTTTTCTCCCATAGAGGGAATGCACAATGGCAGCCAATTTGCTCGCGCCCTTTAACAGGAACCTCAACAAGAACGAATAAACGCCGAAGACTCAATACCCTTGCGGTCAGAGTAACAAATTGCTTCTATGATAGATAGGCAAGCTGATGGTAATCCTGTCGTAGCCATATTAATATTCGCAATTGGTAAACCATTTTTTATCAAAATATGTGAAATGAACAATTTTAAATTGAGCTTGAAGAACAAAAATTAAACTTGAGCGCAGCTTAAATCAATTTTCAGGCTCTAGGAATATATCTATCAAAATCCGTGTAACTTGTATCTTTGTGTTCTTTCCGATCTGGTCTCAAACAAGATTTTTTTTTTAAATTGAATATAATTTTTGAAATTATAAAAATTGTTTACTTCAATTTAAGCATTTCTGCCAGAGTGTAATCATATAGATAATTATATTCAAATTGCTTGCATATTTATTGTCAACTGACTGGCCTTTAAAATCTGTCCGTAGAATGTTCAAGCTTCAAGTTTCAACCATTTCTCAGGGCACAACAAAACTTTAGTTGAATTTTAAGGATGCTTTTATTTATTTGAGGTTATGCAGGTCCCTAGTAAATGCAATTTGTTGGCCAAAAAAAAACATGTTTGTTATTGCCAAAATGTGTTTCTCCTTCGACTAGTCCAATCTGTCATGTTCCATGCTTCATCATGAATTTTCCGTTTAGGCGAGCGTAAAAATTGAAAATCAATTCGACGGCAGGCGCAGCATGTGAAATGTGCAAGAGATAGGCAAATGTGCACAAGAGAGTGCGAGAGGGAGATAGAGAGAAGGGGAGACAGGGGAGACAGAGTAATGCGGAGCTAGAGGGAGACAGTGGGGAGGTGCGAACTATAGATTGCAAGAGAAATATGCTAGGCTGTTTGTGCACATACAAACACAAACACACACACACACATGCGCACGCTTCTTCTTCTTCATAACCTCAAAATGTTGTGTGCGATTTTGTGCGGTTTCGCCTTTCTGTTGTAGCACGAAAAGATATGAGAATTGAAAAGGGAAAGATTTATGTGGCAAAATGATTTATGCAACTTCTGCGGCTTCTGCGGCTAAGTGCAATGCTCTTTGAACAGTTTGCGGCTAAATGCATTAATTATGCAATTAATTTAATTACGGAGACGAGGCAAGAGTCTGCATGCCGCCAAATAATCAATTATTCGCAGACAAAACACGTTTAAATGTCAGCGAAAATTCTGAGAAGGACACCATTAAAACTAAGGGTAAAAAAGCCAAATCCTCCTTTAAATATTATAACTAAAATTAAATTTAAAAGGGCATTAACTAAGTTATTATATGTATTGTATATGAGCCAAGTCAAGGTTTTAAAAAGCAGGAAGCTGTTTCAAACTGTCGTGTTTGCAGGTCTGAATCAAACTATTAAGATTCTGCATATTTGAATCATATATAGAATAAATTATAATAATTATTTTATTATAAATTATATAAAATAATAATTATATTAAGAAATTAAATAAATTTATTTCTTTGAATTATGTATTTAATGCTCTGATGCAAGGGTATTACACATTCGCGATATCTCGCCTTTTCTCTTTTTCGCTTTAGTTCCCTTTTTTGTACCCATGAAAGGTTCATTATAGCAATTATTTTTGTTACACTACATGACAATTTTTGATAGAGCACAAGTCTTTACGCATTAGAGTCCAAATTGGATTCATTCCACATAATATAATTGAGCTCACGCTGAGGTTCTGTGAAATTTCTGCGTCCTTGCGTTGTCTTTAAAGTCGACTATTTTGCCGTGTGGCTTGCACTTAAAGCTTTTTCATATCAGGCTGCCCCCAAAAGTCTCGCAGTCAACTGTCAATGTTTGTGTATATATGGGTCAACAGCAACAAGATGGCGACCCTCCTACATGACAAGCACAAACACTCTCCCACACACACACACACACACACACACACACACACACACAGATACACACATGTTAGCTTGCCGAGCCCAATGTTGGTTTATTTATGCTACGTTTAAGCGTATTTACTTGTATTGAGGCGACTTTTGTATGGCACTCAGACTGTCCTCCAATGTCGGATGTCCTTTGTTGATAGATTTGTTGACACACAAGCCGTGGATGGCAGCCATCGGCCGTATGTTAATGAACAGTAAGCCGCAGGAGCTCAAAAAGGGAATTGAATGGCTTCAAAGTCGACAGCATTCACATGGAGACAAATCAAATTTTGGTAATATGCAGCAATTGGCCAAGTAAACAAACAACAATGAAGAACGAAACCAGTCGGTGGACAAAATACAACTCAACTTGTTTGCAATTACATATGTATATCGTGAAATGCTTTAGAAAATAATGGAGCATATGAAGTACATGAGTGTAAATAAATCGCTCGAGGCAAACAAGACTCAAACACAGAAAATCTATTCATTCACTGAGTATTATTTTATTTTTTTTTATTTATGTATTATTTATTTTTATTAAGTGTACAATCATAATTTTGTACCTTAACAACACGTGGATGGAAAATATAATTTTGAACCGAACCCCATAATTTGTTAAATTTGTTTTTGAGTTCCAAGTGAGAAAAGGGACAATAGCTTAAGGTCAAGCACCACAAGCGTAATCTTGAGAGGATGTTGAGGAATTCCATCAAAAATTCACTAAGACAGAAACATGATGCTAACCTAATCCAATTTATGCAGGAAATGTATAATTACAATTTGTATATGAAGGTTTAACATAAGCACCGAGAGAAATTGAGGAAACAGCGAACTGCTTGACAAAAAGGAGTCTAACTTCTTAATGTAGAGAAGAAAAAAAAGCATCTGCTGCCAGGACCCAGAGAAACCTCTAAAACTTTCGCATGTGTAGCCGAATTTAATCGAAATGTGTTTAGACAAGTATGCTGCAGAATCTGTAAGCAGGCTCAGAGAGCAGCCAACTCTTTCATAAAATACTTTCATCGATTGCGGCTGTCTATTTGCATATGGTTTCTGCCCGATTAAATAGAACAGACACAGCAGAAGGATTTCGCTGCAGAACGCCCAAAAGTATGCAACACACGACGTTAACTTTTCGAAAAGCCATCAAATATTTGGCTGTTTTTGGCCTGCGTGTTTATTGTGTGGGTGGAATATCAATAAAACTGTCAAAGTTGAGACAAACCTGGCAACCGTTTATGTTGCGATGCTTTGCGATTTCGATTCCTTGGCATTTGCTGCGGTGAACAGTTTTGAAATTTTATTTCCCACCAACAAAGTGTGGTTTCAATTGCAAAGTGCGAATACCCAACGCAGAGGCGAGACTTGAATTTATATCTTTCTTTATTTTTAGCACTTTGTTCAGTTGTTTTACCTTTTTTAATAAAAAGTTCATTTCTCATATCTCGCAAAGAGTTAAGAACTTGAGCACAATTCCGAGGAATGCAACAGAATAATACCACAGCCTCTGTTAAGGAAACCACAAAAAAAAGCGAAAAGTAAAACAAACAAAAATGGCTCGACTACTGATTCTCTGTACTCAAACCGAAAGTTGCCCGAAACAAATGTATGTTCATACATGTTCTGTGAGATAGGCTGAACTGACTTAACATATGTTCTTATGAAAATACAAAATATATTTATATATTTATATTAATATGTACTTACCCGAAAATTCGCATACACATGCACGAAGTAAACAGTCCTTTACATATACAGAGAGCTGGTAAGACTAAGCGTAGGAAAAAGAAAGAAGATTGACATGAAAGAGAGGGAAAGCATTAAAACCTGTAATGTCTTAGTTGAATTCATGCGAATCGCAAAGAAGGGCGATTCTTAAAAACACTTTTTTACTTAAAGAAAGTTCTGCATATCTTTAATGATAACAGATCTGTAAAAAATATATACTCTTATGGTCTTCTTACCAATAGTAATCATTTTAATTATTTTCCCGCAGTAACAAAATGACTTGCAAAATAAATAGGAAAGCACACAAGTTTAAATTATTGCTTGAATGCAATTAAAACGAAAATTCCACGAAAATCTAATAAAATTGCCAGCTAAAGTTTGGTTAAATTTGGGGGCGGGTGGATCGGTCTTTAAATTTGCAGCTTATGCTATTTACTTTCATTTGGCTTGCTTAACAGCGAAGGCCAAATATCATTCTGGCCAACAATTTCCATTTAAAATTCAATTTGTGCGTGTGCTTTTATTTATTTTGCTTTATATTTATTTTGAAATAAATTTGCAGATTTGATTTGTTTTAAGTTGAGCATTGGGACTTAATTTGAAGGAACACAGAACACAGTATATTTATTTTGTTCCTTTGAGAATTTTTTTGACAAGCGATGAAACCAAGTTTTAGTTATATATTTGTTTCACAGACAGATCGGGAATGTGATATGCTTTCAAGAGATTGCTACAGTCAATTTTTGTAAGACATATATATTTTTTCAAGCAAAGAACAACTTCATCGTTGATTCTACGCCTAGCATAAAAATGTGGCGCTAAAAGCTTTTTATTATGTATCACATATTTCCAGAAATTTAAACCTTTTTTATTGGCAGCAGCTTGCAGCAATGCAGCTGCCCAACTTAAACGCTTAGTTAGTTAATAAGCACAATAATTTAGTTAGTTAACGGGGACAGTCCTATCAAATGTCACCTGCTTTCATCACGGACTCGACTCATGAATGTGCACTTTATTTTTATGATAAATTAAGTATGCATGGCTCAGGCAACAAATTCTGGTCGGCGCACACGACGTATGCGTAATGTCGCAGCAACGCATAAGCCGCTTTCCGCCTCTGCCTCTGCCTCAGCCTCTGCCTCTGTGTGGCATACAAAAACACATCTTCATATGTGCTGAGGCGATTTACTTTCACGCTGACAGTTGGCATTAAAATGAACGCCATAAATATTATAAGCAGCTTCCAGCATCTATTTTCGCCAGTTTCCGTTGTCGTCTGTTTCGCACACTCTATGACAGACAGCAGCTTAGGGCATGTTTGTTTTTCGTATACCCTATACTTGAGGGTATCATATTGAACAGGCGAGTTGTTAGGGCGAGAATTGTCCGTCAAACTAAAGAGTGGATCTATGGGACTATTAGAGCCCTACCAGAAATGTAAAGTCATCTTGGCCATAGGCCATTTTGCAGGGTATCTGCTTGTTCCTCTCTCTTCTTCTTGAAGTTGCTGTGCTGTCATTTTTAAATATGTCGCCCTGGGCACTCGATATTATTTTGTTTGTTGTTAGCGTTCTCTTATTTCATTTATTGTTTTTCATTTTTATTTTGCTTTGAAGCATAACATATGTTACATCGTTATCCCTTTTTTGTTTTTCTGCTGCCTGGGGGCATGGTTTGACCCGGGCTCTAATTTTCGTTTGATTTATAAAATTTTGAAAGCTGAAACTTATATATATATAAGCCCATAGCCTGATATATTTGTTCGCTAATGCGATTGTTGGGCGTATTTTTTTTTGCTAATTATGGACTCCATTGAAAAATGCCAGCTGAGTTTTCCCACATTGTATCTAGTTTTCGTTGCCCGTTTGCAGTCTTAAAGCAAGGTTAAATTTTCTTCAATTTCTTCACATTCTACAGGCATTCGAACTAAGATTAGGCCAAGGCAATAATCTCTTTGAGCGGCGTATCTTCATTAAACAGGCGACCACAAGATTTAAATCCTGCCGAGTTTCAGCAGCTGCTCGCAGCTAATTAATGTGCTGCAATTTGCCTAAATTTTAGTTTGGACTAAACTAAAATGCTTGTCATAGTCGCCTTGTCGCATTTGTTTAGCATTTTGTGGCTACATTTGTATACTCTGTACGCATTAAAATGTTGAAAGGGTATAAAAATTTTAGCCGCATATTCCCATTGAACTCTGATGGAATCTGAATTTTGGCAACACAAATATTCTATAATAATGAAAGTTAGGTAAAATGTACAACAAAAATCAGTGAAATGTTTCACTTCGGAATTAGGAAAAAATTAAACAATATGTCGGAGAGGAAGCACTGTAGCTTCTCGATAGGCATGAGACCTTAAGGTGTGACCATGGGTTGTGCTGGTAGATACTAGTTCTGGTAGAATGGGGACTCAGTTTGCGAACTGAGGCTGTGTGTGGCTTCGTTGCGTTGCTAGATCTGGTCCCTCTCGGCTGTCTGTTCTGTGTTTCCGGCGTGGCGTGCGGTGGTCACGTGTGGGTATTTAAGAGACAATAATGAGCAACAAAGGCAACGAAGACTCGCTGCATCCGCCAGACCTGAGTATGGAACATCAGAATCCGAACGTTCAAGCAACCAACAATGACGACCTGCAGGGAGACGACTTCAATTCTCCGACATCAGAAGTGGGATTCGGCCCTAACCAAACTTCTTCAAGGGATGTCTTCGCGTTGTTAGAGCAGCAAAACCGGAACTTTCTGGAACTGGTTAAGAGGCTACAGATGCCGGCGAGCGATTTACAACAGACTAGCGAGATTTGCTTGCCGAAATATAATCCGGACATTGCTGGGGTGGATGCCACGCAGTGGTGCGCTACGGTCGACATCATTTTACGAGCAAAACCGTTAAGTGATAGCGCTCTTATATTAGCGTTGAGTAAAGCTTTGGAAGGCGCAGCGGCCCAGTGGTTATCACAAATATGCTATCCAGGAATAACATGGCAACAGTTTAGGCAATTGTTTGAGCAGCGATACGAGACATCGGAGACGCCAGCCGCCGTTATTTTAAATTTTCTTAATAGTCGCCCAAGCAACGGTGAAAGCTTGCCTGTTTTTGCGAGTCGCAGCGTGACGTCACTGTGCACAAAATTGCGTAATTTGAGTTCTGAACAAATTTCCATCGCGCTGGTTCTTGGGCACATGGCTAATTTCGACAGGCGTTTGCAACGAATGATACACACAACGCATGTAAGCAATCGACGTGAACTACAAGCGGAGCTGCAAGTATTCTCAGCGCTGAGAGAGCGTCCTTTTGCATCAAACTGGGAACCAGAGGCCAAGCGTGCTAAAACTGTGGAACTCAAATGTTATCAGTGTGGAAAACCGGGTCATAAAAAGCAAGTCTGTAGAAATGGAATGGGATTCCAGGTTTCGGCAACTGGAAAGGAATGGCGTTCAGAGCAGCCTCGTCATGGAAGGGCAAATGTAACTTGCTACAGATGTCAGGAGCCGGGACATATTGCCAGTAATTGCCAAAAAAAGTGCAGAATACCGGATTGGGAGTAAGATCGGAAAAAAGAGTGGAGCTGTGCGCTATAGTAGAGCCTCAATCGAGTATGCTGGTCAATGGTGAGAGATTTCCAATTACATTTGATTCGGGAGCTGAGTGCTCATTAATTAAAGAAAGCGTTTCTAATAAGCTAGCTGGTAAGAGGATTCATAGCGTTATCTCGTTAAAGGGAATAGGTAATGCCAATACTTACAGTACTGTACAAGTTGAATCAAACGTCATGATCGATGGTAATTTTTTGGTTGTTTTGTTTCATATAGTACCAGACGAATGTATGAAAAATAATATTGTAATTGGCAGAGAAATATTGGCTCAAGGGTTTTTAGTGGAAGTTTCTTACGATAACTTTAAGATTGTTCAAACTAAAGTTGTGAACGTTTGTGAAACCGTTCAATCTACTAATTTTGATAACATTGAAACTGAAATGGTCGGAAATGAAAAAGAAAGTTTAATATCATTACTAAAGCAACACTCAAAATCTTTTATCGAAGGCACTCCGCAAACGCGTGTGAGTACTGGGGAAATGCATATTCGTTTGATTGATTCGACTAAGACTGTGCAAAGGCGACCATACAGATTTAGTCCAAGCGAAAGGGAGTTAGTACGTGCTAAAATTAAAGAATTAATCGAGAATAAAGTTATCAGGCCTAGTAGTTCACCATTTGCTAGTCCTGCCTTATTAGTAAAGAAGAAAAACGGTGCAGCAAGACTTTGTGTTGATTATAGTTTCCATTACCGTTGATATCAGACCAAATAGCTAGACTCAGGGGAGCTAAATATTTCACTTCTCTGGACATGGCTAGCGGGTATTACCAGATTTCAATGCACCCTGAATCAATTGAATATACTGCTTTTGTTACTCCTGATGGGCAGTACGAATTTCTTTCGATGCCCTTTGGATTAAAGAACGCACCCTCAGTGTTTCAAAGAGCTGTATTGAAAGCACTTGGCAGTCTTGCTCACTCGTTTGTAATCGTTTATATGGACGATATATTAATTGTCTCAGAAACGAAGGAAGAAGCGTATGAGCGGTTGCAACTTGTATTAGACGTTCTAGTGAAGGCAGGATTCTCCTTTAATATTTCGAAGTGCTTTTTCTTGAGATCTACAGTTCGTTACCTTGGCTATGAGATAAAAGCGGGGGAGATACGTCCAAATTTAAGCAAAATAAAATCGCTAGTGGCGTTGCCTCCACCGAAGTCAGTTGCTACTCTAAGACAGTTCATTGGGTTAGCGTCATATTTTCGTCAATTCATTCCGGGGTTTTCACAACTGATGAAGCCTTTATATTTTCTCACATCTGAAAAGAATAGTTTTGATTGGCAGCCACAGCATGAAGAAATTCGCAGTAAAATCATCAGTGTATTAACAAACAAGCCTGTTTTGATTATTTTTGATCCCCAGTTTCCGATAGAACTGCATACCGACGCCAGCTCTATCGGGTATGGTGCTATCCTTTTGCACCGCATTAACTCTAAACCTCATGTGGTTGAATATTATAGTAGAGCAACTAGCTCCTGTGAGTCCAGGTACACATCCTATGAATTGGAAACGCAGGCTGTCGTGTATGCTGTAAAACATTTTCGCCACTATCTGCATGGGAGAAAATTTGTGATTTTTACTGACTGTAATTCAATCAAATCTTCTCGAAATAAAATCGAATTGTCACCTAGGGTTTACCGTTGGTGGGAGTTTTTGCAAACATTTGAATTCGAAATTGAATACAGAGAAGGTAAACGCATGGCACACGTGGACTTTCTATCTAGGAATCCGGTGTGTCAAAAGAATAAATCAGTACCAAGTAAAATAGAAGAGAAGCGAATTGACCTAACAGAAATATCGGAAAACTGGATACTGGTGGAACAACAAAAGGATCCAGAAATATCAGAAATCTTAACTAAGTTGAAGAATGACGATTTACCATTGGCATTAGTTGCCACTTATGAAATTAGATCAAATGTTTTGTATAGAAAGATTCAGAGGAATTCAAGAACTCGTTGTTTACCGGTAGTTCCTCGTGCGTTCCGCTGGTCAGTTATAAATCAGGTACATGAGTCTATCATGCATCTAGGTTGGGAGAAAACGCTTGACAAGGTGTACGATCATTACTGGTTTTCTGGTATGACAAAATATGTTCGAAGATTTGTGGAGAACTGCATTACATGCAGAGTTTCTAAGGGTACGTCAGGAAAACCTCAAATTGAATTACACCCAATTCCAAAAATTAGCATTCCTTGGCATACCGTTCACATAGATATATCGGGAAAATTGAGCGGAAAAAGTGATCGTAAAGAATATATCATTGTACAAATCGACGCTTTTACTAAATACGTTTATCTGTTTCACACCTTCTCTTTGGATGCTAATACTTGTATAAACGCAATGAAATCTTCGATTGCCATTTTTGGCGTGCCAACACGTTTAATTGCCGATCAGGGGCGCAGCTTCACGGGCGCAAAGTTTGTGCAATTTTGTTCTAACCAAAAGATACAATTACATCTAATTGGAACTGGTGCAAGTCGAGCCAACGGTCAAGTCGAAAGGGTTATGAGTACACTAAAGAATCTGTTGACGGCTGTTGAGACAAGTGCTAGATCGTGGCAAGATGCACTGGGGGATGTACAATTAGCCCTTAACTGTACAGTTAATCGTAGCACTAAGTGTAGTCCTCTAGAACTTTTGATTGGTAAAGTAGCGCGTCCACTTGGGCTGATTCCTATTAGTGATACCGAAACTGAAATTGACAAGATTAAATTAAGGGAGTTGGCCGCTAAGAACTTGGAAGAGGTCGCTAGATATGAGAAGACAAAATTTGATAAGAATATGGCTAAGGTAATTAGGTTCTGTGTGGGTGACTTTGTGTTGCTTAAAAACAGTGAGAGACAGCAAACGAAATTAGATCCAAAGTTCAGAGGCCCTTTTTTGGTGGTCGAGGTATTGGATGGAGACCGATACGTTTTAAAGTCTACACAGAACAATAGACGTTACAAGTATCCACACGAAAGTTTGCGGAAGTTACCGGATGTGCAAATTCCAGAAGAGCTTGATGTAAATTATAAAGAACAAAGTCTGTTGGAAAAGTCTGTTGATACAGAAGAGTGTTCGTGAAGTCATGTGATTGACGATGGACGAGGGTTGCTTTAGAAATATGTTTGATGAATTCGTGAAGCCAAGCGTTGGGCGATGGACGAGCAATGTTGTTGATGAATTCGTGAAGCCAAGTGTTGGGCGATGGACGAGCAATGAGGTTGATGAATTCGTGAAGCCAAGTGTTGGGCGATGGACGAGCAATGAGGTTAATGAATTCGTGAAGCCAAGTGTTGGGCGATGGACGAGCAATGAGGTTGATGAATTCGTGAAGCCAAGTGTTGGGCGATGGACGAGCAATGTGGTTGATGAATGCGTGAAGTCAATGTGTTTGGCGATGGATTTAAAAGTTGGCTAATAAAAGCCTAGTTATGTATCTTGGATTACGGATTGGTGATTTGAACTGATTAATGTATAATTTGAACATGTTTAAATGATCTCTTGCTTGGAAATGTAAATGAAAGAAATGGTTTATAAGAGAATATAACCTAAGATATGTTAAAATAACCTACGACATAGTAAAAATAGAAGTAAAGTTATGTTATGGAATATTATATGAATTTGAGATTATCTGGTGGTTTTTCTGAAGTATTCAATGAAATTATAAAGTTGGAATGAAACTGAGATGTTTATGGTAGACACGAGGACGTGTATATGTCAGGATGGCCGTGTCGGAGAGGAAGCACTGTAGCTTCTCGATAGGCATGAGACCTTAAGGTGTGACCATGGGTTGTGCTGGTAGATACTAGTTCTGGTAGAATGGGGACTCAGTTTGCGAACTGAGGCTGTGTGTGGCTTCGTTGCGTTGCTAGATCTGGTCCCTCTCGGCTGTCTGTTCTGTGTTTCCGGCGTGGCGTGCGGTGGTCACGTGTGGGTATTTAAGAGACAATAATGAGCAACAAAGGCAACGAAGACTCGCTGCATCCGCCAGACCTGAGTATGGAACATCAGAATCCGAACGTTCAAGCAACCAACAATGACGACCTGCAGGGAGACGACTTCAATTCTCCGACAAATACTTTTGTTAAATGTGCGCCTTTAAATGTTTTTTTTTTTTTTTTACTTTATAAAAGTGTGTAAATATACATCGGGATGAGTAATAAAAAGCAGGCTAATTTAGACTTGGTTACAGGGTATTACCATATCGACTAGACTCCTCTGTAATGTCTTTTTTTGTGGGTTGTGTTATTTTGAAAATGCCTGGGAATTTAGTGAAAACAGAATTGTGAAAACCGCACGGTAAAAATTTTGACAAAAGCTTCAGTCACATGTGGCTTTGCTGGGTTTCCTGTCCATTGTTGCAATTGTTTTGTTTGGCTGTGCTGTTATTTTCTGTGTGTGACTGTGCGCAAAAATTTCACTTAGCAAAGCTGAGAGAGATGCGAAAATAAACTCGCAACGCTTCTGTTTATAAATCTGTTTCTTTTATTTGCACTTGGCCACATCAACTTGAATTAAAACCAAAGCAAGGCAAAAACTAAACACGCAGCTGCCATAAAATGTGTGTGTGTCTGTGTGAGTGTGTGTTTGTGTGTGCCTGTCACATAAGGCAGACCCTTTTACGAGCTTCTATGCTTACTTATTGCTCAATGTTCTGTGTCCAGTTCGCTGTGTCCCTTTGCGCCTTGTCTTTTATTTCCTTTTACTGTCAACGGTGATTAGTTTGCATTAGTTTGCGTCTCTCCTCCCAATGCGTGTGAGTGTGTGTGTGTGTGGGTTAAACATTTTATTTGGTCTAAACGGACCAAGCTCGGCAAATGAAAAATTTAAATCAAGTCAAGCCGCTTAAATGCCCTTGATGCACTTTTTGTTATTTTGGGTCGGGCTTACTCGGGCTTTGGGTTTATTATCTTTGTCCCGGACGGAGCTGCCGGCCAGATTTCACTTGAATGTTGAAGTAAATAAAATAAGAATAAAACCGAAGGCACTTGACAGCACTTTAAGTGAATATTTGTTAAGAATCAACAGCTACAGAGGGATTGAAATTAAATTAAAATATGCTTTCAGATTAAATTGCTTCAGAGTTCAAGCGAAAGGCAAATTTAAAGTCATAATTGAAATTATCTAACTAATTAGCATATGGAGCTATATTTTTAAAGACCGAAGCTGCTTTAGTGTCAACGCTGATGATGATAAATTTAACAAGCGCTGGGTTAACTTTTCGTATTAGCATTAATTATGGCCAACTTAGCTCAAATAAAATGTATGTGTGCGTGTGTGTGTGTGTGCGAGCCCGAGCAGGCACGCATCTTCATTAAAAACCTACACGCTGCAAATTAATGAACGTTAAACGTGCCAAAAAAGTCGGGCAGACTGCCGCCCTCCCCCTACGCACATTGGCCATAAAAGGCGCGCCGACACGTGAGGCAAATGCATATGAGTTTTGACAGTCGGACTGACAGACAGTTGAACAGTCAGAGCTGTAGTTGTTCAGTTAACGCTCTCATCACATTTTTTAAATATTTTCTTTGTTTAACTTCTGTGTTAACGTAATATTGGGCGCATGCTGCGTATGCGTTATATATTATATATATATTCAACATTTACCTAAGCACTGTAAGCGTACTCTTTGGCAAACGCTGCGTATGCGCAATATATTATATATATAGCCCTTAATATTGAATTTATTATCACTTTGTTTGCTCAGCTTTGAAAATTGTTTACATTGTCAAGGCTTGTCGCCGTATTTTTAGCAACTTTTAATAGCCATTCACGAGCCCAAAGTGCTGCTGGCCTGAGGAAAAACTTTGTCCTAACTCTTTGCTTGCGCTGCCAACCGCTGTTTTGTCACTTGCTTAGACTGCCAATTAAAGTTTTTGCCAAGATGGGACGCAAACTTTTGGTTTGCTAATTTACTGAGCTAATCGAGAAACACCAAGCAAGTGGAATATGTAACCAAAAGAAAAATAAAACTATTATGATGAGATGGGTAAGAGCTTAGATATAAGTTAGCTGAATTTAGGCCCGGCGACATTCTTTGACTCTTCCGTTTATGCTCTGAATCAACAAGTTCTTCTTATTAGGCAACGGTGTATCTTAAAATTACTTATAGTCCCCGGAACACAGGTCCTTGATAGACTAAAACTCAACTCATAACACAAGCGCCTTCAGGCCTGTGCCAACAGGACTGGCAATTTGATTACGTGCGAGTGATTGCAAGGATATGAGCGAGTAACAGGTGTGCTGTCGGCCAGGATAATAAACGTCAACAGGAAAATGGCTAAGAAACGGCAACGCACAGCGTGGCAACCAGGTGAAAATGTTTGCCTAGCGTGCAGAAAGTTTTGCCCTAGCACCTTGGTAATCTGAAGCTGTTGCCAATCCGAAAGCCTAAGCAGCTTCCACTCCTCGATTGCCTTTTAATTATACGCCAGCTGATTATGCAAATGGCCGACTTGCATGCGTAAACATGTGAAATATGATATCGATTGGGCTGGCCCAACCAACCAATAGACTTGCCCAAAAACAACAAGCCACACAAGTACAAGCGCCTGCTGCCAGGCATCTACATACACTGCCGCTCACTTGAATAGCGCCCCTAAGTCTTTCAAGGTAAAAGCAAGATATCTCAATAAAAAAAAAATCACTTTCAAGTTTCATCTCATTTTTTACACCCTGAACCCATTAAAAATGTGTAAAAAGGGTATAATGTATTTGTGCAAACGTATGTAACAGGCAGAAGGAAGCATCTCCGACCACATAAAGTATATATATATATTCTTGATCAGCATCCGTCCGTCTGTCCGTACGTATGAACGCAAGGAGAACCTATAAGAGCTAGAGACTCTTAGCTGTAGGTTCTCCTAGTGCCCGCGCAGATCGAGTTTGCTTCCGATATTCGATAATGTGCCCCGTTTCCAAGTAATCGATAAGAATCGATATCGAAATCCTGTTTTCTGAGCAATTTTGGTATATAATAAGAGCTAGAGTCACCAAACTTGACATCTAGAATAGTATATATGTATATATATCAAGTATCTTTCATTTTATACCTATCGCCTGTTGGAAGAAGAGGCTTCAGGGTATTCCCTAGTCGGGCGCTTCCGACTCGAACCTCATACTTGTTTTTTTTTTAATTTTAATTAAATATTCACCAAAAAACAGCAAAAAACAATGTCAGTTTACTGAAAACAATATTAAAAAATAAAATATTATTTCAATATTATTCACAAATAAGCTCACTCGAATCTTAATTAAAGTTGGATATTTGATATTAACTGACTAAGCTAAGTAAATTTGATCTAGTCTAAGCATTTTCAAACCTATTTTATTATAATTAATAATGATTCAGGATAACTTCATATATCTTGTTTGGCGGAGAATCATACAAAAGCTTGATATACTCTAACAATATTCCTGACCGGGCCTGTTGCATCGCCTCAATAAGCTCCGAGTTTGTAAAATATTATTTTCCGGATTCATAAAACTTTCCTGCTAGCGATCCCCACGTATTTTCCATAAAATTAAAGTGATATTCTCACGATCCAGCCATGCTTTGACGACTCTCGCGGTATGGATTGGGGCGTTATCATGCTGAAACTTCCACTGCTAGGTTCCAAACAAATTTCTCGCCTCAGGAAAAGCTATACGAATTTCCACATCTCAAGAAAAGGGGCGCTATGCAAGTGAGCGACAGTGTACATGCATATTCACACACACACACTCAGTTACATAGTGACAGCTACCGAAAATTCCATCTCAAAGGCAAAGCCTATGAAATTTTCATTATATATGAACTCGAAAAACGCCAAAGGCGTTGGTTAAACAATTTCCGCCAAGGACCTTGTGTGCTTTTAGAAAACGCAATGACTATTAATCATTCCATTTTAATGTGATATGTTGAAAAACACTTTCTACAAAAAATATAAATTTTATAAAAGTAAAATGTTTACCTGATAACCGGTTTATCTGATAAAAATCAACAAATTGAGCATATTTATTTGAACAAATTGCTTTTATTATATATTAAATGTTTTTAAAATAAATTGAATTTATTAAAGGATAATATATATTTTAGAAAAGTAAAATATTTACAGAATAAAATAACAGTAGATTTTAATCTGACATCAAACAATAAATAGAGCATAATTATTTGAACAATTAATGCTATTAATAAATATTAACTGTGTTTAAGATAAATAAAATGTATTGAAATACAAAATTGGTGGCTCAATCATTATTATTTATAATTGTAAGTAAATATTCTTTGTATTTAAAAACTTTATTGTCTAGAGTATTTATTTTGGAATTTCTTAAGATTAATATTCCTCTATCTAGCTATGCTGCATTCAAATCAATCTGTTTAGTAATAGTTTAGATTCTTCAAAATAGTTATTTGGACAACTTTATATTGGCCCATTTATTGCCCATTTATCATTTATCGACACGTGCTTTGCGGAATGTGTGAAAGGGCGGTTTTCTGGCTTGTATTCGCCTCGTGATTTATGCTTATTTAATAATTCAGACTTTTATCACACAGCCGCCAACTGCAAACACGGTCAGACAGTCCGACAGTCAGGCAGTCAGACAGTCAGACAGTCCGACAGTCAGGCAGTCCGACAGCCGGAAACACTCGCCGGGTGAGCATTAAATTTATATCTGGTCGAATACACGCGGCGCTGAGAGGGGCAGCTTGATGCCAGCCACGCCCACCACAAACAGCAGGGCGAGAGACAGCACGAGATATCACTTACAGACATAGGAATGCAAATGAGGCGGCCAAAAAGCAGACGGTCAGCTGGCGTAGAAGGACATGAGCAGAAACAAGTATTGAGAGCGTTTGGCTAAGCAACCGTTAAAAGTTTTGGCCACATTACAAATAACATTTTGGCGGGCCATCAAATATTTTGCGGGCCCCATTCAAAGTCAGCTTATAATCTATTATTAGCCCTATCAGGTCAACTTTGTGCACAGTCTGTTGTTTTATGGTCTATAATTACGCGCTCGAGAATTTGAAGGCGGCGCAAATTGTGGCGTAAACTTCAGCAAATGCCTTTGATTTATATACGAGGTCATTTGAATAATTAATTCAGTTTGATCCACAGTCAAATAACTGCATAAGTTAGCCTGCGGATGAGCATAAAATTTGGCTAATGCCTGCGCGAGGCACGGGAGTTCAAGTTTCTGATTGGCACACATGCACAACACACACATACACACACAAGTTGTGTGCGTGTGTATGTGTGAGGGAGTATGTGACTAGCATTAGTTAGTTGTTGATGCTAAAACAGTTTATCGAACAATTTTTTCTATATACCCAGAAATTTAGGCACAACAAAGAGAAATCTTCTATCGACTATAATACTTTAAATAAGTTTAATTTAAATTTGTATACCCTGAACCTATTGAAAATGGGTATAACGTATTTTTTAAATTACAAGCATCTGGCTGACATTGAAAAACACAAAAACTCTATCGATTAGTTTTAGAATAAGTTTAATTTAAATTTTTGTTAATTACAAGCCTCTGGCTGACATTGAAAACATGAACAAATTTTGCAATATTTTTTTACTGTCCAAAAGGCTTTTTGATATGAATTTCAAAGTGTTTCTTCTAAAAAATTGGGGGATAGTTTTTGAACAAGAAATTTTCGTTTGGCTTTTAAACAATGTTCGAACTGTGTCTGTGGTAAAATTTGATTGTAAAATATATTATGGAATCATCTTTAGATATGAAATTTTATTTGATATTCTGTACATTTATTTATATCAATCTTTGATTAAAAAGGCTTATACTATATTTTAACGAGACACTAATTCGGTTTTGTATTGTTTACAATATGAAAAATGTTTATTAAATTCGGAATGTTATATAAAATGTAAGCCAAGGAACAAATTAGTTTATATTTTATAATAATATGTTAATATGATATTTATTTAAAATAGCAAGCTAAAATGGACACCGAAAAAGATTATAAAACTCTATCTTTATGTATTGAAAATCTCTCTTAAATTAAAGTCAATTTCATAAGGCGAGAGCCGTGCTCTGGCCCAATTGAAACGCTTGCTCAATTACCAGAAGGACGTGCTGTTACTGCCTCAATATAATTTTTGTGCCGCAGACTGTCGCAATTTCAGGGACAGACAGAGCGCAGCTGAGCAAAACTTTAATCAACTGTCAATAATTGATGATAATCACAGCGCAGTGTAATATTCCTTATCAGCAGATACAACAGCAACAACAACAGCAAACGGCAGCAACAAAGACAACCAACGAGTGATTAACTTAATAAACGACGGAATGTGGGCGAATTGGGGAGTGGAACGAACAGTCAAGCAAAACAAATCGAGAGTCGAGCAAACAAACAACAAACCAAACGGCAAGTGGATAACAAACACAAAACGAAGTCCGTGAAAAAAAAAACGTGCTGAGAATGCACGACTTTTATATACCTAACCTGAGAATAAAAGTACATTTTCATTGGTATTCAAAGAAAGATAGTATACAATATAGTGTGGACACACTGGTGAGGTTTAACTTCTAAGAGTTGATCGATAACATTACAATTTCCTTTAAATCGAATCTAAATCTAGTGCATCATATGCCCCCGGCAGCCAAATATTTTTGATAAATATATTTAAATCGTAATCTATTATTTACTTTACTCATTTAAAACACGAGCTGAACAGGCAACAACCTTTAATACTCGCAGAAGTTAACGGTACTGACTATCGAAGTGAGCACAATCGATCAATTTGATCGTTTTACAGCACTAATATCAACCAATTGTAAGCTGAATGCTAACACGGGCAAGCGACTGTAACTGATTGTGAATCAGAAGTACACATTTACACTAAAAGCTTGCTATTAGCTTAGAGTTAATATTATTGGCTTAGATTAACAGCGTAACCAATAAACCCCAAGGAGAACGAGTATAACAGGCGACTAGATAATTGAACACAATTATTGCAACGGCATGCGGGCCAGACATGGGGTGAGTGAACCAGATGGCTGAACTTTCTATGGATAGTATTTCGATCGCTTATCATGGGGGTCACGGATGCAGTCAGCGATAATTATCTTAGTAGCCGTATCAATATAATTATAATAGTTGTCTAAAAATAAATAGATATCAACATCGAATGGTATATTTAGTCCCGTGCCAGTGAGTTGTATTTTCTTTTTGACTGCCATTACTATCTCTATATATAAAACTGTTTGTCCCGACTGACTGACTGACTGATTGACTGATTGACTGACTGACTGACTGACTGACTGATTGACTGATTGGTGATCAACGCACAGCCCAAATCGTAAGAGCTAAGCTGGAATTTTCACTGAAGTTACCTTATGTGATCAAGGTTTAGCACGTTAAGACGGGGCAATTTCTGGCAATTTCACCCGCAAGTGTGGAAAAATCGGGAAAAACGTTTGTATAAAACTTTTTTGTTTTCCATCCGATCGGCCTCAAATTCATTTTCAAAGAAATTTGTTCAAATTCATTTCAGGGGTGTTTCGCACTTTTTGGAATATCCATCCCTCCTTGGTGGAAATGTGCGTCAAAGATTTTGTGGGTGACGTTTCGCACTCAAATTCGCCTGAAAATTCATTTGAGACGTGTTTACAGACTTTTCGCGACTTCCAAACTTCTTCGGTTATGTCCGATAAAAACATAAAAACTTAACGATCTGGCAAATTCCACCCGCAACAGTGGTAAATTGGCGGAAAACGCTCGCTTGAAAGTTGTTTCGAAATCGTTTTCAATGCTTTTTGTGAGCATTTATTTCAGACGTGCCACGGCCAAGGCCGGGTTATACCCGCTAGCTAAATATAAAATAAAATAATAACAACACGTAATATGAGCATGTACCGACGGCAGCATTAGTTCGACTTAAATAATGATGCTGCCTCTCAGCGGCATCCGGGCACGTGAGAGCCCCACTCTCAATGACCATGGGTGGGTTATCAAAACAGCACTGTCAGCCCCCCCTTTTTTTTTTTTTAGATCTCGTGTAGATTATAATGATAAGCCACATGCATGCAAATTGCTTGTAGGCGGCATTAAATTTAACAGCCATGTGCACACACACATGCGACCCGCATACACTTGAAGTTTTCATGCAAAAGACTGTGGGGAAAATTCAACCTACAGGCTGACTCCATCAAATTGTTTTCTTGTCTCGCTTTCCACAGTAGTTCCAGACATTGACACAATGGCCAACAGTTTTTCCGGCCTCGCATCCGGTTTCATTGGCATGCGTGTCTGTGTGGCACTTGATTGCCCGACGAACCGTTAAGCAGCTGACATGGCCCTTTGACCTCACCTTGCGGCGCCCCAGCTCTTGGCAACAGGTGGCAAACTTTTCTTTCTTTTTTTGTGCTGCCTATTGGTATTTTCTTATTTGAATGTTTTTCACTTTGGCGACAATTTTCCAATTTCGTTTTTGACACTTTCAACTGTCATGGGCCAAATTTGCAACAGCCGTGCGAAATTGGCTAGAAAATTGTCAGCTGATAAGCTTCACATTTATGCGTATTTATACAGTGAACACTGGCTATAAAGTTCATTGAATAATAGGCTTGAGCAACTACTGTTCAAAATTGTGCACTGTCTAAGAGTCATCAAAGAACAAAAAGAAAACTGAACTTTCGAGCTCAAATTCCAAACATATTTATGGAAAATCAAAGGTTGAATGAGCGGGATTTCAGATGAAAGCTCAGTAGCATAGATCTGCCAGAAAATTCATTTGAAACTTATTTCATACTTTTCGCCATTTCCATCCCGCTCTGGTGGAAATGGGCGTCGGAGATTTGGTGAGTGACGTTTCGGTAATACGATTGAAAGATTTTAGTGAAAATTGTTTTAACACGTTTTAAATAGTCCGTCCAAAATCCATCCGGGGTAACGACCTAATTTCGCCTATATAATTAAATCGATCTGTCCTATAAACGACATATCTCCGCGCGGAATTAAGTCGTTTCCACGCGGAGATATGTTGAACTTTTTATGGCGGAGCTATGTCGCTCTAGAATGATATAATCTCGCGATGATCAAGTAAATTTAGAAAAACGCGCATTTAAACAAAATGGCCTTACTTGGAAAACTACTAAGATAATTTTTATTATCATGTCTAGCTTGAAAGGGTTCTCTATCCTCTCAATTTAAATTTTAAAACAATTGGAAACTGCCAACCTACTAAATATATATTACTATATATTCATGTAATTCGAAAATGTATTATATACAGATAACTTCTTATTTTCTTTTTTAAGCAAATTTGTTTATATTGTATTAAAAATAACGCAAATTTTTCTGACTATACAGATAGCTCAAGTGTTGTTTCGCCCAGTTTCAAAAGCGACATTTGTATATGGCTATATGTACATACATATATGTTACATTGCCCTCTGTCGTGGTTGGAAGAGGATAACTTCTAAAGTAATACCAAACAGATATCGCTAACATCATTTGATCGGCAACTTTAAGTTTAGGTCAGAGTTATTGCACAAGAGAGAATTCAAGTCAATTCAAGTTTCTCAGCAGGCTTAAATATAAATTTCAATTTTTTAATCCATTGATTAATTTTGAATGTCACCAATGCCCTTTGCCTTTTCCATTCTTTTTATATCCTGAACCCATTAAAAATGGGTAAAAAGGGTATAATGTTTTTGTGCGAATGTATGTAACAGGCAGACCGACAGGTCTGTAACAGGTCTACGACCACTTAAAGTATATATATTCTTGATCAGCATCGACAGCCGAGTCGATCTAGCCACGTCCGTCTGTCTGTCCGTCCGTCCATCTGTCTATCCGTATATATATATATATATATATATATATATATATATATATATATATATATATATATATATATATATGTATATCAAGTATTTTTCATTTTATACCTATCGCCTGTGGGAAGAAGAGGTTTCAAGGCATCCCCTAGTCGGGAGCTCCCGACTAGAACCTCTTACTTGTTTGTTGTTGTTTTGCGCCTAAATAAACCACTTGCCTGAAGTTTTGCATGGGTCGGCACATAAGACACAGTCTTGGACTGCTTTGGGCGGGCCATCTATCAGCCATAAAAGCGTTCCTGGGCGGAGCTGTCCAAGTGCAGCCGCCAGTCGCATGTGAGCACAGAAAACAAGTGTGCGGCATTTTCATAAATAGTTTTATGCAGGACATAAAATAATGCCGCATGAAAGCCGCAATCAGCCCGAACATAAGCCCCACCATTTGTGCGCGTACAGATTTCTGTGCCTTAAAGAGAGCATTTGGCATATAATAATTCAAACAGTTTACACACTTCTTCCACAGTGTGTGCTATGCAAAGAGAGCATTTGGCATATAATAATTCAAACAGTTTACACACTTCTTCCACAGTGTGTGCTATGCAAATGAGGATCTGGCATGGGTGTCCTTTCATTTTTATTGCTCCTTGCGCTGAAGGCGTTGAAGCATTGGAATTCCGTAAATGCCGCAGTAACAAAACAAAACAAATAACACCACAAAATAGGAAAAATACAAAAATACAAAAAAAAAACGAAAGAAATGAGAAACAAATGCGTTGAAAGTTGTATATATTTTGCGTATACATTTTTGCTTGCGCCGTGCCAAAGGACGAAAGGGTTCTTGTGAATTTCTTAAGCATGGAATTTAAATCTAATATAAATTCGGTTGCCAACCAAATAGGATCTGTAAATAATAAATATGCCAGGAAAATGCTCCAAGGTGCCAAAATGTACTAAATCGAATACAATTTAATTGAGTAGGAAAGGCAACGAAAGTCCATAAAATGCATAAAGTCATCTAAAAAATACTTATTATTTGATGCTTAAATATTCGCCTTTATTTGTCGCAAGTTCTCGAGCAAATAATCTTATTTATTTTGTCTAGTTTCCACCTTTTATACCCTAAATACTGAAGAAGCGTGTTGGGCTTATGACATGTGGTTCTGTATATTCGTTAAGTACGAGCGAACCCAAATCGTTCCCAACTATAAAAAAAATGTATATGCAACATACTCACCCAAAAGGAAAGGCACCCGGCAGCAGACGTGGGGCAGCTCCGGCGGAGCACGGCGGTTCCGGGAGGTAGCTGCCGTAAGAACTTTTAATATTTAATGGGGCGCGCTTCTGAATTTGGTTAAGGGACGCAGCTACTCGCACGGGTCACATGAAGATGCATATAATTGTATTTTATGTTTATTTGGTATTATTTATGGCATTTAATTTGATTTTTATGTGCTTTGATTTCCATTATCCGTAAGACTGCCGGGTAATTCGGGGGGGATTCGGCATCAACAATATGTGTGCGTAAATATAATTTTATTTGATTTTATTTCGTTTTGGTTTTGGTTTTTATGCGCTTTGCGCAATTCGCACGTGTTATTCGTTATAATTTTGCCCGAATTACGCGGCACAACAACAAATAAAAAATATAAAAAAAATCTCAGCAGCCGAAAATGGTTCGTTGCCGTGTGCGCAAATCATATAAAGAAATTTTTTGGTTTTTATTTGGTGTTTAATGCCGTACTTACTGCCGGCTTAAATCTAAAATTCTTGAGCGCTCTTCAATTAAATTGCCTGAAAAATTGATGCGCTCAGGCGTCCCGACAGCCGCCCCCAAAAAGGACCCAACGAGCTCCTTCTGCCAGTGGCTTTTGCCAGTTCGTAATGAATTTAAATGAGCCACCGTCGGCTGCTGAGATATTTTCATTATTTTCATGCATTTTTGTTTCTTTTTTTTTCATTATTGTATCTGCTCGTGACGTTTCTAGCACGCCTTTAATTAATTATTTTAATCGTATTATAATTGCGGTTTTTTGATGTCTCTAACTAGCGGAGCTTCTCTGCAGCTTACAACATAATCATGCAGAATTTAATTTAATCAACAAATTTCGTAATCCAATTTAAAGTAGATACACAGAAATAATAAGAGGCGAATGCGTATATAAAAGTATTTGTAAAATAAAAAATATTAAATCTAAAAATCAATTGAATAATAACTTCTTTCTTATAAAATGTATAGAAATAAATTTAATTAATCACTTTTAACTGCTTCCTCAGAAATCTTGAAACTTTCTTTACATGAAAATGAGATCAAAAGTATTTACTTTTTTTTTATTTTTTGATTTTCGTTTAATGTTTTCAGCATTAAGTATTTCTTGTTTTTATTTTAATTAATATTTCGAGTTTTTTGCTTTGTTTAAGCAATCCGAAAAATAATCCATATTGCTTTAAAAATGTTGTTACAGCATAATTGATAATTTTGATATTTTTAGTTTAAAAATGTTTTTTTCAGTTTAGTTGAGAATTTAGATAATTTTACTTTGCACATTTTCAAAAGATCATTTCAATTGTTTTGTCGTTTAACTAGAAATATAATTTTTGTGCATATTTTTTTTTAAACTAATTAGCATGTTAATTGATTTGGAAAGTTCATTTTAGTATTTGAGTTTCTTATGTCTTACTTTAATAAACAATTTTTGTTATAGCTTACTGTATTTTTTTTTTAATTATTATATTTTTTGATTAATTTTGAGAGGTTAATTGCAATTGATTTCATAACGTATTTACTTATTTTTTACTGATGAATTGAATAAGGTTTATTTAATTTAAATTTAGTATTTATATAGTTTTTAAAATATTTGTATCTTAGAACTGAATAAATGAAAGCCAGTTACAGTTGGAAAATCCCGCGAGAACGACCGCGCGCCGCGAACTGCGACTGGTAAATGACAACTCCGCCACTTGGCAGGACCACGGTAAGTGCATATAGTTGTTTTTTTTGTTTCTTTCTAGTTATTCAAAAACTAACGAAGCGCACTTTCAATATTGGCGACACGCAAACGAGCAAAAGAGCAAAAGGATGTGGCAGCAACAGCCGCCCAGGAGCCAAAACGAAACCGCACGCGACGTGCAACAGCCGCCAACTGATGGGTTTATATCTGCCAAAGGCAGCAGCAGCAGCAGCAGCAGAAGCAGCAAGTGCGCACTCACACAACCACAAGCATCGCCACATACACACGCACATTACACGCACACACACACACACACACGCACGCACGCACATCGCCTGTTTGTTGATAACGTTTTTCGAAATTCGAAATCATCGTCAGCTGCTGCTGCTGGTGGGCAGCATTTTGCTACCCAAACGGAGGCAGAGCATCAACAACCAACGACAAGGTTCAGCATGTTGCATGTGCCACACGGTCTCAATCCCAATCCCGGTCCAGTCAGCAGCACGAGCGCAGTTGACGCATGCGCCGATAAGTAGGCAACAATTCATGATGACAACGTCCTCTTTCAACGCCTCGCAGCTTGGCGCCTCTTTTGTGGCACAGTGTTCACGTTTTCTGTTTGCATACCCTGTTTTCTGCTAAGATTATGGAGTATTTAAGGTTTCTGTGCAATACAAATTTATTGAATAAAATGACAAACATAATACTTTTATTTTATATATTATTTATTCGTTTGTGGCAGGCAAAAATATTAGTATAAATTGATAATATAGAACACTTAATATATGGTAATGTCAAATAGAGTAAAATTAACGAAAATTGTTGATTTATTTATTTTCTTGTACATGCCGAATATTTGTTCCAAAATGCACATTCAAAAGTTTTGGATTTCGTGTGCAGCTTTCAAATTAAGCTTGAAGTCGATTAATTTTTTACATCAATAAAGTTTCATTTAACCGCTTTCTAGCAATTTCCTATGCAAAAGGAGTTTACCAAAACCACATTCCAATGTTCCAACTTTCTAACATCTGATAACTCTCACTCGGTACCAGCTAAAAGTATTTTTATAAATTGTAATAATTGGCGGCTCAGCTCATAAAACACTTTATTTACTTGGATTCGCTTTCATTCCAGGATATTTCGTAGTCGACCTTTGAGCCAGCTGTAAAAATCTTTGCTGTTTCTTATGTTTTGTGGTTGTTGTTGTTGTTGTTGTTGCCAGCACATTGGGTTATTATCTTTATTGTCGTGCAATATTTGGATGGCTGTGAATGGAATTAGTCACCGTGCCAGCACTTGACTTTGCCACCGGCTTCAAGTTCACGTGCCGCTGGGGCACTAATGAATTATGCCAAAGTTTTTAATGAAGCTCTTAATGGCGTGGCAAAGGCATTCGCCGGTCGAACTGACCCAGTTGTGGAAATAGCCCAACGCTTAGATAAGCCTGAAATATGAGTGGAGCCTCTAAAGCTATAAATAAGCATATTTGGTCTACCTGCAGATACATTTTGGCTTCGAAAATTACAAATTAAACTTAACAATGTCAACATGAGTGCAATAATCGATCAGAATAAAATGCCCGACCAGGAGATACCCTTTGTTTATATAGCACATATGTGCTTCTGCTTCCGCCAGCCACACACTAAGAAATACAATATATTTTTAAATAAATAGCTTTCAGTATTTACAGTTAAAAACTATAAATTTTATTCGGAAATGGGGGCAACTATCGAAAATGTAAAATATTCGTCATCTGGGTATACTATACAAGAATCCTTATAATCAGTTTGTTATATCCAGCTCTTATAATCTTCGAGTTAAACTTCATGCTAGACTTAACAGTAGAATAAGTAATATTTTAAATATTCTCATAAGTGTAATTAAAGTAAAGTTAAAATTGAAATAAAGCAAAAAAAAAAAATAATCAAGTTAAGCTTAGAAAACTAAGTCACAAAATCAATATTGATAGTCGATAACTCTACGTCTTGATCAACAATAAATATACTTGATGGGCTCAGAGATGCTTTCGTCGGCCTGTTGGGTAAGGACTATAAAAATTGTGAATTTGAGGCGAAATTGATTTGCAGCACATCAAATGCATTGCCTACTTACATACGCAGCTTTCAACTGAATTGCGGTCAAAGATTGCTTTTTGGCTATGTTTGCCCTTGTCTGACCAGCTGCAAATTCCACAAAATATTTCTCAACAGCTGCATTCACATTTTTTCGACGCCCACTAGCTGGATTCGATGTGTGCGTGTGTGTGTGGAGATGGTGTAGATGTTCAACAATAACCACGGACATTTCAAGGCAGCTGCAACACTTTGGGTAATCGGAAAAATTCCAGTGCAATCGTGTAAGCGGAAATTGAAGAAAACTAAATTTTCAACTGAATTTCTAGTTGATTCGCAAACAGAGCAGCAGACGTCAGCGGCAGACCTTAAGCGGTCTGAGCTTAGTTGAGTCTGTTATCAATTGCCTTGGCAAGGACACACACTCACATACACACGCACACACACACACACACACACAAGCGCTCACATATATTAACAGCAGACATGGAAAAGCGTGGAAAAGAAGAAGTTGACACTGTGCATACCCTAGCGGGCGTGAAAAAATAATAAAACATAAATGCCATTTGACCTTGTGTCGCGCTCAGAATGTCAATTGTTGTTCGTGAGGCTGGGGGGAGGCCGGTAAGGACTCGATTTGTTCGCAGGTTGGCAGGATGACAAAGTGAATGATGCCCTGTAATGATGACTGGGCGCGATTCCAAGTTTCTGTCATTTCAACCGCCACAGCTGACAAATTGTTTCGCACACACAGTTGGCAAATTGATTGAATCGGTTGGTAGCATAATTGAATTATGCAAAAAATTATGAATATTCACAAAAATTTTATCAACTATGAATGCAAAACGAACTGACCTAATTACGAAATATTCCTCCTGCTCAGTTTATTAGGCCGTTCAGTTGAATATCAATTGGTACGTTTTTCTTTTTATCTTTTGTCTATTGTGTTTGCGTGTTTGCCCTGGTCTTTATTTGAGGCTAGGCAAGCGGGCACCATAAATATTTTTATTATTTGTAATGCAACGCCATGACGCTGGACACTTTTGAAATATACGAGGTAAAATGTGACGCAATCAATACAAATTAGCAACGACTAAATGGTGACATGCTAAAATAAAGTCAAATTATTATTAGTGTTTTCAAAAAGTGCGCGCAATTTAGTCTATGTCTAAGGCTCACTGCTACAAGATTTTCTTAGCCATTAGGTGGCAGCTCTGCAAGTACAAAATTTGATGCAATAAAAAACATTTGAGAATGTTTAAGATTGGGGTATGTTATGTCTCCTAAATATAGACCATGTTAATAACAGGAAATCATCAAGTCCTTAAATAATTCCGTACATTTTTCACTTTTTAATTTCTAGCACACATGCTGATATTGTTATCGAAGCGTTGCCACTGTGTTCGATAATCTAAGTGACTGAACAACACTGCCCGCCAGTTGTTTGTTTTGTTTGTACCTGCTTACAACGACGTCGGCTGCAAGGTGAATGAGTTTTGCGTAAAAAAAAGTTATAAATTAACAGCTGCGCGTGCGGCATTATGTGTGTAAACACACACATCGGCAGACAAAAACACATGGCAAATAAAATTCGTTATCGCTATCAGCATATTGCACTTGGCGCCAATGCCGACGCCGGCGGCCGCAGGCGCCAATGCGAAATCATATTTATTTCACTAGTGCAAAAATTGATAAACGTGAAACATAAACAAATCGCTGATAAGCCGTTTCGCTGCTGCTATTATCAATGCACCGGTCATTTAGAAACATTCCTTCGTGTTCGCGCCAGCAACAACAAAATTATCAAGTTATACTTGTTGAGCGAGTTAAACGCCCAAGAAACTACCAACAATGGTGAAAATATTTAATGCTCTGCCCGCACAGCGGCGACAGCGACGCAGCCACTGACCTTTATTTGACTTTTACGCTACCAGTGCCTGCGCTCGGCAATGAAGAAAAAAAGACATTGCCTGCCACACACACAGCACAGACGTCGTGTCTGTAGCACTGTGTTGTTGTCGTTGTTGTTGTTGTGTTGGTTTTGTTGGAGTTTCTTGCAGCCGCCAGACACAGGCCAAGACACCAGCACAGCCTAAGTTCGGAAATGTATGTATGTATGTGTATACGCATATATGTATGTACATATATATGCACACAAACACACACACTAGAATATTTGGTCGCGCGTGCAAGAGACGCCTCGCCACAGTTCACGCTCATCAGCCGAAAAAAAAATTAATTGAATAAAAGCGTAAGAAAATTAATTGACCATGTGCCAAACGACGACCAATTGAAATTGAATTTTCATTGTCAAATCTTTGCCGAAAATGAAGAAAAAGTCAAGAAGAGGACTTTACTTTTACTTTCGAACGGCAACATGGTGCTAATTGCCCATTGTCACGTACTATTTTTTGTTGTTGTTCAACGACTTCTGAGTGCCTTAATGTGTGATACTAATAAAGTGCAACCTTTTTGATGTGCCCATGATACCACAGCTATTCAAGAATTGTTTGCATATAAAAGCTCTACAAAGAATGATTTTTGAAGTTCACGCCACGGGAGTAAAATGAGCCGAAAATTGTAAAATTCATTTTAAAAAATCTGAATGAAATCTTATCACGAGCGTCTATTAAAACCTGGGCCGGGCAAAGCTGGGTAATACCGAGAATAAATAACTATTAGGCGCTGCAGCTGTTGTGCATAACTCGTGATACATAAAGAAAGAACTACGTTAATAGTCCAACTAACTAAATAGTTATAGTTATTAGTGCTAACACTTGTTGGAAATTAAGTCAACAGTAGCTACGCGGACTTTACGTAAGATTGACGAAAGTTGGTAGAGCTATTTTTTGTAAAGAAACCACAATTTGCTAGCTGGTATATAAATTAATATTTTATTGGAAAATATGTTTTACCTTGATTGCAAAGCCAACATTCAAATCATAGAGCATAGAAATGTTTGCCATAATTAGCCGGTAGTAAAATAAGGATTCGGCGTTCAACCAGAATAATAATCTGTTTGTAATTTTAATTAATAATTTTATTTATTTAAAAAACTCCTAATGAATGCATTTTCATGTGATATTTGCAGATATTTTTTATTTGTTTTTTAATATTAAAAATATTTGCAATATTTCCCCGAGCGAGCTTACATAATTTGCATTATTCCGTAATAAACAGTTTTCACGAATTTATTGGGTTATTGCATTTGTGTATTTGTGTACTTTGCACAGTAGAACATGAATACATACGTATGTATATATATACATATATTAAGAACTTGGCAGCGTGAGCGATTTTCTTTGCTCATTTCCAACTCAACTAAATATAGCAGACCCCAAATTATGGACGACGACGAACGCAACCCGACGACAGTGTCAGGGCCATTGGAGGGGGGCGAGGAGGAGCTGCGTTTGATGTTATCAATTGTCAACTATCAGTTCAGAGCTGGGGCGCACCTCCAGCTACTAGCTAGGTGCCGGGCTGTTAATGTTGATGTTGATGATGATGCAACGCGAGCAGCCGGCGCTTGACGCGATGACGCTTCGGTAGCACCAGCTTACAATTTACAGCTTAACGCTCGTATCTTGCTTGGGTCAGCCGGCAGCCGATTATCAATCAGTTTGCTTCGATTGCCTGGTCCGGTTGGTTGTCCG
Source organism: Drosophila borealis (assembly GCA_035045885.1). NCBI lineage: Eukaryota > Metazoa > Arthropoda > Insecta > Diptera > Drosophilidae > Drosophila > Drosophila borealis. Next base: position 1,624,774 of record JAWNOR010000113.1, read on the forward strand.
GTTGACCAGTCTCCACTTGTCCACTGGCAGCAACGCCGTCAGAGCTTTACAATGTTGCGGCGCCAAATGTCCTATCGCTTTGAAGATCAAGATTCTTCGTCTATGGCCTTGCGGGTTGGCTTCATTTAATTTTAATTTTGTTTGCTTTTTGATTTTAATTATATTTAACACTTTCCTTTGTTTTTCAACCACAGATGAATCGTCGATTTTCTCGGGTGGAGTCCGGCACGGACCTAAAGGATTACTTCGATCGCGGCGATAATGCGTCGCGCGAGAATCGCTGGAACTTTGAGGTCGCCTGGGAAGTGGCCAACAAGGTTGGCGGCATTTATACGGTGATACGCTCCAAGGCCTATGTGTCCACGGAGGAGATGGGCGAGCAGCTGTGCATGATGGGTCCCTACATGGAGCATTGTGCACGCACCGAAATGGAGGAAATTGAATTTCCACGTGGCAATCCGCTGCTGGATGCGGTCAACACGTTACGCTCGAGAGGCTACAAAATTCACACCGGCCGCTGGCTCGTCGATGGCAATCCCCAGTTGATACTGTTTGACATTGGATCCGCTGCCTGGAAATTGGATCAGTTCAAGTCCGAGATGTGGGAGAAGTGTAACATTGGCGTGCCCCATTTAGATATAGAGACAAACGATGCCATTATACTAGGCTTCATGATTGCCGAGTTCCTCGAGGAGTTCCGCAACTGTGCCATCGCCTACTCCGAGAACAATGATCTAAATCCACCGCGCATTGTGGCCCACTTTCATGAGTGGCAGGCCGGCGTGGGTCTCATTGTGTTGCGCACACGACTCATTGAGATCGCTACCGTGTTCACCACGCATGCCACTCTCCTGGGTCGCTACCTGTGCGCTGGCAACACCGATTTCTACAACAATCTCGACAAGTTTGCCGTGGATGAGGAGGCCGGCAAGCGTCAAATCTATCATCGCTATTGCATGGAACGTGGCGCCACCCATTTGGCGCATGTCTTCACCACTGTCTCGGAAATCACCGGCTACGAGGCGGAGCATCTGCTCAAACGTAAGCCGGACATCATAACGCCCAATGGCCTGAATGTCAAAAAGTTTTCGGCCATTCATGAGTTCCAGAATTTGCATGCCGTTGCCAAGGAGAAGATCAATGAGTTTGTACGCGGCCATTTCTATGGGTGAGTGTCAGTTTTACACATTTCTCAAACCCACTTTAACCGATTCGCAACTTGCAGCCACATGGACTTTGATTTGGATAAGACGCTGTACTTCTTCATTGCTGGCCGTTATGAGTTTGGCAATAAGGGCGCTGATATATTCATCGAGGCGCTGGCTCGATTGAATGCGATGCTGAAGCACGAGCGTCCCGACACCACTGTGGTGGCCTTCCTCATCTTTCCCACCAAGACGAACAACTTCAATGTGGATTCGCTGCGTGGCCATGCGGTCATCAAGCAGCTGCGCGACACCATCAACAATGTGCAGCAGGCGGTGGGCAAGCGCATGTTCGATACATGCGTTAAGGGTCACATACCCAGCCCCGATGAGCTGTTGAACAAGGATGATCTGGTGAAGATAAAGCGTTGCATGTATGCCATGCAACGTGATTCAATGCCGCCGGTTACCACGCACAACGTGGCCGATGATTGGAACGATCCGGTTCTGTCTTCAATCAGGCGCTGTCATTTATTCAATTCGGTTAACGATCGCGTCAAAATGGTCTTTCATCCGGAGTTTTTGACATCGACGAATCCACTGTTCGGCATCGACTACGAGGAATTTGTGCGCGGCTGCCATTTGGGCGTGTTCCCATCTTACTACGAGCCCTGGGGCTATACGCCCGCCGAGTGCACCGTCATGGGCATACCAAGTGTGACCACAAATCTGTCCGGCTTTGGTTGTTTCATGCAGGAGCACATCAGCGATCCCAAATCCTATGGCATCTACATTGTCGATCGTCGCTATATTGGCTTGGAGAACAGCGTACAGCAGTTGTCCAGCTTTATGATGGAGTTCTCACGTCTGAATCGCCGCCAGCGCATCATTCAGCGCAATCGCACTGAGCGCCTCAGCGATCTGCTTGACTGGCGTACGCTGGGCATTGTAAGTGTAGCTGAAGCACGCCTTAAATTGGAAAAATATTTATATCTCTTCTTTCTCAGTACTACAGACAGGCTAGGGTGAAGGCCTTGCAGGCCGTCTATCCAGATTATGTGGATGAGAGCTCCGCGTACGGTTCACGCAGCAATTTGATGTTCTCACGCCCACAAAGCGAACCGCCCAGTCCCACATCTTCGCGTAAGTTCTAGTTAAACATTTAAATTGATTAATAAAAAAGAGCCGTCAAATAGCTTTTACATGTTATAGCATTTAGGTATATGTGTAGTTGCCTTTTAAATATCATTGTAACTATCAAATAAAGCAGCTAGCTAATTTTAAATCATTAATATTAATACAAATTTGTGGATCATAATCACACCTCTAAGCATATGTATATATATATATATATAAATATTATATATATATAGAATGATATGTAATCTTTAAATGACATAATCTATTTCAATGACTTCTGAATGTCAAATCGCACTCAACTACTGCGATTATGAATCACAAGATACGCAATGTAATAATATTAATGATTCCAAGTTGGCTAGATACCTGCAGATATCTCTATATATATAACTGTCTGTCCTGACTGACTGACTGATTGGTGATCAACGTACAGCCCAAACCGTAAGAGCTAGGAAGCTGAAATTTTCACTGTAGCTACCTTATGTGATGTAGGTGCACTTTAAGACGGGGTTTCGGGAAATTCCACCCGCGAGTGTGGAAAAATCGCGGAAAATGTTTGTATGAAGCTTTTTTGTTTACCATCCGATCGGCCTCAAACTTATTTTCAAAGATCTTTGTTAAAATTCATTTGAGGGGTGTTTCACACTTTAAGAAAAATCATTTGATACGTGTTTCACACTTTTCGCAGAATTCAAACTTCTTCCGGGGGAATGCGATTTAAAGATTTTTTGGGCGAAGTTTTGAGTTGTGTCCGATTTGCTTCAAACTTATTTTCAAAGCTATACATAAGAATGTAATGAATACGTGTTTCAGTGATAAATTGGTGGAAAACGTTTATATGTAAGTTATTTGTTTACCGTCCGATCAGTTTCAAAATCATTTCAAATTTGTTTGAGAACATTGATTTTATAATATACGTGCCACGGGCAAGGCCGGGTTATACCCGCTAGTATATATACATATATATATATATATATAAGTCGAAAAGAAATCTCATTTATTTCCTAACTTTTTTATAGGACACACCACACCAGCGCCATCGCTGCATGGCTCCGATGATGAGGACTCTGTTGATGAGGAAACTGAGCTGAAGGAACTGGGCATTAAGTAAACCAAATCAACCTGATTTCAGCACTGGCTTTACGAACAATTCATACAGCGCAATATTACCATAAGTTTAGTAATTTTGTTTCACACGTTCAAAGGGCGCACCGTTGAACAGACGGCCACGCCCACAAAGAGAAACTATCTACCTACGATGCAACAACTGTTTTCTTAAACCAATTTCTACGCTCATACGCAACAGTTAGAACAATTTGAGTATTTTTTGCCAAATGCGAAAATTCTATTTAATGTTGTTTAGTCTATAAGCAGATCAAAGTCCCAACAACAAAACGAATGTTATTCAAACTAATTAAATTATTATTTACAACAATCGGCCACTAATTGACCTTATTAAATTTACCCAAATTATATAATTACTAGAAGGCGTATACGCAATTTGTTTGTTGTTAAAGTTTTGTCCCACTCAAAACACTGCAAAATGCAAAGCATAAACATATATTGATTATCGGGCAAATAGAAAAAATATACGCACTATGTTGAAATTAGATTAAATATATATACATATATATGACAAATGATATATTGAACTATGAAATGAAAAAATTTGGTAAGTCCTTAAGGCTAGTCCCTTTCAATTATGTAACCTCATATAATATACTGCCTCATATTGATTAACCAACGATTGGATACATTGTTCTATAAACGGTCATTGCAAAGTATAAAAACCGAGTAAAGAGTTTATAATAAAGTTGAGCAAGTCTATGTTACAATCTCTTTAAACAAAACTGTTTGTCCTGACTGACTGATTGACTGACTGAATAACGGTGAGAGGAAGGAGGATTTAATGTTCACTGGAAATATCTTATGTCATACAAATACACGCTTAACGGGGTATTGGAAAATTCCACCCGCAAGTGTGGAAAAATAGCGGAAAGCGGTCCCATGAAACTTTTTTGTTTACCATCCGATCGGCTTTAAGCTCATTTTCAAAAATCTTCGTTCAAATTCCTTTTGAGTTGTGTTTCACACTTTTCGGGAAATCTCTCTTGGATAAAGAATGCAGGTGACAGGTTATAACTGCGGAGTTTTAAGTTTCGTCCAACGGGCCACAAACTTATTTTCAAAGAACTCCATTAAAAACAAAATGAATATGTGTTCCAGCGATTCTGGAAATTTCACCCCAAACTGTGGAAATTAGGATAAAATTTGGCTCTAAACTCATTTCCAGCGATTCTGGAAATTCCACCCAAAACTGTGGAAATTTGGAAACTGGGAAAATGTTATATCTAAAATGTTAAGCAGAAAGTTGCCACGACCGTGCCGGGGAATACTATATGCATATATAAATATATTGCAGATCATGATCAGTTGAATCTTTTTACTACAGTAACTACTTTTTTTCGATTTGAATTTATCATATTTTACCATATAATTTATAATTTTGTTTTTAAATAACGCCTTGAATCAGGGAATATATGTGGTGTATGTTATGCAAACTTTTCACTTAATTTCTGGATGTATTTTGTAATCTCGTAAATCGCATTCAGGTTAAGAAATTAAGAAATCTCAACAAAATTGAGTAAATCATCAAAAAGTGAGATAAGCTATTGACTCGATATGGTCAAGCCCGATTATATATATTTTATCGATGAAAGCAGTAAAATGAGGGGAATAGTAGGTGAGTCAATTCTGCATCAGTCCAATTATACGAAAGAACCTGATTCACAGCCTTAGAAATTTACTCACACGTTTTTCCCCAGCAACACGTAATCTCCCTACATACATTGCAACCGAAAAAAAAAACCTTGAATATGGTGTGTTAAGCTATAATATGTATTTATTTATAATCTTTATGATTTCCGCTTTCCGGTCAAATTTTGTATAATTACGTATGCGCCAAGTATGCAAATGTTTATTGAGGGGAATTCCCTTTTTTTGTATTTAAATCTAATTTTTAAGTTCTTAAAATTGAAAAGCGTTTTGGACTCGTTGGCTGGAAATCCTTGCGTTGCTGAGGCAGTTGCTCATTTGTCAGTGTGGCGGCTGTATAGGGAACGGATGAACTTGCCATTGCTTTGGCGGCGTCGTCGACGCTGGGCGGGCACATCGTAGCCTGGATCGTAGTCATAGTCCTCCTTTGAGCCCTCCTCCAAGTGCGCTGGCGGCGTAGGTTTACGTTTGGGCACATCATTCCCATTGCCGCCGTCTTTGCAATCTTCCAATTGGCCATCGGCGTCCACACACTTTTCCGATTCCAGCACCCAGCCGCTGTCGGTATCGATCTCATTGTCAACCTCCTTGTCCTGGGCAGTGTCCCTTTCCGGCTCTTCTTCCTGCTCCGCTTCCTGCTCCGCTTCCTGCTCCTGGCCCTGTCCCGGATCCTCGTACACTAGCGGCGGCTGATAGTTAAAGCCAAAGTTTGGATACGGATAGGGCGCATACAAAATCGGCGAGGGTATCATTGGGACCGCGTAATTGGGAAAGCAGCCGGAACAGCCTGCCGGCAGACCGTTCTGCAAGATGTAGCCATAGCTCATTTGCAGGCAATTTTGGCAGCTGCTCCGTTTCAAACGAATGCTGCTCGGATTCTGGCCACAGGCGACATAGGGCCAGGCGTTCATGTAATTACAGCGTGGAGCTTCCGACTGCGACTGCGATTGGGTGCGGCTCCGGGTGCGGCTCCGGGTGCGGGCTTGCTTTCGCGGCTTGGACCTGCGTCGGTGAACGGGAACATACTCTACGGTTTCCTGGCACACATCCGGCTGATCCCTCTCGCAGATGACCACACGCTTCGCGTGCATCACCCGCGCCTGGCAACGCTCGCCACAGACCCGAAGACGCGAGTGCTCCCGGCAGTGCTCCTTGTGCTCGCAATCGCGCTCTCTTGTCACCACATAGCAGCAGGAGCCCAGCTCATTGTAGCCAAGCCCGAAGCGGCCGCCCACCTGGGAGACATTCTGATGCACCTTGACATTCACCTCGTTGCGTTCCTGAATGTTGTTCCTGATAATATTGTTAATCTCGTTTGTCAGTCGTATGATATTGGTGGTGTTCAGTGCCGGCTGTGCCGGTGCCACGTAGCTGGTATCGTTGACGCCCTGCACCAGCAGCGGCTCATCCGTCAGCTCCGGGCAGAGCGGGCACTCCGACTCGCACTTCTCCCGCCCGGCACAGGTGGCCATGCAGGTCTGCCGATTCACCTGACACTCCTCGTAGTCGCGCAGCGAGGGCTGCTCATAGTTCTGCAGCGGCGTATGCAGCACAATCTTATCCTTAATGGTATCGTTGACCTCGCCACTGACCCACGATCCCATGGCCAGCAGCAGCACACACGCGACAGCCACAACCTATATATATATATATATATATATATTCGGGTAAGATAAGAATCAAGCGAAATTCCGTCATAGTTGCGAAGAAATGGCATTATATATAATTAAATTGGACACCTACCTTCATTTTCGGAATGTCTGAGCTAACTGCGAGTAAGTTGTTGGTTGTGCAAACTCTTTTGCTCTGCTGCAGCAAAAACGGAGCCTTCGATAACCAGTGGTAATTATTAGCCCATTGATTAGATAGCGCTATCTTCTGAAATTGATTATGCTCCAACTATCGGTTTGCGAGAGCGAGAGCGAGAGCGCGAGAGAGCGTAAGAGAGCGAGAGATCGAGAGAGGGAGAGAGTGCCAGGTTAACAGGTGCATCATATAGAATTTTAATGGTTTTGTAATTCTAATTTAAGCCACAATAAAAAATGCCAGAGAGCGTTTATTAAAAGATGATTAATTCCCAGGTGAATGAGTTGCACACAAAACTCAGTTGTCTTTTATGACTCTTCGCAAATTATGCCATTCTTTTTTTGAACACGCTCTAACTTATTTTAATCTATGCTCATCTGAATTAAAGCTAGGTGATAGCCCGTGTCCAGGTCCGAATTTGCTTAACCTGTCTGACCGATTGTTGACTGATTGATGATAATTCGCTAAACAGGCTGAACAGGCAGCTGCAATGGTGCGTCGGACCGACAAGCGGCAAGTTATCGGTTCAAATCCATCATCGTCAAGTCTTATATATTTGTTTATCAATTTCCAATCATAATTTGGCAGGCCACACGCAGTTTCAAATAATTAACGTGCCACTTGCACTTTCAAAAGTGAAAAATAGCAGTACAAAAAATAAATTTAAAAAAAGAAAAGTTTCCTCGGTAGGGTTCGAACTCGCTACAGACCGCTGCCTCAAATCGTGTCTTTTCTTTAATAACTTTTGTGTTTTCTACCCGATCTTGATGAAGTTTTCAACAGTAGATCTTATTGTGCTGTCGAATATATGTATATTCTCAAAAAGTCAATTGCATTCAAATTGTGGCTTAAATTTGTGGGCAGTATAAATTGGTTTATTTATTTGATTTATAGCTATGAGGAAAGATACTTGGTACATATACTATAATATATATATATATATATATATATATACTATACTATAACTTACGAGATTTGTTGAAAAACAGGATTTCGATATCGATTTTTATCGGTATACACATAACATAAGCCTATAAGTCATACTTGAATTCATGAGAATCGCATAGAAAGACGATATTTAAAAATACAGGTTTTATTTAAACAAGCCATATTTTCATTTTTACATTTAAAACACCTATTGACCTATATATTGGCCTATCGACGCCAGCCATCCTGAGGCCGGCAGCCCACGGAGTCGGCATATTGTGGCGAATCGCAAAATTGTTCCTGATCGTAGTAGGCACAGTTGGGGCTGTTGCAGCGGTAGTCGTAGCAGTAGGGGGAACAGGAGGACATCTCGCCCGAAGCACAGCCGCTGCAGTCATACCTCTCTAAAGGAAATAATGGTAAAAGAGGAAACCATAAGAAACCCGTTGGGATCCGAATCTTAAAGTCAATTCCAGTCACCTGCGGCTTGCACGCAGTTGCCCTGCACTAGACAGTCCGCGTTCCAGTTGGGCGGCATGGTGAGCATCTGGGCATGGTTGTCGTTCCAGGTGTTCACACCTGCTGGCCGTATCGCTACCTTGGGGGCGCTACAGAAGTCGCCGCATTGTTGCTGCCTCGGATTGTAGCATTGCCAGCGATTGCTGTCCGCCGGACAGCGGCAGGTGCGCGGCGCAATCACAGTGCAGCATTTGGTTGGCGTTGATGGCGGAGGTGTTGGCTCCTCCTCCTCCTCCTCCTCCTCGGATTCCTCCTCGTAATCCCTGTAATCTGTTGGCAGCGTGAGCGAGGCATTGACTGTCAAATGCTGCACATTATTTAGCACCAAGTCAGGCGTATTCTTCGAGTTCTCGTTGATGATCGTTCGCTGTAGATGAATGGGACTCAACTCAATGGGCTCGGGCAGAGCGCACCTCTGGCCCGTCCAGTAAGTGCCCTTGGGGCACCGCGGCTCCACACAACGCCCGTTCGAGTAGACCCTCGAGCCGCAATATACCAAACGGCAGTTGTCATTTATAAGGACTGTGCCTCGCGGGCAGATGCGCAGTGGAGCGGGCGGCGGCGGCGGCGGCGGCGTGGTCGTTGTCTTTCTGGTTGTCGTGGTTTTTCTGGTTGTGGTGGTTTTTCTGGTTGTTGTGGTCTCGGGTTGAACGGGGGGATAAGGAGTTACGGGTTGATTTGGACAAGGTAAAGGTTGGGGCTGAACGGGTGGATAAGGAGCTACAGGCTGACTTGGACAAGGTAAAGGTTGGGCTTGAATGGGTGGATAAGGAATTACAGGTTGATTTGGCCACGGAGCAGGTTGGGGTTGAACGGGAGGATAGGGGGTCACAGGCTGATTTGGACAAGGGGCAGGCTGGGGCTGAACGGGAGGATAGGGGGTCACAGGCTGACTTGGACAAGGTAAAGGTTGGGGTTGAACGGGTGGATAGGGGGTTACAGGCTGATTTGGACAAGGTGCAGGCTGGGGCTGAACGGGAGGATAGGGGGTCATAGGCTGATTTGGACAAGGTAAAGTTTGGGTCTGAACGGGAGGATAGGGGGTCACAGGCTGACTTGGACAAGGGGCAGGTTGGGGCTGAACGGGAGGATAGGGGGTCACAGGCTGATTTGGACAAGGTAAAGGTTGGGGTTGAATGGGAAGATAAGGAATTACAGGTTGATTTGGGCACGGAGCAGGTTGGGGTTGAACGGGTGGATAGGGAGTCACAGGCTGACTTGGACAAGGTAAAGGTTGGGTCTGAACGGGAGGATAGGGGGTCACAGGCTGACTTGGACAAGGTAAAGGTTGGGGTTGAATGGGAGGATAGGGGGTCACAGGCTGATTTGGACAAGGGGCAGGCTGGGGCTGAACTGGAGTGATAGGCCAAGGTGCTGGCAGAGGCTGAACAGGTTGATTTGGACAAGGCTGGGGTTGAACTGGTTGATTTGGACAAAGTGAATTGACGGATTGTGCGTTAATTGACCCTGCCGGAAAAACGTTTACCACAACTCCGTTTGCGCAGTCTTGACCTGGACCTGAATAACGATAGAGCATATATACATACACAGGGCATATATACATACATATATATATAAATACATATTGTGCGATCTTTGTAAATAATCACTCACCGCATCCACCCGGAATCGCAGTAGGCAGCACACAAGCCCCATTCTGGGGAACGTAGGGCGCGTTACAGGAAATCACAGCTTGCCCGCACGGGGCGCTCACGGCTACTGAGCTCTGGGCACATTGGGTACTGGCGCTGGCGCTGGCAAGATGAAGAGCGAACAGAGCGCAAGGCAGAAGTAGCACTTGATAGACGGGCATGCCGATTAGAAATAAACTGGGAGCACAGTTTTGTGGCTTGGCCAAATGTGAAAAATAGAGCGTGCAGCTTTCCGGCAAAGGTTATCAGGGCGGGGCAATTATGTTTTGAAGCGAACCACAAAACATCTTTCGTGAGCCACACGCGATTAGTTGCCGTTCCGGCTTAGTTGTTAGAGCATCGCCAGAGACCGCATGGGACCCCTTCGCACCATGTTGACTTCGGACTGGGCGATAGTGTCGATATTCTGCGTAATAGTCTCATCCGTTTGTGCTGTGCAAGGCTATCGAGATACTAATGGAGAGGTAGTACGGCTTCGATTGCACAATTCGACAGACATAATGAATGAAATCTTTATAGTGTCCGCAAGATTACGAGTACGTCAATGGCCTGTGCTATAGGAAGAGCTTGTGTCAGGAAGGTAAGTTGAAATGGAATTCGATTTGAAAACTTTTTAAGTAACAACAATTGGGTCTAGGCTACTTTATGCACACGGATGGCATGTGCTACTTGATAAAGCCGGAGCCTTGCCCATATGCACCCACTCCTACAGCCACGACGACGACCACCACGACGACCACGAGCACAACAACCAGCACCACCACCACAGAGGAGCCCACCACCACAGAGGAGCCCATCGCCAGCGAGGAACCCACAGAAGAACCCACCACAACCGAGGAACCCACCGAGGAGCCGATCACCACCGAGGAGCCGAACTTTGAACCTCCGCCCGTGCCTCCGCCTGCTGAACAAGCCCGCTGTCCGCCCGGCTCGGTATTCTTTGAGGCACAGTGTCGCAAGATTATCTGCTCGCAGGGCGAATACCATGCGGGTCGTTGTCTTCTGCCCGCCTGTCCCGCGGGCACAGTGTGGCGCGGCAAGCGCTGCCAGCCGCCAGGCTATTTGACGACCATACTCGAGATCGATAATGTGATCAAGAACAGGCATGAGTATCAGACGGTAACGGAGAACGTGAATCATGTGGAGTACGAGACCATTAGGCCCTACGATCCGAACGAGGATAACAGCTATGACAGAGCGAGGCCTCCAACGAAATTAGTTGCTGCAACCTCAACGCCAGCCAGTGTGACCCTGCGGCCAGCGACGGATTGTTGCACGGTCAAGAGCCCACGCATCTGCCGACCCTATCCGCCGAAATGGGTGTGCTTCAACCGCGTTCAAAAGCTATGCGACTCACGGATTTGCACCAGCCCTGTGATCTATCTGAAGCCACCGCGAATTGTGCAGCTGAACGATCCGCCGATGCTGGTGATGCCGCCGAATCCACCCATGTCGGGTTGCATGAATGCCGATTGCCAAGAGAGCGGTAAGTGGAGCTCATAATCGAAGCCAATCAGCTGAGAGATACATGATACATTGAATCCATTTGCAGAAATGCTCAACTGCTCGGGATGTGCCCAGGGTCAGCGAGAGAACTGCTCCGCCGCCTGCTACAATTATTTCTGTCCAGACAATAGCTGCGAGTTCAAAAACTCTGAAGACTTTTGTGCACTATATCCTGGCGGATTTGGGTGTAATAAAAACGACGGATGCGTCTGGAAATGGTGCACCACGAAATGCCATTAATGTTACGGCGATTTAGTGTATAAACTATATATTGGAGTGTTGACACGCATAATATATATCATTCCAGGTTGCAATATTAATTATGATTTTAATTTGTCACTTTTACTTTTCAATTGTCAACTGCCATTGTGTAAATAAATTTAAAATTTACGCGCCTAGCTGTCAATCTAAATAGTTGCCACATAGGTGAAACAAATTTAAGTGTTGAGAAGCGACCTAAATATGGCAGCAGCACAGCTGTTGGTCTGCACTGTTCACTCAAATAACCAATCGCTTGGCAGCTCTGTTTCAAAAATCAGCTGGCGCCGTTTTGCCCGTTTCAACGGTGCTTTTACTCATTTCGGATTCAGTCGTTGCACGAGAGAGCAAGCGTCGACTTGCATTTGTTTGGCTCCGGCGCGCGTTTTGTGTACAAAGCGTTTAAACACAAATTTGTTTGTAAATCAAGTAACGAGTGTGTGCGTGTGTGTGCAAATAGAAAAACAAAAAATACAAAATAAAATAACGGTCGTTCTCGCTGACTCGGGGGCGGCAAGTATCAAGAGTTCAAATCACAAGTCGCAGTTGCACCTTGGTTGCCGCTCTCAACGTTGCCTTTTCGGCGGTCGGCGTTTTTATCGTTGTTGTTTTTCGGTGGAGTAAGTGGAGGCATCGCCCGCGTCCCTCGGAGGTGCCAACAGCAAGAGGTATATTTCCATTAAAACATGCATGTGTGCGTCTGTGTGTGATTTGTTGTGGCCCTGTGTCGCATGTTTTATTAGCGTGTTTGCCACGGCAATCATAAAAACAACAACAATGACAGCTCCGACGACAGCAACAAGCGCAAATGCAATAATATTTAATAAACGAATCCAAATTCGCGCCTTCGTTGTGTAAGCATTGTTTATGCCGTCACAACAACAAATATAAATAGCAATTGCGCAAATATACAACAAAATATCTAATTGCATGTACGTATGCACATGCACATACATATGTATGTATGTCCATATTATGATGAACAAATGCGGCAAATAAATTCTCGACCTGCCTTCCTTCTCTCTCTCTCTCTCTCTCTCTCTATCGCCCCCTCTCTCTTTCTATCTCTCTGCCTCCCTCTCGCTCACTCGCACTCGCTCTTGTGCTAATTGAAAGAAACTACAAACTTCCTGTTTTGGGGAAAGGGTTGTATCTAGCCAAGCCCACCTTCCCCCTGCTACCGCTCAACCAATCAGCGTGCATACGTACGTATATATGTATATATATATATATATATATATGTATATGTGTATATATGTGCATATATGTATAACTGTTGCCTTTGCCGCAGACAACATGAGCTTTATTGCGGCATCCTAACCCAACCGAGAACCCCTCCCCCGCACATCCCATAAGCAAAGGGCTCTTTGGGTGAGTGCCTGTATGTGTGTGTGGGTGTGGATGAATTGGAGCTGCATAGAAGTTTTGTGCTTTCTGCTATGTTGGTATTTGCCAGAATGCGGGTGTTGAAGTTTTTAGTGCAACATTTTTTCTATGTTTTGCCTATATTTCTTTTTTTTTTTTTGCTGCTCCAGCGGGAGCTTTCATATTGTATGTGTGTGCTATTATTAAAATGCCACACGCACGCACACATAGAAACAGGGGGACACGGACACGGCAAAAAGAAAAACTATTCTCAGTGTGTGTGTGCGCCTACGAGGCGTTGGCGTTTTGGCTAGAAGAAGCAGCAGCAGCAACAACCAAAGAGAGAGAGAGGGAAAGAGAGAGTGGGAGCGCGAGCCTGGGCTAAAAGGGGCAGCAGCAAGAGCGGCGAAATAAGTTAATAAATAAAACAAATAAAGCATAAAAATATAAATCGAGGCAACAGCAAAAACCAGAGAATTTCTCAATAAGAATTTAAGCAAACCTCGTGCCCCACTCCCCCATACTTTAAGCCCTGCACTTGTTAGACATAAACGCGGCCGCACATATGCCACATGTGCCCCGTTAGAGTTGCTGCTGTTGTTGTTGTTGTTGCTGTTGCTGTTGCTGCTGCCGTTGTTAGGATTGTAATAAAGCGTTTTACGGCCTTCCTGACTGCCGCCGCCGCCGCTTGTTGTTGTTTTTATGACAGTTAAGCTATTTTGCGTATGACATGTTTGACAGATACCAGCGTCGTCGTCGTCGTCATTCTCATAGTCGCCGCGGCTGTCAACGCCGCTGTTAAATGCAGCCTCTGCCAGCGCCCACTCCTCTCACACACACACACACACACACACAAACACAGCTGGCTCTCTCACTCATTTTGTCACCCTTTCTTGTTGTTGCCCGCAAAGTTTGCTTGTGTTTGCTGGCGTTTTAATTTTTGCGTCTATTAGCCACACATACATACATACATAAGCACATATGCTTTGCCACCACTGTAGTTGGGATTGGAGCCACACAAAAAGGGGGGGGGGGGGTCCGTTCGCAGCTACTTTTACGCATGTTTTCGCACAGCGCCAAAGATGTTGGCTTGACATAAATTGTGTCTGCCAAATGTGGCAAACTACAACAACAAAACTGGGCCACGCCTACAAAAAAAGGCCACAATGTAAATGACAAAAGCATGTTGCACAGTGGTGCGAGTACGTGTGTCCTTAGCAACTGTTATTACGCCTGCTATAAAACGATTTAAGATTTATGTAAAGCTAGCTGGTTTTTACTGTCCTTTTCCGGTTTTAGGTTCTTGCTTAGAATTATAGAGATGAATTTTCAAACAAATTTCAATTCTAGTTATTTTTTTGTAAATAGTTGAATATGTGTTTGAGATCCAATATTAAAATTGCCTTCCCATTTTAGTCTTGTGATGAGAAGTTTAAAGCCGAAAAATAAACTATTTTTAAAAAAAACTTTGAACTGCATTTTTTACCAAGAGGGGTAGATTTTGCGAAAAGTGTAAAACCCGCATCAAATGATGCCGATGGAATGGTAAATAAAAAACTTTTATACACCCGCTTTCCTGCAATTTACCACAGTTGCGGGTTGTTTTTCAGAATCGCTGACAAACGTGTTCATAAAATTCGTATTTATTCGTATTTAATCAATTTGTGTTAAACAATCTTTCGATCAAAAAATCGTTGACCTCTACTTTACATCCAAGAGCGTTGAAAAAGTTTCATACAACTTTTTTCTGCGTTTTTTCCATACTTGCGTGTGTTAGCGTGAACTTTTACGATATGTGGTAACTACAATACAAATTTCAGCTTTCATATTTGATGTACTTCTCGTAGAATCGATCTGGTGTTATTTTATTATTTTTGAGCATTTTTTGTCGTTCACAATTGATTAACAATCAAAATAAAAAAATAATAATAACATTGAGAAAATGTTAAATATGCATATTGCACATATTACTTTTAAATAATAAGCCAAGCTGATTCAATGACAAAAACACAAAGTGTATGTAAAGAAATTTGATTAAGTAAAGACAATACATTAATTAAATCAATTAAGCACTTTATTTAACCTTAAACGAAACAAATTTGATAGAAGTTCCTAAGAACCTCATATGTTTTGTAAAGTAGTGGAGTCTAACCACCTTGCAAAAATTGTTATGCAATCGAAATATATAATATAAAATACCATAATATTTGAGTTTACATAAATATTAATTAAGTTTGATTTGATAAGCTTCCCTGCAACCTAGATATAATTAACACACGATGTAGTAGTAAAGATAATTAATCGCTTGGTATATTTATACTGTTTGCTGGCCATACTGCGGCAAGAATGTTAGAAAATGAAACTGCGACCCACTGTGCCTAAACAAGTTGGCGGGCTGTAACTAAAAACCGCAAAAGCTTGACAATCCGCTGCCCGTCGCCGTCGCCGTCGCTATTGCCGTCGCGGCCGCAGTCGCTCTCACGCCAATCTCGCGGTCCGCAGCACCGCGGGTCTCCACTCTCCGCTCTCACACTCTCGGCTTTGAAAGCTGTTGCTTCCGCTCCCGTGGCCTGAGTGTAAAAGTATCTCTTTGTTTTTTTTTTTTTTTTGTTGTTGGGCTGTACGTGGGCGGCAACGCAGCCGTCGCCTCAGCAGAAACCTTAGGCCAAGTTTCAAGCTTGAAATGCTTTGACGATGACGTCGTCATCAGCGTCGTCGTCAGCGTCGCCGTCAATCAAATTGTGCGCTTTCAGCGCTGTTCGCCGCGTCGCATTTGGTTGCATGTGCTGCGAGTTTTGGTTTTGGTTTCGGTTTTGGCTTTGGCTTTGGCTTTGGCTCTAGGTTTGGGTTTTGTGTGCGCCCACCACTCTTATCGCCCCCGCCTCCGCCCCCTGCCACCCAGCACTCAAACTGGCACTCTCAATCCCATTCGCACATTCACAATGCAAATTGATAGCGCAAACAAACAAACATGCAAACATTTTGTGGTATTTGCGTATCGAATATCACTTGGATTTGCCATACGCTTATTTATATTTGTATGCCCTGTTACTATAGCGGAAAGTGGTAGTATATTGGCTTGGCGGAGCCTAAAATTAAGATATAGTTTTTTCAAAGAGTGAGAATAAAAATCGGAACTTTTAAAATTGATCTGTCAGTAAAGCTCACATTGCAGCTCCAGTGCAAGAAGCTGCTCGGATCTATTTCCTCAACATATATACATATATAAATGTGCACTAGTTGTAGAACCACAGTTGCAAAGCCACTGCCACAGCTTGGGTTGCATATTCCACCCAAAAATACACCCACACACACCAATCGATAATGCCGATATTTAATACAGTTTTAAAGTCACAGTTGCAAAGCCTAGGCTGCATATTCCAGCCATCAAAAACCACACACACACACACACCAATCGTTATTGCCGATATTAAATACAGTTTTAAAGCCACTGTCGTAAAGTCATATATTTTATGCAAAGGAGGACGCTTTCCCAATTACTATGCTGAACACAGAGTATTGCACAGTCGGGCCATTTTCATTGCAACGTTCTTACTTGTTTGCTTCTTCTTCTTCAACTGTATTTTTTTTTCCACCGTCGTTTGGCCATTTAATATTCATTTATTCAACCAAGCTTGTTTATCTTACTTTTTTTCTTTTTATTATTTTTATTTTTATGTATTTGGTGTTGTTATTGTTATTGGCGTGTGTGTGTGTGTGTGTATTTGTTGTGTGGCCGAAAGCCGTAATCGAGAAATCGCATGCGAGCCATGGCCATGATTTTGAATTTGATTTCGTATTTGAATTCGATTTTAAATTTTAAGTAGCAGCACCACCAAAAACATACTCGCAAAAGGTACTTGGCACCTATTCGGATACCTTTATACGGAAACAGGCAGCATTTCCATTAAGCTAGATATTATTATAATATAATTTCGAGATACGAAGATGGTATTGCCAATATTTTAAGGTAGCCAATATAACATTTTAAATTTGTGTTTTTCTATCAGAAATTTATATATTCCACGACTTTGTCGAAGCATGATATTTTTAAAATTATCGCTAAAAGCTTCTTCTACCCATTCTCCGAAAGCGTAGGTCGATTTTTTCTTGTATTTTAACAAACAAAAAGTTCTGTGAAAATTTCTGCAACGGACAGTTTAATTAAAACAATAAGTTTTTTTTATATTTTGAAAATGTAAAAAAATTGTTTACAAAAAGAGCCAATTGTATTAAAATCAATAAATTCAACTAGCCGAGAGTCCATTAAAAGTTATTCTATAAAGTTTGTAGCTTTGTTATTTACAAAGTAATTACTTGACAAACTTTCTACGCTCTTAATATGCTATAGAATGTTCTATATAGAACGTGGCTGCTGTTATTTTCCAGCTTGTGCTAAGAAAACAATTTAATTAATTAAGTATACGACTCACATACGATCCAATAAATGGCTTGGCAAATGTATTAAAGCGTTTCCTAGACCCTAAAGACACTCAAAGTGGGCATATTGTTTTTATGCAAACGTTTGTAACTGGCAGAAAGAAGCATCTCCGACACCAAAAAAGTATACATACATACATATATCCATTTTTGTATCATGCCGCGCTGAGAACCTGTCTAGGGACTTGAAATTTGAAATATTCTGCATATGTACATTTAGGTTTCTTCTGTTTTTCGAAATCTTCTCCCATTTTCATAATATTGACAAACATCGATTTTGAGATACGTTTTTCCGAAACTAAATTCATTTTTCAAGATAGAGCCTTATAATTTGGTATATGTCGAATTTTGGAAGTCATTTCCAGGCCCTGAAAATTGCATAAAGATCGGAATACGAACAACGAAGTTAATCAAGAATGCATTATCCATACATTGTGTGGTACAGGAGGCAGTAGAAGGAAAAGGGCATTTTCTAGTCAAGCACGCCCGACTGGAGCACTCTAGTGTTTACTTAATTCAAAACCCAATCAATTGAGACCTTGCCTAGGCCACAGAGCGCATTTCTGAGAATCGCATAGAGAGCAGCAGCAACTGGTTTATCAGCTGGTTTTAATATTTATAACAGCGACTCTCAACTATGCTCATTATGGACTTTTAAATATTTCGGCACAAACGATGCCAATGGGACGCATTAAAGTTACGCGGCGATAAAACAATTCTAACAATACGGCTTCCCCCCCCCCCTCTCTTCGAGCGTCCCTTTGACTGTTGAAAAGTTTTCGAACTCATAAATTCTTTTGTTTGTCCGCAACGCTCTGGTTTTGCTTTAATTTCCGTGCTGCGGCATAAAAACAAAAGAGAGTGAAAAAAAGAAAAGTGAAAATTCAGTGGGAAAATTGTCGTTTGTTGCGCTGCGATTACAGCACCAGCTGCTGCCACAAAAACTAATTAGTTGCAGTTGCACTGAGGCTGGAGTCAACATTTAACATGCAGCCCGCCGATTGAGTCGGTAGATTGAGCCAGACTTTCCATCACTCGCTCGCTTGTGCAACAAACGGCAGACAAATTCAGTTAACTGTTACACAGTCACCGGCTGACTTAATTCCCCACATTTTCACCCCTGATACTTTGCGAACCAACTTTTCCTCCGCCCATGGCCGGCCCGCTATTCGTATCTGTATCTTTGTGTGTCTGCCAGCTTGAGTAGATTGGTGTTTTTTTTTTTTTTTTTTTCATTTTCATTGCATGTCCATTTTGTTGAACTTGTTGTTTCACATTTCTTTGATGTTGTCAATTTGTTTGACTTGTGTGTGTGTGTGTGTGGGAAGTTCAATATTAAAATGATTCTGACCTGAACAAGCCCAGACAGGTGCAATTGAAGCATGCTGATAAGCTGATAGAGAGTTGATTGGTTCGATTATATAACCAAGGCAAGGTATTATATTTTATTAAAATCTCAGAATCAACCAGACATTTGTAGTTGTCAACCCTCAAAGGATTTTATGACAAACATATCTGATGATGAATGTGAAATCTAAAATAAGAAATATACGACTCTTATCTACGTGCAGAGCTTTATTTTGGCTCAAACTACTTTATTTGAACTAAGTGAAAACTATTTTGCAAGCACCTTTAAGAGTATTTAAGGGTATTTAGAGGCCTTTATTGTCCGTTAAGATGCAATTGCACAATCAAGTTCGGCGCCAGTTCGCACTTATCTACATATATGTATATATATATATACCTATACTTATTTATAGGGCGATCTTTGTTTCAAAAAAAATGTTCTAATCTTATAGTTATTTAAACATCTAGATTACACGCGCGACAAAAATATAGACACAAGCTTTTAAACGTTAAGTTGCATTGGAAATAAGTAAAAGCCTTGAATTTCGTATTTCCCAATCAAATATTTCCCTTTCCGTTTTTGAACTCTTTTGACCAAATAATTATAAAATAATAAATTTTGTTTTCTTTATTGCTTGGAAAAATACGGCTTGACAATTAAAATCGCACTTCGATCCTAGCGTCAAAACTCGACACAATCTCTGAATAATTAAAGCGTTCGTTCTGTGTATATTATAAAGCAAGGAAAACGGCTTTATTCAGCATGTTCAATTTTAATACCTGGTATAAATAGAATTTACGGCTTTACGAATATCTGAGGAGAATTGTTAAGTTTTGTAATTGCTAAGTTTGGGGCAGATGTCCTGAAATACACAACTTATATTCTCTGAAAGACACAAATTTATTCCATATAAAAACTCATCTTTCGATCGATTCTTTATGCTTTATTCTTGCATGCTATATGCTAAATGCAATATAATATATGATATATGCTATATGCTATATGATGTATGATATATGCTCTATGCAATATAATATATGCTATATGCTATGTGATGTATGCTATATGATATATATTTTATACCATGTGCTATATGCTACATGCAATATAATATATGCTATATGCCATATGTTATATGTTATGTGCTATATGCTTTATATGCCATATGCTATAAGCTATATGCTTTATATGCCACTTGCTATATGCTTTATGTTTAATGCTATATGCTATATGACATAGTAGTCAGATGTTGATAAACTATGGCTTATGTGCAGGGCGCATAGAACTCGTAAATGTTTATAGTATCGTTAAGACAACTTGATTAACATGATTTTCAACCAATCGTGTCTATTACAGCTTTATGATAGAGTGGTCGGAACCGGGAAAATCCAACATATTTATCGCCTGCAACAGAAAAACGATCCTAGCCAAAATATTCATGGCGCTTTAAAACTAAGAAACTAGTTTGCTCAGAAAAAGAAAGGCGAACTCGACTATTTAATATATTGTATAAAAACAAATAGCTTTATGGGTGGGAAGACATCTCCTTCTATGCTTTACACATATCATGACAACTTATAAGACAATATTCAATTAAAATTAATTTTTCATTTTACTCTGCTCACTTGCAACTTCACCTGTATCAATAATGAGTCCATAAAGTGAACCATATTTTTCAATCGCATTTAGCTTTGCACTGAACAGCTTTTCATTACGCAATCGACCATCAAATTGTTAAAATTTGATCAATATACTTATATGTATATATTTTTTAATGACTGCCAGCTGTGAATGATGCCCCATAAATATCCGAGTCCGAATCTATTGATAAATATGTCGACAGACCATTTTCCTTGCTTAGTTTGTCACACTGTGCAGCAGTTTGGCTTTTCTTATAGTTGTCATTGTTGTAGTTGTTGTTGTCGCGGTAATCGCTGCCTTGGCAACGCAGCAGACCCAGCTGCCAGCGTCTTATTGGGATTATGTTGGCTGCAATCTAGAGAAAATCGCGTAATAAAAAACCATCAATTGGCGCTTGGTCTTAATGAATAAACGAATGGGGCAAACGCAGCTCCGACTAAGCCACTCTCTCTCTCTCTCTGACTGACGGTTGGCCCAGTAGCTTTGGGCGCTGCTCTGCCCCCAAGCCCCAACCTATTCGCTCCTCCCCCTCCCCCCCCACAGACAGTTATTTTGTTGCGCTTGGCTGCGCGTTAAATTTGCGCGCGCTTCAAATGAAAAGCACAATTTTTGATAAATTTCCATACGAAAAAGCAAGCATAAAAATGACAAAGCTGAGATGTTTTTCCCATTTTCTGGGCCATTCGGATTCGGCTTTAGCAACGAGCTGAGAGCGAGAGAGAGAGAGAGTATGTATGCAAATCAAGTAATTTGTCTCGCGCCGGAGACACATCCAACGCAGATGAGACGCAGCCACTTCCGGTGTCAATTTTTACTTGTTTTTTTTCTTTTCAGTTTCCCTAATTTGTTGTTGTTGCTTTTGGCGCGATGCGTCGCGCGTCTTTGTAAGTTGCAAGTTGGGTGCGGGGATGATTTTAAAAATAAATTATAGAAAATCAAGAGAAGAGAACGCATCTGTGCTTGATTGTGCTCGACTAGCAGATACCCAGTATTTAATTTCAAATATGTATATACATTTATTTTTGGTCATTTTAACCTTTCACACAGTTACAGAACTAAGCTGACTTTTGAATACCCTGCACTCTTGTTTGTCTACTACAATTAACACTCAATTTTATTTGTTTGTTTACTTAATATTTATTTCTACTGATTGCTAATTGCCTCTTACATACCCTGTACTTAAACAACCAGCCATGGTGCTGAAATTGCCATATTGCACTTTCGATATAGGGTGCATATATATATATATATAGATATGTATTTAGTGGGTAAAAAAGGGAGTGCTGCGATGTTGAGACGACGCCTCGTCGTGCGCTTTTTTATGCAGGTGGAAGTTGTCGCTGTCGTTGGCGTTTGCCTTGCGAAAGAGTTTCATCTTTGGCTCTGGCCTCGTCATGTCTGGGGTCTGCTCCTCGCTGGCCCCTGCTCATTTCAAAGCCATTAACAAACAGCAAGAAGAAGCAGCAGCAGCAGCAGCAACAGCAGCAGCCGCCGCACCAGCAAAAGCAGCAGACGTCGGCGATGGCATTATTATTTTTTCTATATAAAAATAGCTAAAATATGCTTAATTTAGTTGCGCGTTTTGTGTGTGCTGTGTGTATCCCACATAATTATTTTTGTTAAGTAAGCCCGACAGATAGACTGTCTGACTGACTGACTGCCGCGTGGTCGTCACAATAGATATATATATATATATATATACAGCGATGGCCAAAATAGCTGCCATTTGGGACGCCCACCATGACGCCAAGACGCCCACCAGACGTTGAAGAGCGGAACTGAAGACCACTTACAAATGCGCCAAAGAATTATTGCCATTGCTGTAGTTTTATTTAATAAAGTGAATTTATGCTACACTACAATGCGTTTAACGCTCTTCTACACTGTGAGAAATTCCCAGCCAACAGGCCATTACAGTCTGCATACTATTTCATTGCTGGTCGCGGCCCATAAAAGCCGCTGAGAAAACTAAATTTGTTTATTTGTATGTACTTTATTATTATTATTTTTTTTTTTTTGGGCCAACTTGGTCAACTTTTATGGGATTGCAACAAGAGCATACCGGGTGGGCTGGGGCATGGGTAAGAATGATTTCGAAAAGGGAACCTGACTGCCCCCTGGGTATAGAAGCTGTGGGAAACTTACGGATTAAATACGTGTGATAAGAGAGTACGAATAATTGTAAATAACTAACTGCTATTTTTGAATGGAAAGAAAAGTTATTGTCGATTTGCCTGAAAACTGTTGGGCAAGACTATCAAATCGAAATTCAAATGTACTTTTTACTAAACAAGAAGAAAACAGTATTAGGGAACCCCGAATCAAACTGGATTGTTGTCAAAACTGTTCAAAATTTAAAGATTTTCAGAGAAAGCATAAAGTACCTTGGCTCTTTTAGCCCACAATTTCTATATGAAAATATTTCAGTTTTGCAATATTTTCTATAGAACCGGCATAAATACAATAAATCAAATAAATAAATAAAGCAGGCTGACGATCTGAGTCCAAGGCCGACTTCGAACGGAGAATCGAACTACCCGCAAATTTTGGTCTTGTACTTTAAGATATTCACAATATAATGTATTGATCTTAGCTGAACAAAACGCTAGTCGAGTGATTCCTCTAACTCGATCTTAATACAAGATAGAATATTTATATCTATCAGCATTTAGCTTTATTATGCAGGCTAAAGCTATAATAGATTTATATTTTATCGTATGCCCTTAGCTAGGTCAACCCAACATCGATTCGCGCCCGGAACCTTGTTCTTTGAGTGCGTGAATGTCGCATTCTAATAATTATTGTGGCTACATTTGGTAGATGTCTTGAACATTTCATGTTACTTTTAAGTCAATAATCTTTTGGCTAAATATTCTATATTTATTTCATTTTGAGTTCTACTCAATTTCAATTTCAAGGCCTTGCGCAATGTTATTGTTGGCCACAAAAAAAAAAAGGAAAGACCAACATGAAATCGTATGGTAAAAACAACATTGAACACACAGAGACACAACAAGATCGCTGCGAACACAATGCCCAGCATCTTGGAGAAGACCCCTTAAGACCCAACACGCCCACAAACAGACAAAGATGAAGGCGAGGGCGTTGGCATTGCGATGTCCGGAATATGAGGGACTGACGGAATGTTGACAGCGCCGCGTCGCCAAGATATAACAAAGCACATAAAATAACTCTTCGTTCTCTGTCATTTCGAAGATCTCCAACGAAAAGAAAAGAGATCGGTCCCAAAGAGAATGCCAAAGCGTGCTATCAAGATCAAAATGCGATTTCAAGAGAATTCCATTTAGTGCACCAAAGAAAGCAAACACATACAACAAACACACACAGACAGCAACAATAAAGATCAGTAAACAAGTCCAATCCGATTGTAAACACAAATTTAACTGGCATAAAACTCGTAAGATTCAATATTTAAGATCTGGGGCGCTGTTTGCGCTCGTCCAAAGGCGTTTATTCGAATTTTCTCGTCTCGTTTCTTATCAATATTTGTGCAGGCGCAACAAAGTCACAATCTATTGTGCTAGGTCACAACAAGATCCCTAAATGGGGCGTGGCAAGATTACACTGCGCTGCTCCTTGGGGCTGGCTACAGGTAATTGCGCTGTAGAGATGTTCAAAAGAAGAGTGAGAGCAAAAAATAAACAATTAGATAACAGGCTGCAGTGGAGAAGGAAAAGTGAAGAAAACAATATTTTAAAAATTGTTAAACATAAACAGAAAAGGAAAACTTATAAAAGAGCGAAAAAATCTCTTCTGTTTCGTACCATTAATTATCCTTGTGCCTAGAACAAAAGAACACTCAAGTTATTTGATCCCAATAAAGTAATCCAATTTGTGCAGCTTTAACAATCAACTGCTTGCAACAAAATGTTGCATAATAATATTTTCTAAAATGAAAGACTACTTTGAATTCGAGTATTTGATATCAATGGAACATTTTCCCGTCGATTCTGCTACTAAGCAAATGTGGACTTTAATTGGAAACTTCGGCAGCATTCGATATTCGGGCTATTGTTGCATGTTTGCTCTGTTCATTTGCGGCAGTTTGCACAGAATCCATTTAACAATTGAAATTTTGCAATTAGTCGAAGCCCGTATCCTTGGAAACCGTATATTAAGATAGCTTGGCAGTCCAGACAATTTGCCATCAGTGGACCTGGTTTCGACTTCGGGAGGGGAAAATGCATGAAAATTGCATGATACCTGCAGACGCATCAGCCTCTTCAGCTATCCCCCACCCCTTCTCACAGCCTACAATGTGAATTTAACAATATTTTTACCAAAGGTTGCAAAAGACACCTTTTTTTTGCTCTAAATTTACATTTTGATAATTCATTAATTGATTGTTAAATTAATTTAATAGTAGCAAAATCCTCGACAAAAATAAATAAAAAGACAATAGTTTTAAAAACTTTTTCGTCTCGTATTAGCTGAGGTGTCAAAAGACACCTTTTGCTTGAAATAGACATGCACAAAACCTAGGTAGAAATAGTGTTAATAAGCAAATAACGGAATAAGTTGAAGAAACGGAGTCAAAGGATTATGTTTCTTTTTTTTTGGGCTCATTTATGTTGTTATAAATGCAAGGATTTGCAACATTTATGTTTATTTATGAAAAACTATAATTTTCTTTATATACATATCTCATTCTTTTCAGCTTCTGTCTTAACTTCTCTGAGTAAAAAACCATCATAAAAGCAATTTAAGGACTCTTTCTGCCCCTTTTACGAGTAGTCTTGGCCATAATCATAAAGTCGCAGCAACATTTATGTTTTTTACGATCTTTCAATTTGCTGGCCGTTGTTATTTTGACGATTGCTCTCAAATGCTTGTTATTCCTTATTATAGCTGAGCATTATGATTTTTATTTCAGCATCGATTTTTTCGACTTTTTCTACGATTTGCTGTCCGGTCCAGACAATGGCTTAAGCCATAAATGGCCGTACAAGTTTGGCACGTGATATGCGGCAGATGTGTTGGTACACACGTATATATATATACTATATGTATATATATTTTAATGCGAATTTATTGAAAAAATTATAAATTTTGGCTGTTAGCTGCAAAATTTATGGCCGGCTGCTGTCCGAGTGCGTTAAAAAAATGTTGTAGAAAATCACATTGAAAAATGTGTAATAAAATAGAAATCATATTTATAGCTGAGACGTCGAAGGGTCTAAAAATACGGCACACACATACACACGCACACACGGACACACACACGCACACACACAGCCAGAGGCGAAGCAACAGCGTCAACGTCAACGGGTTCCCAGTTTTCCCAGCCCCGCGTTGAGTCCAATCCGATTGGCTGCTGCCGTGTCTGTTGGCCATGTGCGCGCTTTCCCATTGATGCGGCACCGCGACCTGCCTCAGAGACACCAATGACCCAACTCCAAATATGCCACATGGGCCAGAAATCCACTTGGCTGCGAATCACTGGAGCATTTTGATTTAAATCGATCGATTTTGTGGCCGAGCTCATTTGGCGTAAAATAAACTTGCCTCGAGTCAATAATCCCTTCTGTTCCGCAACCGAACCAACACATATTCACTTCGATGTGTTGTTGCTTTTGTTTGTGGTATTTTGAAATACACACACACTCGCACACACACACACACACATATATCACACTAATTTCCCAATTTAACTAGATGGTTTTTTCTCTTCGCACTTGTTAACAAATCGTTTCGTGTAAACAAAAAAAAAATTACCTCAGACAGCATATCGAATACGTGGCATAAACAGCCAACAAATAGGTGCACAACAACCACACCCACACCCACACACACTGCCCCTCGATGGGCGGCTGGGTCCTGCAGCACCCACTTATTGATTGCATTGCCCCTGCTAGCATTTCCCATTCCAACTGGGGAGGGGGAGGGGGATGGGAAGTGTGTGCTGTTTGTCTCTGCTTTTCCAGTTGGCAGTTGCGCACTTTTCTTTTTGCGACTAACTGAACGTGACTTTTAAGTCAAACTCGACGAGCGTCATTCATTCATTCGTTCAATCATTCGTTTCAGCCGTCAATCAGTTGTTTTTTTTCCTGTGTGTGTGTGTGTGTGTGTGTGTATGTTATCTGACGCGGCTGCCAGCAAACCGGAAGTTGTAATTAATGTGCGCCTTGGGGGCGTTTACTGCTGCCAAGTCCTGCGAGTCCTCGCTGCATGTGTGTGTGTGTGTGTGTGTGTGTAGGACCATTATCTATGTGTGCGTGTTTGTATTAATAGCCATGGCAGCGCTTTGTCAGGCAAACGAGTGGCATTGACGATACCTGAACAACGTGTGCTCCGATAATGAGTCAATAGGGCAGACTTGACTGCCTAAGGGTATCTCACACGCTTCGTCCTGATGAAGATGAGAACTCTCTGTGTGTGTGTGGGTGTGTGTGGCTCGTATTACACGACGAGATGGTGCTACACGTTTCTCACTTTTCACACCTTAAAGCCTTTTTATTGGTATTGTGCGTGTGTGCGTGTGTATGTGTGCAAAAGTTCATTTGTCGTCCTTGCCTAGACTTGAATGCAATTTCACCATACAATTCACATTCCAGTTGCCATTTAGAAAGAGATTCAAATAATTTAGTTACAATGTGATAATCGGTAGGAATATCTGTTAAATTTAAATTATTTTTTGCCAAGGTACAAAAAATAAATATTCATAAAAATCGACCTTGAAATTGTTCGGCTTTTGTGTTTTATTACATCAATTTATTTCATTTATTTGGAATATTGCTTTTATCACTTATTTATAACGACGTAGAAAAAAAATAGTCATGAAAATCTACCTTAATATTTTTCGGCTTTGTGTCAATTTATTTAATTTATTTGGAATATTGCTTTTATCACTTATTTACAGAAAGTCATATTTGTTATTATATTTGCGCAACATTTTTGTGCAATTCTTCTGAATTTCATATTTTTCGGTTTATTTATTTTTGTGTATTTTTCCACTCTGTTAAGCGTTGAAAGCCTGATACAAATCATTTAGTATTTGATATAGATGACATTTATTAAACTCAATATATATTCGTTATTTCGCAGAAGCACCCTTCGATTTACGTTCAATCATTACATTTGCCACCTTCCCCTACTTTGCTCATCATTCCCAACCTGTTTCGCTCAATCTGTTCATTATATTTATGTTCCCACTGGTTCACCTCCACTCAAGCGTCGTGACCCTCCATGGAGGGTCACATTATTCCAACTCTATTTACACCCATGCCGAGTCCTTGGACTCTTCCTGTTTATGCATTTGTTTAGCCACACGTGATTGTGCATTGGGAATCCAAAGTTGACTCTAGAAGTTCTGTGTGAAGATTAATCATGCTAACTATATCTGTCGGTGGGTTACGCTGGGTCCGTTGGCTGATGTTTTAATTTTGATTCATGGTTTCCTAGCCTTCTGCCTGCAATTATATAATTCTCTTCAAATAAACACAAGTTTTGTATATTCTTGATCAATATCAACAGTCGAGTCGATATAGCCTTGTCCGTCTGTCCGTCTGTCTGTTTCTATGCGAACAAGTCTCTCAGTTTTAAAGCTATCGTCATGAAACTTTCTGCTGCACGCAGTACATATGTCGAAACCAGCTGGATCGGACCACTATATCAGATAGTTGCCATAGGAAGGATCGGTCGAAAAGTAGGTTCTTACATAAAAACTTTTTTGTTTATCAAGATATCTTGACCAAACTCAGCATTTATTAATATTACTATGCTCCACATAATTATTGCAAAATCTTAACAATATCTGATCACTTTATCATATAGCTGCCATAGGAACGATCGGTCGAAAATTAGGTTCTTATTTGAAAAACTTTTTTGTTTTTCTAGATATTTTGACCAAACTCGCCGCTTATAAGTTTCACCATGTTCCCTTCATTTATGCAAAATCCTATCAACATCGGACCACTACATCATATAGTTGCCATAGGAACGATTGGTCGAAAATTAAGTTGTTGTATAGAAACTTTTTTATTTTTCAAGATATCTGTGCTTCTTAGATATGGGCAAAAAACTATGAGCATTATGAAAAGGTTGGGCCTGCAAGGGTATTAAATCTTCGGCGTGCCGAAGATAGCCCTTCTTTCTCGTTTAAATTAATATAACGCCGTCTAGGTATTGAACCATTTCACTTAAATTCGTTTTTATACTATTCAAGAAATCTTTAAAAAACTGGTGTTTTAACAACATCGGACTCCAATATCATATAGCTCACAAATTTGTAAGCGCGTAAGCTATATTTCGACAAGGGTAAAGGGAAATCCTGTTTATTTGTTGATGCTTTACCTAGGAAAATATGATTTGCAATTGACTTAAAGGCGTCTGCATCAGCGCACACTCGACTCCATTTGCCCATAGATTGTTGCTGTGTCGCACATAAAGCGTCGCTTCGTCTCCTTTTCATGCACATCTCAACTACTGCATCCTTTTTTTTTTTGCTCCACTAAAAAAACTTTTACAAAATATTTGTCAGCTTGCCGGCATCGGAATCTGCGAGCGCTGTGCAATAGGTTCACAGTTATGCCACGAAGTTCACTATGTGAGCTATATTCAGTATTTTCGCAGGGCTCTGCTTAACAAGGACTTGGTCTGGGCGGGGGTGTCTGTAGGGGGGGGGAGGGGGGTCGGAGACGGCATTGGCATTGGCAACGTCAATGACATTGGTCTGATAACCTGGCAGGAGGGGACAAAAGTCAACTGCTTCTGCATTGATACCATAAGCTGTCCACTTGCTGCGGCTTATTGTTAGTGCCGCCTGACTGGCACAACCCCCCCCCTCCCCTCCCCCAACACCCCTCCAACTGCCCAGCTTAGCCCTTGTGGCCACTGAAGGAAATCGCCTCCGGTACGCCCCTCAATGTATGCAGTAAATGGCTGGCTTGCTTAAAGCATACACACACTCACGCACACGCACGCACACACACACCACACACACACACACACACACACACACACACACACACACACTCAGACACACTCAGACACAAGCAACAACACACCTTGAATCATTGGTTCTGCTTGCTGTGTAGCATAAGCCGCTAATTCACAAAATAGAGTAGCATACAAAAAAGAAAGCATGCAGACTGACGGACCTCTTAATACCCTGTCAATGGAAGAAAAATAAGCAAGGTTTATCTTAATTAAAAAAAACCCACATCTGTCAGTGATGCTATTAGAAAATTGTGTATTATAATTAGAAAGACACACGTTTATGTCGAACATTAAAGAAATAAATAAATATAAATTAATAAATCGAATACCTTGTTAATTAATTTTTTTTCTGTAAATACGTTTATATTAAAGTTATAATATTGAGTACTTTTAACTATCCGAGTGTCTAACAGGGTATTACTATCAAACAGCTTTTAAATATGTAAAAAGAACTCTTTTCATAAATCGAACCAGAAATAGAAAATCCTTATTAAGGAGTTCTTAAAATTATAATTTGAATACCGAAATATCTTTCGCTTGATGACAGCCAGACCTTTTTATACCCTGTAAGCATTAGTTCCGTTGTGTACATATCGTAGAAACTTTTTTAATTACTTTAACCAATAGGTAGAATAGAAATATGAACATCATATGTACTTATATACAATCCCCGATTGCCAATAATTGATGTGCGTCTAAAATCGACTTGACCGCAGCTTAATATGCACATTTGATGATTCGGAAATTTTTGGGGCACGATTTGTAAAAGGCTGATTTGCGTGGGGTCAAATCGAACTGACATTATGGTTAAGTGAAAAGGCGAAACCGTTGCTGGAAGGCAAAGCAAGTGGCGCACAATTGACTTGGCCAATAAAGCATAAAACCGTTAAATTGACAAAATCAATAACTTGGCCTCAGTTTGGCTAAGTTACAGCCAAGACAGCCAATTGCTGCCGCCAGTCACCAACAGCATTACCAACTTGCCGCATGCCGCATGCCACATGCCGCACGCCGCAGGCGACTTTCTGCAAGCGGCATCCCCGAAAATAAAGGACGACAAATTGCTGTGAGGTCTCGGTCCGCACATTAAACAACTTTGCAATTTGTGTCCATTATTTTGAGCTGCCTTCAACTCAGTTTTTGTCGTCTGGCTGTGTGTGTGTGTGAGAGTGTGTCTGTGGGTGTGCAGGGAGGCGCGTACAATATTGTTGTCACCTGCTTTGGCATTGAAATGTTTCGCAAGTTGCTTTTAAGTTGCCTCCCCTTCATTCACATTGTGTGTGTGTGTGTGTGTGTGGGTGTGTGTTTTCCTAATTGTGTCAAGGAGTTCATTCATAGACATTAGCGACAGCAACGCGTAAAAATGTGTGTTCCTTATGTATGAGTGTGTGTCTGTGGTGAACAATGGAATAAATTAACACTTTTTGGGCTTAGAAATAAATTCTTCGCACTTAAAAAAGAGTTCAGGATTGTCTGAGAAATAAAATTATGTTGATCTATAATATAGATAAAAGATTTAAAACAATTGATTACCAAATTACTTGCCCTTGATTTTTGATTACAGTGCTCTATTTAACAGTTCCAAACATAACATTTTATGTTAACTTATTGCGTTTACAGAACATAACATCTTAATGTCTTTTAGACATTCTTATAACAAATATATCTATGATATTTAAACACTTTTGGGACAAAAATAATTGTCTACCACAAAAAATGTCAATTTGCTCCATTGTGTCCAAAACGAAGTCGTGAGTCTCATCGTTGCCGCCTGTCGCATGTGTTAAGTGAACAGCTGTTAATGTTGCAGCGCATCTTTTATATTCGGATCCTACAATTACCTGGTACTCTGTTCGCTATTCTTGTTGTTCTTAGCTGTTTCTACTTTCCATTTTGAGAGCCATTTTGTTGCTTGAAGTGCTAGTGGGCCATTTAAGGTAAATGTCGCACTTTAAAAGCAAATTGCCAACTGTTAACTGCGTTCAGGGATTTGTGTATAGCATTAAAGTGCCGTTTTGTGCAAACAGTTATTAACTTGTTGTTGAAGCCCCAATTCGATCCGCCCACTGTTGTTTAATGTATTTCGTCCAGTTTCGTAAACATTTGATTCGACATGCGTATTTAGAGTTGCTTTGCATTGCAAAAAGCTTTTGCCTTTGGCGTACAATTAATATATTGACAAACAAAATGGTCGATTTATCACGTTCGGTTGAGCATTTAACATGCGTTAAGCATACGCCACGTTGTGCCAACATAAAATACAATATTTACAATACAATACGATATTTAATGTAGATATTTAAGAGGCTTTACTACTATTCAATAAGCTTATAAGTTCAATATGTTTGCATAATTAGATATTGGGTATTGTTTTTGGGTAGAAATGCATTCTAAAATGTACCCAATTATCTTGTTTGTATATTTTGTTTTCAGTGATTCCTTATTGTGTGTAATTTACCTGTATATTTTGCCAAATAGTTCCAATCGATTAACCTTTTGGCAAACTGTTGTCATTGCAGGCTACAAAGGCAGTGGCATTCGCATTGTAAATTATTGTAACATATCGTTAAATAAATTGAATATCTAATTAACTAGCAGATAACCCGTGGGCAGGTCTAATTAGTTTCAACATATATTCTTATTTAATTATAAATGAACTTGCCCGAAAATGCAGGTACACATTGTATTGTCATTTATCGGGGGCAAAACAGACTTTTTGCAAACAAAACAATGAATGAATTATAAAGATGGTTAGAGTTAGATCAGAAAAAGCAAATGGAAATAAAATTAGTGAGAGATTAAGAGTGAAGGAGAAACAAGAGCGCATGTACGTAGATTAAAGTGCAATGTGGATCAGAGATACAGTTTATTAGATGGCCAACACAACTTGTTAATAACTTAACATATAATCAAAAATGAAAACCTGTTAGTCAAAACTAAGAGAATCGCGTAGAAAGGCACTATATAAACACGGAGTTTATTTAACTTGCAGCGGAAATTAAACTTGGTGTGCGTTTATAAAAGAGCATGCATGCATACATACAAATGCACATAGATACATATATACATACACACACACATATATATGTATACCTATATGTTCAAGCTGTAAACAATGCAGCTTCCGAGTCCTTGCAGACAAACATATGTATATATGCACAAACTAGATTTTCTATCAAAATTGCCCTACTAACAGTTTCTAAATCCTGTCTTAAGGCATCAAAAGCCACGCCTGGAACGAGTCTTTCCACAACTTGTTGCCACAAGAAATGCATGTTAACACTTTACTTGCCACAAAAGCTGCAGACAGCCGAAAAGAAGCCGCCTAAGCCAAAGAAAGGTCGCCTCAAAAAGCCGCTTAAACTTCGTGACACGTGCACGTGCATTGAAGAAACCAAGACCCCCAGACATGACGCTAACAAATGGGAAAAGGAATGCGAATGGGAGTGGGAATGGGAATGGGTTGGGGTACGCTGAAATCAATCAGAGTAGTCAAAAAGTCATGAGTTGTGACTTGTGTACGTGAAAATTGCACTTCATTGCACAGGTGGCCCTCGCGGCCAGAATGACAGCCAAAGGCACGGCGGAACGTCATGTCACGTCAGTTGGCGATGGCGATGGCGATGTCGGCTTCGTCATCGCTGCATGTGACAGTTGTGTTAGGTTTATTAAAAAGCTTTGTCAATACATCATAACACTCGGTAACTCGCCCACTCACTTACTTTCGGCAGTCAATCATCGGAATTTTGCGGTCTGTCTTGAGCGCATGTTTTATTAGGTTTGTTGCAAACTTGTTAAAAAGTCTTTACTAGGTCAAGTTTGGCTCGAATTCTGATGACAGTCCCTGACTTCCCCTGTGTGTGGCTACTGTTGTGCACGTATATCAATTAAAAGTTTTATCCAGCTAGATGGCTAAAGCGAAACCCGAAACATGTGGCATTGTGTTATGTAGTATGTGGAGGACTTTTTGGTATAACAAATGTGTCGGCTAATGTGCCTGACTGAAGCTCTGACCAGATCAAGTTGTAACATTAAATTGTTCTGGAAGTTGCCAAGGACTACAGCAAAATGTGCCTGCTTCTATGAAATACACTTCGTCTTTTTCTGTCAACACAAATTGGCTCGTTTCTTACCGGAAACTGAATTTATAAAGCGCAGTGCTTCCTTTGAATTATAACTTTTTCAACTGCATTCACTTGAAGTTGATTCTTTTATTTGACTAGTTCTACCTTTTGAGTTTTTTCAGTTGCTTAGTTACTTAAACTAGTTGGATTGTTCAAAGATTCCCTGAGGCTACTAACTAATTTCATCATTTAAGAAAAATTTGTCAACTAATTTATATTTGTGATCCTAGAAGACATTGCACAAACCTTATAGATAATTGAGATGCTCGTGGATATACGACTAGAACTCGCACATTATAATCTTATGTGTGCTTGTTATGTCAGGGTATACCTGAGTCGAACACTCCCGAACACTCTTTAATATATTTAGATTCACAGATTTTTTTCCAAGCCCTAATTAAATAGGGATGCATTCTCTGCTCGTTGATTTTCTGCTCTGCTGGTGTCAACAAAACTCTTTATCCGCTGGCTTTGACTTTTACCGAGAAAGCCAAGTTTAATGAATGAGTTTGTTATCAGCGCTTCGAGCGAAGTGCGTTTTTTATATGGATATTCCGGGGACTCCGCTCTTGTGCGGCAAGTGCTTGGAAATTTCTATATATTTTTTGCTCGCCGTGTTCGTGACATTTTTGAAATCACGTTCAACCACAAGACGAACTACAAAAGCCGCACGATATATCGATGATGGCCATATGGAAGTTACGGGCGGCAATATGAATGAATAAATGAATAGCTATATAGTCTATGTGCGAGTATTTATCGTTATAAATCTGGCTAAATGGCTGCTACTGCAATTGGACGACAACTTTGAATGTCTGTGAAATATTTGGCTTTCATTTTGGGCGACTGTCGACTGGCCGAATGCTAAGTAAATACGCACGGCTATATTTTTCACTTTTACTTTAAGCAAAATTGTAATCAAAATGAGCGACAGACAACAATGACATGACAACAACAAAATAACAGACGTCGAGCATTTTGAATACACAATTTCATACCCTTAACGAACGAACAACTGACTGAATAACAAAGTCTGCTGACCGCAATAAAGAACTGTCGCAGCTCTGCACATATCTGATTACAATACATTTTTCAATTCTTTGCTGGATTATCTTTAAAGATATATTTTAATAATGATTTTTGTAAGAAATTGCGCTTTTTGCCAAATATTTAAGGTATACATCAAAAGAAATATAAAAGTTTTGCCCGTGCCACGTAAACAAAAAATATTCTCAAAAAGCTGTATAAATGATTTTGGGACTGATCGGACGGTAAACAAACAACTTTCATACAAACGTTTTCCGCCAATTTTCCACTGTTGCGGGTGAAATTTGCCAAATCGCTGAAACACATGTAGAGCTTTGAAAATAAGTTTGAAGCAAATCGGACACAACTTAAAACTTCACCCAAAAATGCAATTTTCAGCGAAGAAGAAAAGAAAAGAAGGATTCTGCGAAAAGTAAGAAACACGTCTCAAATGAATTTTCATATAGATCTTTGGAAATAAATTTGACTCCCATTTCCACCAAGGAGGGATGGATTTTCCAAAATAGCACATTTGAAATGAATTTGAACAAAGATCTTTGAAAATAAGTTTGAGGCCGATCGAATGGTAAACAAAAAAGCTTCATACAAACATTTTCCGCGATTTTTCCACACTTGCGGGTGGAATTTCCCGAAACCCCGTATTAACGTGCACCTTCATCACATAAGGTAACTACAGTGACAATTTCAGATTCCCAGCTCTTGGGCTGTGCGTTGATCACCAATCAGTCAATAAGTTAGTCAGTCAATCAGTCAGTCAGTCAATCAGTCAGTCAGTAGACATAAATGCAAGAGCGAAAGTTATAAATATTATCATCAGAATATCAATCACATTTCTGCCTGCTTGATGTATGTACATACATCGTTGCACAGTTCGCTTGAGTGTAAATACATAACTTTCATTTCTTAATATTATTTGATTATTTTGCGATTGCTGGCATTGTAATTTCTTTTCAATTAACAATGCGAACGAAATGAAATTGGTAAAAGCAAAAGTAACGAGCAGAGCTGAGCTCGAGGTACCATAATGCCTCCATATCCATAGTAATACCCGAGCACTGTAATGGCAAATGGCAGCTTGGTAAATTGCTGTTCGTATTTAATAATAAGTACAAATCATAATAATTAAGAAAAAGCCAACAGAGACACAAATTGTGTTTAATTTCTTTTGCTGCCATCAGTTGCCAGCTTTGATAATGGCATGAGCAGGCGGAAGGAGGGAGGGCGAAGGAGGAAGGAGGGGCCCAGACCACTCACAGGTTGGCTTTTGTCTGTTGCTGAAACTGGGACAATTTGTGCTTTTCAATAAAGCATTTGCCGGCCGGCGCTTGTCGCTTTATTTTTATATTTCGTTCTCTTTTTTATTTTATCGCCTCATCATGAGGTGTCGACGACATCTTTTCATTTCTTTTCATTGCTCGCACAATTTCCGCAACGCCATTTTACAATTGTCCATGCCACTGGGCCAGTCCATAGCCGGGTCTTGTGTGGCGCTGCTTGATTCTTGGCCAGCTGCTGATGATCTCTGAAGCGCACTTCTCTCTCTCTCTCTCTCGCTCTCTCTCTCTCTCTCTCTCAGTCTCTAACCATCAGTCGGCAAAGTCTCACATTTTTCAGCTGCCGCTGCTGTTGACACAAATCATTCGCTGGAAGTGCTTTCCCTGCCCCTTGTCTTGGCCCTAACATTTCGCTCTGAGCTCCGTGACAAAATGTATCTTGCTCTCGTATCGCTTACACTGAGGTCTAGCACTATAGCCAAATGCAAAAATGTTGGTACACACTTCAGGTTTTCTTTTTGGGATCGCTGTAACACATATCCAAGTTAGTCATTATTCCTTTTTTTCTTAATTTAAAAAATCATATCTTTATTAAGGCAATTTCTTTTATTGAAGCATAATTATGCAGATAAATTGAAGTGCTCCGATTTTTTGCTAACTGAAAAAATATAAGCCTATAAGAAAACGGGAAGCTGAAATTTCAGATTATTAATTTTTGCTTTTTTAAAGTTTTAAAGTATTTTTATGATCCCATAAATTGCATTTAGAAGACATGAGCTAATTAATCATTTATCCTTATCATTTCTGAGCTTTCATTATCTGTTAATCAATTATTATTATTCTCTTCTTATTATTCTCTTTTTATATTAATTTTTTTAACTTCTATTATTACTTCTTTTTCATAACTTTTTCAATGGAACAATTCAATAAACTTTGAACATACATTTTTCAAATTCCTGAATTCCATTCGAATGAAATGTAAACTCCACCCAAATTATTTTACAAACATTGCAAATATGCACGAGCAACATACCCTAAAAGAAGAACTTTATCAACTTTTTCGCACTTGTCTTGTCCCACTCCAAACAAAGACAGATTCAAAAAAAAAAAAAAAAAAAACACGAGGCAAAAATGTAATTCTAAACATATTTCAAATGCTCCAGTTTTGTGTTTGTGTGCGTGTCGCAAGTGCATGTGTGTAAAGTTGTTTATTAAACTTTTACACCGCAAATGAAGAAAAAATAAATAAAAAAGAATAGACGTAGCAGATGAGGGAACTTGACCATGTCGTTGCCAGTTGCCCGTTGCCCGTTGCCCGTTGTTTGCCAAGCCGTTACTTAGCGGCGCCTCCTGCCTTGTCATCGCCATCATCGTCATCATCATCGTCATCCTCTCGAGCCGCTGTTCCTTTCCGCTGCCTAATGGATATCCCCCTGTTTGCGCTGTGCTGCTTGGCTCACTCTGTCGTATCTCGTTTATTGATGCTACATCTTTGCCACTCCAACTGCAGCTTCAGCTTTAGCTCCAGCTCCAGATCCGACTGCGATTCTGCCAGCCAGAAGGAAATTGCGCAAGCAAACAGGCAAAACAGACACATTCATTTTGCTCTTGTTGCTGTTGTTTGGACTCGGTGCCGTCACTCTTTGCCTCTTTGTTTGGACTCATCCACAATCCACATCCACATCCATCCGTACCATCGGGCGTTGCCATTTACAAATCTGGCGCATATACTCCTCTCGTATCTGTGCAGGCCACAAACGCAAAACTCGTTGAAAGAATGCACTCAGTAGTTTTCTGGACCAATTGCTGGCTGGTCGGGATTGGAAAATATCAGCAAAATGCGAAATCCATTTGAAATTACGAATAAAATTGTGTTAGTCCAAAAACAGATTATGGCTTTAAATCAAGAAGCCCTTTCAAAAGTTAAGCATTGTTATTTTTGTTAAGATTTCAGTCCGTAATTCTCTGCTATGTGCTTAGTTACCTTTCAGGATTTATTTACAGTTGAGTACACAAGGCATAAGGCGTATTAAATCCTTGTTAGTTAGTTATCTAAACAAAGGCAAGTTAGCAAAGCTGATTAACCAAATAATGCTCGACGCTTTGTATTTTGTTAAGTGGCCTTAAGCCGCTTTGCAACACTGAACTTTGTTGTGTATAATTTTAACAGTTAGAATTCGAGCAAATAAAAAAGTTGTGTTAAACTAAACCAATTTAGCTTGGCCAGCTAACTAACATATAATAATTCCACAATTAATTCTCTGAAGAGCTTACGGTCAATTACCCAAAAGCGTTTTGCAACACTGAAACTTATGTTGTATATTCTGCAAAGCTGACAGCATTAAAGCAGATTTAGTCTTGAGCTTAACCCTTGTCTTAGGCTGAATGTCATTTAACTGTTTTTGGTTAAAAAATTAAAGCTCTTTTGAGAACTGAAGCTCTTTTTGCGTATCTTTTTAAATTTGACAGCACGCAATAAGCTTTAATTTTTAAGTAGACTTAGTGACTTGCCTGCTTTTGGGGGAAAAAAATACAAAATGCTTGTGAGCACTAGAACTCTTTTTGCGTATCTTTTTAAATTGGCAGTACCCAATAAGATTTAATTTTATAGCTGACTAAATGACTTTACTGCTTTTGGTTAGATAACCAAGAACGCTTTGCAACCCGAAACGAAAAACGTTCATGAATACTGCAGCTCGTTTTACAAATCTTTGAAAATTGGCAGCACTCAATCAGCTTTGATTTTTAAGTAGACTAAATGACTAATGCATTTGGTTACCTGCTTTTGGGAAAAATATACAAAATTCTTGTGAACATTGCTGTCTAAAAATATTAACTGCTTTTGGTTAGATAACTTACAACGCTTATCAACCCTGAAATGCTTTCAAAATTGGCAGCACTTAATCAGCTTTAATTTTATAGTAAAGCAAATGTTTTAATGTATTTTGTTGAATAACTAAATACATTCATGAATACTGTAGCTGGTTTTGCAAATCTTTGAAAATTGGCAGCACTCAATCAGCTTTGATTTTAAAGTAGACTAAATGACTAATGCATTTGGTTAGACAACTAAAAATGCTTTTCAGCCCTGAAACCCTTTAAAAACTGGCAGCACTCAATCAGCTTTGATTTTAAAGTAGACTTACCTGCTTTTGGAATAAAAAATACTATATTCTTGTGAACACTAGAACTCTTTTTGCGTATATGTAGCTGTCTAAAAATATTAACTGTTTTCGGTTCGATAACTAAGAACGCTTTTCAACTCTGAATCTCTTTGAAAACTGCCAGCATTAATCAGATTTAAAACAAATGTTGTAGTGTATTTTGTTAAATAACTAAATGCATTCATGAATAGTGCAGCTGGTTTTGCAAATCTTTGAAAATTGTGAGCACTCAATCAGCTTTGATTTTAAAGTAGACTAAATAACTTAATGGAACTAAAAAAGTTGTTGAGCCCTGAATCGCTTTCAAAATTGGCAGCACTCAATCATCTTTAACTTTCGCACACTGAAGATCTCAATCAGTTATATTTTGCATAGGTTTGGTTAAGTATGTTCGCAGATTATATATCTGAGAAAATCAAATTTTGCAAATGGTATCCAGCTAGTTGTCCTTGATCTACTGCGCCAATTCACATGTGAATTGAAATGCGTTCAACTTTTAAACTAGTTTATTTTTAAGCTAACTGTAAACATAGCAGCCAGTTGCTGGTTTGATCTGCTATGCAACTTACTCTGATTAATTTCATGGACTTTTGTTGAACTAGTTTTGCCTCCATCCTGCTCAGACTTGTGCAATCATCTCCGGCAAAATCCGAAATTGTGTCATAACATTACAAACAAGCCGTTCAACTTGGCCCGAGCAGCTTTGCTGAACCTGAACCTAGCCCACGATGTGGCAGCTTGTGATCTCAGTCTGGGATTCGAGTGGCGCAGAGACCTGTTTTGCAACTGCAACATTGACGCAAAAGGCAATGCCAATGCAGATGCAGCTGATATGTTGACTTAGGGGCCATCCAGGCACGGCCAGACGTGGCCTGGCCTGGCCTGGCCTGGCACGGCATATCCAGACGAGCCTGTTTGGCAAAAGTGGGTCGACGTCGTGGAATGTGATTTGTGGCCAGCTTTTACAAGAGAGTACAATATGTGAATATGGCCTGACAACAACTCAACTCAACTTCCTTTCTGCATCTCTCTTTCTCTCTCTCTCTCTCCCTCTGTAGCGAATGTGTTTCAATGATGTTACTGCCTTCGGGGCGTTCGAACAGTGATGTGTATCCATTGCAAAATGTCAACACAACAACGGCCAGCGTGGGCGGGGCCAAGCCTCTGCTACTGACAAGAACATCATCGCCCCAGCTGACGACGCTGCCAATGTTAAATGGCGGCGCCAACGCCTACGCGACGCTCCGCTCCAACTCTTCGGCCGCCTTCTCTGTCACAGTAGCACAAGAAACGGCCGGAAGTCTGTCGGGTACCGGAACACAGGCGACAACAACAACGTCAACGTCCTCACCGACAACAACAGCAGCAGCAACAACAACAACAACAACGACTACGGTAATCGGAACAACAACAACAACAACAACAACTGCAACTGCTACTGCGAACTGTGCTGTCAACTCGGGTTTTGGGACTGGCAGCATCTATGCCCCAATTCTGGGTACGAGTCATGCGAGCGGCGTGCCCATCGGAAATTGGGGCGAAATTGATCGAAACCTGGACGCTGTGCAGGACAAACTCAAGGCTGGCTGGACAGTCCATGTGGGCAAGGATGGCAGGCTCTATTACTGCAAGTAAGTAAATATATATGTGCATTTAGATATAATAATAACAAGGCTGCAAACCAGTTTTAAATCGAACCGCTTTGAACCCGACTTCCAATTTGTTTCATACTACGATATGATATCAAAAGCAGCCGAAGCGAAATATAAGGAATATGGTCAGCTTAAAATCTTTGCAGGAAGACTCTGCCCCAAAGCATTAATAACTTGGCTTGGATTTTTCTTACCTGTAGATTAGTAGATGCCAATTTTGAGTAGAGTACAAATTTAGTCCGTATAACTTTTTTGGAAAAATATCTACGACTTGCAATATTTTCAGTAGAACGGGGAACTATGCATAAAAATGAAGTTGTTTCACATTAAAATTTTAAAAATATTTGATAATCCCAGATTTGAGCCAAAAGCTAGTTCGAAGCGTAAACCGAGCCGCAGACTTCTTTTATTTGGCCTGCAGCTCCTTTAAATAATTATATTATAACTGAAGTGTAATAAAACCTGCTGCCTAGTTCCACATTAGATTGGATTTTATTTTAATTATTTGCTCGTGTTGTTTGCTGACCTATTTACTGAGTAAATTTTTTGGAAAAACGCAAAATATTTATTATTAATTAACTTAAAATAATATACAATACCTTAAAA
The DNA here is from genome assembly GCA_035045885.1 of Drosophila borealis. NCBI lineage: Eukaryota > Metazoa > Arthropoda > Insecta > Diptera > Drosophilidae > Drosophila > Drosophila borealis. Next base: position 1,666,121 of record JAWNOR010000113.1, read on the forward strand.
AGAAAAAAAAGTGCAAACAGCCCGAGGATATTTATGCATGTATACGTATACGTAATGCATATATGGGTTAATTATGTTTTCATTGGTATTTTAACTTAATTAGCGTAGGCTTTTGGCCTTTTAATGCTCGACTCGAGGGCATCATAAATTTAATGCAAAATGTTTACCGCACTAAAGTAAACTTATCCTATAGAGTAAACAAAAGTTTCATAAAATAAACTTAAATGAAGTAAATAATACTTGACACCAAATTAATATTCGTGAAGGATTATACGAAGACTGAATATAAAAAAAAGCATCTATAGCCAAACTGTTACACTTGCCGACTTTAAAAATTTCGAAACTTATAATAGTTATTCAAGACGTTGACTTTGCAGTTCTTTTAAATTGATTTAAACAATATTTGGAGAACTCTATTTAACTATAAAAAGCATCTACAAATATATTCAGCATGAGTCTAGAATGTTTAATATATATTCAGAGAGCTCCTATTTCTCCTTGGCTCCTGTGTTAGGCATTAATATTATAGAAATATTATATGAATATCATTTTAATTTTTAAACCTCATTTATGTTTTATAAAAAAGATATTTAACTTAAAATAACTCAGTTGAAGGTGACTGAAAATCGAATTTTAACTGCAACAATTTCATTTATTAAATGTATTATAATATTATTTACACATATAGAATGTTTTGTGGAAACCTTGAAATGTGCACTCGCATTGTTCACAGAGCATTATTAAGTTAAACACCATGGCCTTTGTTTCAGCCGAGTGTGTCCTTTTCGAAAGGGTCGGGACGGGTCGGGTCAGGGCGGACGGGCTGACGGTCGGACTATCGGACTGGCTGACTGCCTCTATGAATGCCTGGCTGCTGCACATAAATTGATTATGCACGAAATTCTATTAAATAATTTTACACTTTGTTGCACATCAAACTGAAAGCGTACAAAATGCCATAAGAGCTCGGGGCGTGGCAGGGTGAGCGTGAGCGTGAGCGTGAGGGCGACGGTAAGCGGGCAATATGGGCAATTGGGGGACAGCTGTCTGCCTGGCCTGAACGAATGAGCATTGGTTGGGCTTGACTACGGTTCCACTGGCACTGGGTTACCCAAGCGCACCACATTCTCCCAGCTCTCGGCTCCCGGCTCTCGAGCAAAGTGCAAAACTAATTATCGCAATTGTGTGCAGCTAGGTAATGAAGAGAGACAGCAACGGAAGCCACCAAGGTGGCTGGACTTGGGCTTGGTTGGGTCACGGATTGGGGCTGGGCCGGTACTGTCCTGGTTTGGCCCCCATATAGGGCTGCACTTTGTTGCATAACCAAGCACATAACCCAATTAGTGTTGATTAATCTCAATTGAAATGCATTTTCTCAGACTGCACATAAAATGGGCCACATCCCGGCGGGATGCAGAGCTTGGGGAATTGTCGACAAGTTCAAGGTCAAGTGTAAGCAGATTCGGATAGTCGCACAAGATATTAAACGCACTTGAAGGCTGCGCTACAAACCCAAAGAAATTGTTGATAGCTCGGTTTTGCGGTTTTTACCAACACCTTGCTCTTATTATACCCTGAACCCATTAAAAATGGGTAAAATGGGTATAATGTATTTGTGCAAATGTATGCAACAGGCAGAAGGAAGCATCTCCGAGTCGATCTAGCCATGTCCGTCTGTCTGAACCTATAAAGGCTAAAGACTTGAAATTTTGAACGTATTCGCTCCCGCGCAATACAAGGTTGTTTCCGATAGTCTATAACTTGCCCCGTTTCCAAATAATCGTTAAAATTCGATATCGAAATCCTGTTTTTTGAGCAAAGCTCTTAGGTTTTTAGAGCTAGAGTCACAAAACCTGACATACTGGTTTTAGAATAGTATGTTTATATATACATATATATCTCGCATCTTTAATTTTATAACTAACCACCTCCCCGCTACCACAGCATAGTTAGAAATCAAGTATAATAAATAAACAAATTTATATTGCCCACCAATTTTAGCCACAACTTTAATGCAATTGTCCTTTTGAGAATATACGAATTTTCTACAGCATAATAAGATCTTCTGTTGAAAATTTCATCAAAATCGGTTAGGGAACACAGAAGTTATTAAAGAAAACGTCGGGAACTCCCGACTAGAGGCTCTTACTTGTTCCGTTCCACTGTAATTATTTATTCATTTTCGAATATCAACAGATTATGCGATATCTATCCAAAATATGCTTAGATAAATCCCATTGATTGGCTCCCAAGTTATTTAAGCTTTGTGTCTGGGTCTTCCTTAGAAGTTTTATATTCCTAACCAAAAAATAAATATGGTTTAGTTCGGGTTTCGGTTCGGCTATTCTTTATACAAGGTTTTGCCTAAAACTTAAAAAATAAATAAGCGGAATTCCGAGTTCCGACTTGCAGCCTTGTGTTAAGCTCTTGTATCTGAATCAATCAGCTCTGCCCCCTTTTCAATCCATTAAGGAAATCTTAGCTCTTAATATTCTTAATTCGCTTACAGCCATTTGACGCAATCATCTGGTTGGCTGCCCGCCTGCGAGGATTGGAGCAAGCATGAGGAGCTCTCCTATGGTTGGGAGCGAGCCATAGATTCCAAGGGGCGTTCCTACTATATCAAGTGAGTAGAGCACACCGCAACCTAAATCGAGGTGTCCAGTTTAATGTCCAATATCCATCCAATAGCCATCTGAACAAGACGACCACCTATGAGGCGCCCGAGTGCATACGTTGGGATGAGCATCCGCCAGAGCCGCGCCATGTGCAGCTGCAGCGCAGTGCCAGTCTGGGCTTTGGCTTTGTGGCTGGCAGCGAGCGGCCGGTGATTGTGCGCTTTGTTACCGAGGGCGGACCCAGCATTGGCAAGCTGCAGCCGGGCGATCAGATACTGGCTGTGAATGGTGAGGATGTCAAGGATGCGCCACGCGATCATGTCATACAATTGGTCCGCGCCTGTGAGGCACAGGTCTCGCTGCTCGTCTGCCAGCCCATGGCCCACTGTGTGCTGCCTGGTCGCAAGTCCACGCTGCTCTCAGCCGGCAAGCGGGCCAAGCTGCGCACGCGTCCCAGTCGTGTGCGTTTCGCGGAGAGCGTGTGCGTCAATGGAGCGCCACTGTTTCCGGTAGGTGCTGCAGTCGATACGCTGGCACGGTTTATATTTAATTGCTTATCCTGCCTTCCAATCACGACAGCCATCGGCTTTCTCGCTGGGCGACATTTGTGTGCCGCCCATGGCGAATGTGCTCAAGGTGTTTCTGGAGAACGGCCAGACCAAGTCATTCAAGTATGATGCCACCACAACTGTGCAGGACGTGGTCAGCTCGCTGCTGGACAAGCTTTGCCTGTGCTGCGGCGAACTCTTCAGCCTGGTGCTGGAGCATGTCAAGAGTCTGAAGCGCAACAAGCTCACGCTACTCGATCCGCAGGAGTCGCTGGCACGCGTAAGTCCAATCAGCGCCCACTTTAATATGCCACGTGCTAATGATTTTTTTTTCTTTTATTTCGATTTTGCAGATTGCTGCCCGGCCAGGCGCTCACAAGCTGCGCTGCCTGTTTCGCATAACTTTTGTGCCCATTTCGGCCGCAGAGCTGGCACAGAGAGATCTGCAGGCGCTGGACTATCTGTACATGCAGTGCTGCAACGATGTCAACCAGGAGCGCTTTGCACCGGAGCTTCAGCCAGAGCTGGCACTACGTCTGGCCGCCCTGCACATGCATCAGCATGCGCTGGCCAACAACTTTGCGCCCGCCAAGCTAACCGTCAAGCTGGTCGAGTGAGTACCCAGTCAACTTTTCACAGAGCTCCCCTTTAGTCTGTATTCCATAACCACATTTCGGTCTTTCTCCTTTCTAGGCGTGAGTTCGGTCTGGAACGCTTTGTGCCCGTCAGTCTGTTCGAGGGCATGAAACGTAAGGAGCTGCGCCGGCTCATTTCTCACTTCTTGAAGCTCAATGCGGAGATGACGGGCTCCTCCAGCAAGGTTCTAACCCAGCTGCAGGTAAGCAGATCCAAAACAATTTGTTAACGTAACTCAATTCTATTAAAATCACAAAGAGAGGCGATCTTTAAGGGAGATTAGGGGCAAGTCAGACGGAGATTAATAGAGAAACAAGTAAGAGGTTCTAGTCGACTGCAGATCGCGTTACGCGCTCCTTTGCTTTAGCAGTAAAAAAAAAAAAGTATAAAAAAAAGCAGTTCCATTGATAGGACTCGAACCCGCAACATACTGCACTACATGCAACCGCCTCCACTCAACAGCCATACCAACAATTGTCTGTTTATAAGAAAAAAAAAACGTTTTAAAATAGCAGCACAGAAAACCATACAAGTTGCAATGCTGTTGATAGAATTCACGCGGGCTACCAAGGTAATAGTCACTTTAATTACTTCTGTATTTCTTAACCAATCTGGATGACATTTTCAACAGTAGATCTTATTGATCTTTAGAATAATTTTATATTCCCAAAAAGTCAACTGCATTCAAACTGAGGCCTTAATTGGTGGGCAATATAAATTGGTTTGGGGACGGACATGGCTAGGTCGACTCGGCTATTGATGTTGATCAAAAATATACATGGTTCGGAGATGCCATCCTTCTGCCTGTTACATACATTTGCACAAACACACTATATACCCTTTTTACCCATTTTTAATGGAGGAGAAAAAATAAGTCGAATTTACGAATACATCATTTTAAAAATAATTTCTCCATACACAAAGCCATATTGAAAAGGAAGCGAAATATAAATTAATGTCTTATGGATGACATTAACGGATGATAGTAAATCTTTTATGGGATAAAAGCCATCTCCTACCGTCCACATTATTGAATCTAAATAAAAACTTAAAAAAAAACAACATTGTTTCCTTGCAGGCGAAACTCCATTATCTAGATATAATCGCTAGTTTACCAAGCTACGGCGCCAAATGTTTCAGCACAAACCAAAGAGAGGGCATGGAACGGGTTCTGCTCGTGAGTCCACGCTTCGGCCTAAGTCAAATATCCAGTGCCAGGAATTCGGTGGTCAGTCGACGCTCCATCTACAGTGTAGGCAATTGTTAACCTAGCCTTTTGTTTTTGCCACAGCCACAGCCCATATCGGCCATAGAGGACTTTACGCACGTGGTGGTGCATCGCGAGGACGACATCACCTGCAGCGTATCCATTTACATGCTGGGCGATCGCGCTGTCAAGTTTATAATGGAGGATCGCGATGCCTGCGAGTTTAGTCTGGTGCTGAGCGGCTACTATCGCCTGCTCACAGGTAAGTTAACGAATTGGACCAAACCGGATGGCAGCTGAATGTGGATTTTCTTGCAGGAAACATGCTGAATGTGCTGCGTGAGCGTGAACCGCACGAGGAGGACAATGCACCCGCCTTCTTGTCACAGCACACCGTGCTGCCCGCTAGCTGGAGCTATCTGTTGCCCTTCCATACCCGTGCGCATAGCGTTAACTTTCTGGTGACGCCGCCATATCATCCCATGCCGCATCAGGCGGTGCTGTCACAGCACCGACCGGCCGCACAGCAGTTGTCCGCCCAGCCGCAGGCGCTGCCCTATGCAACGGACTTGGATCTGCACAGCGTAATGGCCACCGAGCTGCTGGAGGAGGCGGCCAAGGACTCGGGCCTGAGCGACAGCAGCGGCAGCAACTATTGCAGCGAGGGACGCAGCCTGCTTGCTGTCGAGGCCAAGAACGAGCAGGTACTGCGGCGCGTGCAGGAGCTACAGCAGCTCGTCCAATGCTCCGAGCAGTATCTGAACGAGCAAGAGCAGGAACTGCAGCAAATATCGAGACAGCAGCCGCAGCAGCAACAGCAGCTGGGCCATGGCGTGGCCATGCTGGAGTTTGACAGCGACTGCGACAGCCTAAACAGCAGCAAAGTCTCCTCCACGGAGGAGACAAACGTCAACCAAACGGGCGGAGTTGGCACGCCCCCGCTGAAGCACAGCGACTCGCTGACCCTGCTGGCGGAGACCATTAGCCATGAGTTGACCGGCATTACGCAGGGACTGAATGCCATTCCGGAGCCGGTGTCAGCATCGGCACCGCCCACGCCCGCCACACCCAAGCGCAAGCCCAGCCTGTGCAGCACCTCCAGTCCACGGCCACAGCGCAAACTGAACGGCTTCAGTCAGTTGCTCAGCGATCTGCAGGCGCTGGGCACGGATTTGTCGCAGAGCGAGAGCGATTCCGAGTCGGTGGCCTCGCCAGCGCAATCGCCAACGACCCGGCGGCCACAACAGCTGCTCCAGGCGGGCATCAAGCAGCAGCTGGCGCAGCGCAGCAGCTTCGGGCTGCACAGTCCCGACGGCAGTCACTTTGGCGCCGAGACAAAGGACTACAATTTGCGCGAGTATCTGCAACAGCTGAAGGAGATAAGCAATGTGCCCGCCGCGGACACAGATGTGGCCGCTCGACAGCTGTCCGAGATCTATGGCTTCGAGGTGCGCGAGGATACGTTCATTGAGACGGATACGGATTTGATTGATTTGCGTGCCATTCCGCCGCCCCAGACGCCCGACGAGCTGGACTCGCTATCGCTGCTGAATGCGGCGCCGCCCAAGGGCTTTGAGGGCAGGGCCGAGGAGCTGGATAGCTTTCTGCAGCAGATGCTGGTGGCGCCGCCCACACAAAAAGCCACGCCCGCCAAAGAGCTGACGCCCGAGGAGATAATGTCGTTTATAATACCGCCGCCACCAAATCTAGAGACGCAGCAGCAGCCCGAGCCGGAATGCCTGTACAGCAACTCGGTGCAAGCCAAACGTGATTTTTTCCAGTCTGTGGCCAATGGCAACAACAGCAACTACAAGGAGCCGACACCGCACGTCATTGAGTATCCCACCGTGGAGCGCAAGAGCAAATTCAGCTGCTGTCCCACATCCAAGAAGGAGGACGCAGCCCCACTCGAGGAGCCGTTGCAGCCAGTGCAGCCACCACCACGCACACCCATCGCGGAGCAAATGACTCCGCCGCCGGCGCGTCCCCCGAAAAGCGCCGAGCTGCTGCAGCGCTACTCACCCAAAAAGCAGGTGCGCATCGTTGGACCGGTGAGTGTGCCATTGCGTGAGCTGTGCCCCCCACAGCTGCCGCCACGCAGCAGTTGCACAACCAGCTCGGAGCCGGCTACGCCGCAGACAGCGATTCCAAATGCAATAGCAGCCACATCAGCGGTGAGTGCGCCCAAGAAACCCCCGCTGCCGCCCATTGCCAGTCGCCCACGTCCCATAAATGGCACGCCCACACCCGCCAGCACAACAACAACAACAACAACAACTCCGCCAATACCGGCCACAGCCCGCCTACCCAATGCGCATTCCAACGGCCAGCCGGCGCTGCCAAAGAAGCCCCAGCAGCTGCATGGCGAGAAGCTGTTCATCAAGAACGGCCACCTCATCGACGGCGAGGCGCTGCTGGCCAAAACCGATGTGGCCATGGCCGGCCTGCTCATCAAACTGGATCAGGTGGCCGCCCAATGCTCGGCCGCACAGTCCGCTGGCGGCGGCACCAGCATCGATGAGGATAAATTCCAGCGTGCCCGCAACGAGCTAACGGAACAGACACTGGCCCTGGTCACGGCCAGCAAATTTCTGGTCGCCTCCATGTCCGACATGACGCTGATAACGCTGCCCGATCATCTGACCTCCTGCCTGACGGCCATCCGGCGTATCACGGAGCTGGCACAGGACATGACACGGCACACATCGGCGCCACTGCAGACCCGCAACATTGTGCTCAAGGTGCACGATGTGGCAAGCAGTTTCCGCGAGCTGGTCAGCGTACAGATTGGACCCATTGGCGCTGGGCAGCTGGCGCTGCAAGCGGAATGCCTGGCCAATGTGCTGGCCACGCTGCTGCGCAGCCTGCGCGTCTTTTCCCCCTAGATGCAAACAAAGCACGGTCCCAACCAACAGCATGTGCATGAACACAACCACAGCATATCGTTCGGCCGTATATACATATATACACAGCCAAAGACAATATAAACTCGTAAGTTGAGAGTAACGCGCCCATACATTTGAATGCGACGCAAAATTCCTAGCCTGGCTTCTCATCTGGCTTTTCCCAGCCGACTGGCTGTTCGCTCTCCAAGAGCCAGACGAACGATGGCCGAACTGCGGCTTGTTGATGCTGAAACAAGCAACGAAGTTAGTCGCCAGCGCCTGCCTTTAGCAAAGCTAGTCGACATGGCTCTGCGTCGATTCGTTCGGTCCTCATAGAGCCGAAGCGGAGAGTACATTCTATTTTTAGCTTTTTCGCTCTTTCAGTTGAGAGAGCGCAATGATACTGTTTTCGTTTTTGTTCTCAATTTTTGTTGTATGGCGTTACTCATCTTAGTGTTTATATTGTCTTTGGCACAACTATCTAACTAATTCATAAATAGCTAAATACCCCATAAACATACTTATGCAAGTATCTGCAACTATTTTACAGGTAAACCGCAACGTCAGAGAGTCTTTGGTTTGAACTTAGGCTAGCAATTGATACGTAAACAGCTCTAGCGGAAACTCGAACATAACCAAATCTATATATCGTGTTCAGATTCTTCAGATATACAAATACTTATATAAAATATATATAAAAATATATATAACCAAAGTCAGCCATTTAGCAAGAATTTAAGTTTTCTTGATTGAATCCTATCAGCTACTTAGCAGGTGTCATATTTTATTTTGTAAATTAACAACTTTTAGCTTTTGATAATCTTATTTATAAGTTTACCAAGAGATGCGATAATTAGTTTTTCTGGGAAATGCTCAATTTGAAAGTTTTCTTTTAATATGCTTGAAGCTGGGAAAACTTTGTATGTCATATAGTCTACATCTGAACATGATCTTAACATATATAATAATTAATATATATAGAGTTAAATATTTAAACTTCACATCTAACTGCATGCAACTAACTCGAATTTCTATGATATCTCTAAAAAATAATAATCATTTTCCAAAAACTCAAACTTTTTAACAATGTATGTGTCTCTCTAATTGTTATTAACGATAAACCAATTTATGTAAACATCATGACTTGAGTGTAGACCAATTTATATATGTATATTTAAAAAAAAAATATTTAAAAAATATAAAACTATACAAAATATGTTAATTTTTAAATTACGGCATTAACATATTTTCTTGTGTATGTAATGCCTACATTAATAAATACATACAATTTACAAACATTTCATATACATACATATTATATATACATATGTCTAACAAACAAAAAAAAAAATCGACCAAACAATAATCAAAATTTTAACTTGTGATATAAAAGAAAATGAATTAGTGAAAATCCTATTCTTTGTATTTGTTCAAACCATTTTTTTTTTTACAACAATACTTTGTTAATAATCCATCATAATTGTTTGTTATTGTTTATGTCGTCTTTGTTGTAGTGTCTTTAATTGAAGTACAAGAATGCGCACTAAGTTGTAGCTTTAACTAATATATAATCGTCTATTGTTTATTATTAAAGCAATAATAATTATTAATCAAATAGAAGAATATTAAAAAAAAACATTGAGTAGTGCTTATTCAAACTAAAATGGTTTTGTTTCTATTTTGTTTTAAATTTTGTTAAACATATAATAAACATAACCGTTTGAATAAGAAATACGTACACATATACAAATATAACTACAAATAATAATACATATTAAGTATATACATATATTGAAAAATGTACAATGTAAAACATATAACTGTTTATGTATATCATGCAAAAGTAAAACATTTAAAATAAATTCAATAAACATACCAAAGGCACAATACCTCTATTACTAGAACGCATCGCGAAGCTACAATATGTGGTATGAAAACTGGGAACAGTTCTATTCAAATGTTGTTGAGAAAGAAACCGTGCTGTTAAACGGGGCGAATGGATGCATTTAAAAACGTCTGCAATCGATCAGGCAGCTCTGTGTGTCTTTCTCAACAGAGCACTTGATATTTTTACATTTAAAGTGTTGCCAAGTCAAGGTTAACGGACAGGCGCTGTTATTCTGGCAATACGAATACTTATTATTAGATATCGATAGGTAATCGATCATCGCTAGACCAACAGACGAGACAGCTCGGCGGCAGGCGGAACTTTCGCGCGGATTTTAATTCTGTTGCAGACAACGTTACGTTCAGTATATAAGTAGAACTCGCAGTGCAGACAGCTTGGCGCCCGCGTTGTTTCTTCGCCAGCGAAGTGAAAACCGTTGTGATTTTTTGGCGCAAAACGAATTAAAGCTATTAAACATGAATTTAAACGTGGCAGACGCTGAAGATCAACAGCTATACAATAACTTGCAGCTATTAAATTCGGAACTGTGCTCATTGGTCGATGACAAAGAGTCGCGTCCCGTACAGTTAACGAACTGCAAAAGAAGCGGCGCTGGAAGCGTGCTGCAAGAACTCAATCACAGGGTAAACGAATTGACATTAGATTCGAATGCGCCACAATTTGAGTTTCATGGTTTTGGATGCATTCAGTCGTTGGGTATGCCCAAGCGTCTGCTCTGCTTGAACGACGGCGCCGTCAAAAACAAGTCCAAATCGAATGTTCAAGGTCATTTTGGTGCGCGCCAAAATAAAAGGCAACCGCAGAAGGAGAACTTGTGGCATCAGGAGGAGTGTGGCGCGCTTGCGATCGAGCAATCTGTTGAGCTGTTGGGCAATTGGTGAGTGCTGCAATAGCATAATTCCCAATGACAACGGAATTAATATATTTTTATCTTTACAGCGCCGAACGTAATCTTATGCTGCGTCTGATGGATTTATTTAAGTCGATGCATGAGCACATTAATTCAGAATTGCCAAGTCATCAGCTAAACTCGATGCCATCGGATTATGTTTTCGACTTGCCCACAAAGCAATCAATGCCCAAAGGCTACAATATACGCCATCAAGTACAGGTGCTGTGCACCAAACTGGAGCGCTTTATTGCACGCCAGCGTCGCATCCTGGAGACCAATCGGCACTTCGACTACACCAAATATACTGAATGCGATGGGCTACTCAATAGCGCCTCGGATGGGCAACAGGCTCTCAAGCAGTTCACAAATGTGGATCTGCGTCAACGCAATTTTCAGTTTATCAGCCGTTTGGCTAATGGTAAGTTCCTCTTTAGACTTGAAGATTGGGTTATGGATTAAGTTCTGATATTGTAGACAATGCTGTTCTGCTGGAAATGCTGTTGCTCAATCTGCGTGAACGTATCAAATCTGCTCATATTCACGTATACGTTTTTAATTGGGAAATGGATATCGAGCATCGCTATTCTGCGTCCATGACAGCACGTCTCGAGGAGACGAATAAGAGAGCTTTGGCATTGGCTGCTGCTGAGTTTCAGGCAAGTCAGCCACGTGAATTTAGCTTCGAGGAAAAGCTAATCGCTAAACACTATCAGCTGGAGAACGTTGTCAGCTGCGCCAAAGAAAACGAGGAATTTCTAACAGCCCTGCTGCAGTCGCCCGAGAACTACTTTCCACCAGAGATCATTGCCCTGTGCGAGCCTCCCAAGAATATCAGCAAAATGACACTAATCCCACCTGTCTCTGCCTATGAGGCTGTAGATAGTTTGGAGCATTTAGTCTTTGGTGGCGATATTCTCGAAGTGGCGCCTTCATCACCGCCAAGAGTCAGTCATCGCTCCCATGTTCCAAAGTGTAACCGAGGTTAGAGCTTTGAGGAATTGAGACTAAATTATAAAATTAATTAATGAAAACTCACAAAATGACACTTAAGGTCTAATATATAAGGAAAATACAAAAAATTGATAGACACTTTATAAGCTTAATGGATTGCATAATTATTTATAATTATCATTGAAAACTATCTACAACATATTGGAAAATGTAAATGTATTATTAACCAAACGAAAAAATCTTGCATTGAAGAAAGTTTGTTATTTTAATTAGAAATAATTATACATAATGTTTCATTTTGAACATATATACAGAAGCTGTATAATTGTTATACATTAAGATTTTATTTTGATTTTAAAAAGTCGTATGAACATTCTTAATTTTTGTCCAAAAAAAAAAAAAAAATCTAATTAGATTTAATAATCTATTCAGCTACATCTTTGTAATCTTTTATACCATTTTAAAAGCAACTATAGATCAGTCAATCCAGTTTTGATAGGAACAAAACTTGTTCATTTTATTGTTTTATAAAAATAAATTTAATTAAGCTCAACAAACAAAATGCAGACTACTGTCTAAACTTAAAGATCTGAGAAGAGCTGCTCGAGCGGCAGTTTACCAATGGTTTTATTCAGAACAGCTTTGAAGATCAGACCCATTGCGCCGGCTATATCCGACTTAAGTTCATTGAATACCTCACGCCAGTTTTCGTTAATGAGCACATGCAAGTTTTCGCTTAGTTCCTTCTGGCCATTAAATAGCCCGTCAAGTTTGTAGATAACACGCGACGGCTCCAACCTCATCTTAACTTCGGTGACCTCCGCATATGTCTGGCGAGGACCCTTGGACACGGTTGACAATTTCACGACAGCATGCACCCGACAATTTTCTACGATTTCCATAGTTAGTATCAAATATGATTTTGATAATTATGATGTGATGTGCATACCGAGGACAATTTGGGCATTGCCTCTTCCGGCCACGGGCAATATCAATACCCTGCCCTCTACGCTATATGGACCCTTGAGCGTTATTTTCGGGGAAGCCATATCGAAAACAATGGGACGACTTAGATCTTTGGTGAAGGCGCTAAGAGTATGGGTATAAATTATTTATAAATTTGGCTGAAAATTAATAGACATCTATATAGTTATATATACATAATTATATTCAACTTACGATACACGCTGGACTTGCGCTTCGCTGAGACCGATCAAATCTGCGTTGGAAAAGCTGAGATCAATGCTAACCGGACTATTTGGATTCTTGCCGAGGCTTAACTTTTTGATACGTAGCGGATCCAGTTGGACCAGACCTAGCTCTTTGCTGCCTGTCGCGGCATAGTTCCTGATCACATAGTTCATGCCATCCAATAGGCACATCTCATCCGCAATTGTGCATTTTTGAATGTCAGCGGCTGGGAGCACAGAACAAATACATTATTTTTGCAAAATCTATTTATTTAGCTATGAAGCTTACGAAGATCGGGGTCGTATCCATGCGAGTATTTATTCATCGAGCTTAACACCAATAGCGAAATAATTAATTTATGATATTCCATTTTGAGGTAATTTTTAATATGCTTGCTTAGCCGCCTTCGAAAAGTTAACTGATCAGCTCAGCTCCAGATGAGTCCACTTTTATAGGGTTTGTTTCTCGAGAACACGCTTTAAAACATTTATTATACTGCGTTATTTAAATTTGATCCGAGCTTATTATTCCAACGTTGTTAAACACAAAAACTAATTTTCGTCTCGTTTTGGCATTGACTTTCCGTGCTCCTGCACTTAGGCAAATTATGGGAATACACTTTCTTATACCCTATAGCAAAAGAACGAGCGGTTCGATATTGCATATCGACCAGGCCGTGCAACTCTATCTTTTCATTCCCTTTTTTGAATAAGCTCACGATACAACAAATATTTCAATTGCTGTATTAAATATAATAAACTAACAATCCTTAAAATAAAAACTCAGCTTCACAAATATTTTGTTGATTTGAGAATGTGTAGTAGATTTAGATTTCCAAAGACTACTACAGGGTATCATTAGGCTAAGCTTTTTTTTGTGCTACTTGGTAAAACTAACCGTGTGAAATGGAAAAATAATTTTCAGTATGCCCTTTGAACTGAAATTGTTGTTAATCCGCAACAAAGTGTTACTTTGTTTCTGGTCTAATGCACTTGCTTGAATTAACAAGAATATTTGCCACATTTGACTAATATTTTTTATTGCCTTTTTATGATTTTAATCAAAGGCTCGAATCAGCTCTGAACTGGTTTACCAAAGAGTTAAAGCCCCATAGAAACGACTATTTAAATCTTTATGTCAAATTAGAATATGAAGTGTCTGGGCTTAGGAGCAAAATTAACTAGCATGAAGTGTATTTACTCTTCGGCAAGCTGCTCGGGATACAGTTGGGAACTCCCTTCGCCTTTTAATCTATTTAAGAGATCTTAATTAACTGCAGCTTGTAAATTGTCGTGATTTTATTACTGAGTTCCTTGTTTCCAGCTGACAAAGCTTTCTCGTGTACTGGGGTTATGCTAGGTTCCAGAATCAAAATGTACGAGAACAAGGCATTCCCGAGTCGACTTTATAATCTGGATGAGTAAGTAAGTAGCCAAGTCGATGGATTATTTTTCTTGTTACACAAAGTTTGATTTGTTAGCTCTCATTTATAGGGACTGACAGAAGTTTCCCGGCCTTATCGTTTTTCCTCAAATTGAAGCAGCCATCAGCTTTTGCATATATATATATATTTATATATATATACATTTGTGAAAGTTAGCTTGAAGTGAATTGAATTATTGGCCACATTTGAAGAAGTAGGAAGGAAGAAATATCCGAGGCAAATACATCAGTAAAAGTAGCTACTGCTAAATAAATCTACTTCAAATTTAATACATCTTCTTCCGCAATTATTGCTGCATCTCTAATGAAACTTTATTTGAAAAGTTTACAGCATCATTTTGGGCTGCGTTTTATTTCCCGATATTTAAATCAGACGCCACAGAAATAGGCAACAGAAATAAGAAAATAAATTTTATGTGAATACTATGTAATACTTTCAAGCGATTACTGCTCACGATGTCTCAAGTGATTTATCTAGTTTATATTTTACAAGGTTAGGCAGTGAATTAATGAATTAATCAAATGAATTAGCGATAGTATTAGTTTTTTCTTATATATCTAACTTTTGTGAGCAGTGCTGTAATTTCAGCTAGCTTTTCTAGCTAAATTTAGAGATTGTATTCCGGCCAAAGAGATTTTGTGCAAGTTATGTCGAAAAAATATTCGGTAGCCAGTAAAATAAATTAGTTAATATAGGCAGAAGCTGCTGGTTACTTTAATATTTTCTGTTTATTTTCTGTTTGAGATAATATAATTTTATTTAAGATAACCTGAAAGCTACCAGCATTGGTTAATAAATAAATAAATGAATAGAAGCTTCGGGTTACTTGGATGGATAATCCAGACTGCATGAAAATGGATCATTTTTTTTTAGCTATTTCAAGGGTAAACGCAAAATAATAATAATTTGTTAAAACAAAAATTGTACCTTTCCAACAGCCGTCCGCCATTCGAAGCCCAACGGACCGCCTTGCCAACTCAATTCTTGCAGCGGCAGTTGGCAACACTTTTTATCAGTGCTGCCCATTCGCATTTTATTTAAAAAATATGTTTGGCTTTCTGCCACGCACATGCAAAAAGTTAAATTGAGATTATCTTGAAGCTATGAATTGAGCATCAATTAAGATGTATCTAATTTATTTTTATAATAACTTAACAGATATAATAGATATTTAACAGAATTTGTTCGATTAAAGCTCTAGACATAACCTGTAACAATAATGATGCGGCGATAACTCGCCAGACGCAGATAATTGTTGTTAATTAATTCCTGAATTACTTATCTGCAATTCGATGAAATAATATTTATTCTCCTCTTTCCAATGAATGAATCTTAGATTGTCAAGTATACATATATCACAGCTAGGTCAACAATTGTCGCGGATTAATTAAATATTAATAGATTGCTGTAATTATTCTAGGAATCGTTTGTCAACGGCATGATTTATTTTTACATTTATCTATTCAAAATTCCGCTGGCTAGGTTTAATCGATTTTACAAAACAGAACAACAACAAACTTAGGTACTTAAATGGCATTCATTCCTCAAAGAACTTATCGTAGGGATACTTTGAGAAGACGATCGTAATAATTGTTCGAAATATTTCCGCGAATGCCGATTCCATCGACTGTCGCACCTCCAAAAATATGGCTTCCCAGTTATCGTTGAGGAACGCGTTCATATTATCGCCCAGGGCCTTATCGCCATTGTACAGATTACTGAAGTGGTAATACAAACGCTCGGGCTTGGCCGCAAGTCTCAGATTGGCTATCTTCATGTAGGACTCGCCATTCTTCTCAAACGGTTTGCCCGTAAAGCTCAACGCAATATCACAGTTGACTAATGAGAACATTTATTATTATTATATTTGTCTGTTGTCTTTCGTTTGTAATGAAACTCACCCAGAGTCATGTTGCTCAAGCCATCGCCGTTGATGGGCAGTATAAGGACCTTGCCCTTGATTGTGTAGGGTCCCACCAGGGATACTTTACCCGCATTTAAGCGCAGTTCGTGCTTTTGAGTCATATCCTTGCCGAAACCTCTGCATTTGAAATAATAATGTGCTAGCAAGGGATATTTATAATTTCATCTCATTCTTACTTGACTTCACGGATCTTCATTGTGCTTATACCGTGGACTTTGTTATCCTTGAACGTTAAATCAATATTGACTGGACTGTCCTCGCCCTGTTTCACGTTCGTCGTGGGCACTGGCAGAGGATCGAGTATCATCAGATTGAAATCAGGAGCGCCTTTCGTTGCCTTCTTGCTGATCAGCTCGTTGACCAACTTCCCGATGCACTTCCCATCAGAATATTTACAAGGCTTGGGATCATCAGCTATAGATTGGTAAAATGAGCCAGAGATCATTTAGGATGTAATGAGCCCTGCTTACGGAAATCGGCTCTCACAGCGAGAACTGTACAAAGTACGACAATTAAAACAACTTGCGACATTTTCACAATGCAATACACAACTTAAAGACGTATTCAAATGAATGTACTGAAACAACTAACTTATTGCTCGAGTGTTTCTTAGCTTTTATACTAGTAGGACTATAACTAACTAAGTCAATTGTGGCACATTAACAAAATTAGATGCTTTGAGCATTATGAATAACTTATCCCGTAAACAAATAGAACCTGTTTTAAGCATATATTATATAACCGCATATAGTACTCGTATTTGGTCTTTGGATTAATTTACTAGCACTTAATTTTATTGACTGTCTGGTAAAAAGTAGTTGCACTAATTTAATGGCATCATTTTATTTCAATTATATTTCTTATAATTTAGCGCATATTTCCCGGCCTTGCCCGTGCCAAGTTTTATGCTTTAAATTTTATATAAAACTTTACAGTTCCTGGCCGAGTAAAATTTAAATCTACTGACACTAGCCCGAACTCCATTTTATAATAATTTATTATAATAATTTAATTAAACTCTACACAGTTATTTAAAAATAAATTTCAAGTCCATCGTGTATAAGGAATCGAATGTTGGACTCAACGATTTCTGCCCATTTTAATCTTTATAAGAATCCTGAAGCCATAAACTAAACATTCGTTCATTAATCCTTTGACCCACAATTTTATCCTAGAGCGAGGGATTTTGCAAAAAAAAAAACTTTTCAAATAAACTTTCACAAAGATCTTTGAAAATGAATTTGAAGCCGAGTTGGTCTTTAAAAATAAGAATCGAAC
This sequence comes from Drosophila borealis, assembly GCA_035045885.1. NCBI lineage: Eukaryota > Metazoa > Arthropoda > Insecta > Diptera > Drosophilidae > Drosophila > Drosophila borealis. The sequence continues at coordinate 1,683,604 of JAWNOR010000113.1, forward strand.
AAAACTTCTCACAAAAAATCTTTGAATCGCATTTTGCACCGAATAAGCTTGTACTCTGCGAAAAAATTTAAAACTAAAATGATTTTTCAAAAAGAACTTTTGAAATTCATTTGTACCCGAATATTTACCCATAAAACCTTTGACCCCGAACTTCCAACACGGACAAATGGATTTAACAAAAAAGTGTCAAGTTAATTTGAACAAAGACGATCTTTGCTAAAGAGTTTGAGGTCGATCGGATGGTAAACAAATAAGTTTCCCACAAGAATGGGATTTCGCAAAAGTTTCAGGGAATTGAATTAGATAGACTTCCTCCGTGCCTTTGGTGGGAACCACACGCTCCCCCTATCGTTCTAATGGGTTCCAGAAAAGCAGGAGACCAATTATGGTCTAGGTGAGTCGAGGGAAAACTACTCTCGTCTAGCGCTATAATTCTTTAATTGAATCTAATTGATGTGTTTACAGCACCCAGTTACCAATTCAATAATTATTGAAGGAGTTTCTCTAGCATCACACTAATTTCAGTTGGCAAGCAGCAGTCGATATCGGAGGTTCTGGAAAAAGTGCGATCGGCGCAAAGAGATATTCGTATATATCACTTAAGGATTAGCATTTAAATATTTCTGATCAATTTTCTGATCAAATCTGCACTTGTTTCATTAAACGAGAATATTTATTCATAATTAACGAACATTGAAGACGGTTAAAAAGGCTAAATTGGTTTTGTGAACAGAGTAAGGAATATATATAGAAAGTATGTATATTCTTTCTAAGCATTTAAAGGCGATCCATCTGGACATGTCCGTCTTTCTGGCTGCCCGTCTCTCCGTCCATATGTTTGTGCGCGCCGATCTCAAATTATCGATAGCTTGCCCTGTTATAATAAAATCGATAAGTATCGATATCAAAAACCTGTTGTTTTTTTTTCTTAGAATATCTCGGAGATTATGAATGTTGGAGACACTTACTTTGCTAAGTAGACTCTCGTTTAGTATATATATATATATAGATCCAGAATATTTAACTTTTTGGATACCTTTCCCATTCTCCAACAAATCTAAAGAAATCAATTTTAGATCTATAATCTTGACTATTCGTGATTACACATGTTTAAATGAAATATTAATGCCAGGATATTTGGAAGTCAGACCCTCCCGAGTAGGGCACTCTTTATTGTTTAATTCCTTTTCACAATTATACACACAAGTATCGAATCAGCATTGTCCTGGTTTATCAAAGAACTAGGCCACCATAAACACGTATTCTATTAGATTCTTCTTGGGGTAGGTCTAGGTTCCAGAATGAAAATGTATAAAAGTCTTTCGCGAGCCGACTATATAAAATATTCCTGATTATTCGAATTTTGTCTTACTTATTTGTGTATCAAAGCTTTTTTAAGAAGCCTCAATTTAAAAAGGCACAGCATTATTTTGGGCGGCATTTAATATTTTCGACCTTTTAATCAGGCACCACAGAAATAGGCAATAGGAATTTACAAAACTCAGTAAGAATATAAATAAAATGATAAAATTATGCAATACTATTGAGCGTGATCCACTTCCCTGGTTTCATAAATATATATTTTAAATACTTGACTTTCCACGATATCTGAATGACTCACGCTTTGCCCTGATCTTGATATTTCCATAACATTATTTAGTTTCTAATGCAAATTCATTTAATATGCATGAGTTTAAAATAAAACAAGTTGAGAATACTCGACATTCATTTAAAATAACCTTTGCCAATTATTTTCGTTGACAGACTTGCGATTAAGTTATAAAAAAACTGTGTTGCCTTTTTAGCTTTTTACTCGATCTTCATTTATTAAAGCTGATTTGGGAAAATATGTCGGCTTTTCTCTAATATGTTTGGTATTTTCCACTTACAGGCAAAACGACATCACTTTTAGCGAACTCTAGATATATACGAATCGATTATTTTGGAATACATTTAAACGGTTAAAACTAGATTGAGCAGCATTAAAAATATATTTAACTAAAAAATTTAAAAGTAAAAAGTTAGCCGAAAACAATGAGATCTCAATACTTTTAAAGCTTCTTAAGAATTTAGCTTCCGGCTAAAACTAGCTATTTTTAGCTCTCAAAAGCTGGCAGCACTGGAAATAACTGGATATATAGACTATCCCAGGGTGGAACTACAGCTCAATTAGTGAATCGTTCAGTTAACTCAATAGCCATAATTCAAAAGGCGATAAATGATAATTGCAACGAATTAATTCCTGTGTTGTTTACCTGCAATTTGTTTAAATATTTATTTTCATCTTGCCAATGAATGAATCTAAGGTTGTCAAGTATATATCACAGCTAGGTCAACAATTGTCGCCGAGTAATTCAATGTTAGCGGATCGTTGCAATTAAATCAACGGCAGGATTTATTGTTATATTAAAATCCTCTTTATCTATATACACAAAAAAAAAAAACTGAACAACAAACTTAGGTGCTAAAATGGCATTCATTCCGCAAAGAACTTGGCGTAGGGATACTTTGCGAAGACATCCGTAATAATTGTTTGGAATATATCCGCGAATGCCGATTCCATCGACTGCTTCACCTCCAAAAATATGGCTTCCCAGTTATCGTTGAGGAACGCGTTCATATTATCGCCCAGGGCCTTATCGCCATTGAACAGATTGCTGAAGTAGTAATACATGCGCTCGGGCTTAGTTGTAATTTTCAGATTGGACGCCTCCATGTAGGTCTCGCCATTCTTCTCAAACGGTTTGCCCGTAAAGCCAAGCATAATATCACAGTTGACTAATGAGAACATTAATTATTATAAGTATTTGTCTGTTGTAATTCTTTTCTAATGAAACTCACCCAAAGTCATGTTGCTCTTACCAGTACCGCTAATGGGTAGTATCAGGACCTTACCCTTGATGTTGTAGGGTCCTACCAGGGATAGTTTGCCCGCATTCAAAAGAATTTCGTGTTTTTTGGCAATATCCTTACCGAAACCTCTGCATTTGAAATAATGCGTTGCTGTTTACTTGGATTTCATAAGTTCTATAATTTTCGTTCTCGGCTTACTTGACTTTACGGAACTTCATTGTGCTTATACCGTGAAGGTGGTTATCCTTAAACGTTAAATCAATGTTAACTGGACTTTCCGCGCCCTGTTTTATGTTCATCTTGGCCACTGGCAGTGGATCAAGTTTCACCAAATTAAACTCACGATCGCCCTGCATTGCCTTTTCCCTGATCAAATAGTTGATCATCTTCACGATGCACCCGGAATCGGCATATTTACAAGGCTTCGGATCATTGGCTATGGATTTGGTAAAATTAATAAGGAATCATTTGGGTATAAATGATCCTTGCTTACGGAACTCGGCCTGAACAGCGAGAACTGTACAAAGTACGACGACGATTAAAAAAATTCGCGACATTTTCACAATGCAATCAAATTTGTAAACTTATTCAAATGAACTCAAAGCAGCAACTAAATGATTTCTCGGGTGTTTCTTAGCTTTTATACTAGCAGAGCTCCTAAGTCAATTGTAGCACATTAACCGAAATATATTACACAACATATTATAATATGACATGCATAAAGCATCAGTTTCTCCAGTTATTCCAATCCCGTAAACAAATATAACCTGTTCAAATCACATACTATATAGTGATTATATAGTATTCGTATTTGGAGCTGTTAAGGGCGATCTAAAGATTAATTTACTAACATTAAGTCCCATTGACAGCCATGGTAGTATCAGAATTTAAATGGGCTCATTTTTAATCAAAAACACACTTCGAGAAGAGCTCGAGTCAAAATGTATTCCTCTGAAGTTTCAGTAACTATATAATTATTTTTTTTTTAAACGAAAGAAAGATCCAAATTAGGTAAGACCCTGACCAATTGAAGAAAACCCAAATACAGGGCTTGTTTATATTTTAAGCTAAAATAAGATGTCATTTAAAACGTGAGTATCCAATTAATTCCACTACAAAAAGAGAGATCGAATGCAAAAAGTTAAATACTTATCTTAACTGCAGGTTAGATTCATCTTTAAATAAAAACAATAATGTTAAAAAAAATCGTTCAGTGTACTATTACATACTGTAAACTAATGCCTTAATTATTTAATTGATAATATGATAATTGATGTATTTAAAGCACGAGGCTTGTCAATCATTTAAGGAGTTCATCTAACATCGCCCCGATAATATACAAATATTTGCGATTTATTTTCCAACTGTTTATATGCCTGAATTGAAGATACTCTTGGTAAAAACTTTGTAATACTTAGTAGTAAAAATTAAGGTGTAGATATCTTAATTGTGCTTGCAAAAGTCCAGCAAGATAAATAGATCAAAGTACTTGTAAATTGTACAACAAGAAATTAACTCACTTTTTTATGTACAACATGTACAAACACTTCCCATTTTGTGTCTATATCATCTCGACATAAAACTTAAACGAGTTTCGCATTAAGTAGCCTAACAGCATGACGAGGCAACTTTTTGTGGGGGGCAGTTGCTCCTCCGGCAGTGGAAGTGATCATCAAAAAAAGCTTATTTTTTTTTAATTCTACATAAGGCACTCGATTGTCCAGTTAACCTTTGAGCTCGAACCAGCCTCCTGATCCCAAACAACATCGTCGTAAACGACAATAAGAACAAGTAAGAGGTTCTAGTCGGGAGCTCCCGACTAGGGAATACCCTTAATCCTCTTCTTCTAACAGGCGATAGGTATAAAATGAAAGATACTTGATATATGTATATCTAGAAGCTAGAAGTTTGGTGACTCGATCTGCGCGGGCACTAGGAGGACCTACAGCTAAAATTTCAACATCTCTAGCCCTTATAGTTTCTGAGATCCTTGCGTTCATACATACGGAGAGACGGACAAACGAACGGTCGGACAGACAGACGGACATGGCTAGATCAACTCGGCTGTTGATGCTGATCAAGAATATATATACTTTATGGGGTCGGAGATGCTTCCTTCTGCCTGTTACATACATTTGCACAAATACATAATACCCTGTATACCCATTTTCAATGGTTTCAGGGTATAAAAAGCTGCTCAACTTGATTATAGTACACACTTACATACATATAATAAGTATCCGTCGAACAGTTGACTGACTCGGGCGGCTTACATGGAAGATTTTGCGTATGGGCCCAAGGTTAACCGTCTATCAGTTGCCCCAACTTTGGCCGTTTACCGTTGCCTGCACTTGAACTTGGCCGCGGTTTCTGTATTTTGTATCTTTTATTTATACGCATCTTTATTTATAGCCAGCCAACGGATGATTGCCTACAAGTGCAGCTCAGCGAGACTGCACGCAAAAAAAATCAATAAATAAAAAACAAAATTGTGAAAACTTGACGTCAACTGGGTTGAGATTTAAATTGAAATGTTGTCGTCGTATTTTTGTATGCAAATGTGGCCAATCACGTGAATTGGCTCCCAAATCTTTGGCCAAATTTATGCGACAGCTTTGCGGAAATGTTTGGTCAAAACAAAAACCAAACAGGTAAAAATGCTCCGCACTATATAAAATTCTGATATGCATAGAAATAAGGGGAAGACGAATGGAAGAATGTCAAAGATCAAAGATGAACTCGATGTGCTTCTGGTTGAGCACATCCTCCAGTCTCCGAGTTGAATGCTAAATATAATAATTGGCTAAATATACATATTAATCATTTGAACAACTAATTCTTAGCCCTTTGACCCCAGACAATGTTGCTAATGTCAATTATTGAGTTTGTTTATTAATTAATTGTTAAGCTAAAATCTTGACTTAAGTATTTAAGTGTTGCCTGAGCAGCAAACAGTCCATCGGATAATATGTTTGTGAAGAAAAATACTCGTACACGTACACGTTAATAGCTAAAGACTTAGATCTACGTCTATATTTAGGGTCTGTCACATTCGGGGCGCATTGCGACGCTTTAGTCCTCCAAAAACAGATCCTCGTAGGCGAAGCGCTTGAACAGTGTGGCCAGAATGTTTTTCATAATATCCGATATGGCCACATGCACCGAGGGCTGCAGCTCGCTCCAGACTTCGGACCAGTTCTCGTTCAGGAACTGGTTCAAATTGTTGCCCAACGCTTGGTCGCCATTGAAGAGATTGGTCAGCTTTATGTTCATTCTGGCAAGGATCACACAATTTTCAATTTAATCACGTATAACCTTTGAGCTGCTCTCAACTTACTTCTGTGGCTCGACGAGCACCTTGAGCTTGTCCACGCTCAGGTAGGTGCGTCCGTTGCGCGACTGTGTGGCCGGCTTGAACTTGACCGAAAACTTGGGATTGTGCAGGGTAATATCAGCATCGCCATCGCCGCGTATGGGCAGGATCAGAATGCGTCCATCGGCAAGGTACTTGCCACGCAGCACAATCTTGGGGAATGAGCCGTACATTTCAAACTTGCTGCTGGCCGGATTTGTGCCAAATCCGCTGCGTATTTTTTTAAAAAATAATATATAATCAGAACAATTATATATATGTAGCTACAAAAATGACATGCTCGGCTACTTACACGGCCCTGTCGAACTTAACGCCGGACAAGCCCTCCACGTTGACATCGCGGAAGTTGAGCTTCAGGCTCAGCGAGCCGGTGCGTCCATCCGAGATGTCAAAGCGCTTGACCAGGAACGGCTCCACCTGCGGAAAGGCCGCGGGCGCATAGCCCGTGCGCGCATATTGACGGATCAGCCTGTGCGATACATTGATGATGCAGTCGGTGTCGCCATAATGACAGCGGGGCAGCTCAGCAGCTAAATTAAAATGCCATAATCGAAATCAAAACTTATTCGACGCACTGGCGCACTCGTGCGGGACTCACGGAAATTGGAGGCGCCACTGGCACCAAGTGCCAGGCCGAGCAGCAATACGGAGCACAGCGACAGGAGCATCATTTTTTTACTATGCGAAACGGACGCTTACAAATCTCAGAAATTAAATATTTGGCGGCTAAGACGCGGGCACGCTGCTTTCCGCGAACTCCCGACCAAGTTCAATGCTAAACTGTAAATTGGCTCTGGACAAACGCAGCCATTTATAGACTTTTTTTCAGAGCTCGCTCTGAAGCGGCCACCGGTCAGATTCAGCCAATACATTAAATAGTTTATTCATTCTTAGCTTGTCTCGCTTCGCCTCGCTTTTTTATTTGTTTTTCTCTTTCGTGTTGTTGTTGTTGTTGTTGTCGTTGTGGCTTTTGGTTTCGGGCTTCTCATAGTCATCATAGAGAATTCGCAGTTCGACGCGCTGGCGGCGACAACAACAACAACAACAATATCAACGATGACAAGAATATTAATAATTAATATTATTAACAGGTCCCGCAGTGTCATAAGAACAAACAAAACAGCGACAAAATCAAAAGTGATTTTATACATTTTAATGCCCGTATCGCTGGCTAGTTTTAAATGTCTTTAAAGGCTTTTGTAGTTGACGCCGAACTGCAAATACCCTGCTTTAACAAGAGAAAGAACAAGAAATTCTCTTGCGGCTTCATATGTTTTTATATTTTTCGATTGTTCAATGTAAATTATTTATTTATTTTTTGACATCCATATTGAAGCTATGTATAAGTAAATTATTTTAATAAGTATTTATTAAATCGATTTAACTTATTTTATACATTTTTATTATGCTTTTTAGACAAGACTCTCAGGAAATATTAGATGTACGAAATTCAAAGGCTTTGTTTAATGATTTTTTGTACAAATATATTAAAAGCAAATAAATAAAATGTATGCAAATTAAATGAAATAAAAAACTATACATTATTTATCATTTTTAAGAACTCTAAATAAAGCAAAGTAACGAGCGTTGTTTATTCAAATTTTATTCTGCAATAATTAATTGCAATTAAATGGTTTACAATTACAGCTACCTTACAAAGATTTAACATGTTAGATAAACATGATATAGAATAACAATATACCAATTGTTATATATATGTATGTACATGAAGATCTATAAATGTCAATATTATTGTCTGTCATTTGCATTGTTCCAAAGAACGACAATGGCAAAACACAAATAAATCACATACTATATAAATATATATACATACATATATGTATGTATTTTTGGTATTTGCGTTGACATCAGCGATGCATTTCGGACAAGGGATACGGTGAGAGGCTCACCTGGGGTTTCAGCCGGAATTTGGCAAGTGTTAAATGCTTTGGCATGCATGTTGAATGCTTTTTTTCTAGAGTTAATTAAGCTGAGATCATGCAGAGCATTTAGATAATTTGTAGATAGTCTATTCCAGTTTCAAGAAGCCATTAGATGGAACCAGCTAAAGACTCTATTAGCTATTTATCAGCTAATCATTTGCTAAATCTAATCATGCAGAAAACTAACAAAACGTGTGCTCGTAACAGCTCAAGGTGATTAGCTATTTGACAATGTCCAAATCGCAGACAAGTCGAGGAATTTCCGTTTCGAGTGATCATCATCATCATCATCAAAGAGCAGATCTATTTCGAAGACCGCACTCCCCACCGTCAGCAGCAATTAGATATAAATAAAATCATTAACGATAGTGGGTGATAGACTGGTTTGGCAATTTAGCAAGCACGAAAAAAAAAAAAAAGTTGTCGCACAACTTGTGAATTTTATGGCCTCACTTTCAAACTATTGGCCTGCGACGTTTAAACATAAAATCCCCGCACACGTTTGGCAAATATTGCTGAAGTCTTCGACCATTTGTCATCGGTATTTAGCATATTGTACACCTGTATCTAGTTGAAGGTATGAGAACATGGCCTGCAATTTGTTTATTTACACCTCCAATTGGCGCCACAGCCATATGACTTCATATGCATACCCATTTGAATAAATATAAATACACATATATTTTTCCAGTTTTTTGGCATTTGTTTTGTTTGGGGAATAAATTCCGAGACGCTTTCGTAGTTTAAATTTGATGGGATCGTCGATTACAATTAATAGACATGAAAACAAAACAAAAATTTGTCAAATCATTTATGTAAAGTCGCGCGTATTTTATTGATATTGGCGCTCGACATATGCATGCATTTGCATAAATTTATAGTATGAGAGAAGCTATTAATATTAATACTATATGCTAGTGACGTACGTACAGAATGACTGATATACATTTCTAGAACTAAAGAAAACCAGTTTAAGCACATTGGAAACAAATGAAAACTGACACTAAGCAATAATTGTAAAAATGTGTTTTTTTAATTAGTTGTCATGACTATGACATGGTAATTAATTGATATACTATATACACAAATAAAGTGTGAATCTAAATGCCTGGTTCGTATGCAAATCAAACGATTTTAATTATAACGGAAATCAAACATGGCTTGGCCAGACTGTTAAGAAAAATACTTGAAGGCAGCCATAACGTAGCCAGATTGTTAAAAAGAAGTCACGCTGGCACATCGATAACACTGCCATCGATACATCAGCTTCAAACATCTCACTTTATAACACTGGCATCATGTCGACGTTTTACGAAAGCCGGAATGACCGCAGAATAGTTAGTCGAGATTATAATCAGGAATAAGGTATATATATTAGAAGCAGCAGAAATGCACATTTCCACTGTATACACAACGATAGCCGCTGTCTTGGCGCTCGGCTGCCTGCAAGTGTCATCATCAGAGCATGTAAACAAAACCGCCGAGTTCATTGCCACAGATGAATGGCAGGTGATAGCCGAAGGTTATTATTACGTGTACCAATCAGTTGGACTACCATTAATAGCAATAACCTTTCAGGTCAGGCCATACCGAAGGGACTACATGTGCGCATTAATCTGCAGACAGGCCTTAAGGAAGCCAAGTTACTGGATGAAAGCGAACGTAGTACTGCGATTCAGAGCCAATCCGGCGACGACGAAGCAGGATCGGCAAATGAACCGCTGTCGCTGGAGTACAAGGCGGACATTATTGAGGAGTCGGTGCGCAAGGTGAAGGAACAACGCAGCTATGCGGAGCTGCGCAAAGCCTATAAGGATTTCCAAAAGAATTTTCGCACTGACGGCGAGCTGATCGTGCAGCTGATAGAACAATATCGGAATTTTAGCAAAGCGCCCCTAGAGTCGGAGCTGAAGGCCAAGCTGAATACTTTGGAGAATCTTGAGTATCTGCTGCATCAGATTGACAATGCGCTCGTTTTTATTGATAGTGGTGGGCTGGACGATGTCCTTCTCCCGATTGTGGTGAACGATACCAACACAGATCTGCGCGTTTCTGCGATGCGTGTTTTGGGCGCCCTCGCCGGCAACAATCCCAAGGCGCAAATTAAGGTCTTTGAGCGCAATTTCGGTTCACATCTGGCACAAATACTAATGTCTTCGACCAGTAGTTCTGAAATCTCCTCGGCTATGCATGCGTTTGGTGCGCTATTGCGCAAGTTTCCATTGGCTCAGCAGCGCATCCTGTCCACCTCGGGCACACAGGCACTGATTGGTGTCCTGCGCAGCACAGAGATAGAACTACGCAATAAGGCCAAAGTGGTTACATTGCTTAGCGACTTGGTGCTAGAAAAGCGATATGTGATCGATGCTAGCAAAGAGTCGTCGGATGCCGTCTCAACTTTGGCGCAATATGTGCTTATAGAATTCGAGTCCTGGCTACCATCACACGGTTATTGTGCCACCCTAGAGACAGTGCTCAGCAGGGATTATGTGCAGTTGCTGGACCAACCGGAGGTCGTGGAACAATTTACAGATGCGCTAGAGAACACCGACAGTCTGTGCCAACCACTCTGGTCACAAAGTGCGGCTCTGCGACATGCACTGCTCACCATGCGCAACAGATTCGCACACAGCCAGGATGAGTATCGGTTGGAACTATCGCAGGCTCTTTCGCGGCTCTGTGAGCGTTTATTTAACAAGCACAACCACACAGAGCTATAGAGCATATGAAATTTAGCTAAATTATTATTTACGTAAAGATTTTAAAGTATTGAACTGATTCTAATGCATAAGTTGAATTGAGTACCAATTTAAGCCCAAATCCTCTAATGTTCAAGTGCCAAAAACTATTCTTAAATTAAAAGCACTTTAAATAAATATGTATAGATGTGATCTACCAAGCACATACAGTCCAGTCATGTAAGTGTAAAGTGTTCTGCCCAACCCTTAAAACCTTTGACATGTTAAAAATTCCAGAAATACTTATTTAAAGCTCAATAAAGCAAGCATAATCGACCCGCTAGCCATAAAGTAAGTCACAAGTGTTGCCTGTCACTGCTCGAGGAAAGCAAAAACCGTTGAGAACAATCGAATGAAAGCATGGCCCAAAAACCACTTAAAACTATGTAAAGCCAACACGAAACTGTACAGGAAAACGTTCCTTTGGACATAAAAAAAAAAAAAAAAACTGCCTAAAGGGGAGCTCGCAGCCAACGCAATTATGTGTGGAGAACCCGTCGGCGTCGTCCAGTTCGAATTACGGCAATTAACGGCATGCAAATGCAAATGCAATGTCACTGAGTCATGGCACATGCACATAAAGGAGCAACACACCGGCTCTGGAATGGCCAGGACGCCTTGGTTGCCAAGGCGAGAAATTGCAATGTAAACAGAGAGCCAGTCGCAAAGCCCTCTCCCTGGTCACAGGGGTTCCAAGTGCCGGCTCAGTCAAGCGTAACGCAGCGGTTTATTTGACAACGGAAGATACAGGTGAATCAGAAACTAGGGGTTAGTCGAGCACCAAAGAAGCTAACCGACAGCGAAAAGAAGTGCGAGCCCGTGCCCTCTATAAGCCAGCAATCCCAACTCCCAGCTCCATACAGACTGGCCCATTGAGCGTCGCAATTTGGGCATTTGAGCATGGGCGCGTGCGCGTAGTCGCCATGGTAGTCATAGTATCTGCTTTCAACCACTGCCAGCCAACATTTCTTATTGTTGTTGTTGTTTTTCGTTACGTTTTTTTTTTTTTTAGTTTTTTATGAAGAGCTCAAATGGAAACGCTTGACGAGTGATGTGGAAACATTTTCAACACACTAACAACAACAGCTAAATCGAGTAAAAGCAACAGCAACAAAATACAACAATACAACATACAACCCAGACCCAGAGAGTCTTCAGACGCAACTGACGCTCATCATATGTATATGTACTCCTCATAGTATAGGGTATTTGGCCAACAACAACTGAGCAACTGAGGCAAACGCACCGGCATTACAGGCTGTTGCTGTTGCTGTTGTATGTTGCCTCTGCCCGGTTGTTAGGGGGCATTCCCTGCTTTGGCAACATTATGGAAAATCAGTTTGTGTTCGGAGCGTGATGTGGCCGCATGTGTAGTACGAGTATCTAAACGTGAAACGCAACGCAGCAAATAACTCTGGACATAAGCCTTATTTGTATCTAAATAAAAAAATATATAAAAAAGTGTATACAATAATTGAAGCAGGAATGCAAATCATAATAATGAGTGTGAAATAAAACAATTATAATAACTCTGAAGTTAAAGCAATTTTAAATGCAGATACATCTTTCGAAATAATTCCGAGTAAATTCATATTTTTTTACATATTTAGAGATTTTTTTTTCTTTCAACAATCTACATAAAAATGATGAGTAAATTGGACATTTTTTTAAAGATGACAGACCAGTTGCTTGTAGACAACTTAGATGACTCTCGCCAGTCCTTCGACCCAACTGGGAGGCCCAAAGGGGCCAAATAGATATACAAAAAGTGCTTTAAAAATTGTTCGTCAAATTTTGCGCTTGTTTTTTAATCGAGTTGTCAAAATAAAGTTTCCAAACTCTTTCACGCCCGCCTGCCACAACTAATTCCTAAGCTCAATTCAATGCATTCCTTTGGACACCACCTGAAATCATCTTTTTGTCCAGGGTCTATGTGTTATATACGAAAACCCGCTGCATATATTGGAAAATGCAAATAGGTTTTTACACAGGTGAATGACTCTTGACGCGCGCTTCCGCGACTTCCGGTCAAAAGCGTTTTCATTTTCGCCTAAACTGCCAACGGCCAACGGCTAGCGAGGTATTTCCAGCCACAGTTTTGGTGGCGTCCTCCTGGCATGCCATAAATCTGGCTGAGATACCAGCGGGCACACAACGGTCAGGTGGCATAAGGAAGAGCCGCCAGTTGGGTGCCGAGTGGCGGCAAAAATGTTTCGTACATGCCACAGAAATATGCGAGCATGCCGGAACCAAGGAAACAGCAACAAATGCCAGACAATAAGTGACTGTTAGGTAAAATGCCGCCAATTGCGACTGCAAACAACAAAGCCAATGTGGTGGCAACCAACCAAGAGAAACACCATGAAAAACCAAGAACAACACGGTTGACATGTATGCGACATTTGTGGCACAAGCCAAGAAGAACTGTTGGGCTGTTGGGCTGTTGGGCGGTTGGGAGGTCGGCTAATGTTCCAGTTGCTTTGGTTTCTGTGCTAAAATGTTTTGTCTGGCTAATAATCTTGTAATAATCTAGACGTTTCTCTCCCTCCATCTCTATCTATCCGGCAGACTGACAAACGTTTAGCGTAACCCTCCCACACTTTGTGGGTCATATCAGCTTACAGACCCAATTTATATACATATATAGTACCTTGGTAATCATCGCAGGTTTAAAAACAAAAACGAACTGCGCATAAATTCCACACGTAAAACGTTTATAGCACATCGGTGATATGGAATTAAAAAGCAGTCAAGGGACTGAAAAAGAACTCGTGTGAAAAAAGAACATAAACAACAACAAAGCAAATAAACAATGTGAACAAAAAAGGCAAATAACAACAAGTATTACATGCATATAAATAGCAAAAAGCAGTAAAAGTGTGAAGTTCATAAACATAACTATAATCAGATATATATATTATATAAAGTTCCTCGAAATTGCCTGAATTATGCTCAATTATAAGCTGAGCAAATTTAAGGAAAGACCCGTATGATCCAAGAAGTTTCGGTTATGTTGCTTTAAGATATTCAAATATATATAAAATTCGATTTGAAAGTTCAGTACGAGACCGGCGCACAAAATGTGGATAAAACTTTATTCCTTGTATTATACAATTTATGGAATTTCTTGGATTGCTTGCGGTAAGTTGACAACTTGTAAAGAAAACATATTTTAAGTGGTCTCATTTTCAAAAGAAGCAGCAAATTCTTTTTAGTTTTTTTTGACATTTCTGTTGTTGATTGCTGGAATTTGTGCGTTACTCTTGTTTTCCGTACAAACAAAGCAATTAGCCGCATGTAACCTTATAAGTAAAAAACTAACAAACTGAAAAATAGTGAAATTCCAAATGGAAAATGACGTCGTGCAGACTCTATAAATGTACAGCAGAGAAAAGCTACACAACAAAAAACTAAAGACTCTGAAAACACGTCAACGGCGTTCTGGTCCAACGATTTATGACGAATAAAACTATTTACGTGACTTACGGATAAACGAAACGTAAACAGAGCTCTTCAATGGGGGGTCTACGACTATGCAAATAGCGTTTGCCTTTTCTGGAGCAGCGCTCCTCCACTCGAACACAATTCGGCCACCGGAGCGGGCATTAGGTAGTTCTTAAAGTTATTTACCAACTGTTCCAGTTTTTTTTTCAGTTCAGTTCTATTCAGTGCATTAATTTCGGTTCATTACATTGTCATACATCACCGATTGCGAAGAGCTCGGAAGAATCTCGGCCAGTCTACAAATTCTTTAATGGCATTGTCACAGTATTTGTCTTTGCCGGTTCGTCGGCTTGACCTGTGCCACAAATTGATTGCGAAATTTGCGTATGCCAACGATGCTTATCTTGTTTAACCGTATAGAACTTATAGAGAGCTTAAAGAGTTGCGTCGACAATCAGAGACAGCTACAAGATTACGATTACGGCAATTGCAGCCACAACAACCACGAGTTACATTCCAATCCAAAAAGTCAGTTTCGAATATACGTCGAGCGAAACATTTCATTTTTCATCAAAATCATCAAGCTGAACGAAAATTCATCAAGGAAAACCAAAACAAAACCGATTGCATACAACTATAGTGTACAAATTTGTTTTTTGAACTTTGTTATTTTGTTTTTTTTTTTTTTCTTGTAACTTTGAAACTTTTCCCTGCCCATCTAACCAAGTGTGTCTCTTTCTCTAGTACTAAAACGCTTCTATCTCTCTCTCTCTCTCTCTTTCGGTTGCTTCATGCGCAAATGTATTCATAATATTTATTGTAGGCGGCTTTTCACATACATACTCGCCCAAATTTGTTTGTTTTATTTATTTTGTAGTCACTTTCGTTTAGTTACTTTATTTTACACCATCTCTTTGCGAAAAACAAACTCTTGAAGTTTATGTAATGACTTTTCGGGCAATGAAAATGCTCGTGTGTTTAGTCTCGATTTTATATCATCCAACTGCTTTCGCGGATTTACGCTTCAGATATTTGAACCCTATGGTGGAGTTACTGATGTTTTTGTGGCGACTCCAATTAGTTTTGCTTAATGCAAAATGTATAACTAATTAATGGGTCCAACTTGCAGTTATGCAATTCTTACGAGGTACTAATTAAAAACTAAAATATCTGCAGTTTATCTAAAGCTAAAACAAAATCACATTCCTTTTTTTTTACAAATGGTTCTATCCTATATTGTATCAGTTTAATGGTCTTATCTAGATTGGGGGATTGGCGGAGAACTAAAAGACTTTCTCTGCACATTTCTTGATATTGATATTAAGCAAGATTAAAAATAGGCACACGTATTGCCTATAAATGCGAAAACTATAAGCTGCACTTTCCATTTTCTTAGGAAAGTAAATTGAGCAAACGTGATTTATCATGATATCTTAAAACTTCAGCTTATTTAATATAATTTTTAAAATTTAACTTCAACTGGCAATTAAACTGATTTACAAAATATTTAACTGTCAAAGAAAGTCTACATACGATATTATCGTATGCATTGCCCAATGCCATAACAATTAACCTACAATAAAGATCTTGAAACTGAGACGAGACAAAAACGAGCTAGAAGATTTCACCACAGTTGTCAGTATATCATCCGCCACCACTCAGATGTGTCCACAGCTTTTGTACATATTTACATACACATACATATATGTATATACATATAAAGAGAAATTCTCGTCAGGGTCACATGCTGAACCTTAGCATTTTGCTCTTGAAACCATTTACCAGAACGTTTTTGTTCAAAAACATAACACATCTGTATTTACAAAGGCAGTGGAACTAGTTTTTAAGGAAGGGGGGCCCGTTCCAAATAACCGGAACACTTTATGAGAAACAACTGCACAGCTCTGGTATTTTTCTGTTAATTAATTTTCGTAAGTTGTAATTACGAAAAGGTGTTATGTCATGTTCTCGAACATACATACATACATACCGTTTCGTAAATGTACAAACATACAAATTAACCAAAAAGAGTTGATATGAAATATGGAATGTACATATAATATGAATTATATTCTAGTATTGTTAGTTAAAGCCCAAATTTTAAACTCACATGCGTTTTTATAAATTCAAAACAGTTTTCTGAAGCTTAAATCACTTAACACTTTTAATAGTTTGCCATACGCAACAACTTTTCTGCAGGCCATCTAACTGTTTAGTTTTTGCAGTGCTGCCGTCTTTACATGCCAATGCATATCATATGGCAACGCCGAACATTGTTTATTTACTAACGCAAACTAAAACAATTGACAGTTATTTTTGCATATACAAAATTTCCTGAGTGGCGCTGCCAACTTATTGAACTGGCGTTAATTAAGCGAGCGCACGATTAAACTGCACATAGACTTGAACAAAAGCAATTTATATGAAAGCAAATAAATATGAAATTTGCTGAATGAACTCAATGCACAGTAACACAATTAAAGACTGGAGCTTGACCGGAAATGCAAAGGCAAAGACAGAGACAGCGGCAAAGCAAGCGCATCCTCAGTCGATGATTCATGCAGTTGCCGGGCGGTCAGCTCAAAATATACACATTTGTAGTCGTATATCTACTCGGACTGGCAGGTGGCGGTCTTCAAAACAAACCAAAAACATGCCTGCCAACATCGCTTGGATTTGGCAGACAGCCGCCACATCCAAATTGCAGCGAACCGTTTGGTAAAGAGTGAGAGATAAACGGAAGCTTAGTAGAGCGCATCGAAAGTACGAACAAACATGTCCGCCGTTGGACAGTGTAACACACTGGACCTGGTCTGATGCGATTTTGTTACAATTTACTTTAGGCTTGCAAATTGCTTGCGAACAAGAAAATGGAGCAAAGCTGAAAGGGAGAGAGTAGAATGCGAATTGCACATTTTCACTTTATTCTATTTTTATTTTCGTTGCAGCCGCAAAAGGAGCGATACTCGACTCCAGATGTTATCTAGAGGGAGGTGGTTCGGCGGAGAGTTTCCTAGCTACTGAAGATCTGGCGGTGGGCTCCATAATTGGTAAATTGCGTATTAATGGCGATCCCAACGCCGACACTGGTGACATCAATCTGTCGCTAAGAGAGAAGAATGCTCCCGTGGAGATTGTGGCGGGCACCAAAGAATTGGCTTTGTCCGTAGAGCTGGACAAGGAGGGTCTAAAAGGACCCTCGTCGATCTATGTTAATGTCATATGTATACGAAGACGCTCAACGGATCCGGTAAGTTGGATCAGCAACAGTTACTTAAGATACGTATAGACTTGAAAAATCATTCTCGTCTGGTTAGAATTTCCCAGAACTTAATGCATTTGACACCTTAAATGTACATGTTTTAAATTGTTTTTTTGTAAATATCCCAACGTATTAATGGTATCTATTCGACGGCTACTAAGAGCAGAAGCAATAATAACAGAAATAAAATGAAAGATAGATAAGGAAATGAAGAGTATGCAAAAGAATAGTAGTATGTATAAGCAAAGATAAAGTTTATTCGATTTTTAACAAACACACTTAAAAGCCGCAAGTCTTAATAGATTTCATGAGAATCGCATAGTAAGGCGATATTAAGAATAACGTTAAATTTTGTTTGCTGCGCAGCGGGTGAAGTTATCAAAAATGTTAATAAACCTTAGGCTTCGCTTGGTATAAGAGAACGTACGGATATATATACGTATATACAGGAACATTTATGTACAGGATATACAGAAATATGAAATAAGCTCTTGACCTGCTCCCTATACCGAACCCGAACCCGAACTTTGAACGATTATTATATATTTGGAAGATACTATTTTACATATGAAAAACATATGAAACCAAAATTACATTAAAACATGAACATAACAAGTAAACTTTAAATCAAGGAAATTTTTCGATCTTAGGTATAGATTGTTTATTTTTAGGCTAAGAGTGTGTCCCACAGCCAATGCTTCGTTAGAACCACAAAAATTTACGAAAGGTTTCGTTCAATCAAACCTAGTGACCATTTTAATTAGCCCCAACCAAAGGTTGGCATCGGGTGCTCCCCGGCTGTTCTTGGAATCAACTTCTTAGCCGCATTCAGCACCTGCAGAACTTTCGTTCGTGCGGTGCACTCGACCAATTCGTAATGGCCAACCAATTAACCTATATCGAAGCCGGCTCCTCCACGTTTTCTCCCCTCTGGACGATGGGTGTGCGTGTGCTGTGAGCCGCCGCAGAAGGGGCGTAATCTCGAAGTACAAGTACAAGTTAGGTTGTTAAATGAAATTGGGTAAACACAATTCGGAATGTTCACACTCGCATATAGCCATATTGCGGGAACCAAGGGGAGTGATGGGTATTGGCGTTGGTTAGGTATATACAAAAGTTGCGGCTATTTCTTGTACTCTATAAACAATTGAAAACTTTTTAGACAACGACGCCTATTTCAATTTTGAGAATCAACAAAACAGAAACCAACTTAACTTTTACTTGCACTTCATGCTGACGAGGACGTCGGGCGACTGGCGAGGACGACGTCTGGGCCCAGGCAGTGGCCATAAATTAGCCATTAGTACTTCCGGAGTTCTTTGGGGGTTGCTTCGAGAGCTCTAAACATGCAAATATATGCAGTGTTTTATGGGCGGGCAATGTAAAGGGGAGCACCGGAATCCTTGGTCCTTAGCTGTTGGCGCTTTGAACTCGCCTTGGGGGTCACTGACCAGCACTTGCCTATTGTTTGCCTCTGAAGGTGTTTATCTTTGCCTCGGCCCCAGCTCTCAATCAAATCGCTGGCTTTGTTCTTTTTTGCAGAGCTTCGTTGTTCCCGTCAATGTTCGTGTCACGGACGTCAATGATAATGCACCACAATGGATTGGCACACCCTACACGCTGACCCTATCCGAGGTGACGGTGCCGGGCACACGCATACTGCAGGGCGCCCGTGCCGAGGATGCCGATCAGCCGGGACCGTTCTCTACGGTGGAGTATCAGGTTCTGCCCGGTCCATATGCGGAGCTGGTGCAGTTTCTCAATCCTCTCGAGGGCACACTGGTGCTGAAAAAGGCACTAGACTATGAGCAGCTGCAAAATTTCACAGTTAAGTTGCGTGCCCAGGATCAGGGCACACCACCGCGACATTCGGATACGCTGCTGCGCGTGGTCATCACCGATGCGGATGATCAGAATCCGAAGTTTCTACGTGAATCCTATAGCGCTGAGCTGCCCGCCGATGGTCGCGCCGGCGAGCTGCGCATGCGTCCCGAACCACTGAAAGCCATCGATCAGGACGAGGGCATCTGTGCGCCCATTCAGTACAACATTGTGCAATCGCAGGACGCCAAATACTTTCGCGTACATCCGCACAACGGCATCATCACGCTGCTAGCGCCCATTGGCTATGCAGATCTTACGCACGGCGCCACTCTGGTGGTGAAGGCCACCCAGATCGACAATGCGGATCGGTACGCTTTGACCACAGTGCAGCTAACCCGGCCCGGCACACACAGCGATCTGAGCACACTCGCCTTTGTCCAGAAGCGTTTTGTGATGCGCATACGCGAGGACACGGCCGTGGGTAATCGCATCCTGGCACTGCCCACCAACAAACCTGGGAAACATCTGAAGTACACCATTGCCGATCCAATCAATTCGCAGTTCTTTAGCGTCGGCTCCCTGGGTGAACTGGTGCTGGCCAAGCCGCTGGACTATGAAAAGATGACCAAACATGAGTTCCAGGTCATAGCCAGCGATGGCCTGACCAACAGCACCTCCGCTGATGTCACACTGGAAGTGATTGATGTCAACGACTGGGAACCGCGCTTCCGGGAGACACACTACGAGTTCATGGTGCCCAAGAGCGTAAGTTAGAGATCTAAGTGGTGCACATTAACAATTTAACATTCAATTTCAATTTCCGATTCCAGCAGTCGCTGCAGTCACGCACGGACTCCTTTGAGGGCGTACTAATTGGCAAGGTGGAGGCGGCAGACGGAGATCGCAATGACAAACTGGAGCTATCGCTTCGTGGGCAGCATGCGGGTCTCTTCGAGATCGATGCGACGGGCAACATTTATATGCGCCCGGAGCAGCTGCAAAGTCTCAACGAGTCCACGGTCCATCTGATTGCCATTGCCACGGATTCGGGTGTACCGCCGAGAAGCACCTCGGTGCCTGTGAGCGTTACCATGGAGGGACTTACTCTCGCCCACTCGGCCTGGAACAACAGCATGCTGGGCATGTTTGGAATGATTGTCGGCCTGTTTCTGTTGATCATCATGGCACTCAGTTGCTATATTGTGCGCTCGAAGAAGCAGCGCAAGCGCAGCCCGGGCGGCCTGAGCCTGGGACGCAATCGTGTGCATAGCCAAGCGCACAGTAGCGTCTCATCGGCGAATCTAGTTACGCACGAAAAGCTGGCGGGCAACGGCAATGGCGCCAGCGTCACCAGCGGTGGTGTCTCCGTGCTGCATATGAAGCATCCCAGCAACAGCATCACAATGGCAAATCCAATCAACAACGGGCTGCATCATGTGGCCAGCGGCGCCAGCAGCAGCATGGCGCTCAGTAGTGCCAGCAACTTGTTGGAGCGGGAGCGCGAACGGGAGCGGGAGCGACAACGGGAAAGCTACGCGGCAACGGTGCGCAGTAAGTTGTGTCTAATTATCACCCCGTTATCCCCAGAAGCCCAGGGCATTCACTATAAATAGTCTTCTTACCAGGCATCGTATCGCGCGCCTCTGCCAACGGACAGCTCTACGAGGAGGACGAAATCGAGCACGACTCCCTCTCGCAGCAGGGCCAACAGCAGCAGCAGCAACAACAGCAGACGACGCCGGAGAACAATAATCGCAAGACGATGGCTGCTGCTGCAGGCGGCGTGACAACCATCTCAACGACGGCCAATGGCAGTGCAGCCGGAGTTGGTTCCAATCTCATGGCCGCCTCCGATACGATGGGCTCATCCGAAAACAATTTGACAGTCTACTTCTAGGACAGCTCAACGCTGTGCTCAACTTGTAAATATTGCTGGCCTAGCAGCTAAATATTAATTCACTAGGTCTAAGTCTAAGTCGCGTTTAGATTCTAGGCCCAATGTAAATGTAGTAGACCAAATATAGCATTGTAAACATCCAGCACTTGTAGTCTAAGCAAGCGAATTCCACTGTACAATTTTGCTTCCCACTTTTTACGATACTTTAACGACAAGCTTAAGAATAAATTCTATTGAATTAATCGGTAACTGGGCAGAGTTATTTATTGTAAAAGGTGAATGGTGGCTTTGTTAACAGATTTAAGATTAGGCTTGATATCGCCATACTTTGGTGAAGCCCGAGCTTATTCTACGCCGCGAAGAAAAAGAGTGTCTGGACGCTCTAGCCCTTTGTTCTTGGACGCTGAACTTTTCCTCGTATCCGAATCTTTTGCAGACATGTCTACAGGAGTCTGAGATGGCTAACAAGTTCAATTTTTTATGCATTTACAGGTTTCTGATATCATTGTTAGTATTAGTCCAATCGTATTAACATATCAGTATATTATATTAAAGCTATAAATTATTGCTTTAATTTATTCTTAGACCTTAGTAATCGAATTGATATATAAAATAGTTGCGGTTTTATCATCGTCTCAACTGACTATAAAATTCCAAACACAAACTTCACTTGAACAACTTATTAATTGCACATATTAATCCATACCTTAAGAATCTCATTGCTTTTATTTTCGTTGATCTTAAACTCTAGTTCGATTCAGCATAATGTTTACAGCTTTGGCTTGATTAAAATAGAAATACGCACAATGGGCAAATTTGGTTAAACAATTCGGTGATGAACTTACAAACTAAAATCAGGTAATTTTAAAAGACTTTTTCACTTGCATCAAATACAAAACAGGAAAGGAACACAACCAATACTTAATTGGGTTTTATAAATAAATTATTAATTTCTTTAATTACAGCTGCATTTAAAAATTGCTTTGGATTGCATGGTCATGGGTTGGCCTCGTGTTACTCCTGCTTCTAGCTGCCATTGCGCGACTTTTTGCGCTTAAGTAGATTGAAATCGCCGTATTTTATGTGATTGTCGGTGACGAATGGCACATAGAAGGCGCGTAGCACTTTGTGTGATTTTTCCGGTATGAGGAAGGGCAGAGTCTTCATAATGGACCAGTCCTTCGTGCGTCTGGAATAGCTTGGCTCCAGTGTTGTATATTTGCCCTCATCAAAATCCATTAGAAAATGACACTGGTCGTAATCGAAGTACATGTGCTCGTTCTCCAAATTCTGGTCATTAAAATACGGATTGACCACCTTGGTGGCATTCGGGCCGTCCAGATAGTAGGCAGGCAACATGCCTTGGAATTCGGATTTGAGGAAACGCAAACGGAAATTACGAGCCGGGAAAAAGAAGCTGCCCGGATACCGATACCAGTCCTTGCCAACGCATACATTATAAATTTCATCTGCACGATATTGTGGCGTTGTCTTAAACTGGTTGAGCTCCAGCATCAGATCCATTGGCGCATGATAGTTGCGATAAAGCGCAAAGACGCGCGAAAGGCCCAGCAAAGTGCTGGTCACCATCACGATAATGGCAATGAACATGCTGTGATCCAAATAGTGAATTCCCGACTTGATTTTAAAGATAAGCGATTTGATGCGGAAATAGATGCGCTGATAAACGTCTACTGTAATGGCACCGCACAATGAGATCAGCGGATATACCGGAAACAGAAAGCGCTCCTCCTTATGCGGCTGTGCAAAGAACACCAACAACCAAAGATAGAGGGGCGCCAGTGATATATAGCGCGGAAAATTAAGCGTCGACTTGAATTTGGCGGGAACAATCAGATAGTCCATGACCAGCATTATGGGCAGTTGCAGGGCCAACAGCTAAAAATATGATAACAATTAGGAATGGTCCATAGTTTTAGTATACTCAGTAACATACCCAAATAATATTAAAATTCAGGAAACCATTGACGATGTAGTAGCTCAGAGGTTCGGTGCCAAAGATATTGGGCCCGTGGCTAGTGAACACATTATACCAGACAATGTTGAGCGGCGCAAAAGTCAGTTTGCCAAAGTAACTTGTATCAATGGCAATCATGGGCAGTGCAATGGTTGCGCCGGATATCAACGTCCACTGTACAAAAGTACGCCAGTCGCGCTGGCGTAGCAGCAGCTCCAACACTAGCGGTACACCAATTAACGCCGCAAATGGCCAGCCCAGCAGCGCCGAAATGGCCGTAAAAAAGATGGCCAAACTATAGCGTTGCTGCCACCAGGCGGCCAAAGCAGAGCAGCCAAAATACATGGAGAACGAGGAGGGCAACAGTGCGGTGCTGGATACAAACATGCCCACGCTAAACAGCTGGAAAATAAGCCACAGACGTCCAACATGTATGCCAAACTCCTGGCATATGGATCTGCAAGACAAGCCAGCTATCGAATTACGATCGCTTAAAGTTGACCAGGTGTACTCACTTGTACATAAAGCGCTCCATGACCGCACAGCCAAAGCCCAACATGCAGCGTACCATGTAGAAGATAAGAATGGGACTCGGATTGAACAGCTTTTGATAGATCCAACCGGGCACGCCTTGCAGGAGTAGATATGTGTAGGAGCGTAACCCAAATTGCGGACTATACTCCCAGGTCTGCAAACCATGTCCATTAATTATGTAATGCAACGGTTCCCAGTAGTTGAAAGTCTCATCACAGTCAGAAATGTACGCCCAAATGGCGCTGCAAAGGCGTGCGCTCACGAATGTCTTGAAGGCAGTGTGGACACTGGGCATAATAGGATTGGGGCTAGACTGTGTCTTTTCCATGGAGTTTGCGGTGGACGACGATTGTTTGCTGAAAAATATGCATAGTTAATGTTATTGGTATTTTATTATGCGACAGTGTACGTACTTCTTCTTCTTCTCCTTTTTGTTGCCGGCTACGATGTCGCCGGCAATGTCTTTGTTGCCATTTAATCGTTTCGGTGGTTTCTTGGTGAGTATCTGGTTGTCAGCCTTATTGGCATTGTAACGCGCCCGTGCTGCAGGCGGTGCCATTTTCTAGTCCGATGTTTTTAAAGTTTTTTTCACACAATTTACCGCAGTAAAAAGCCAGCGTGTGAAACTTGCAACAGCTGATGCAGTGCTGTATAATAAATCGAGTTGGCAGCTATGCATTTTTTATGAAATTAAATTAAGAGATGGGCACAATGATTGGATCTGATAAGCAATAAAAAAGAAAACATTTAAGTTCACTAGTTGACCTTCGCTAGCTTATGCCATTAATACCAAAATATGACAAGCAAATATATAATACTTTCTAAAAACCCCTAGATATATAACATATGACGTCACTTATTCAACGCAGTTGCAGTCTCGAGTTTCTCTGCGCAACCTTGTCATATTGTGAATCATGCTGGCGTTTTAATTTTGTACCATGGTGGCAGCTCTGTCACCTCAGCTGTGCAATTTACATTTTGCAATTGCATATTTTACGTGCGGTTGCATTAATAAATTTTAAACAAAAACATGTCTAAGGATGACAAGGATAAAGTGCAAATCATCGACAAGGACTTGGATCTATCCAATGCCGGACGTGGCGTTTGGTTAGTCAAAGTACCCAAATACATTGCACAGAAATGGGAAAAGGCGCCATCAAATATGGATGTTGGTAAACTGCGTATCAGCAAGACGCCTGGCCAGAAGGCGCAGGTCTCCCTTTCACTGACGCCCGCTGTGCTCGCACTGGATCCGGATGAGAAGATACCCACAGAGCATGTGCTTGACGTGTCACAGGTGACGAAACAGACACTTGGCGTTTTCTCCCACATGGCACCCACAGAGGCGGCGGCCGTCGCCAGCAACGGTAAGGAAAATGGCACAGGTGCCGCTTCAGCGACGCCAGATAGTGAAAAGCTGTACATGGAAGGTCGCATCGTCCAAAAGCTTGAATGCCGTCCCATTGCCGACACTTGTTACATGAAGTTAAAGCTCGAGTCTATACGCAAGGCATCGGAGCCACAACGTCGAGTGCAGCCGATCGACAAGATCGTACAGAACTACAAGCCAGTGAAGGATCATGCACACAATGTAAGATTAACTGCGCTTGATTTTGGTATTTGCTTAAAATTTCTCATATTTTTAGATTGAGTATCGGGAACGTAAGAAGGCGGAAGGCAAGAAAGCACGCGACGACAAGAATGCTGTGATGGATATGCTTTTCCATGCCTTTGAAAAGCATCAGTACTATAATATTAAGGATCTGGTCAAAATAACCAATCAGCCAATTAGCTACCTGAAGGAGATACTTAAGGATGTCTGCGACTACAACATGAAAAATCCGCACAAAAACATGTGGGAACTCAAGAAAGAATATCGCCACTACAAGACTGACGAACAAAAGGACGAGGAAAAGGCCAAATCGGACGGCAGCGATACTGAATAGTCGTAGGATCTTGATTTTATTACCTGTATATACACATATGTATGTACAATTTTCCAATGTAATCACTCTCATCTAAGCGAAAAGTAAATCCAGCAGATTTTCTGCACAATTTTATCACAATTCTCGAAATATTAAAATATTCATTACCCGATTTTCCAGTAATTTTCAACAACTATTTTTTAGTTTCTTTGACTTTTTCATTGCATTTAGATGCTTTCTTAGATTACTAAAAAAATTTGCTTTGTTTTGCACATTCATATGTATGTAATATATATGTAAATAGATAAACCGTCTTTAAAAGTTGGAAAAAAAAATTTTACACACTAGGAGATCAGGTACTTGATTTTTGTAGTACTATCAGCTCTATATGATTTCCACAATATGTGTCTCTGGGTGATCTTGATTTCATTATTATTTTTACGACTTGCGTTTCTGAAAGAGTTTTTAATTTGAGAAAAATGAATAAATGGCAAAATAAAAATCATAAATGAAGAAATTTTTGAAAAACTAGAAAAAAAATAAAAAGCAAAAGATAAATGCAAAAAAAGTGAAGAAATAAATTTAAAGTGAAAATAAAATGTAAAGAATATAAGAAAAGCAAAAAAAAAATGATAAAGAATTGAAAATGATAAGAAAAAATGAAATTTGAAAAACTTGTTCAAACGTAAGGAAATCGAGCTTAAATAATACTGGTTCAATTTTGGCTTACACTACATAACATAAAGAACTAAAATCTGGCAGCATAAATTTGAATAAAACTAAAAATTGCATCTCATTTTAAAAGCTCTCTTAAAACTAGAATTTGTACATTGTCACAAAAAAAAAACAAAAAAAAAAAAAGAATTGTGCATTAATGCATTTGTCAGTTGCGCGGCCAGCACAGCCTCTTAATTTTGACGTAAGCCTGTGAAAAGGGCAGCCCCCGGTGCAATATGATCGGCTGCAAGGAATAATTCTCATTAGATTAAATTTTAAATTCGCATAACACACACAAAAATATATACAATCTAAGGTTACTGGACGAGAATCGAATTGTACACACATATATACGAACGTCAACCCTGCGACTTAACCATCTATTTACATAAAACTAAAGACAGAGGCACACATTTAGCACTAGGCACCAACAACTGCTACGGCCTCCGCTACATGT
Organism: Drosophila borealis; assembly: GCA_035045885.1. NCBI lineage: Eukaryota > Metazoa > Arthropoda > Insecta > Diptera > Drosophilidae > Drosophila > Drosophila borealis. The sequence goes on from JAWNOR010000113.1 coordinate 1,710,549, forward strand.
CAGTCGGCCACACAGACATTAAGGATGCCGGCAGCGATGATATGCCAGAGTCAGCATCCTCTGGCCGTGCGCTTGCCTTGGGCACAGGTTTTATAAGGCGCACTGTTTTTACATTAATTGCATCAAGTGTGTGACGTTGCTCCTGCACCTTGCGACGCGCGGCGTTAGCAGATTGCGGTGTTTCCTGTGGTGCTGTTTGGTTGCTCCGCCGATTGGAACTGTTCATATTGCCAATGTCATCCTCGGGATTCACTTGTTTCCTTTCGGTGCTAATCAATTTCATCTTAAACCGATTCATTTCAATTGGCTTGCTCTTATCATGCTTATCGATTTGAAGCTCCACGTTTCTCTGGTTTGTCTGCAAGGAAAAGTAACATTAAGTTGTACACATTGCTGGAATATCATTGAGGCCACTTACCAGCAGTAGTGAGGAGAGCATATAGCAACATAGTTTGGTTGGATCCTTATCCTCTACAACATCGGCTAGTGTTGCCTCTCCTCTCTCATTTTCCTGGCATTTGGCTATAATCTCGTCATTTAGGTGCTGTATGCTAAAGTTTTGACGCGCATGCGCCGCTTCTAATGTGGGTGCCAGTCGACGATGCCAGTCAATAATCTGCAAAGCACAAAGAATAATTACAATTTTAATATAAACGAAATAAATGTCGCCGTGTTTGGCGCTGTTTTACGAATCTAGTGCTAAACGAAAACCTAATTTTGAACACATTAGATGTACGTAGTGTTTAGAGAAAGTATTCGACGTGGCTAGGATCACTCGGCTTAATAATTTTCTGACCAACTTCTAGTCGCATGACGTGTTTTAGCTTTACAATATCGACTTTTGGCTTACGCCTTGCAGTTGTTGGAATATGCTTTTTAACTCTATGCACTAGTGCCTCAAATGGCATACTCAACGAAGTTTCTCGATCTTATCTTACTCTTAACTTGTTTCTACTTTCAAAACGGGTTAGAAACCACATTTCTTACCTTGGCATCAGTTTCTGCATCTATGCTATTACAGTTGTCTTGAACACTCGAATCGCTTTCCTCTGCATCCCAGTCTGGGTCCAACTCTATGTCGTTTGTGGCCAAATCCATAGGCGTTGCATTCAATCCATTCTCTAGTCGTGTTGTGTTCTCTGCTGTGGCATCGGGGACTCTTATGTCCTCTTCGGTGATATCCTGGGCTCTTATGTCATCTGCTTGTGTATGTTGTACATCATTTGGTTGCGTTTCATTTAATTCTGTAGCGCCTAATGAAATTTCAGGCAATGTCAAGTCCTTCTCTGTTTGCCCAGAAGCTCTAGCTTCTTGAATTACATCTGAGAGCGGTGGATTTTCTACTGCATTCAAATCCGATGGTTCTTCGGAGCCCACATCAACGATGATGCCGTCATCTGCTGGCGAGTTGGCCAATCTAATCTCTTCCTGATCAATACCTGAATCATAGGTAGGACGCCTGAAACCGCGAAAATCTGTGAAATAAAAAAATCATAAGTTAGGCAGCTGCATTAACTGTATTGTATTATTTTCACATACTTAGCTCCGAATCAAATTCCATTTGATCCAATGGCAATGCCGGAAATTTGTCAAGCGACGATACGGAATGCGTAGGCGAAGCAACAGGCGAGGCGCCAGGCAAGGCTCTGGGAGCACCGGGCGCCTTGGGTTCAGTCTGTCGCTTGGCTGGTGTGCGCTATAACATAATTAAAGGGTGCTTACATTTTTGTTGAAAGGAAAGTACTTGTCGGCGGGTATGCTTACCGCTTTTTTAAATAAATCAAATTCTTTGGGTAGCTTGAAGAGAGAACCTTTGCGTAGCCTCTTTTCTGGTAGCTGCAGCAAATTCCGCTCGATTGAATAGTGCACGTCACGTGGCACATTAACAATCTCCTCGAGCGTTTCATTGATGCCGCTCAGGGCCAGCATTTCGGCGTCAACGCGCACGCTCAGGTTGGCTTTGTCGGGCACACCGGGAAGTATGTCCCGTACCATTACCTTGGGCGATAGCGACTGCAGACGCTGCTCGTCTATAAGATCTGTAAGAACAACACCCTCATCATCAAAAGATTGAGCTGCACAATATTTGGATGCAGGCAGCAGCACAGCAAACGAAATACATACGTAAATAAAATAAAAAGTAAACAAAGAATGTGAGTCAAATCTGTCTACAAAGAAAGGATTAACAAAAATCTTAGCCTGATCTGTTGGTGCAACACGAGTCTACATAAACAGAGTGCATTTTAGTTTACCTGTCGGCAGCGTATCGCACACATCATCCATGCCAATGCCTGAATCAATTTGCAACGATTGCTCATTGCTATCATCACCCTTGCCAGTGGAGAGTTCCAATTGCGATTCCAGTTGGGACTTCTGTTGTGAATCCTGCTGCGTCTGAGACTCCTGTTGCGACTCTTCCTTTACAGATTCTAACTGCTGCAGATCCAAACGTGTGCTGTCCAAGCAGCTAGCGTCATTCATTTCCAACGTGCTGCTTAAGGGCGGTGCTTCTATCTGGCTTCCATTAAGTTGTACTTCTGATGTATCTGTCAGTGTCAAAGTTCTCAGCGATTCTCCTAGTACTGAGTCCATAGAGGTTTGCGATCGCTGAGCTCCACTTTCGTCAGTCTCCAGATTCCTATCACGATTATCGTCCATCTCCCCAGTTAGCCTTCTACGTTTTGAGCTCTCATCAGTGAATTCCAGCAAACGTTTCTGCAGTTCCAGGCGCAAACGCTTGGCCTGTTCATCCTCTTTGACAGTCAGGGTGCGTTTCAGCACTGTTTTTTCCCCATAGCGAGAGGCAAGCATTTGGTTCTCTAGCGCTATGTACTCGTCTAAGTATTCCTTATTACTCATGTTCTTATTTAGAGTTTCGGATACATCCACTTGATTTGAATGCACATATTCCTTGATCAAATTCAGACGATCAAACTGAATGTCTGGCAGAAGCGTATTGTATCTGGGCTCCGGATGGTATGTAAACACCTTATAGTTCTTTTTCTCATCCTGCTCGTAGGGATTCGCTGGATCCACGATAGAAGCATGCTTCCAAAGATGGGACGGCGTATGATCCTGATACATGTGTTCAATTGTACGATTTCTGTTTTTATTCGTTTCGAATCCAACGCGACTGAAGCGCTTCTCATCGGACATTATTTTGAACTTTTTTGGTTCCATCGTATACGAAAACGGATCGAATTCCTTTTGGGTGAATTTCTTAATGCGACGCTTACGCGGCTCCTCTGGCTTGCTAGCATCTTTTTTGCTAAAAAAAAAAGCGTAAGAAAGTTTTTATATTATTTTAATGATCGGCTTCAGGATAATAAACATAATTTCATACTTTCTAAAATTTAAATATTTCTATGTAAAACATTAAGAAACATATTTTTCTGACTCACACTTTTAAATATCGTTTTCTTAGTCTTTAAAATAAATAATAAAATATATATAATATAATATATATTTTATCATATTCATTTTATCTAAAGCATTGGAGCATGTGGATGGCTGAGCCGACTGTGCAAAAGGAAGTGAAACCGGCGAATGTGAAGAGAATGACAGATGAGCCGATAAGCGACCACATGATAAGAAATTGAAGCAGACAGCATGGCGACAGATCTTGATATTCTAACTGAATGACTAACCACATGGCAGCCGCGGTGCGACTGGAGTTTTACTCACCGATTGCTGGTCTCATCCTTTTTGGGATCAGCTATGAGCAGCGCCTCGATCTGATGCTCCACAGCCTGGTACATGAGCTCCACCCTGTCACCATAGATTTTGCTGCAGTATTGAAGCACGCTGCCGGCGGCGGCAATAACCGAGCGTCGCGGCACACTCGCACCAGATACTTGCCGCAAAAATTCATCCATGTACTAAACGAAGCGAGAGACCATAATAAACAGAAAAAAATAATTTTAGTTAATTTTAAAGGACATTTTGGGTATTACTTACATAGGAAAGCGACAAGCGCAGATCGGTTGAAAAATCTGTATTTTTCGATACCTCCTCCAGGAGCAGAAGCAGCGTTGAGAAGCCAGGAAACTCATGGTACGCAACGATCGCCTTGGCCACATTGGTGCCCGGCCTGCTGTTGGCGATTTCCAGTAGGTTTTTTATTACATCACTGGAACTGGATCTGTTCCTGCTGCTACTGGCCCATTCTGTAATCATACATCAATTTTTTGTTTAGTGTTTGGAGCGAAGCACATTTCGGCTATTTTTTAAGCGAGCTGTGTTCAAATTAAAATAGCGCTGACTTAATCACCGTAAAATGTGTGCCCGTCCCCGCTTGGCCACCGGCGATGAAAGCTGTCCATGGCGAGAGCAAAGAAGCAACTGACCAACTGAGCAGACTCAAAGCGATCATCATACATAACGCACTAACAACAACACGTGTATAGGCACACTCGCACCTATACATACACACATGCGACTATACACGAGCAGATAAATATCTGTGAGGCCTACACCAATGTACATATGTATGTAATGCGTAGATGGCGCCACCAATGTAAATTTCTAGGGAACACTTACCTTCTTCTGTATCTGCATCCATTTTACTGTTTCTTTAACGACGTAACGTGAATCTTTAAACAAACAATCACAGTTCGTATATACTTCGCGAAACTGTGTGCATGTTTTGAGGAGCACATACATACATACAAATAATACACATTGACATGGGGCACGCCAAGCGTCTGAACAACAAAAATGGTGGCACAAAAATTGTTTGCCTGCAGTAAAACACGGAAGCTAATATTAACACATGTGGAATACAACTTTTATTTATTATTTGGGAATTTATAAATGGCGCGAACCGTGTTTTCTTCCCAATTAGCTCTGTATGCATTTATGTACTTACGATTTTGTTTTGCTCTCTCAATTTTAGGCGCAGAAATTTTCTCACAGGGCTGAAGTGGTATGTATCTTAAGCCGCACAAAAATGGAATGAACTTGTGAACTACACGATAGGCCATAACGATAGTATTTTCGTGCCGAGCTGGTCACACTTGATTAAGAAATATTAAATTTATGGCTTTAAAAAAAAATCAAAATTCAAATTCAACACCAAAATCAGAAACTGCTGTTAGCATTCTGTACATACTAGTAAATACATAGCGAAACATTGTGTTTCGTGTTTTGTAGTTCCGATTCTCTTAAGTTGTTTGCCTCTTTTAAAATGCAACGTGTTATGATATAAGGACTTTTTGCTTGCCTGAAATTATTTGCAGACGCAGAGGGTTAAAGTTATTTATTTAACGACCAGAAAGGGAAAGTGCTCATACACACGCAGGCCAAGTTCTCTTCTGTTTTGAATATGGCCAATATGCAAGTTGTCCATAAAACGCGCTGAATGATCGGAAAGCGAATCCGAAAACACCAAATTTACCCAATTATATTATGCGCACCGTATGACCGAAACGCATTAATTATTTTTAGTTATTAGTTGTTCCTATTTACTTTAGTGTAGTTATTGACAACAAGCGCTCTAAAAAATAAAGCAAATTCAAACTGTCCTGACATTTTGTGCCAGTAACGTTTTTAACTAGTTATCGATAGGTGTTTTGGATTTGGAGACGACTACAGAATTAAATCAACTCTGGCAACGTATCATTGTGTGTGTAGAATTTTTACTCAACTTGGCATATGACAAGTCTCCACTTTCTTTTCGGTATCAAAAACTAAGCGCTCAACATGGGTCGTATGCACGCTCCAGGGTAAAATGCACATTTCGATTGTCGTAATGAGCAAGAGTTCTTGTAAAATGTGCCTGCGTAATGCACGTAAGCCTTTGCAGTATTTGTTGTACACTCCTAACGCGAAAAATGTACCAAAGAAAAAAAGGCCATGAAGGCAAGCACATGTTGCAAACGAAAACACTTGCCGCTCCTGTTGTCACTTGCAAGCGACTCAAACGATACTTTTTATTTACAGCAAGGGTATTTCCCAGTCCGCTCTACCGTACAGACGCACAGTGCCATCATGGCTGAAACTTAACGCCGAGGATGTCAAGGAGCAGATCAAGAAACTTGGCAAAAAGGGCCTGACACCATCCAAAATTGGTATTTATTGTTTGTGTTTACGGTTTGAGGTTAGGTTAATTGAACTCTCGTCAACAATTTCAGGTATCATTTTGCGTGATTCGCATGGTGTGGCCCAAGTACGCTTTGTTAATGGCAACAAAATTCTGCGCATTATGAAGTCGGTTGGTCTCAAGCCCGACATTCCCGAGGATTTGTACCACATGATCAAGAAGGCAGTGGCTATCCGTAAGCATTTGGAGCGCAGTCGCAAGGATAAGGATGGCAAGTTCCGTTTGATTCTGGTTGAGTCCAGAATTCACCGCCTGGCGCGCTACTACAAAACAAAGAGCGTACTGCCACCGAACTGGAAATACGAATCCAGCACAGCATCTGCTCTGGTTGCTTAAAATTGGATACGCAATTCTTTTACGCAAACTAAATAAACACCAAAACAAACGAGTTTTGTTTACTTTTTAAACGGTTTTGAGCATTCTAAAATCATTTTTATATTTATGCTTAGTTTACGTTCTGTGGTTTTTTTTTCGGGATATTTGAATAAGGCAGCTTTACTGATATTATTGGCTATCTTGGTAAAAGTAAAGAAATTATACAAGTCCTGAATTTATTTGTTAATCAATCCGTTTAGGAGTTAAGTCAACAATCAAGATAATTCGCTTCAAAATTCGAAAAGAAAAGTGTGACCGGATTTACCGTTTTATTTTTGGTATATTTTAATACATAGCTGCGCATGTTTACAACAGCTAATGAAATATTTTGCTTGATTTAAACTATAATGGATTCAGATGATATTGCAGCAATACATGTGGAGGCAATTGAAGTAATTTTAAATCATATACTATACGTTCGTGGTGTTTATCCTGCACAAATCTTTAAGAAACGTCGCGTTTACAACACGCCAGTCTTTATAGTCGCATTTCCGGCTTTAAACTCTTACCTTGCTAATGTGCTAAGAACTGTGCAGCAATTGCTGCAGAATCCCGCGCAGCAATTGAAGCTAGAAGTAATTATATATGGAAATGATCCGGAGCACATGGAAAGCTACTTGTTGGAAATGCAACCGGTTCAATCCGATCAGCCGCAGGATCAATATTTAATAGAGTACGAACAACAACTAAGCACTGCTCTTTACAAACTGGCGGACCGCGTAAAACATTTACCGAAACTAGGTCAAAATGCAAAATTTAAGGTGCATATTCATACAACACAAACGGCCTTTACACAGCTCAGCCATGATGCACAATACCAGGAGTTTCCCTGGCTGCAAGCAAGTGGCAATCCGCAGCAGTTGGAGCCGCGTAAATTTTCCCTGCTACCTCTGGCAACAGTTGACAAGTTGGGCTTGAAAATGGATGCGCATATATGTAGTTAGGTTTTAAAATTGTATATTAAGCATTACATTTTACATGAGACATATAAAAAAAAAACTACTTTTTAGAGCAATCCTTGTCGTTTCAAGTCCTCGAATGTCTTGCGATTGACCACATTGCCCAGCGAGTCCTCGAACTCCTCTTCCTGGTCGGCTACCCAGCGTTCGCTCTGCTTTTGTGACTTGAGTTTCTCCCACAACGTGATCGCATCCTCGATCTGTGTCACATTCGCAAAATGCGCCGTATTCGGTATGCCCAGGCATCTCATTCCGTGCGCGTGCCGCCACTCGGCAAAGTGACGCTGAAACGCCTTGGGGCCCTTATAGGTGAAGTTGCCGCAAATTTCGCAGTTATAGCTGATATTCAATCCATGCAGCTTGTACAGCCAGTAGGGTATGGGTTTGCCGTCCCAGCCCAATGGCAAATTCTTGGGATTGAATGGAACATCATCCGCATCCGGATCATCGTCGTTATCTGACTCGCTAGCTTCAACGTCGCTGTCATCGCGCTCGCCCCCAGTTCGTGCCTGTTTACGCTGGACATTCTCCTTGGTTGCCGCACGTTGTTCGGAGAGCAGCTCGGCGTATTTATAGAGCAGCGCCTCCAACTGCGCGATTTCCTTATTTCGTTCATTCTCGCGCGTCTGTGCATTGGCGCTTTTTGTTGTTGGTTTCTTGGCCATTAGAGCCGGGTCCAAGGTACTCTTGCCTTTCGTGGTGAACAGACGTTGCGCCCGCTCCTCCAAAGTGCCGCCACACTTCAGGCCCAAGGCGACCAACCCGGACTTGAGACGATCCAAGCCCAAAGAGGCCAGCTCCTCCCAGCTTGAGAAAGCTGATAAATCTAAATGCGCGCCCGTATTTGCGAGCGCCGATTCGGTCTCCTTCAATGACCAGCCAGGGAATGCGCCTTGCAGCCATTGGCGCTGGAAATCGAGCTCAACCTTAACCAGCTCGGCCTCAAGGTCTAGCAGCGGTTGAATGCGCAGAATAAAGCTGTGTAGATAATTGTTTAGCGTCTCAATATACTTGCGGTACTCGCGATTTTTACGCTCACGTGGTATGTCAAAGACATGGTCGAAGGACATGAGGTACGTAATGTAGTCCAATTTTTCAACGCCGCGCAAATTTAAATAAAGCTCATAACACTCGTTCAAATCCAAGTAGCGGCCGCCACCCTCCTCATCGGTGAACTCAACCAGAGCGCCCATTTCATCGGGATTACTGTAGACCTTTATCATTTCTTCAAATTCAACGGAAAGCGGAACACTGACTTCGGCCGGATGAGATTTGTAGAACTGTTTAATCTGCTTCAAACGGGCATAGAATTCATTGAACTCATTTGGTCCAGATAGCGCCGCAATTTCAGCCTTTCGCTCATTGTCCTTGTCCTCGTACAGATCGCGCAGCTGTGTGGTGGCGTGGTGGTGCAGTTCCATTAGGTACTTTAGCCGGTGCTCACTGTGAATTCGCTCTTTTTCGCCGGGCTTCTTGGTTGCATGTTCATCGACCATAAGTTTGACTAGGCGCTCGCGCTCTTCGTGATACCGACGCTGCTGCTCCAGTAGCGTCTCCATTATGCTGATTATTTAAAAGAATTGTTTATTTGCGAACGAAAAACAAATTTTCACAAAATAGCGTGTGTACATACGTACATTAGAGCTGTACTGTCAGTATCGATAATAGTGATGGTAGCTTCGAATACGAACGATCATCGATAGTACTTACTAGCAAACATCGATAAGTATATCGAGACTATATTTCAGCTTTACTCGATACTATCGCCTTAAGTTTGATTCGCTTTTCGGCACTTAACAGCACTGCGCATCACGAAGTAAAATCATATGATCGATTGGAGGTAGTGAAAATTTCAGACGACGGGCAGAAGGCACACACACTGCAAGTAAATTTTCGATTCCGTTTTTGTCTCGTGTTATATGGAGTTTTATTTTGTAATTTTCCTTTCGTGTTGTATAATTAAGAAATTTATTATAAAGTTAAAACCATTACAGGCACGGTAGTACGTGAATTCCTTCGGAACTATTGAATTTCTATTTCGATTTTGTGGCAAGTGAGACAAATCAGTCAAGATGGCTTTGAGCGATGCTGATGTACAAAAACAGGTAAATAACATGTGTAAAACGAAAAACAATCTATTATGAAAGTATTTAGTTAAGTCAAACATGTTAAACAGAAATGTTTTTCCAATTGAACAATAATTTCAAAGCCACGGATTCGGGCAACGAGAAAGATGGCGAAGTCATGGGATTCTCGCCGTAGTCATGTGAATTTTGCGTGCAACTTTTTTAGTCACTATACATTAAAATATATCTAATCTGCGTTGACAAATGTGCATATAAGACAGCGCGACTATATAAGTTTTTGAGTAAATTAAAAATGCGTTTTGAATCTGTTGGTGGAAAAAAATATTGTTCAAAGTTTTACGCAAAAAACCAAAATGCTTATTGGTCATGTGACACGCACTACACTTGAGCAATGTGTTAAAGGGAGACGACTAGCGCAGCCAATACATTAGTGCGAACACTGTCACACGACTGCGCTGTAAATGAACTTGCCGTGCCTTATCAATGCCATTGGATATTTTTTTTTCTGAAAGTAAAAAATATTAAATAAATGAATATTTACTTTTGGCCAACGTAACGGTGCGCCGGGCGACAGCTGGTAATGAAGTAGCTGAGCAGCAAATGTTTCAGATACACAAATGTGATATATAGGTGCCTAATCATGTGATTGGCTTTAGGTCTGTTCTATCCATCACCCACTGTTTTATCTACACTTTAATAGATTTTTATTTCCAAAGCTAATTTAATACTTTTCCTTTACAGATCAAACATATGATGGCATTCATTGAGCAGGAGGCCAATGAAAAAGCCGAGGAGATCGATGCCAAAGCCGAAGAAGAGTTCAATATTGAGAAGGGACGTCTCGTCCAACAACAGCGTCTCAAGATTATGGAGTACTACGAGAAAAAGGAAAAGCAAGTTGAGCTGCAGAAGAAAATTCAATCCTCAAACATGCTCAATCAGGCTCGCCTGAAGGTCGGTTTATTTATGCAAACTAGTTGTACTTTTCAAAAAAAAAAATTCGACTTTGGTTTTTCTTGACACTTACAGGTGCTCAAAGTGCGCGAGGATCATGTTGGCAGTGTGCTGGATGATGCACGCAAACGTCTCGGCGAAGTCACCCAGAACGAATCCGAATACAAGACCGTTCTAGACAAACTAATTGTTCAAGGCCTGTATCAGGTTATGGAACCTAAAGTAACCCTACGCTGCCGTCAAGTCGATGTGCCCCTCGTCAGGGCAGTACTCCCCTCAGCTATTGAGCAGTACAAAGCCGCAATGCGACAGGATGTTGAGTTTTATATCGATGAGAAAGAGTATCTGTCAGCCAATACCTGTGGTGGTGTTGAGCTGTTGGCTTTGAATGGACGCATCAAGGTGCGTGGCAAAAAAAATGTAATGCTCCAGCAATTTTATTAATAACCCAATGTTCACTTTGCAGGTGCCAAATACCCTGGAGTCCAGATTAGAATTGATTTCACAGCAGCTTGTGCCAGAAATCCGTAACGCCCTGTTCGGCCGCAATGTTAATCGCAAATTCACCGATTAAAATTTTCTTTAAGTGAAAAAAACAAAACAGTTCAAGCTTATAACAACAACAAGAAAAAACACAACCACTTAATAATGGAAGAAGAAAACTCATACTCTTGAACTCATTTAACAAAATTGTGTCTATTAATTATTATTATTATTGCCGTTGTCTTTTTATAGTCAAACTGAGAAAAACAAAAAACGTTGGTCAAATATGTAGGCAACAATTATGTGTTAAAAGTACTTACATATTTGCCAATAATGATATATTAGAGTATATTTCAACAGATAAACAAAGTTCTAAGTGCATTCAAATCCGTAAAAGAGTTTGTTAAAGTTTGTTTTCTATGAACTAACCGGCGTTAACAATATAAGCTAATTATAATAACATTCCTCAATACTTTGCGATCCGTTTTTAGTTCTGGCGATTCAAATGCGCCTATATAATTTTTGTAAAATTCTTTTTGTTTTGCCCTTGTCTGTAAATTTTGTTGTACATTTTTATTTAATTACTGTTTGTTTATTATTGTTATCCCATTTTCTTTAGCCATGTTATACAAATGCAATGTGCGTCACAGCGGCAACAATTTTCAATTATCAATGATCATTAATAGAATTGATAATTATCAATGTATGTGCCACTTGCAGGCCGCACGCGTGCACACTCAGCATTATTGTCCGCTTGCCACCGAAATACATTTAGACGCATTTCGCTGGCTCGAGGACAATGTGCGCCGGCGTCCTTGCAACTGGCACATTTTGTAGGCCATAAATAATCATCGATTGTCTGTTGTTGAACAAGTTACAATACGAATACACAGTTACCCTAACGCACGCGCAGTTAACGAAGTATTGCCAAGTGGCCAAGTAGCTAAATTTGTTAAAACATATAAAAGCCCCCATGTTTTACCTGCTTCCAATTCCAAATCATATAATACATATATATATATATATACTTAAAAGTAAAATTGAAAAAAAAAATGGAAATTATTAGTGGCAATTTATATGGCTGCCGCTGCTGCCGCACAATTGCTTTATAGACGCACGTTCTTATCTGGCTCTAAACAAGTACACACAGAATAATTGTATTTTAATGTTTGCGTGTTCACGAAAAATAACTACAAATTTAGCATACAATAAAATCAATAGCATATGCATTATTATATAACATCGATTAAAATGAAATACAAATGCAACAAACTTACTTTTAAACTTAAACAAAATTTATGTTGAATAAAAACAGTATTTCCAAAAACAAAAAACAATCAACAAATTTCGCACTTTCTATAATTCGACTGCATTTTAGAAGCCGCTAACACATGTAGGCCGTAGAAATCCTTAAAACAAAAACCCATTGGACTCTAATCCGCGAAGTGAAAATGATCCGAACCGAAGATTGGATGGGTTACGGCTCTTTTATGTGTATATATGGCTTTGTATATAACAAAATAAACAAGCATGCACAGCCATCATTTGGGTATAATCTTATCGAAAGTAGACGACAATATTAGAGAGTTAAGAACTTGCCGTAGTTTAGAATAAACTCAACCTCCAATCGGTTATTTCACTGAAAACATGATATAGTAGTCAGATTTTACTTAAATTGGTTAGTTGTCAAATAAAAATTTCGAACCGTGTCAAGTATATTGCAATTTGTAACTTTGGTCAAGAAAGTATTTATAATATGGCACAGTGAAATTAGGGGGTTTCCAAACATTTAGAAAACATTTTATGACCTTTAAAAAAAAACTTGAAATGTGTCTGTAAAAATGATTAATTTTAAATCTAGTATGCTGATTACTTGGAACTTGGAAAATAAAGTCCTTATCTCGGCGAAATAGTTTATATGATTGATTGAATAGGAGCAGGTAGTTCAATACATTATAACTTTTTAGCTCTATATTATTGGATCCTGAAAGGAATGAATTACTTTTAATGTTATACCTCGAGTATGAAAAAAATTCACTAATTTTAAGGTTGGTTAAATTAATAGGAATCGATGCCAAATTGCATTTCAAGTTTATTTAAAAGGTCCAAGAATGCTAAATCTGGTAAAATTGTCCTGGGAGGAGTTCTATGTCGCAATAATTTTTTCAGTTAGTCGATCAATATTAAATCGATCGAGATACTTTAGTTTTTCACCCATGAGTAAAATAAAATACGATTTCTTGTTTTAAATTTGTTTACTTTAATTGTATATATTAATGTATGTATATTTTTTTTTCATCCATGCAATCGCCTTTTCAATTAATTTTTCCCCATTTTCATTTGAGATGTGGTTTTCCAAGACATGTTTCTCTATTTTCATCTGTTTTAAGATGGCCGATTAAGCTTGTCTTTGTTAATCATCCAAATATACATAAATTGTGTGTCGATGTCTAACTGCATAATTTGCATTTACTATTTTTCCTAAAAGTCGTGACCAGTTATTACTTAAAATCATTTGCTGACTTTTAAATAAGAGAATTACATTGAATGTGTTTGTTTTTGTTTTCAGATGCAACTTAATTATAACAAGATTTTTCTGGCCTTTTTTTGTTTGCATACATATACATATATAAACAATTTTTCAAGTTTTGTGTTTGTATCTTTCATTTTTTGTTTGTTTTGAAATTCACTTAAGTATTGCTCAAAATGAATAAATTTAACAATTTTAAGTGCACATTTTGAAATGTAGAAAGTAGTTTTAAAAAACTATTAAATTGTGTACAGTAAATTTCGAATTTTGCGGCTTGGCTCTCTCCTCTCTCTTTACGTTGCAAAGTCCATGGGTCGGTCTTATTAACATCGAGGAAATTTCCAAAGGGGAGTGTAGTTCGGTTGGCTGTTGGTAATGCGAAATATATATATATATACATATGCATATATATGATGATGATGGCGACTCCGTATAGTTGCAGTTGCTTTAATGCCGAGATAATAGACTGCGCCTAATATATTTGTTAGTCGCCTAACTTTTGCTCATCCTCCGATTCAGATTCTAAAAGTAAAAAGTAGGCAATATATATATGTATATTAGTTTACCATTCCCAAATGAATAACAAGTTAAATTTGTCCGAACGATTATTGGCCAAATGTAACTATGTTTAGTTATATGGACACCCAATCATTCTTTTGCTCTTGCATATTTTACATGAGCTTTTTAAGATTTTGTGAAACTTAAAAAGTTGATAAGAAAACATGCACCATTATTTCATCTGATGTCCAGGTTTTCATTGGCCTGCGTTGTTCTATAGTTTTTAAACAACGAGGCAAGCAAAAAACCCAAATGCTCTTGCAAATTTGTACACTGAAATTGCCAAAGAAAAAGGCAATTCCATTCTCAAAAATTGCCAGCCTTATAATTGGAAAAGACCCAAGTTTGAATGCTTGTCCGAACGATTATTGGCCAAATGTAACTATGTTTAGTTATATGGACACCCAATCATTCTTTTGCTCTTGCATATTTTACATGAGCTTTTTAAGACATTGTACAACTTAAAAAGTTGATAAGAAAACATGCAGCATTATTTCATCGGATGTCCAGGTTTTCATTGGCCTGCGTTGTTCTTTAGTTTTTAAACAACGAGGCAAGCAAAAAACCCAAATGCTCTTGCAAATTTGTACACTAAAATTGCCAAAGAAAAAGGCAATTCCATTCTCAAAAATTGCCAGCCTTATAATAAATGGTCTTCACAATAACATCGTTTCTTAGATACTAACCTTCCTCGGCAGATTGGAGCCATTCGGCGAATTTGCGCATTTGTTCAAGGAAATGCATCTTGCCCTTGTTAGAGTGTCCGTCCTTGTACCAGCGCAAGATGATCTCCTCGGACAATACCTCGGTCTTGTAGAATAACAAGATGATCTTTTGGAACGCTTTCATGAAATTCATATTTTCGTAACAGAACTCCTGCACTTTTAATATCAATGCCAATTCTGAACGATCTGTTGAGGCAAACGCCTGCAACAGGGTGCAATATGTCTTTAGATGACGCACCGCTTGATCGGTGACAAGCTCCTCCTTTTTGTTCCATTCTCCCAACGACATGATTGTGGACCAAATCTAATAAATCAAGTTTAAATGGAATAATATAAGAAAAACAGTTAAGCATGCATAGAAACCCAACCACTTACAATAACAATTATCTCATGATCAGGAATGTTGGTACGTAGTGCAAACTCTTTGATGTCTGCAGTTATTTCATTATGTGCCTTCTCATCGTTAATATCATCAATGAGGGTTTGCTGCAGTTCACGTTTGGCCTCTTGGCTGGCCTGAGCCTTATGCAATTTGATGATCTCATTGAGTTCTTTGTCAAGAAAAACTTGTTTAAAATATTCCTCAGTACGTTTGTTTAGTGGGAAAAAGTCCATAAGTCTGCAACAAAAATTACATTCGTTATAGTTCTACATGTTGCACGTAAAATTCGTAACGGTGTGCAAATGTACGAAATGAAATGGGCACCCAAATAAAGCTAGTTTATTTGCGACATGCATTAAATTCCGTGTAAGTGATTACTCTAGGAATGTTAATTAAAGATTAACAAGATATGCATGTAGATCTTCCTGAAAACATTCCAAACATTTACAAAAATGTGATGCAACTTACTTGCTTTCCAGTCCACCCTTTTTAAGCGCCTGAATAAGATATGCAATGCCCTTCTCTTGCTTGAACGTCAAAAACAGCTCCAATAAAAACTCGAGTGCAATGCCATCCTTAATCAGATGCTCATTGTTTAGTACCAGCAATACATTTGGCGGTACAGAGCCATTAACTGCAAATTACAATGAAAACCACCTTTTAGAACGGTATTCAAAAACCCAACAAAATTTTTTGAGACATGGCCAAAGATGTGCTTGGGCTCGTGGCTTTTGCATTAGGCTTATATTTTTACATGCAAGAGTCAGTATACCAAGACTATAAATTTAATATTAGCCAACTGTAGTACGAGTGTATGATCGTTTGCTCACAACTCATTTTAATATAACAGATGACTACAATATATTTATTGATATGTAATAAAATTAATTAAATATGCTTACCTAACCAGAGCGCAGTCATGCGCGCAAGCTTAATGCGTTCACTTGGCGTAAAGCCCTTTACGAATAACAAAACTTTACCCATTTCCTCTTCGAACATTTTCTCAAGGTACTTGTACCGTCTAATGAGTTTAACAAACACCTGTAAACATTTAATTTTTACATTAGTTATAAGGGCATAATTAAATTTTGGGCGTTTTCGATAATGTAATTAAAAATTTATATTGTCGCAACATTAGAAATCTTTAAGAATCGAGTTTTGCGAAAAATTAAAGACAAGTAAAATGTGGCGTTTCATTTTGCATAATTTTGACACCGATTATAATACAAGTAATTAATAACCAGTTCTAATAATATGCGGCTAAGGTTTACAATAATACACATATGTGTACATGACACATGACTCGACAGGTTTGTCGCAACATTAGAAATCTTTAGATTGTTGTAATTATTTTAATACAAAATAAAGACAAGTAAAATGAGGCGTTTCATTTGGCATATAATGACACCGATTATCTGCATCGACCAATAACCGGTTCTAATAATATGCACGCAGCATTGTGTAAACGATTTACTAACCTGCTCATGGTTGCGCATTGACTCCATATCCTCGGGTGCATCGAAAATGCAATAACTTGTGCGTGGCTTTTCGCCATCCTGAGATATAGAACCGCCAGGCACTAAGATGTTATTTCATTTAAATATTAGCTAAGCCGGTATTTTAAATAGATATTTCCACTCACCTAATAGACCACCCGCAATCAATATATCAAACAGCACTTCACCGTAACGACGATAATCGAGCTTGTTGCCCGCGCTGTCTAGAAACTTAGAGATTTGATCCAGGTCGCCTTCAGTTTTTTCGAGACCAGCAATGACCGCATCACGGAATCCCGTTGGGTCATATTTTTCTCTTTCATCTAATCCGAAACAACGGTAATATGTTCAGAAATATTAGAACACTATTAATCTTAGCTAAAGGCTTACCTCTTTTTCTGGTCTTGATGCGTTGACCCGATAGCACTGGTCTTTCAGTTTTTTGACTCATACAATAAATTGCTGCAGAAATGAAGTAGAGACAAACAATTTTTTTTTAGTAAATTTGTATTTTCTTTTTTACAGTAAATATATATATGACGTGATATACAAGGTTACTAGGTTCTGTATGTGTGAAAACGCTTACACGTTGAATCAAATCGTGTGCCAATGCTATCTAACCTAAAAAAAATTACTTGATCGTGTGTGCCTCACACACGCAAACACACATACATATACACATGCGTATAATCTCTTACAGTTTGATAATGTTGAACGGCCAATGAAAGGCGAACTGTGAGAGCTCGCCTAAAGAAGAAGCAAGCGAAGAAACATCAGAATAAAGTGAAATTTTTGAAAATATGTACATAAGCACATTGACTTTGTTGCTGGGAGCGCGCTTGCAAACGAGGTCAATGTATACTTAATACGTATGTATATACACAAAGGCTTTGTTGTCGAACTTCATTTTTAGCCAGTTTTAATTGCACGAAATTAAACTTACACTTTCACTTAACGGATGTAAATTTGCCAAAGATTTTGCTTCAGCGTGCGTTCCTTATTGTATAGCACTTAAATATGAACGCGCGAGCGTGTTTCTAGGAGGTTAGATGTGCATACATATGTAGGTGCATGCATGTGTGAGTTTAACAGGCCGTTAGTTTTCAAAATTCTCACACAGCCTCTACGAATTTTTACCTTGGACTAGCTGGACAATAAGCTCAGTGAAATCAAAATGGACGTAATGTTTCCTTAGTGCTTTGTTTTTTCCCAAATTTTTGTCTACTTTAATTTTAACTGTAAAATTGACACGCACGCACACACAGAGACACTCAACAGTTGAGAGAGGGAGAGAGAAAAACCCGCAGAAATTTCTGCCGATTGTATTTTCTGTTTAAATATTAACTTAAACAATTTTGTTGCTTTTAAATTCAGTGTATGTCAAAAATTCTATTTTTATTAAATATCACAATCGGCTACTATATACATACATGTGTATTCTTTGCTGTTAATGTGTTTTTGACGTTCGAGCGCCTCTTCTGCGCACACCACTTTGTTAAACGAAATTCAGAAAGCAAATGACACACACATTTCGTTGACTGCCGACGATAACGACACGACGACATGTGGTCGGCGCCATTTTGTGGCAATACATTGGCATTCAAACAGCTCACACACATGTATATATGTATGTTGTCCATGTATTTCGTCTGTGTGCACATCAATTTCGAGGTTCTATTTGTCTGGGCTTTGCCAATGCAATAATGAACCAGCTCTTTTGCGAATGCCGTTGAAAATTCAACGACTCATTCACAATGAATGCTTTCTCTTCCGCCATTAGAAAATTGTGAACGCGTATTTCGTGGGACTTATTTAATTATAAGTGTACAGTCGCACTTGTATGTTATAAAAGCAATTGATTATTTGCAATGATTATGAATCACTGTAGTTTAAATATGGGCTCCGTTTTTACAAATAAGCCCACATACACATAATGCATGTACATCATAACCTTTCTTAAAAATTATATGTACAGACAATACGCAAATATGTATGCATGCACTAATACACACAAGCATACATAAATGACTAAGACTTGAGGCCTTATTGCGCGCAATCTTTAATAGAATTGCGCAATTGATCAGAAATCACACACAACTAACATGCGTAGTAATATACTAAATTATATTTCGAAATATTTTCACAAAATTGTATTATGTACTTACGATTAAAACAAAAAAAGCTGTTTTGCTGAAGAAATTGAGCTGTTAGTCCGTGTGCGAGCGTGCGAAAAACACTAATGCAGTGCTGCGATAGCGGCAATATCAACGATGGTTATATTTTATCGATATCATCAGCGTTCGATACTATCGCTAAAATCAAAGACGCCGATACACAGCTGATATAATATTTGCTGCTATCACAATATAGTGGTAAATATGGATTCGAATTTTAAGAATTTTAAATATATGCAGTTGCACCAAGTACTATTAAAATTACGACCCCTTGAACAGTACTATGATTATAACGGGCATAAAAATACGTTCAAGACACAGGAAGATGTGCAAAAGGTGCAGTAGATTCGATTTGTATGTAAATATTTATTTTTAGCTCTATTCCTCCAATTCAGATTTGTGGAGACTTTTTAAAGGCACTTAAAAAAGATTTGAGCCTTGAGGAAATAACGTCGTTATATTCCGCTGCCATTATGTTGCTTATACTAGGGGATCCTGAAATACAAAACCAGCGCCTCGAACTCTTGAACGATTGTTTTAATTATTCAGACATGTTAAAGCCAACAATGATTGACTATGCTACTCGTGAATTAATTGATAACTTAAAATTCGCTGCAAGCCTTGCTGAGCACCATACTGAATATGATTATATGCTTTATTTATTATGGGCAATACCGCATATAATCACAGCAAGTGAAACGGGAAAAATGATATCTCTGGGCCTTTTGCGCGCTTTTATAGCCGAGTTAGCGAATTCGGATCCAGTTGTCATGCATATATATCGAAATGTAAGTCAAGCAAAAAGCGAATATTCGTGTTTACTTTTGTTTGAAAGATTTCAGAAGTCTGGCAAATGATTAAAACCCTAAAGGTGGAGACAATATTAGACGAATGGTCACTCAAAAAAATATATACATTGGTGAAGAGCTTTGCATTAATATTGGCAACAGCTGCGCTTAACAGTAACAACGCGGCATTGAAGCAAGCCGGATACCGGGGCTTTGAGTTGCCCCAAGCAGAGACTGGGACTGAAATTTCGGAGTGGTTCAAGATCCTCAGAAACAAGCTGGAAGAGAAGCACAAGGCAGACAAATGTAAAGCAGGCTTGATGGTATGAGGCCTTGCATAAATTTCAATAATAATACTTTAAGATAAATATCCATTTTCGCAGTTGGTACGCTTCATTGACTTTAACATACTGAACCTTTTACCGGAAGCTGGAAATGAAATAGCTTCAGAGCCTGGAAACGAAGTGGTGCATGACAAAAGAATAAGTTTTTAGGTTGTACAATATACATATATTTATCATGTTACATATAACACACACATTTATGCTTTAAGCCAAAATTACTTATACTTTTTTCCGCTTTTCCGTAAAGGCACATCGACGGGCACCACTACACTGTTGTAATAGTTAGAAGAGATTCGATTAAGAAAATATAATCCCACCAGGGAGAATAGAATACTAAAAGAAAAACAATAGTTTATTTCGATTTCTGCGTAGGCGTCGGCATTCACTTACCTGGTTGTAGCACAGACGCGATGAACAACGCCCGCAGCAGCCGCTGTTAACGATAAACACAATAAAATCTCTGGCACAAGTTTGGCCTGAAAATCAGGCCCGAAGATCAGCATTTCAGCGTTTGATAAACATGTAAGGCTTAATATAAACAACCAAGAAAACAGATAGCCGCCAAACAAAATGTTTAGTTGGGAATCATTAAACCATTGGGCATAGAAACGCAGCGTTGCAAAAATAACCAAGCTCAGTATGCCAGAGATAATTGTAGAGATCAAAGTGCTTTTGGTTGTGATTGAGGCGGCTGCAAATTATATTTATTATTACAAATACATCTACCGCATTTTTTCGCGAAAATAAAAACTTACACATTTTTAAGCTAGGGATTCAATCGCCATCTGCACTAAAAGCGAAAAGCTATCGATAGCTGCGTATATATATGGTGAAAGTTTCCAAATATCGATATCTATCGAAAATAAGTCAGAGAGGGGCCATTGTAAATAGCAGAAATTACGTTTAACAATTAAATAATAAATGAAAACATGGCAACTTTATTAAAAGCAGCCACCAGCACGTTTCGAGGAACGTTCTGGCAGACACGTAAAATTGCAACAAGCACACCATTGTTAATAAAAGAAAGTAAGTACAACGGGATGTTTCATAACCTCGCTGAGTTTGTATTAAAAACAAATATTGTCGTATTTTAAGTACATGAGAAACTGGAAAACAATGCACTGGTCTTTGAGGGCGTAAACGTGGTATCACAACGTTCAGAAAATATGCTGAAACCTGCCTGTTCCAGCACCTTTTGCCCAGAGTGCACATTGGGTTTGGACATTAAGCACACGGACGTGCTAATTTTATCGCAATACGTCCGTTCTGATGGCTGTATGTTGCCTAGACGTATAACAGGATTGTGTCATCGGCAGCAAAAGAAGATGGGCACACTCGTTACCATGGCTCAAAAGGCTGGCCTAATGCCGAACCTTGCGCCGTCTTGGAGCAAAAAGGACCCAAAGAAAAGATTTGGATGGCGCAAGTTTAACAAGTATTTTTTGGAATCGACGATTAAATACTAAAGCTAGTTATAACACAATAATAAATGTAAATGTTTTCCATTTTATATGCTGAAGTTTATGAACCGGCGTTTTAGCATAGGTATCGATTATTATCGTCTGCCAAATATTTTGCCAACAAAAGTGTTCGGTCACATTGTCAGTGGCATTCTTTAAAATTTTCATTTAATTCGGCGCGTTTCTAAACACAAATGAATTTTTTAAGCAATAACAATACGGTGCACGTGGAAGTGCGTGTGCTGCGCAGCGAGCAGTGAGTAAACAGTTTTGCAATAATATAAAGTTTGCTGAAATGATATTTTCTCAGACGGATGCAGACGCTTCGAGCGGCAATCGAGCCACAACTTGACGCATATTTAAAATCATTAAAAACGTTGCGCTGGAATGTTGCATTCGCTCCGGACACCAAACTTCAATCTGTTGAAAGTATTCTGCTGGAGAAAGACAACGGCGAAAATGGTACCGTAAAGCCGGATCATAATAGGTTGAAATTTTGTTATCATTTCTACACGACGCATCGTCCCGAGCTGCGATCAGCCGGTGGGCTATTTGACGGTGAAGGCGATGGCAATTCCGATAGTCTGGACAGTGTGATAGCTGCTAATCATGTCCTGCTACCTGCCGCTGAGTTTGTTGGCCTCTGGGATAATTTGATTTACGAGGAAGGACTGAAGGAAAAGGTATGCTTTACCAAATGTATATACAGAATATGTATATAGTTATTATGAATTTTGCAGCTGCTTAAATTCGCATTGTCAGCTTTGAGTTTCTCGCAACATAGTGTAGACACGAATGTAATTGCTTGCAACCGCTTGTTGCTACTGCATGGTCCACCTGGCACTGGCAAGACTAGTCTGTGTAAGGCGCTCGCTCAGAAGCTGGCTATAAGGACACAAAGCAGTTTCGCATACACCCATCTCGTGGAGATCAACAGTCACAGTCTGTTTTCAAAGTGGTTCTCTGAGAGTGGCAAATTGGTCGCGCGTCTCTTTGGCAAAATCGGTGAGCTTGTGGCGGACAAGAACAATTTGGTCTGCGTGCTTATTGACGAGGTGGAATCCTTGGCGTATCAACGAAGTGCTATGAGCAGCAATGAGCCGCGAGATGCCATGCGAGTGGTTAATGCGGTGCTTACCCAGCTGGATGATATAAAGGCCTGTCCAAATGTGCTCATTTTGGCAACTTCGAACTTGGCGCAATGCATTGATTTGGCCTTTTTGGATCGCGCAGATATACGTCAGTTTATTGGCTTGCCGGCTATAGCAGCCATAGGCTCCATTTACAAGTCAATGCTGGCCGAATTGATGGCGAGGGGCATTGTGAGAACAGAGGACTTGGAAGGCAATCAAGAGGACTCTGAGGATCTGCTGACTAGTCTGGCCGAACGTAGTGTTGGTTTAAGTGGGCGCACCCTGCGCAAGTTGCCGCTACTGGCTCACGCTCATCACACGAGCCGAGATCTGTTTGAGCTTAACCAAAAGATAACCCTTTCGGATTTCCTGGATGCAATGCTACTAGCCTTGGAGCAGTTACTAGCTGAACAGCGACACTTAAAGCTAGATACAAATGTGAATGAGATGGCATGACGAGAAATTGGTTAAGCAATTGACTCCCTACAAGTCCCTTATCCATTAAATGTGATGCTTTTACTAAAAACAATGCTGTACGATGACTCGTTCATCCTCAGGATATCCTTTCGCAAACCGTTTTCATTTGCACACCATACAGATTTTTTTTATTTATTCCAGTTTTACTTACACACTTCTTTCTGTTTCCCTTATATGTATATGTGTGTGAAATGCATGCGAAAATTCTTTCTCACCATGCATATCCCCATAACTCATCATTACTCCAAGGGTTAATAAAATTACTCGTCAAAAATGACTGTGGGCATTTTGTTTTCTTAATGTATTATTTATTTAGGTGGATGTCATATTGATTTAAATGGATGCGCCAATCGGATTGTGTTTGTCTAGCTGGACTAATCCTACATTGCTGGCGTTGTATGTTACTCAAATTTCTGCGGCTGTTTGCAGTCCTTGGCTGGATTGACTCGATTCCACAGCGTGAAGGAGAACTTATCAATGCGACTGTTCAGCCGAAGACTGAACTGCGACTTCCGGTACATCAGCATATTAGTTTCAAACTGACGTCGCTCCGCTGCATGTCGCTCAGCATCGTTCCGGAGCTGCGCACAGTCTACCCTGGACTCGAATGGCGAAGGTGAATCCCACATTTGGTCTGCTTTCGATTTGGTGTGTGGTGTCACAAGTGCGGTACTTTTGGAAACGCTGCTAGAATGCGCGGACGTCTCGCTGGATGAAGCTTTATTTAACTGTTGGTGGTATTTGCAGATGAGATCATTATAGATGCGCAACTTTTCTGGTTTGGCAAACATTTCCTCCAGGTGGCTGTAATCAACCATATCTGGTTCTTCGTCACAGAAGTAGGCCGACGGTGTTATAGCGCCGCCGCTTAATCGAATTGGCGACGACTTGGGCAATTTCACATTTTTGTCCGTTGCTTCCGATTCCTCGCATTTCACATTTTTGTTGGGTTCTTGAGGTTCCTCGCATAAAGTGATCTCCAGCAAATCACGTGTCAGCTGGTCCACGCGCTTGTTGAGCTGCAGCAACTGCTCCTCCACGTGGCGTATCATCGTACCAAACTGTTTGCTGTTCTCCTCCAGCGTCGCCAAACTCTGGCCAACCACGTTGCGGGCCATGAGCTTCCCAACAATCTCCTTGAGATCGTCAAGCTTTACGTATTCGGTTTCTGAACTTGGTTTTACGGGCGCTGTTAGTAGCATTAACTCTTGGGCCATTTCGCGCATAAAGTTGGGTGCCGTCAAAAGGGCGGCCACCTCACGCCGGATATTCTCACTGAGGGACAGCTTCAGCTGTGGAGGTAGCCTAGCTGCGTCTTCGTTAAATATATCCAATGCCTCGTCGCTGTCTAATCTGCTAATTGATTCTTGTACGTTCATTTTGTAAAAAATTTTAATAATACACTTAATTTGGGGTATTTTAATGTTTTCTTATAAGTCGTATAATATCTATATATTGATATAAAACATATAAAATTTTCAAAGCCTTCTAAAAAATATGTCGATCAAGTGCACAGAGTAGAAAAACAAATCGATTTCTTTAAGCTAAAAGTTGTGCACTTTGAAATTAGTTTAAAAATAATTTCCGACCATTATAGCTTTTGTTTTGATTAAAAAAAAAACAAACAATCTCCTTAAAACTATCTGCCCTAATTGGCGATAAACGAACAGCCCAAGCCAAGTAAGAGGAAGCTTACATTTTTACTGCAGTCATTTTATGTGAGATGGGATTTTGGGAAAATCCAACCAAAATCGCAAACAAAGAATGTAAAAAACTTTTTTGCTTACCATTCGATCTAAATTTGAGAGGAGTTTCACACTTTTCGGAAAATATATGCCTCCTTGGTGGAAATGGAGGTGCAGTAATTGGTGGATCAAATTCAATTTCAATTTTAATCCTTATGAAAATTCATTTATAACATCTTTCACACTTTTCGCAAATCCTCAGCCTGATCGGTGGAAAATGGGGAAAAGATACATAGGTCGAAGTTTTAAGTTTTGTTTGATTAGCTTCAAACTTATTTTTAAAACTATTTTAAGAACTAAATGCATACGTATTTAATCATTTTTAGAAATTTCACCCGCAATTGTGCAAATCAACTAGTTTATTATACATATGTGTATATCTTAGTGCCTAATTATTAATTATTAAATAATTAGCTTATAGTGGAATTCAAGCAGATTTTTTTAGTGTCTGAGATCAAGAGGGTATGACCAGAGATGCAGCTTATTAGGTTGGCAATACAACTTGTTAATGCACGACACTTAATCAAAAGAAGGCATGAAGTCCTACTTGAATTCATGAGAATCGCAGAGTAGGCCAACATTTACACAGCGTTTGGTGTACAAGAACATACATACACATCTCTGTATATATATACACATATTTAAAGATATGCATGCATTCTACGTACATATACAAGTATTTATATTTGCACGCATAAATAAATTGTAACACTAAAGATGCAAAATAGATACAAGTAGTACCTGTTATATTCATCCTTAACCCTTTTTTCCTTATTGACGTATGGCTGTTGAATTGTCCTTATTCACATACGTATGTATTGTGTTAGAGGGCTTGATGCAACGAGTATTGTTATTTATTTGATTGTTTATGATTGTGTGCACTCGATTTTTTGAGTACCGTAAAGTATTTGTAAATAGCAGCGTGTCCGTCTAGAGTAGCCGGGCGCACGGTGCGTATGGGCAATATGAAAGCCGGACAGCATCCCTTGGATAAATTGCAAAATATATGTGCCGTACGCTCCGATGCAAAACAGTTGAAAATTGTACAACAACTATTGATGCTTACGTTTATTTATGTTTTGTTCTGTGTCTGTGTGTGTGTGTGTGTGAGTGTGTGTCTGCGTGACTGTGTGTGTATGTTTGAGCTGTGGCTCATGTGTATTTGTGCTTGTTGGCGAAGCCTGTAAGCAGCGTTTTGCGATTGCATTCCAGCAATATGGAACTACTACATGCTCGCATTGTTATTCTCTCAGAAATTGTTGTTGCTGCCGAACTATTTAAAGTGTGTGCGTGTGTGTGTGTGTACGTATGCGTGTGTGTGCTTCTAGGAACAATTCTGTAATGTTATTGTTTCATGTTTATTGTTTGGATTCTAATTCTACCGTGCCAAAATGTACCAATCCGAAATAGACCACAACGACAATATATTTGGTGCAAATGAAAGCCTTGAAATAACTGGAACTAATGAAGTATCTAAAGATTTTGAATGTGAGTCAACAATAAAAAGTTCTTTCTGGTCAGTTATCAAAATTGCTTAGATTTGAGTAAAGTTTCGAAGATCTTTTTAACAATATGTGAACACATTTAAGTATTGTTTAATAACAAAATGTGAAGGAATATTGTATTTTGACACTAGGTAAAAGTAAAGGTAAAAAATTAGCTGATGGTAAAATAAATATGTGAAAGGAAACTGAGCTTGACAACAGGTTAAATGTAAAAATAACAATCCAACGATTTCTCATCAAATAGGATGTGGCAAAGGATTACTTTTTCCTTATTCCTAATTAAATAACTTAAATAAATTTGTGCGGAAAAACAAATATTGCAAAATATTGATTCTATAACATAGAATATTAAAAAAATAGTTAAAATAAATGCATGTAAAGTATAAATTTAAGGCTTATGCGGTTTATCTGTCATCTCTTATTCCGCCCATATGAAATATGTAATTTAAAATTTTAATTTGTACCCATTTTCAAATAGAATTACCTTTCTTAATTTTAATTTTCACATGTAAAGAAAACATAGACATCATATTCCTGATTTCCTAAAATACGCTTTAATCAATTTTAGTTTATGCTGTAAAACTCTTAATTTTGGCTTTACGCTGCGAAACGCTTTTAGCTCGATTTTCGTTTAATTTAAATTCCTGCGGTAGCGTTCGCGGATTTTGTTTATTTCGCGGTTATTATAAATTTCTTGCGGAGAGGCCTTAAATTGTTTAGTTTTTATATCATGGCCGAAGACTGTGGCATACAGCACGTATTTGATGAAAATATTTTTGGGTATTTATCTGACTAAATAAATAACAAAAACATTATAGAAAAACCACGACAAAAAGCGTGCGAAGTTTCTGTAAATAAAATCGATTTTAGTAAAGTTCAAATTTAATTTCATTTGTTTGCTTTGCCCCGCAGGCCGAGCAAAGAGATAAAAACAAATCTTTTTTGAACAATTGTATATCTTTGTGAAAATGCCCGAAAAGTTCCAGCAAACAATTTTAAGTACCTGAAAATGTTCGAAAAATTGATAGATAAGTTTACGCTTGGACTCTTAAATAAGTGTATGATTGTTTTCTATTTATCGTGTATATGTAAACTGTTTGTCCTGACTGACTGATTTAATGAATTTTTTTATAAGAGTAGGAATGAAATGAGAGAGAGAGAGAGAGAGAGAGAGAGAGACACAAAGAGGAAGACGGAGACAGAGAAATGGAGAGAGAAATAGAAAGACAGAGACATAGAGAGATAAAGAAAGATATAGTGTGCAAGAGACTAAATTAAAGGGAGAGCCGGAGTTGCAACTTGTTACTTAAATTCATGAGAATCGCAGAGTAAGGCAATATTAAAAATAAAATTTTTCAAATGGCAGTTCTACACTGCCTACACTGGAAATTGTCAAGAAGTGAAGTAAACTTGAATTAATAGGTAAACTGTACACATAAAGTAAGAACAAAATAAGACTTAATGTAAATAAGGAAAAAAGTGACATTTACAATATGAAAATACAGTATTATATCTTTGTATTTATAAGTATTTAAATAGAAAGTTTTCTATGATTTTGTTTTCAGTTGTTTGAGTATTAAGAAAAGTCCTCCTCAACAAAGGCATATGAATGTATGTACAATGCGGTTTGTAAATTTTAAAAGAATGAGCACGTTCTGTCAATAGTTAAAGCTCTAGATGTTTGATACCCTGTAATAATTTTCAAAGTTGAGAAAATATGACATCAGGGTTTGATTGTTAAATTTGTACAAGGCAGATAAGTTGATTTATTATTTTGCACCAAATAAATGTAGGTAAAGAAGAGAATCGATTGGAATTAAAAGGAAATTGTCGTATTGCTTGTATTTATAAATAATAAAGCAGCTTTTATGTTTAAGCTTAGACAAAACTTTTAGTGCACTGTAATACGACTTTACAATTTAAGCTGACTTATTCAAGTCTAAGAAATATGCACAACAATATGTTATGTATGCAGTCATCTACTGCGTGTGTGTGTGTGTGTGTGTGTTGGTTATTTATGCTAAGAACGTGACTGGAAATATGAAATGCAGCAAATGTGTTTACTCAAATGAACTAAGTGAGAATTGACAAATGCAGTCATTGCGAATGTTGGCCTTAGAGGGATTGGGGGTTACTCCGCCCGGAAGTTGTCCTAGTCGGGGGTCAAGCGACAAGCTTAAGTCATATGAAAAATGCTTCAAAATTGGCATTGGTTGTAATCCGTTCCCTTTTCTCATTTCAAAAAAAAAAACTCCCAACACAGCAGTATATATGTACATATATATAGGTATGTACACTGTACATACTCGCATGTCAAATTCAATAAGTGTGTGACAAAGTGACGTGCAGCTAGTGCGGCGCCAAGGACTCAACTCGAGACGACTCGACTCGACTCGACAATGCATTGGCCCACTAGGCTTCCAGCAATCCGCAGACGTTCACTGAGCTGACCTTATAAAAATGTACGATTTCTCTTCATTTGATGAAATGAAATACAATTTCTCAACGAGCGACACGATGCTGAGAAAAAAAAAAACTCTGGCTGCAATCGCAATTTTCTTGGCGCACAATGCGTCCCATTGCCAGTTGCTTGGATATTGACGTTTTTATAAGTCAATATATCCTTGGAAGCACAGAATTGCACTGCTTACTGATTTGGGGCAGCAAAACTTTGGCCATACATATTTAAACTTTGTATTCCGAATTAATTTATTCGCCCAATATGTCTCCATACATAAATATCATTGAAGTTTGATTTTTTTTTTCTTCGTTGCCATTGTTGCTTTTCTGTGTCTCGTGGAATTAAATGTGGATTGCGCTTCACGTACTTTTCTCCCTATCAGAGATGGGCGCTTGTCGGCTTAACGTGACACGAAAATTGAAAAAATAATCGCACGTGAAACTGCTTGAAAAATTCGTAACGAGCCGTTTATCTGATTTGTATGGTAGGTAAAAATAATATATTTAAAATTTTACCATACGGAATTGTTTCGTAAGATATTAATTTTAAAAATTTTTTGAAAATATTTGAATAGGTATTTTGAACAGATTTGCTCTATGCTAGCTTTTTTTTGATAGGTAAACCGTCGACAATAGAAGATTGAAAATGTTGAAAATATAATAAAATTTCATTTATTTATTAAATAGTCGACAAAAACAAGTGTCTTACTAATTATTCAATACATTATACATACATTATAAAAATTTATTGCTAAAAGCCTAATTAGAATACACAATTTTCTAATAGCGTTTCCGACCGATGAAGGTGTTTTATTTTCCCGTCCGGCCTAATTTTGTTAGTAAAGCTATAAGAGCCTACGACTAAGAAGAAGGATGTTAGTAAAGAAAATAAGTAAAAATTAAAAATAATCTTCGATTACTAAATTATTTAAGAAAATACAATAGATAGGGAAAAATATAGGAAGAAGCTATTAATAAAGTAAATAAATTTCATTCATTCTGGCAACTGGTTAATTACTTTAATTAATTATCCTTGAGATTTATATGATATGATAGTCTGTAATATATAATGCTTGCCATAAAGACAGATCTTTGCCAACTAAAGGGATAGATTAAAAACGTGGAAACTAGATCACAAGCTGGTCTGATCCGGTTAACATACTTATTAACATTTTTAAAGCCTATGTAAGCTTAAAATAAAAATGGTTTTTAACTCGAAATTCTTTTATATATTGCTTGCAGTAAAAAAAAAAATCTTTACATAGTTATAGTTGTATAAAGATAAATTAATAAAGAAATGATAGACTGGATAGAGATAGACAAATTAACAGACAAACAAGGCAATATATATTTACTAAGCTGTTCATTGTCTCTCTTACCATATAAAATATTTCGTGATAATATCTTAAAATCAAAAATATTATTTTAAGAAAAAAATTAGCTAACTGTATGCAATTGATATAACTATATTTATAGTTATGTACATAAACAAAAAATTCGTATTATTTTATTCGAATACGTTTTAAGTTGTGAGTCTTTTATGCTGTTAACTTGCAAATGACCACAATATGCTGTTAAAGGCTTAAGACGAAAGTCCAGCTAAAAGACACACCTGCGGCTTGGCATCGAATGGAAATACGCCTGCGGTTTGGCCCCTATCGGACAGGCGACTGTGATTGGGATTGGGGTTGGGTTTTGGTGGGCGGCAGAAGTTTTTACAACTTTTGCAAATGAAAGCGGCAAATACAAATGAAATTAGTCGAAACTATTTGGCCATACGCCATGTTGCACATTGGGGAGTCGTTCAAGTCAAGTTCGTGACGCGCGTATTTGTAATTAGATTAGGTCGGCCTAACAGCCAGCCACGCCCACTTTTTAAGTTGTCCGTCGAGGACTGTGATTGCCATTTGGATGTGCGAGGAGTTGCGCATTCTTTTTGCTGCCGCCTTTTTGCTAATTTTAATTGAAAAAATTCTTCAATTTTGCCATCCATCTGACTGGGCTTTAGCCACGCCCGTCCAGGCTCAACTCAGACAGCCGTAGAAATGTAATTAGCCACGTTCAGGGGCTATACTTTTTCTTGTGCGCACTCTTTCCAACTTCTGTTAGACTGCTCAATGTGAGTGTTATGTCAGCTTTTCAATTTTACAGTCATAAAAATGCAATTTGCCAGCCAATTTTGCAATTAATTTTAAGTGTTGCATAAGTTCAGGCGCCGCGCCTAAATGCCAATCCCGTCCCTGTCCCTGTCTCTCTCTCTCTCTGTTCGTGTTACACTTACAACTTTAATTAGAATGGCGGCACATTTTTAATAAAAGGACTGTACAGTTGATGCGCTGACCACTCCGCTAATTTAAGACCAACTTCAAAGATTTGTCTTGCATTTCACGCGCGTTTTGTGCAAACGAAAGGGCGATAATTAATCATAGCCTTTGTGGTTACTTAGCCACGTCTAATGCCAGCTGTACGCTGTTTCATGGCTTTCATCTGCCACCGTACAGTGGACAAGAAACGTGACATTTACTTACTTCCTTAATACTATATAAAAAACCATACAGGCTGTAAACTGTCTGGCTAGGCGCCATCTAAAGAGGCGTAGAATTGAAGGAGTCCGAACGCGGTGGAAATTGCGGAGGCTACACCCAATCGATCTCCCAGATCGATTTATATAGTCACCCTAATTTTGTTAATATTATATTTGACTTAATAGTAGACTAAGCAGTATTGTAAATTTTCATATAAATTTAATTGAAGTTGTTTTCATAATAAAAACAACTAATAATATGAAAATTATAAAGTAAACACTCTGTCAATTATTTTATCAACAACAAAAATCATTTACAAATTAATAGTAAAATTATTGATCGTGTTTGTCTCACATTTTTACGCACTTTGCTATTACGACTTCTTGAAGAAGTAGAGAGGAATTACAACTTTTTTTGCCAGAATGCAGACCCACTTTTTTTGGAATGTCAACGTGTGTGCAATGAACTCTATTCTGGAAACTCTTGAAGGTAGAGACTTCATGCTTTTGATATATAATCGCAGGTAACTGTTTAAAGATAGAACCGATCAGGCACAATTTCGCCGCATATAAATTTATAGATCCCTGATTTCTAGACAGAAAGTTGAAAACCCAATGACTTGGTGCTACAGTTTATTCCATAATTATACAAATATTTTGATCAGTGATAATAATTTAAATTTTAATCACATAATGTTCGTATTCTGCCCACTGTGCAGCAGGGCTGCTTTATACAGGCCACAGCGGAATCAGCGTCGGATTTTCACTGCTCATTATGGCCAATGGACGCAGTTTTCGGTTTCATTTTTGTTCCCGCTTTTTTTTTTTTATTTAATCGATACCTTTTGCGTTGTGCCTGGTGCGCGACGGTTGGTTAATTTAATTAGAAGCCGCAACTGTTGTGGAGTTGGCGTAAATGATTGTCCCGGCATGATTTGGCCATTTCCGTATCCGCCTCGCCGCATATTTTGTCATTTGCACATGCTGCCCGCTGCACACACACTCTGACACACGCTGACAATGACAAAAACCTTACAGTTATGTCATGCACACCATCCCACACATTCTCTCTACTGGACATACATGGTGCGCAGCAGAGCAAAGAACTTGTAGGACAGCTGCAGCAGCTGCAAAGGATTTCCGCGATAACATTCGCTGTATAAGATTCGTATAAGATTAGCTCACATCTGTGACAGAGACCAGCGACACTTTAAGTAAATTGGTAGCCTTTAGGTAGCTGGGACGTTGGGCACGTTGGATGATCACCAGCATTAGCTTGCGATAGCGCAGATCAGCCAGGAACCAGTCATGATTATAAACCGCCTCGCCAATTAGCTCGCTCTGCGGGAATATAACTTAATGATCCAGTTAATAGCCATTGGGATAACTCACCGCATTGATCAAGCGCTGCGCATAGCTGCCAATCATAAATACCTGAACCATGGCACAGAACAGAAAGAGCATCAGCATTACCAGACTATCTATGTTGTCGCCGATGGTCATCTGAAAGATCACAAAGCATATGATAAACGAGGAGCTGGCAAAGTTGCAAAATAGCGAAACGCCAAAGATCTCGTTTATATCCTGGCACAGCAGGAGCAGACGCTGATGGTAAACGATGCTGGCCTGCAGGAAAGCCACATCCTGCTTGGCTGGTAATACACCTGCCACATGCTGCTCGATCTGTGAGCCCAAACGCTTGAAGTGCATGACGAGCAGCGTGACCAGTGCGCACATGAACATGTCCGCCGCCAGCTGGCCGGAGAGGCACGCTTGGCCGCCCAGGTTCTGTGAGATATACATAACATAGTAGCTCCAATTGCTCTTCCAGTCCCAGGGCGTCCAGCAATAGTAGGGCAACATGCGCTCAAAGCGACGTATGCCCAGCCAGAAATCCAAGACCAAATAGTAGACGGCCCAATATAGATTGTAGGTCCATATGAGCACCAGATGCATGCCGAAATAGAAGATGCTAACGCTTCTGTAGCCGCTCAGGTACTTATCCAACTTGTATATCGTTTGCTGTTCCACGCTCACCGGATGCATGTCTTGCAGATGGCGCACAACCTGTGTGATCCGCTCGCGCTTGCCCCAGATGTGCCGAATCTTTATGTCACCGACTACAACAAATCCAATGAAGGATAGATTCATGGTGGCCTCAAGGAAATTGTTGCCACTGCCAAAAGCGAGAAATACGTAGATCAATTCCGAGAGCAGAACCAGATTAAGATTAAGCATCTGGAAAATGAAGTAAGAGCGCAACATGATCCTACGCCAATTGCGCTTGGGATTGGTGTCTTTGGAGTTGCGATCGTAGGCCACCATGCCGATGGACAAGTAAAAGATGTCCACGTAGCGGAAAAAACTATTCAATGGGATAGACTTCCTAGTTGTTATTGGGCTCGTGGGCACCGTCCGCGTCCTTAATTTCCAGACCATTTCTGTAAGGCACTTTGTTGAATCCTCCCTATGCTACGAGGATTGAGGCGCTTTTATAGCATCGGCGACGAATTGATAATTGGCGGTTTCTAGCAATGCCACGCCCACTTGATTAGCGTGCTCAGAAATCTCTCAATTAGCATGCTCCTGTGAACAGAAACAGTTGTCGTCCCGAGCCGTCGTCGTAGGCGTGCCTAATTGCGCCTAAGTCGAAATAAATGAGCCCCAGCAAATCGATGACATCCTCAATTAGTTAAGTGGCCGCCATTTGTCACGGTCACAAATATCAACCATTAATCGGAGTAAATAACGGTTTACGAACTATAGCTTACATTTTACCCTATTAAGTAGTATAACTATATCTATATCTATATCTATATCTATATCTATATCTATATCTATATCTATATCTATATCTATATCTATATCTATATCTATACAACACCTTGCATCTCAATATTTAGCACCTGACTTTTATTTGCTCAGCTCTGTCAAGTTAAGTCATGTTGCGCACTTTATAAGACCTTTTCCATTTGGGTTTTATTGCAAGAAATACTTCGAGCAATAGCATTGTCCTGTCAGTTATCTGTGTTTCTGTTTGTGCAGTTTCTGTGTGACAGCATTAAATTTGACTTGCCTTGGCACGCAATTGTATCTTGCAGATACTTAAAACTATGCGCGTTCATCTGCTTCTCCCCAAAGTCAAATCCAAAGCCTCCTACTGCCAGGCTGGCTTTTACTCAACTACAACTATCCATATTTGTTTCAGAGCAAGTGACAGTCATATGAGCTTGCTGCTGTTTGGTGCATTTAAAAGTCTCTTGCTTTGACACTTTTTTTTTTACCCTGAACTCATAAGATGGGTAAGTGGCAAAGGAAGATGAATCTAAGCATTAAAAGCTAGGGATTTTGAATGTGTGTGTGTGCTACATCAATTTTTATTTTCAGTTGGACAGAAATCACCATCTTTTATCAAGCGTTGCCTATCTTCGATCATATCGCCGCGTCCGTATTTTTATCTTTAAGGAGAAACAACTTCTGATTTATGCCTTTGAATCAGCCAAGAGTGGCGTCGGGGATATAAAAAATCCATTATGACCATTTTATTTCTATAGGGACAGCCAAAATTTAAGAAAGTAAATAGCCAAAAATATTTTATTTTATTATATTTCATCAAAAAAAAAATATATCTTCCCACTTTTTTTTTAGGCATAAGAGAGTATATTCACGTTGAAATAATAAAATAGAGCAATGAAAATGGTTAAAAAAATATTATAATATTTCTTTGCAAATGTATGCAAAAGGAATAAGGAAGCATCTCCGACCCAATAAAGAATTATATTCATGGTCTGCATTATTAATTGAGTCGATCTTATAATAGGTAAAATCGGAAGTGGATACTTGTTCATTTTTCCACTCTTCGCCTTCTCTTTCCAATAAATGTGCACCGATTTAAAACCATACGTGCGACTCGCTCAAAATGAACTCATTTTGGTTGGTTTCATAAAATAATTGACATGTCTATTTGAAATGCTTGTTTTAATGCATGTGCACATTTTTTAGAGCGTCGCTAATGAAGTGCATTTGTATTTTTATTACAGCATTGTCATGTCAGATTTATTTTCATATGCAATTAGCATTTTAAATTCAATTCGGGACATGTCATTTTTCATGCTCGTGTGCTCTGCATTAAATTGGTTTTGTAATATCAAACCAATTTAATTAATCAAAATGTTAGCCCCTCTCTGCAATTGAATATAAACATTTGCCGATTTTTATACCCTGAACCCATTGAAAATGGGTAAAACGGGTATTATGTATTTGTGCAAATGTATGTAACAGGCAGAAGGAAGCATCTATGACCCCATAAAGTATACATATATATTCTTGCTCAGCATATTGATGCTGAGTCAATTTAGCCATGTCCGTCTGTCCGTCCGTCTGTCCGTATGTATGAACGCAAGGATCTCAGAACCTATAAGAGCTAGAAATTGAAATTTTAGCTGTAGGTTCTGCTAGTCCCCGCGCAGATCGACTTTGTTCCCAATAGTCGATAACTTGTCCCGTTTCCAAGTAATCGATAAAAATCGATATCGAAATCCTGTTTTTTTTAGGAATTTCGGCAAATAATATGAGCTAGAGTCACCAAACTTGACATGTACCTTCTAGAAAAGTATATATATATCAAGTATTTTTCATTTTTTACCTATCGCCTGTCGGAAGAAGAGGGTTCAGGGTATCCCCTAGTCGGGAGCTCCCGACTAGAACCTCTTACTTGTTTATATATAGAGATAAGAAGCATGGTGATTTTTTAAATTCCGCTTAAAATTTGTATATAACCTTTCATTATGTTTGGCTGACTCATTTTTTTTTCTTAATTAAAAAAATTTTTTTTTATTGGCTTTAAGTTCGCTTTTGCCTTATGCGCCGTTTGTGTGTCTTTAGTTAAACGTCGTCGGGGTTCTAACAATATAGCAATTTGATTGTTTGTCTGATTGGCTGACAATTAAAGTATATCCCTGTATCATTCACCGTAAATAAAATTAATATTTACTTACAAATACAACATATTTAATGAAATTGGCTTACGTTCCCTTTAAAATTGTTCTGTAACTTATCATTATGATAGACTGGCCATTTATGTTTTACTTTTGCTAATTTAAGTATATTTAACTGAATCAAAGATTTTGTTTATAAGTAAATATAACACATGATGGCGTAAGGTAAGATTTAAGCTTTAATGCCATTACGACTGACTGACCGGCAATTTAAGATTAAATATTGATTAATTAAGTAAATTATATTTAAGCAAAAAACCATGGTGATGGCTAGCGTTCATATATAAACTTTCATTATGATTGATTAATTAACTCGTATTTAAGTGTACTTAACTATTTTTCTTTAATAAATATAAAAAATCGATATATAAATATTTTGCATTGCAGTAATTAACATATTTATTTAAATATAAGAATAAAATAATCCAAAAAACCGCAGTGTCAGTTCCACTTGGTCAAGATATGTATGAGTAGACCTACTTACACTAGACTATTTCTATCTTAGTGCACAAACAAAGCAATTACCTATCAACCGTTTTTTTTTCGGAAGCCCACAAAAAAATAACACAGAAAAAACCTACTGGCACACACAGCTAGATACATGTGTGTGTGTGTGTGTGTGCCGAAAAGAATACGAGCATGTGACTTGTTTCATAGTATTATCAAAAACATTTCCACAGAAACTTATGACAGGAGCCGGCAGGCAGTGTGGCAAGGGTTAAGGGGGCCAGGATACGGAAATATGCTTGTTTTGGCTGCTGGCAATTTTGAATGTATGCCAAATGTTGTTGGCTTTGCTGTAATTGTTACACCAAACAGTGAAATGTGCAATGATAACGCCGCAGTGTCTGTGCTTGTTCCACATTTTCGGCAATAGTACATATATGTCTCGTAATAAATGCACGAGTATTGGTGTTAGAGGCAGAACGTATCGGGGCAGCGCCAGAATCAGCTGGCATTGGGCCATTTTTGTGGCTGTTGCTGGCATGCAGTCTTTAAGCGGACTATGCGGACTTTAATTAACTGAGCAAACATCAAGGTTTATTCCGCATTGCAATTACGCTTGAGATGTCCACGTTACTGTGTCAACTGAGTCCCCTATTATGCCTATTTTTTACAAAAATATTTTTAACGAGTGTTTATCTTGTGTACATATTCAAAAGATAATTAATGTTTTCCAACAAAATACTTATAAAGCATATATCTTTCAATAAAACAATTCACCATGCCCTTATTCTCATAATTTATTTCCAAACTGGTAAAAATTAACATAATTCAATTTTTGGTAAAATAAAATATATTCTTTTCGGGATCCACGGTCAGGGAATAATACCAAAAAAAAAACCTATTCGGTATAGTTTAGTTTAGTTTTTTTTTAAATGGCCTGCGATTATTTGGAACACTTTACAAAAAATAGCCTTGCAGAATTATTGCTTTAAATTATATAAAAAGTCAAATCTTCAGCCTGATTTACCAACTGAACTGTGGCCGTAAAAAACTGTTGCATACCTTGGGGCGCAGACAAGACAGTTGTTTCCCGGGTTGATTTGTTATGTTTATTGCATAATTACGATTGAAAACATAGTTTTGTTGCGTGCAAGCAACTTTTACAACAGACACACACTCTCACACACACACACAACGCAATACACACATGCATATCACGGAGCTATAATTGCCGCAGTCATTTTGTTTTTTTTTTTTGCATAAAAGTCAGCAACACCTGAATAAAGTCTGATTTAACAGTTTGTGCACGAACACGAAACCCATTTGCAAGTTTTGCAAAGGGGGCGTGGCAGCGTATTTGGTTTTTTTTTTTTGGTTTTTTGCAACGCGAAAAGAGCACACCAGGCAAAGTTTCGCGTTCGCAGTTTATTGGCATTTTACGTGGTCTCTAAGGGCTGGCAAAATAAAAAGGACCGCACGCTGTTTGTTTGCACCCAATTTGAAATGCATTTTTCTGGTATTTTACTAATTTCGTTAATATGCGCAATATGTTTTTGGGCTGCGGGGCGCTGCGCGGGGCTGCTTTTGATTTGTGGCACTCGCTGCGTGTAGCGCTTAAGTTCCTACATTCGCCCCTCCCCTTTATGGGAACAAACTGTGGGGTATCGGGTTCACAAATGTTCTTCACCAAAGCTAAGCATAACCGGGGCAGGTTTTCAGTTATCTGTCTTTGTCTATATTTCTGAGAGTTGTTTCCTATTTGGACATATTAACTATTTCTGGATGACCTGTTTTACTTGTATTCTCTACGGTTCTATTTGAACTGCTATGCAAGGCTTGTCAAACTGGGTTGGTTCAATTGCTAAAACTTTCAAAGTTGAAAGTGAAACTTAAGCGATTGACACACGTGTGAGTAAATTGTCTTATTTGACAGGTGTTTTCTTTGTCTGTCAATATGCATGTGAAACAATTAGCACTTAGCTGAGCTGAGGTTAATTAAAGGGAACTCAGCTTGAGTTGAGGCCAGCTTGTGCCAGCCCTTAAGGAATAACATTTTTGTTTTAATGGGCAACTTATTATCTATTTTCAGAAGAATTATATTATTATTATATTAGATTATATTTTAACATAAGATGTGTAACGCATAGAAGTAGACATCTCTGACCCGATAAAGTATATATAATTTGGATCAGCATCTCATTATCTCTTTTTTATGTCTTAAGCCTATCATCATGAAAATTGACATTGGCCAAATGTATTTAATGTCAGTTCCTGCTTGCGCCCAGTTTGAGCTTGCGATTGTTAACTTTGTGTAAATAAGTATTTTATCTTTGCGTTCCTAAGGAAACATTTGATTCTAATGCCTTAAATATTTCATCGAGTACTACATTAAGAATTCCAGCTTGTATTATTACCAATGCAATGCAACCTAGCAAATTTGCATAAATTAACTAATTATGGTCTGAAGCAGAGTGCCCGACTGGAAGATATTCAAAAAAACAAGAATAACACACAGTTGGGTTAAATGTGACAAAGGAATATTAATTTCAATTCATTTCGATTATTTTGACATTTGTTTATATAACCTAAATCTCTGTTGATTTTAAATACTTTGGAACATAGATTATATATATTTTGTTCTAATTTATATGTATTTTAATTTTATTATTTATGTTTTAATATTATCGTGTGAATTGCCTCTATTTTTGATCACATCTGCTTCATCTGCTTATTACACCCACTTTCGTAATTGTAATTTGCAGGGTATTCCAGGGTAAAGTAATCAACACACATACAATTAGGGGACACCGTATGTGTGTGAGTGTGTGTGTGAGGCTCGCATACATTTCTGATTATTTCTATTCGTATTACGCCAATGACTTTGGCTCTGGCCGTCACACAAAATAAATAAATAAGTGCACACAAGCAATTTCTTGCGGCATTCAGGCCAAACAAATGCAATTTAAATCCAATTGATAGAAATTTATATTTAGCTGTTCAAATAGCTCAAGCATCAGGCCAAATAAGCACATTGTACATTGTGAGATGCGAATGCAAAAATCATCATCAAAATATACTGAAGCGTGCTTGCGTTAAGTGTAAACAAAATAATACGTATTTAACTTGAAATAGTAGTAATTAATAGTAACTTAAATAGTAGAAGTAATTAAAGCTTAGCACAATACTAAACGTCAATTAAAAGTTAGGGAATAACAAGCCTACAGCTTAATTATAATATTGTTGAAATTAAATATTCTGATTAAACAGCTCAATTTTAAAATAAATCAAAATAGCAGCAAGAATAATATTAATATTAGTCGTACTTATAATAACAATGCTTAAATTGGGACATTTATTTACCTTTAACAATGCACTACTTAAATTTTGCTCAGTGTATAGCCTAACAGCTAAAAATGTAAATACATGCTATCCACAAACGAGTGTTTGTGAAATATGTATATTGAAATTAATAATTGTTTCAATGGTCATTATCGCCCTGCGGCTCTTTGGCTGGGATTTAGTCGGACCTTGGCAAGAGGCAATAACAATAGTACATATATCCTTAGATATCGTTATGCATGAATGTTTCTGTGTGCATAGGAATTAAAAGTGGCAGGCGCATGGGCTTGTTCGAAATGAATGTGGTATTTTTTGTAAATGTTTTATTTTCATCTCTGTGTACGGTGTAATTATAGCCGAGGTCAAAAGTTAATGAATTGCATTTTGATGGATTGATTGGTTTAAGCATGTCAAGCATAATGCGTACATATTGGCATGCAGATGTATGGAAAATCAAGCATAATTTATTTAAAGTTCAGGCAACATGTCAATGCCGCATTTCCGTATTGATGAAGATATTTGCGTGCCAAGACTTAATTTGAAATTAAGGCATTTAAGTCTTGTTCATACTTAAAGGCATGCTCTCTATGCCAAACTATCATACGATAGATTAACTTTAAACAATTACATTGATTTAACTATTATACAATTTAATAGCGAGTATTCGCATGGTGTAAAATGAGCTGTTCACCTCAGATTGTGAAATTAATTAATTTTTCAATAATTTGTATCAGGTATATTCACAAAATAAATAACACAAAATATCCAATTTTAATGCGAAAACAATTACAAATGAAAAACAAAAATTGTAAATTAAATCTTCTCACTTTCATAATAGCAATGAAAAAACTGTTTAAATACTGAAAATTGAAATTACCTCTGAATGAATATTAAATTTGAATTATGTTCCACATTTGGAATGCATTAGCATGTGTATTCAAATAATTGTACTAGTTCAACAAATAATGCACATGAAACAAGAGGGATATTTCGTGCACCTATTTAATTAAGCTGCACTCTGACCCCCCCCCCCCCCCCCCCACGCACACACACGGTTCTCTAGTAACCTTTGTGTCTTGTGTTTGCTTTGGGAAACATCCGACCATTTGCAGTAGATATGCGGAGATATTGTTGTTATTAGTATTAGTGTCACACGGGCACACCTGCAAACCTGCCGATAAGCTGGTCAGCTTAAATTGGGCAAGTTGCATGGTTCCGCCCACCATTTCGGGCATGTGGATGTCCTTTGTGCTGATAAGGGTATGCATTTCAACTCAATTGAATGCATTTGTCATAATTGGTGCTCGACTGCGTGTTTGTCTATCCTGCTAGCCGCCCATCAGGTGTGCAATGATTATATCAGCAGGTGCAAGTGTTACACGAGCTGCACACACAGAAACACACACAAATACACTCACACACACACACACACACACACACTAATCGCTTCAGCTGCAGCTGTCACTTAGACTACAGAGTTTGAATGCGTCTAAGTTACATTTGGTGCGTTACTCGGTCCCTTTATATCCATCTTGAACTGAGCTGCCTTCGATCTGGGTTTTGTATATGGCTTGTCACGTTCTTGACTTCTTCTTCAATATTGCGCATTCGCACCGAATGCTGTCGTCATATGTGCCATGTGCGTCAAACCGTCTGACTGTGTGTATGCGTGTGTGTCTGGGTGTATCTGTGCGTCTGAAGGGTCGCAGCCGCAGTGTTTGTCATCGGCAGACCACATTTTTAATATGCGCATAAATTGGCTGACATTGATGGATCCTAATATAGTTGCTTTCGCCCTAACGTCATCAGCACCAGCAGCCCTAGCTCGCCGCCCTCCTGCCACTCCCATTATTAATGTTGTTTGGTCTGATGCTATTGTTGTTGCAGCTGTAATGTGCAATGAATTCGTGAGCAAGTCATGAATATCGAGCACGTGAGCTGGCAACGTGGCTCGTACGTACTAAATACATAAGTTTAATACGTCAAACTTCGTCATTGCAATGTATATCATTATAATTCGTACGAACTGGGAGATAAGCCGCTTTCAATTCCCAATTGCCTTGAAATTAGAGAAAGTAAAAGTAACAGTAAGAGCTGGAGAAAGAAAGTGAGTAAGAAAGAGACAGAAAGAGAAAGAGATAGACTGAGAGAAAGATAGGAAGATATCAGGAGTAAATTAGAGTAAAAGTATGAGCAGATATAACTTGTTAATATAATTCTTATAGTCAAAGCACGAAAACCTGTAAGTCTTACTTGAATTCATGAGAATCACATAGCGGGGCGATATATAAAAACATTTTTTTTTAAATGTGCAACGCCAGGTGGAAGTGAACATTGTCCACGTTAAGTAGAAGAGAAGACAGTTATTTACTTACACATACACAGATATACATATAAACATTCATATATGC
The DNA here is from genome assembly GCA_035045885.1 of Drosophila borealis. Lineage (NCBI taxonomy): Eukaryota > Metazoa > Arthropoda > Insecta > Diptera > Drosophilidae > Drosophila > Drosophila borealis. The sequence goes on from JAWNOR010000113.1 coordinate 1,753,002, forward strand.
ACACACACATTCATATGCACTCACACACATTTACAAACATACATACACACAAATATACATATGTATATATATATATATATATATACACACCCCCACATATATATATAGATATATAAATTGTCTGCAAGAAAGCATTAAATAAAAATTTAAATGTAAGAATAAATATGAGAACCACATATTTTCAAATTTATTACAAAGACCTCTTGAGCTCAGAAAAAACAACTCCACTGAGGTTGAAGAGCTTTTTTTTCATTTATAATTGTTATTAATACCTGAACAATTTGCAATTTATTGCCAGAGTCGCAAAGGCAAGGGCATGCTAAAAGGTCAAATTCGCAAAGACTTGTGAATTGCGTTAGGCAAGTACGTAAAATATATATTTCGTTCTAAAACATTTGCAAAATGAAAACTTATTGAGGAATTTTGCACCAGATGCAGCAAGTAAAATTGAAATTGAGCGCCGAAACACGTCAGCAAATGTAGAGCAATGCATGGAAATCTGCCAAATAAATGTCACTTTAAATCGTAATAAGAGCTCCGGAATAAATGAGGATTTACGCACACATAGCATAAATCGGGTAAACATTGGTAGGCTGTTATTAGGTATAAGACCCCGCACAGCTGCCGCATGGTACTTAATTTTTTACAATGCGGTACACTTGACGTTAGCAGCTATCTTTTATGGCATACTTTTTGTGCGGAGGGGGGCGCTGGCACTTAAAGCTTTTGGCCTAAGCGGCTTAGACACGGTTCACGGCCGGGTGGCACCTGTATCATGCCGAAAAAACTTTGGCTACACATGTTTAAAGAGATCCATTCTTGTTTAGGCCTTGAATTCGGTGCGTAGATAACGCCGAGGCGTGACATTTCGAGCGTGAATTGTAAACTTTTGATTGGATTGTGCGGCAAGTGGGTTTGTGTGCTATGTGAGTGCGTCACATGCGGCGTATACGCAACGTGTGTTATATTATTGAAGGAAAACAGCTGCCCTTGCATTGCGACAAGTCACTGCCTGTGGGCCCTGGCACAACTCATTAAAGAGTTTTCTTTTTAAAACTGTTTTGATTTGCTTTTTGCCACCGGCTGCCGCTCATGAATGTTACATCTTTTTTTTTTTTGCTACTTCCTTTCGATGGGTGCTTAATTAAGCAATCGCCTCTGCGAATTCATCTAAAATATGTCATAGTTGGCAAGGGCAGTCGCCGCGGCTGTCAGCTGTTCCAAACACGAAATCAATCAACAACAACGGAAAAAACTCTTGTGCCCCCTGGAAAACTCATTTTCATAGCGAACTTGTGCGTCAGCCGACAGCCCCATGGCCATGTCATCTTGTGGCTAGCTGGTAATATTGGTTTGCCTTGTGCCTCGTATACTCTTACAGAGGGTGCCATAATTATGCCACGAATTAGGTTACAATATGGTTGTTTTGTGACTGAGAAGCAGAAGTTGCTGCTTAATATATCAACGGGCTATAGACAGCATATTAAAGCGCTTGCCTATTTTTAACAAGAACATAAAAATGTTTACAATTGAGTTTAATATATATTCTTACTTGTTTATGTAAGTGTATTTAACAAGCGAATTTCGGAATATTTAACTTTGTTTTATTTTCTTTTTTCTTTTTGGTAGAGTTTAGCCAACATTACTTAGTATGTATTTGTTGTGGCTGGGTCGTGCTCCTTGGCTTTGACTGGCATTGTTTTTGCTGTTTATTGGAAATAGATTTAATCTCTTCGCGGTCTGACTGAGCGTTGTGCTGTGATTTGCTGCATTGCGTAGACGATTTCTACTCTGGCTTATCAAAAATCAATTTGTCCAACATAGAGTCGCGTTAGTGGAAGAGAATAAATTTTATTATTTCTCAATGTGCAGCACAGAAAAACGATAAATTATTCGCAAATTTATGCATGAAAATAAATGCAAAATTCTCAATAGTTTTATACAATTTTGTGACATTATTTTTCATTTAGCGAACGGATGCCATGCTAATTGTGTGTCAGGAAGTTTAATTTCGAATATGTGCGAGAATTCGTTTACGTTGCTTTTTATGTAGTATACAAATTGCATCCACAACAACAACTGCAACACAAACACATAAAATTGAATGCTTCAAAGCCACACAAAAATGATTTTCTAATTTCCACATACTATACAAAAAGCAAAAAAGAATAAAAAAAAAGAAAACTGGAAAAGCGGAATTGCAGCAGTAGCGAAATACTCGGACATGATGACAACAATCAAATGGAGATTCCGGCGAAAAGGGGGTGCGGCGGGGCGAGTGCCAAATGAAAATCATCAGTTGTAATTTAAAAGAAAACACAAACACATAATACACGCAAATACACATAAAGGGTCAACAGCAGCAGCTACAAAAAAACAACATTGAAGGAAAATAAACCAAATGCTGTCAGTTATTTTTGGCGCGGAAAAGTATGCTACAAAAAAGCAAAACGGGCAACAAACGTTGAGCGCACACACACAGACACATGCATATTGTGAAATGTGCATGCAAGTTGTTGCAGAGTTTTTTCCGTATACCCTGGCACTAATAAAAAAACCAATATTTTTATTTTATGGCATATCCGTACGATTGCAGTTACTCATTCGGCTTATAACTACGTCAAATAGTGCTGCGCTCCTTTCAATATGGAAAAACTGCATTTCTTGCTCAATTATCGATCGAAAATCATCATATTTAATTTGAAATGTATATTAAAATGAATTTTCTAAGAATTTCTTAAAAAAACAATGTTTACAATTAAAAAAACTTGTATTTTTCCGCTTATTAAGTGTTGAAATATACAAATCTATTTTTTTTTCGTCACATCCATTTACGCATTTAAATTTCATAATCGAGCTCCGTGTCTCCCACACTTTCATATCATTTAAAAGATTCATTCTTAAATATATTGGCTACGCCCACTTATATTATAGAAATTTGAAAGTTTCAAACTTTAAATATTTTGTCTCCCTTCAAGTGGTTTTTATATATATATATATATTTTTTTTTTTACTTGCAATGCATAGAAATTAATATAAAAGGAGTTAGCATTACATTTGGTATTTAATCTATTTACCAGAACTTGATTATAATATTTTTTAAACACGCCCAATACCTGTCCTGCATGTCCCTGTCCCGCACAATAATCAGTCAAATGATTCCAAATGTTGAGACCAAAATAATCTTTATTAAAATGTTTTTTTCTTCAGCTCGACAGTTTGTTTCATATATGTTTTATAGGGTATTGCATATGCACATTTTGAATTGTTTCTTTTTTCTTTCACTTTTAAAACAGTTTCCCTAAAGTAGGACTTAGCAATAGGTTTGGAGCGCGCCGCCCTTTATTTTCGATTTTGCGTCAATTCCAGTAGCCTGTCTGGCTGCAGTCACGTACTCGTGATCATAATAAAATGGAACTTGACAATAGACATAAAAAGCAGCCGGGCAACGTTGCGACGGCAATGGCACTACAATTCCACTGAATCGCTGACACTAAAATTCGTGTTGCTGCAGCAGCAGCAATTGGCATTAGCATCAATGCGCGTAAACAACAAATTGCTCAAATAGCTGGCACCTCCGCCAGGCAGGATGTGCACAGTAGAGTTGTGTGTGCATACAAGCATTATTCCGCCGGATGTTGTGTGTGTGTGCGTGTGTGTGTGTGTGTGTGTATGTCATGCTGCTCGATGGCAAATTGAGTGGACATGCAACTGTAAAGTTGGCAATTTATAAGCACTTGAACCAGTTAAAGCTAATTTGCATGCAGGTCTCTTAACAATGGGGCCTATTAAAGGGATGCGGCCGAAAAGCTGAAACCTAAAAGTCTGCAAAAAATGTTATTTTCGAAAAACAGTGCCACGTTGCAACAATATTGACAGAGACAATGCCATAATGCATGCAAGCATGTGTGTGTGTTCGTGTACCGTGTGTGTGTGTGCGTGTGTGAATGCAAACAATTGCAACAACAGGCATAACATGCGGAAAAGTGTCACTGTTTTCTTGGCAACAGGCGGCAACAGCCAAACACACACTCGCACACCCTCGACCAGTTGCATAAACACTTATAGAGCCATTTCAGCATAGTCATCTAAAAGCACTACCATTCATCCCACACACACACACACACACACACACACACACAAGAGCCTCTTGCTCATACGTTATGGTCGCTAATGTATCTGTTTTGTGTGTCCCAACAGGGCCGAAAGCAAGGACGAGGCATTGCGAGTGCAGTGTCCCAGCACTTGCAGCGTTTACGACCGAATTGCAGGGCCTTTTAAGCAGCTAGCGTACTGCACTGGTTGGTTTTTTAACCCACTTTTGAATGAGCAAAAAAAAAACATACAAAATAAATAACAAGCATAAACAAATTGTTTTGGATTGCCGAACAATGAATACCCTTATGCTGGGCTATTATCATCGAATAGCTGGCATGTGCGTCAATCAAAGGAATTTTTAGTCGATGCATTTCGATTGAAGAGTTTTTTTTTGTAGTCTTCTCATTGTGGCAAATCGGGCTCGAATTGAAAGGATTTTGAATTAACTGAATTTGTATTTTGTTGTATAAAAAGTTCCTTTAGACATGGATTTATTTAAAGGATTTTTTTATCGGGCTTGCAGCTTCACATTCACATTTATTCATTTAATGTATTGAAATAAATATTTAGTTAGGAGCATTCTTAAAAGTTGACCCAATTTGCTTGGTCAGAAAACTTGGGCTGAGCCTTACCGATTTTCCAATTACGATTTCCTTATTATTCTTAATCGCTTTTATGCTTGCCATTTTAAGCTGAACTAAATATAATATTAAATGCAGACTTATAGTATTTGTAGCTGGCTTTGTAACACATTAATACTACCTTACTCTGTAGTGTATTAAAGCCATGCATGTATTTTCATCCAGCGTTTAAGTGATTCTCAAATTGCAACCTGGCGGCATTGGCAGCATTGACAATCTCGGGCATTCAGGCCAATATAATTGGAGCCATGCTGAATGGCACCGAAAGAGCTTTAGCCATTTGCAGACACCTGTTGACCAATTGCTGCGGCAATTAAGTAGGCGAGCGGCTGGCCTGAATTGCCTGTCATAAATGTGAAAAGCCATAGAACTGTTGCGACCAGCCTTAAGCAACTGAAGCAAGGCAACGATTTGATCAGAGAGACAATTGCCTGACAGTGAGCACATTGTTCATGTCAATGCAACTGGCATATTGTTGTGGCTTTTGTTGTTGTTGTGCCGTTTGTTGTTGTTGCCCGAATTTGTTGTTGGCCTAACGTGCGCACGGGGATATATGAAATATTTCGCATAACTTTGTTGGCTGCTGCTGTTCTATGATTTAATTAAGTTTTCTTTAATTAAGTCGGCATGCGAGTAACCGCAATGGCAGCCAAAGCGGAGCTCATGTCAGCGGGTTGGCGGACACACAAAAGAGCGCCGCATGTTGCACCAACATGCAGCAGCAATAAAAACCGACTAAATGACTTGTCTGTTCGTGTGTGTGTTCGAGTGTGCGCTTGTGTGTGTGTGGCATCTATGCTTAATTATTAAGCAGAATTGCACACAACAGTATACCCACACATACACAAACGCACGCCCAGCTGTTTGTGTGCGTGTTAATATCAGCCTTCTTAAGCATTTTCGCACATTTGTCAGCTGCAAACAAAACTACGAAATATGTGCAAATCATTTTCTGCATTTCGGCATCTTAGGGAAATACATTTTCTCAAGTGTCAACTCTAAACAATTAAGAACATTTTTTTTTCAATTATTATTTTATATATATATTTATATTTTTATTCAAAATCTACCCGCTTAATTTAAAGTATGCTTATATAAAGGTTATCCGTGTGAACCCTCACATAAACCCGTCAAAACTCAAATCGTTGGGATATTAAGAATTAAAATAATAAATGCATAAAAAATGAGTTCTAACAGTTCGCTTATTTGTTTTGCATTCCGCCCCGAATCATCCTTCACACTTGTCTACTCAGCTACTCCTACTCTCATTAGTCCTGTGCCAGTGACCCACAAAATGTCTGTCACAATTGTTTGGGGTCAATAATATTATGCTCACGAGTCGCTGTGTGTGTGAGTGTGTTTATGTGTGTGTCGGCTGGTTTTCGTTGTTCATGTGGATGAGTCCCAAGGTGACCGTTGGATTTTCGTTCATTCGTTTGTTTGTTTGCCCATGTGTTGACAGTTCACGCACACAATGCCCATTTACATATTGAACTTTTGCACAGACACACACATGCACAGTTGCATGTGCCTGGCATACTGTCACGTCATGTGGCTGCTGCATAATAATTGCAACATTTGCCAGTCTCTCACAGTCTCTCAGCTGTGTCCGCTGTTGCAGGTAGCGGGGCAAACAACAATGGCCGCTGCCGCCATCAACGAGTGCAGCTGCAACTGCAACGCGATGAACATGTCCCCCAAGCATTACAGCAACATCCTGTACACACTCTCTCTCTCTCTCTCTCTCTCTCTCTCTCTCTCAATTATCAAGGCGACTCGCAGCAGGATGCTGCAAAATTGGCCCAGTTGGCGCCTTTAAAGGCGATCGATGATTGTTGTTGCTGCAACTTTATGCTTTCGGGTCTGACAAGAGTCCTTTAACAGGGAACTGACGCTCGGCTAAGGCCAGACTTAGCTTTGCTCTGAGAGACTTTAACTGCTTGCATTTGTGGCAGCTGCTCGTCTGTTGATTGCGTGCAGTGCGCTAATTATGCTAACCCAAGCACTTTGTCTAATTAAGCATAAATTCGCGGGTGTGTGGAAGGGACGCCTAGTTGATTAACTTATATATATATATGTATATATTTTTTTAAAATTTTTTTTTTTAATTTACAGCTTGTTTGCGCCATTAAGCAGCTTTAGGGAAGTTTTAACTAACGTTGAACTATTTGAAAAGCATTTAAAAAGAAAAAATTGAGCTGTAAACACAAACGAATTACAAAACATGCCACAACATAAAATATTTATGATATTGCGGCTGGCGTTGGTTTGCGGCAACTTGCCCAGCCAAAATTGTTGAAACAAAAACAAGTCAAATTGTTCAAGTAGGGCGTGTACGACTAGGAGGATGCCTCTAACAAGCTCTGAAGTTCAGCTCAAAAAAAGCATAGTTAAATATTATATTTATTGATCTGATTTGAGCTACGAAATCTATGAATTATATGGTGTATAGTTTTAATAAGAATTGTATGCCAAGATTTGTATGTGGTAAAATATATATAATATTTTTAAAATGTTTTCCACCTAATTTTTTAGTTTTAGATTTAAGATAATCATTAGTATGTCAATAGGTCAGTTGGCATATATTTCCTACTCATATAGATAAAATAAATTGATATAATGAGAAAGATAAGAGCTTGACATTGAACCAATTAGGTAAGCAATAGAATTTTATAAATTTGAAGCAATATCTTATACGAGAGTATATGGCAGATGAAGTTTAAAGGGGTTTAAATCAAGCATTTTGTACTTCATTCGTAATAAATTAAAAATTTCTTGAATAAAGTATATTTTCTTTTTACACTCAAATAAGTTTTAAACGATCTTAGAGTAAGTATATAAATTCTTGAACCAAGTAAGAGCAAGGCATATTCAATTTAAGGTCTTAAATATATCAAGAATTATCAAAGTTGATTTAAGCTTAAAAATTCTTAAAGCTTATGTGCTATGACATTAAAAATTGAGCGCTCTCCCATGTGTGGACAATTGTAAACAATTCTATGATACTTGTCATTGCTCATTCGTGCGGCGTACAGGGTATAACAAAAGTTTAAAGCAACTACAAAGTGGGAGCCATAAACTATTTTCGCGCAAATGTGGCATTTGATAAAAGCTTGCCACAAATGCTGTTAAATGTAATTTTTAATGTTGTGGCCCATGCTACAAATGCAAGCATTCGTTTTTTTTTTTTTTTTTTTTGTAGTTTTGAGGCAAGCATTGTATCATTACATCAATGTGTGGGTATTTCATTCAGTAGGGCTCTCAAGTTTTGTCACCTGCGGCTAGCCAAAGCTGCTTTCACACTTGATGCCAAGAACTTTGCTGCAGCCGTGTGTGTGTGCCAGTGTGTATCTGTGTGTGCTGCCAAGCTGGCTTTTTGTGGTCAGCACTTTGCTTAGATTTCTTTGGAACTTGCCACTTGACTCAGAATATTGCAAAATGTGTGCTGTGCAGCTTGCCAGAAATTTGCACAATTTGATTATCTGTTTTGTTTTCTTCTTTTTTTTTTTTTTGGCTTACGGCGTGGAGGTGAAAATCTACGTAAGATATTGAAGGGCGAGCCAACATTATGCACCTGCATTTTCGCGTCTTCGTCCAGATCTGAGCACTATAGAGTGTCTGAACCTATATATTTCCTGTAGCCGCCGTATCCAGTAAAAAACTTAGGTGGAAGTTAGTTTCTCCTTTCCGTCTACGATTGGGAGTTAGTTTATATGTCCAACTCCCTTTGTTCGCCGTGTTCCATCTTTATTGCCAAGTTGCCATTGATGCTGCCCTCTCCGATCTTTTGTTGACGTCCATTCAGACAGCATTCGTATATTTTTCCATTTCCTTGGCTGTGTGTGTGTGTGTGCGTATGCCAAATAAACGGTTTTTTTTTTACAGGAGTTGAGTTGAAATTTTGTTACGCGCCTGAAATCATGCAACAACTTTGTCCAATATCGGCCTTTATGCTGTCTATTTGAACAGGCAACCAAAATATACATTTCAACAATTTGAATAAAATGTTAAATATTTATGTTTACACTAGGTAACTTAATTTCCATCCTTTTGCTGAACCCAAAACTATCAAACGAGAAACAAAGTGCGTGTGGCATGGAATTGCTGCTATTGCCCGCTGGACCCACAGCTTACAGCTTGCGATGCAAACAGGTGCAAGTTTTTTGGCCATCCAAATGTATATGTATATATGTATATGCATATCTGTGTACATATATTTACCTACAAACATACATGTGTGAGTGTCTGTGGTTTTGTGTGGTCGTGTGGCTTGATAACTTTGCCCATGGACTGGGGGTAAATGCCAGAGCCAGGAGCTTAAATGCACTTCACAGTGAAGGAAAAGTTATTTGAAATATACAACAGTATATGTATATATATTTATAATACATATCGTTAGTGCAGATGTTTCGTTGTTATATGTTAGCCAGTGTGGCTTTTAGTATGGGACAAATAGAAAGTTTTTGTGCCATGGCTACATTGAAAAGTAAAAGAAAATAATGGCGTTGCGTCTTATTTTCTCCATAGAGTAAAACCTTAAGATATACTTGAGGTAGTAGGAATCATCCGGCTAAAGAGTCTGTCTCTTCAGATCAGATCAAAGGATTTCAAGAAATTGTTAGTAGCTTAAGCACTTGTTATTGCATTTAAATGCTGTTAACTTAACATATCCAGTTAATATAATGTAACTATTGCTTAACATTGTTTAGAGCTTTCTATTTATTTTTTACAAATTTGAGCGCAAGAATTGGTCACTTTTGAAATAAAATTCGCAATTAAGCAACTTTATTTTTGGATTTAATTTCAAAGTGCAAAATTTATACACTTAGCCCCACTGTAACACTGTGGACTGGGAGAGTCATGGTCAACTTTGAGACAACTGTCGGTGCTGAAGTCCTTTCTGAGCAAACAAGTTTTTCACCTTTTGCACTTTAGCATTAATATTAGGAAAGTGCGTTGGTCTGCGGGCAGAAAGCAGCTTTTGTTTTAAAAACCTCAAACAAGAAAGAAACAAAAAAAAAACAACATGTAAATGAAGAAAAATAAACAATGAAATGTTGCAGGATTTTAGTAGAAGTGTTTGTATTTACCCACACATAAACATATGCAGACAAATGTGTGTCAGAAGCAACAGCTTAGACCAAATATTAGTATCAACAAATAGTTGCAGCATCCCAAGCTGCAACATTGAGCGGCACAAGCATCATGTGAGAGCAGCTTAAAGCCAAACCAAGCCCAACCAAACTAAACTAAACTAAACCAAACCAAACCGACTCCAAGCTGCAACCGCAACAACCCAACTGACAGCTGACAGTTGAAACAAAGGCGTGCAACAAGACAAGCAACAAGAGGCAACACAACGCGACGCGACGCGTCGCGACGAGTTGCAAAGCGATGTGAAGCGCAGCGACAATAAAACATTTTTGTGGCTCGGCTCTTCCACTACCCTTGCACTGGGCTTGATTCTAGTTTCAGGAAGTGTAACACAAAATTTGCGCTGAAATGCTTTTAAAGAAGTAGAATTAAATCAAGTTGACAAGCTTAATTAATCTGCTTTCAGCTGGTCTCTACTAAAATTATCTTTACTTATTCTGCATATTGGACAAAAATTTATAGTTCGGGAATATTTTTTTATATATTATATCTTATATCTCATATCTCATATCTTATATCTTATATCTTATATCTTATATCTTATATCTTATATCTTATATCTTATATCTTATATCTTATATCTTATATCTTATATCTTATATCTTATATCTTATATCTTATATCTTATATCTTATATCTTATATCTTATATCTTATATCTTATATCTTATATCTTATATCTTATATCTTATATCTTATATCTTATATCTTATATCTTATATCTATATCTTATATCTTATATCTTATATCTTATATCTTATATCTTATATCTTATATCTTATATCTTATATCTTATATCTTATATCTTATATCTTATATCTTATATCTTATATCTTATATCTTATATCTTATATCTTATATCTTATATCTTATATCTTATATCTTATATCTTATATCTTATATCTTATATCTTATATCTTATATCTTATATCTTATATCTTATATCTTATATCTTATATCTTATATCTTATATCTTATATCTTATATCTTATATCTTATATCTTATATCTTATATCTTATATCTTATATCTTATATCTTATATCTTATATCTTATATCTTATATCTTATATCTTATATCTTATATCTTATATCTTATATCTTATATCTTATATCTTATATCTTATATCTTATATCTTATATCTTATATCTTATATCTTATATCTTATATCTTATATCTTATATCTTATATCTTATATCTTATATCTTATATCTTATATCTTATATCTTATATCTTATATCTTATATCTTATATCTTATATCTTATATCTTATATCTTATATCTTATATCTTATATCTTATATCTTATATCTTATATCTTATATCTTATATCTTATATCTTATATCTTATATCTTATATCTTATATCTTATATCTTATATCTTATATCTTATATCTTATATCTTATATCTTATATCTTATATCTTATATCTTATATCTTATATCTTATATCTTATATCTTATATCTTATATCTTATATCTTATATCTTATATCTTATATCTTATATCTTATATCTTATATCTTATATCTTATATCTTATATCTTATATCTTATATCTTATATCTTATATCTTATATCTTATATCTTATATCTTATATCTTATATCTTATATCTTATATCTTATATCTTATATCTTATATCTTATATCTTATATCTTATATCTTATATCTTATATCTTATATCTTATATCTTATATCTTATATCTTATATCTTATATTGTGTATCTTATATCTTGTATCTCATGGATTTTACTGGTTGTTACTACCCTATTTTTGGTGCGTCTACCTATTTTAAAATGGACAACTGGCGCGACAGTGGCAACAATTGCCATAGTCTGGCATTGTTTTTGGTTTTGATGTTGCCGTCTTCAATTTCACAAAGTTGATGGCAGCTTTGCCCGTAGAAATTACATAAAATAATGATTTCTCTATTTCTTGAGCGTGCATGATGCGGCACATGCGAGCGCCGACTGGAATGTAGCGTCAACAAAGTTGCACTAATCAGGCAATGCTGCAGCCATGCAATCAGTGGCTGATTCAACGGCATCATGTCCAGCTATGCATGACACATGCCTGGTAATTAAATACGATGTATGTGTATGTTGGTGTATACACTCTTATACACACACATATAGTAGGGCAACACCTGCTTGCACCGTCAACTTTCTTAATATTGTAAATGTGATGTTGGCTTTAATGCTCGTTACTTGGGCTGTGTGATAAAACGCATGCAATTACGCATCGTGTTCTTATTGCTATTTGTGTTGCAATATTTAATTTAGCTCATCAAGCGTGCCCCCACACACGAGCTGATATGTGCGTGTGTTTATTTAATGTGTATGTGTGCTCGGTGTAAGCCCTCTATAAAGCAGCACGAAATTAAAGCTTTACTGCCACAGCCTTGGTATGTTTGTGTGCGTGTGTGTGTGCTTTTGTACGTAGTGTAAAATTATTTGTTTTTAATGCTGATGATTGTATGCGATGTCTGTGTGTGTGTCTCTGTTGCTAATGTGCTGCAATGCATTGTGTCGGTGCCATGCGGCGTATACGCAACATTGGATTACGCATACGCCGCGTACGCGTGCAAATCTTCGTATACAATATTATGACAGCTCAATTTGTCATGCCAGACAGAATGTAGCATGCAGCAGCCGCAACATCAGTCCATCAATCAATCAATCTTTATCAAGTCATTTCCAGTTGCCAACTGAAAGGAATATCCACTTGCCAGCTAAGCACGTTAATAAAATCCAAAAGGACATGACGGCAGGCAGTCATTACCTTTTTTTACGCAGTCTTGCAAAAACAATAAACACTTTTAATGGCAACTTGTCAATGATGCGAGCTTTACTCCCGCTTATAGCACCTGCCATTTGTCAGCTACCTGCACTTGCAGGCTCACAAAATCCATATTAGAATTTAATCGCATGTTAAGCCGTAAGCCGTAACTAAAAACTGCTCGCTCTTAAATTTTGTAGAGCTTGGCTTTTGTTTTTCGTACCAATAAATTTTGATGAGCGCACCAAACGCTAACCCGACTAAGGGCAATGCGCGACTAATGGCAACTATAGACACCTTCATGATCATACTTTAGGCCCTGGCAAAGTTTATGACAGCGCCCGATTGGAATCAAGCTGACAAATTGATTTAAAACATTGTGTATATATACGTGCAAGACTTCCCACAGTGGGAAAATATATCAAAATATATGTGTATGATCAATCATAAGGTGTTGAATAAAACTTCATTATATAAAAATTGATTATCATATTAAGTTAAATCAAATGAGGAAATACTTATATATACATTTATTTTTATTTTTTTACATACAATTTTTAATTAATATGTACAATTTCTTTTGTTTTGTTATCGGGGTCTTTTTAATATACCATAGAATAAAATATAAAAAAAAAAGAAATGAAAAATAAGAAAGAAACAAACAGCTTTGAGATATGAACAAAAATTAATGTCAATATTTGTCTTAAAAGAAGGTCTAAAGGACTGCGTATACACAACATTCAAGTGCAAATATATGTATATGCAACCTATGAAAAAATAAGTTATATTCGGAGTACTGAAGATTAAATATCCTCGTAGACATATAACAGATATATAATATATAACATGATAACGGATACATCATATATAGTTGATATTGTTAAGAAAGTAGTTTGCGGAAAATCATTTTTTCTTAAAGATTTCTTAACGGAACCCAGTTCTTTCGAGCAATAAAAACCAAGTAAATTCAGATTAAGTTAAAGTAAGTTTTTGTTATTATTTTTTCACAAACTCGCCCACTGTGCGTTGCCTGGCACTCGTCGGCATTTTATTTATTGGCATTGGCGCTGGCCAAAAACAAGCGGTACGAACAGGAGCCAACGTTAGCTGTGTTGCCTTTCAATCTTAGCTTGTTTACCTGCTCTCCGCTGTGCTGTAGTTAGAAGGCAATTTAAATGGGCATTTTGGCTATTATTGGCGCCCATTTGATTCCAGCCAGGTCTCAACACAAGTTTCGTATAGTTGTTATTAATGGGTCGGCCGGACCACCCGCTGCTGTATTGATAGTGCGCCACGCAGCGCTATATAAAATTGTGCTATGCGGCGTATACTTAATTTATTTGCATTGCATTTCTATATGCTTATAAGTTATAATGCTGTGTGGCAGCAACAAGTTTTCCAAAGACCAAGCATACATTCAGTATCAAACTTTGTTGGCGCTATTAAAATTGTGCTATCTAATACATAATTTAGTGGAATTTCATTTCAATATAGTTATAGTGGCAGCAACAAGTTTTTTAAAGGGGTATGCAATTAAATGCGATGCGAGTGGCCGTCCATGGCAGCCTTTTCAGGCCTTTGTGGAAAGTTGTATGTTTTCAGCACTTATGAAATCATTCGAAAAATCTGTTGCCACACTACGTGACTTTGAATTGCCATAATTGCTATCACCAGCTGTAGCAGCAGCAGCAGCTTATGGTCCTCAGTCAGGCCCTATGATGTGCTGATGGTGTCCTTCATTTGGTGTTGATGTGCCTTTCAAGGAGCACGCTGTGAGAAGCACAGCACATGATATGCCAATAACTCAAGCCTTGGCCAATATGAAGTCATAAGTTTGTCCCTTGGGCAGCAACACACACACACACGCACACATTCATTAACTGTTCCACCCTAACAGTTTGCCAGTAAATCAGCCATTTTAAATGGGTATTACAGCACTTGTCCAGGGCACAATTAAATAATTTCCTATTGTAATGCCAACTAAGCCGCATCAAATGAAGTCAACACCAGAGAACTTAACTTTGGCTTGGCCCTCAACAAGGATTTAGAGCCCCGGGCAAGAACATTTTGAAAAGTTTGCCAATCTCAGTTTTTACACCCTGTAAATGCACAAATTGCCTAAGAGAGGTATAATAATGCATAGAAAAATTGTTTTTAGGCAGAATATTTTAATCATCGATGTTGTAAACTCTTATTATTATTACTTTTTTTTTTTCTTTAACACGCAAGATATTGTTTGCTTAATTCCCATTCGAGTCAAGGGGAGAATTGTTGTCCCATTTTTATACCCTTGTGGGAGGTGTTATAATTATGTCATGAGATGTGTAACGCATAAAAAAAACATCTACTAGCCCACAAGTTATATATTCACTTGATGCGTAGAAAGAGGCGAGTCGATAGGGCCATGTCCTTATTTGCGTATGTCTCACCATAGCCGGGTCCTTTTGTATCTTTGCATTGGTTTGTCTATCTGTCGCAGGCAGTATTTAACTATCTATTTAACTATCATATAGCTGTAGCAATAGGAACGATGGATACTTAAATCCCTCGACCAAGCTTAGCAATTACGAGCTTTAAGATTCTCCTCTAATCAAGAACCTCGTACAGGGTATCATCATGTGTGGTACTCTCCTTTCAAGCAAGCTAGCGTTGTGTGGCTGGCATTGAGTCTACAATAAATTAAAGGCGCATCCGTAGACGCATCCGCAGACGCATCCTGTCAACAATTTTCCAGTTGTTTCTTTTCATTAGAACAATCGAGTTTTCGGCTAACGACGCAAAGGTTTCCAAAAACTCAATTGCCAGCCAGTGCATTTCAGCTGTGACTTGATGGCCGCTGCCGTCGCACAGATTTGCTACTGAATGAGGCTCATCATGCTATAATGCCACACTCGTACCTTTAGTGGGGGGAAAATTACTGAGCTCCAGCCAAAGCCGCTCGCTCATCGGACTTGATTGCCAACTGCTCCGTTGGTCGGCTGGTTAGCTGGCCAGTTGGTCAGCTAGGTCATGTAATTGTCTGTCGTACACGAACACACATGTGTGTGTGTGTGTGTGTGTGTGTGTGTGTGTGTAGATGTTGATGAGACCGATGCCGGATGCTGGTACAGCACCTCATTGAGACAACGACAAGTCCGAGTGTCGGTTAACTGCACTGCAGCTGGTCTCTGTATGGATGCATCTGCTGTTGCAGTTGTCTCAGCCAATGCCATTGCCATCATTTACTGCACATTTTCAGCTCCGTTCGTCCTGCGAAGTCTAGTACAGGTGGCCTCTTATATAGGATAGTCAATCTTTTCGGAAACAATTAGAGAACATTGATTGTTGTCATCTATCCCCTCGGGCAGCCAAGCAGTGCTGGCAAGACCTAAAAATTTAGCTTGTTTAAGCTAGAAACTAATGTTAAATAAAGTAAAGTTTCATATTTTAAAAATCATAAAATATTTTAAACTATTTAGCATTAAAATATTCACAATTATATTCATTCTAATTTACGTTCTTGTTTCTAGAAATTTTTTAGGAATATTATTTTTACGATTTACTCAAATTATCATTTAAAAATGATAAAGCAGCAAATGATATTAATTTTAATCTAAATGGTCCGAAAATGCTGCCTAGACAGAAATCGGCTAAATGATTGAAGATGAGCGCAGTTTTAGCTGGCATATTTTACAAATTGATAGATATTGTAGCTCGAAGCTGGGCAAAAACAATTGCCCATGCCAGATCATATCAGCATTATCCTGATCTGACAAATCCAACAAACTTTTTCTGTGATTCGGTTCACGATTCAAAGGCAATGCCTTGTCCTAAGGTTCGGTTCACCAAACTTGATTTTCTACATCTGTGAGGACAGCATCTAGTATGGTTTGTCAAGTTTAATTCCATTTTTAACAGAGTAATTGAATTAGATAAATGTATCATAAATTGAATAAAATGTATTTATATATTTTTATTAATTTTTATTTATATTTTTTGTTGTTTTATAAATGTTAATGTATTGAATAAAAAAATTAGTTTTTACAACAACACAGTTGGCTTTGGTGATATTTTGCCAAGCCTGTTTGGGCAAGGCTGACCACGCAGCTCCCAGCGAGGTCTCTTGCTACCCGGTTGCAATTTTTATTAATTGAAATTAGTGAACTATTCCCATATTGGACACGTTGTCGCACTTAACAAACAGCGAGAAAAGCAGCGGCAGCACTGTCGCCGGGTTGGCACATTCGGGGAATCACTTGAATTGCAGCAGTAACAGCAGCAGCTTGTTGTAGTCACTCGTACTAATTTGGCTTTAAAGCAAACAATGACGATTAGTTTGTTGGTTTAGCTACGTAACGCAACGATTTCAATTAAACGCGAAATCCACTTAATTTTGATGACAATTAGTAATGATTGCAGTCGTTCCACTGTGTGTGTGTGTGTGTGTGTGTTGGGGCAAAAACTACGTTATAATCACTAAATGACAAAATCAGCAACAAATCACGACAACCAACAGGGCAACAATAACAAGAACAGCAACAACAAGAGATATGTCAACAACAAATCAGACAAATTGCATTAAAAATGCTGCGGCACTCGAATGTCTGTTGACGGACAGTTACATCTAGATGGTTTGCCGGGGGTTGGGGAGGAATCGGAATCGAGAGCCGGAGTCCGATTGGGGCCGTCAACTAACTGAGCGATTAGTGTCAGACCAACAACTGCTTCACTCGCCCGACTGTCCATTAACCGGCAGCAGAAGCGGCGACGACGTCAACAACAAATCAAATCAAATGTACTTTAACACGCTCGAGCCCAGAGTATTTAACCGATACCAAAAAAAAAAAAAAACAGCAAAAAAAAAGGAAAAAAAATCAAGAATGAAGAGCTATGTGCGGCACACCGACGCTTAAATACCCTTTGCAGAAATATTGCGCGTAAAAGCACAATTTTTCCCCACAAAAACTTACTTTTCGACTGATTTTGAGGTTTGATTGCAAAAGAGGATTGATGGCAGACAGACATGAGTATATATATATATATATATATACTATATACTCATGTATATATATACTCATGTCTGTCTATATATATATATATATATATATATATATATATATATATATATATATATATATATATATATATATAAATTAAGAAATTATATAGATTATAAAAATTATATAAATTATATTTCTTCCTCTAAGCTTCACACATTTCGTGACCAAATTAAAATACCCCTTACAAGAGTATCAAAAAAGTGCCGCAAAAGCTAGCGTAGACGAAAAGGAACGGATAGAGCAGCGGATAGATGGCAAGTGGTAAATGGTAAATGGGAAATGGCGCTGGGCAAACAACGGTTGCGCCTGAGCCTGACAATGAGTGCTCACCGCTTCCGTTTCCGTTTTAAGTGCTTTGAAATTGACTGCGAGAGGGGCTTGGTAGAGGGGTGGTGGGGGGGGGGGGGGGGTCACTCCCATTGCCTCAATATATACATGTGTATGTACAACAATCGGTCCAAGGCAAATCGACGTACTCCATCAAGTGGCAACATGGCAGCGCCTCGACTCCAACTAGAGCCACGTTCGTTAGTTGCAGCCTGGCTTAGTGCCTCACGGTGCCTCCGTCTCGAGATAAAAGCAGTTTAAATGTTTGGCCAAGTGTGCGACAGTTTGCATTTTTCACTGTTTTCTAATTGCTGTTTTATAATACTCTGTACAAATGGCAACTGGCAGAAGAAGCTTTTCAATTGACCCTTGTTAATTGAAAATTTCCCTGAAAGATTTATTAACCACAATTCACAGACCCATTTTCAGTTAATTGCGGAATATTCCCAGCTAGGAATCTCTCTTATCGATTTTTGCGATTTACCTGTTTACGAACTTTGCTTTAGGAGTATAGGAGGAGCAAGGCGAACATTTTTGAAAACGAAAAAACTCTTTCAAAGCTTGTGAACAGAGTATTTTAGTCTGCCTTGAAAAACATAAATTATTTCGGCATTTAAAATATAGAACATAATTGCTTTAACGACTTTGAAAAAAGAGATTTTTGTGGAAGATAACTTCATCTAAACATTTATAAATATACAATTTTTATTTGCAAAGTTTATAAATTATATATTTAAAAATTTCCTCATTTAGCAAGGAGCAAAAAGAAGTGAGAATCTATATAGCTAGGCGCTCTTCAGGTCTAAGTATCTTTTAATAATAATATAATAATATTTAATATTGAAAGAATAGCCACAGACGAAGCTAAAGGCCAACGTTTATTACTGCAGTAAACCGATTCGGGTCTTTAAAACTGTCCTATGACAGTTGCCGGAACGGAAGCCGCACATTAAATAACACCCAGCTGATAATTAAGTTTAGGCGGAAAAGTTGATATCAAAAAATATAACGTATACGTCATGTTTGACCAAAATGCATGTGGAAATTGTATTGAGTGAAACTAAAAGCGCTGCAAAGATGATGCAAAATCAACTGGAAATTGTGTTTGTGTTGGTGGCCGACAAAATAATTAGTGCAGCACACACACACACACAAACACACACACACACACACACACAAGCACTCACACACATATCATGAGCGCGATGACAGCGCGAATGCGAAATGGCTTTGCCAAATGGCAACAACTATGCGAGCTGCGCCCGATGAGGCGTGCATGCGGCACGGGAACTTAGTTAGAGGCTAGAGGCTTGTTTAATGGTCGCTGGGTAATCTAATAGCCAGTGGATGGCCTCTAGTCATGGCCAGTTCAGTTGTCGCGTCCTGCTCCGCTCCGCTCCGCTGTGCTGTGCTGTGCTGCGCTGTGCTATGTAGCCTGCTAATGCAGCATCGCATTTGTTGCCGCCAGCAGCTAGGCATAATTTGTGCTAGCTGTTTCTAGTTTTTTCTTTTATTTATGTCCACGCCCACTGGCGAATTAGCAGCAGCAGCAACAGCAGCAGCAGCAGCAGAGGCGGCAAATTTATGTGCCGTTGACTGCAACTTTGTCAACGTCGATGTTTGGCGCTGCGTGTGCGCAGGACCTCGCATATGTCTCGGCCAAAAGCGCAAAAAATTAGGCAACATTTTGCTGTCGGCCTGTCATTTGTCCTGACTGCTACCTGCCTATGTGTTTACAGCTGGCCGGCTGGATATTTATGGCCAAGCAGCAGCTGCCAACTGCAGTTGCTGCTAATGACTTTAATAATTGGCTGCCACATTTTGCAAAAGATGAAGCAAAAATGAAATGGAAAAACTGCTACAACGCTGTGCAATTAATGTACGATTTTTGGTAGCCAATTGTCGAATTGTCGTTACGTATTACGTATGCGCCCGGTTGGCCAAAGTTGCCAGCTGCTTAGACATATGCTGGCCAGGAAATTGTTGCCACTGCAACTGCTGTTGCAGTTGCAAGTTGAGAGTTATTAAATTTGCTGCGCAGTGAACAATTTGTGCTACAGCTTCGCTTGTATCGCATTGAATTTAAAGGCTAGACGAGCTGTCGCTTTTTGGCCAGGCTTTTGACCACGTTGCTGCATCTATTTCAATTTAATGTGGCGCAATGCCAAGTTGCGGCAGATGCTTTGTCCTTTCCAACTCTGGATCAACATTTCGCTTTGTCTGCTTGCCAGAGATCTCAACAGTTTTGCTCCATATTTCGCCGCCTGCTTAATCCGTTCACCATTTCATTTACCATGCCCCATTTGTGTTGCATATCGAGACGGGACATGCGGCAGCCATCTGTTGTTTTTTTTTTCTTTTGCTTTATTGCAAATGCAAGCGTTAAGCCGATTAAATTTCTCCTTATGTGGTTAGGTGCTTTAAGAAGCTGCCGCAGACCGCAAAGGAGAACACGGCCAAATCGATAAACGCTTCCGCTGACCTGTAAGATGGCAAAGCCGAGGCTGCTGCGTTGCCAAGAGCGACAGGGTATTAAGGAATGCCCAAATGAATTTGGAGCAATTTTCAATTATTGCACAATTGAAGCGTAAATAAGTTGTAAATCATCAATTACCTAAAAAGCAGACACCTACACAGTAACACTAGCAACGAGCTCCGACAACAACAACAACAACAAAACCTGAATTTGTAGCAAAAAAAAAAAAATAACAACTGCAATTGCTGAAAAATCGCCAAAGCGGATACGTGTGCTATCGCGCCGAATAAAAAGCAATATAAAAATACAAAAAACAACGTGTTTTCAGCGGACCGACGCTTAAATACCCTTCTGAAATGCTTCAATATTCTACCAATTCAAAGAGCAGACATTAAGGGCAGTTTCTGAATTATCTCGCGTATTTATTTAGATTTTATTTATGATTGATTAGGTATTAAAGTTCTTCTCCCATGGCAATCATTACTTACTGTATATTAAATAAATAGTTTTAAATCAGTGCCTAATGCAGCTTGCAAATTAAAACTCAACATTCCTAATATCTATTAACACATAGAAAATAAAATATTATTAAATATTAGTTTGTTTTCTTATTTTTACCAAGTTTTAAGAGTCTTAAACTTGTAAAATCTCATGAAATGGACCTTTTTAAAGCTTTTAGTAAGAAAAACGTTTATTTTATAAATTATCATAATATCCTACCTGCATAACTAGCATATTCCATATAACGAGGCTACATAATGCTCATAGTTCAAAAATGTTAACAAGTTTTTAATTAAATATTATGAGTATAATAAACCACTTATTTAAGTTCGCTCAAAAATGTTTTTATAACAATTTTTGGGCTTGGCCGGCTTGAGGTTCTGCATTTAATTTGCTTTCAAAAAATTGCAGTCCCAATCAAGATCCAAGAGGAGAATTGTAATATATTGGTGAAAGAAAAATTACATAAAATAAAGGTCAACTCGCAACAATTATTTTGTAAAAACTAAAATTTTGTAATGCGAAAAATTAATTTTCCTTAATTCATTTTCTATATAGCTATAAGTTTTGTCCATAAATAAATTGTATTCAACAGATAATTTCGGAATATGCACAGAAAAACACGGATTGGTTTTCGGTCTTAAACTTTGATGCTGATCAAGGATATAAGCACTTTCTGTTGTCGGCCATGCTCCGCAAGGGTATAAAAAACAAAAAAACACTCACGAGAAATGGAGTGATAGGGGGATAGGGGGCGGGGAGCGAGAGTGTGCCAAGTAGACAATGAAAATTCTATGAAATGAAAAAGAAAATGGGCAATCGTAAAAATAGCAACTAACATCGAAAAAAGTAGTATTGTTATTGTATAGTTAGCTAGTGGGCGGGACAGATAGGTGGGTAGTGTATGGGACAAAGTCGTGAGCAACGAGCCGCAGTAGCAATAGGAAGAGAAACAGCAGCAGCAGCAGCAGCAACAACTGCGACTGCGACTGAAGATAAGGCAAAGGAAGTGCTCGGAGCCAGTGCGAGCGGCTAAGTAGATAGATAGAAATGTCTTTGCCATGGCTTTGGCTAGTGCCAAGGCACGTGATTTATGTGGTAAATAAAAGCAGACACAAATGAGAATCAAAGCGCGCAGATACGGGCACAAATGCAACTGCAGCAGCAGCAGCAGCAGCAGTAGCAGCAGTAGTAGCAGCTGCATCAGCAGCCGTCGACAAAGTGCGGTCGAGGCATACATTTAGGCGCAGAGAGAAGCGGCGAAGACAAAGCAAACTGCCTGCAGGAGGAGGCAGGGCAAAGGACTTTTGCTGGTAGACAAAAACAAGCGAGAGAACATGGTATCCGGTGCTGAACGGCTGAACGGTAGACAGACAGACGGACGGACGGACGGACGGACGGACGGACGGAGAGCCGGATAGACGGAACAGACAGCCAGACGGCAGCGAGTTGAGTAAAAGTTTTTAATATTATTTCAAGTCTGAAATGAGGGCAATCAGCGGCGCAATTGTCGAGCGGCAAGCATAACAAAGAAATTCTCTTGCCACGAACCAAAAGTGGCAGCCATGTGGTGATAGGGTGTTTAATAGGGGTGGGGTGCGGTGGATTGTGGAACACGTTGGGGGTAAACACACGGCGGCGCACAAAGACGAGCGTTTAACACAGACAGCGCCTTTGCCAATAACTGGGCACTGTTCACGGCGGCAGCTGATGCATTCGAGCAGGAAGGAAATGATAACTTGCTGGCGAGGATGCTGCAGGATGAGCACAAACAAAAGTATTTCCAAAGGCAGCGACAAGAGCAAAGACAAATAGAGGTGAAAACCAGACCAAGGTGCAGCCTAAACAGACATCGGCTAAATGATGCAAGATGAGCGCAGTTGTAGCTGGCATAGTTTACAAATTGGTAGACATTGCAGCTCGAAGCGGGGCAACAAAAATCGCCATGCCAGATCATATCAGCATTATTATGATCTGACAAATCCGACAAACATTTTCTGTGGTTCGGTTCCGATTCAAAGAAAACGCCTTGCCTTAAGGCAAGGTTCTTGATTCATCCAAGCTCTTCAAATTTTTACCAGATTAATTTATTTTAATAATTTCATTTCAGTTACATTTTTCATATTTACAATACTGAAAATATGTCAAAAGCTTAAGGAATATATATATTTTTTAAATAGCAACAAGAATTTAAATAATTTGTTGAAAAATTGTATGCTTTGGTTCAGGCTGTTCTTAATGCTAATACGTTTGAAGACTCAGCGTAAATAATAAATTGAAACCAGAATAACTATTTGCCAATGAATTCGACTTTTACGACTATCCCAAACTGATGTGCCTTGGCCCATAGAAGTTGTATTAGGTTTTGTATTAACTGGCGAGCCGTTGTATTCCCATCGGTATTTCATGGGCCACTCGCAGCGTGCACTGAAGGACATCGGCGTTTTATCCTGTTTCAATTCCACGTCGTGCCACAAACTGGAATCGAAACACAGGCGCTGCGCCAAAGCGCATACTGAACTTGTACCACTAACCCAGTTAGGGTCCGTGTTGAATCCACAGGATGCGTACCTAGCTGCAGTCACGAATGCGTGCGAGTCCTGTAACGAACAGATGCATCGGCAAAAAATGCCGAGGCCGAAGCCGTTGCCGAGCGTTGTCCTGTAAACGTTTTGGCATTTGGACGGGCGCCGAGTTCGAGCGTGTTTGAAGGCGCCACCCAAAACGCCTTGAGTGTGTTCTGCGCATGTTGCGCAACATTGTTGCTGACTCAACGTGCAAATGTTTGTACACAAGTTGCTAAGGTCATTGCCAATTTGCTGGTCACAGTTGTCCACGGTATTATCGCATGGTTATATCAGCTTTGATAAGCCTCCACCCAAGCGCCAACTTGTTGTTTGTATTGCAAAGATTTGAATAACGCTTATAAAGCAATATTTATAGACGACTTCTTTGCAGTTCAGCCTAATCAGCACGGTTTTTTATTGGACCCCTAATCTTCCATTTATATGCCGGGTAGCACGTGCTTTTTGATTGCCATATATCTGACTACGCTCAACCTTTGGCCAAAAGCTTCCTTGCAAACATTTAAAATTATCTTTATGGTTATCTTCATCGACAGCTAGCCTAATCAGTAGACAAAACAATATGCATTGTTACCGCCTTTTTAAGACAAGAGTTGGGCAAGAGCAAAGACTATTCAAGCTTTAGTTAACAAATAGCTGTATGCATAACAAACAAATTTTTTTAAATTCAACAAATTTAGTATCTTCAAAGCGAAACGCTTTCCTAAATAAAAGACAAGATACTTTTTTGTGGACCCGAAGTGTCACAGTTACGTTTTTCACCCAGGTCAAACTCTTTTCTTGACCTCGATTTCGAATAATTGTATGCCTATTTTACGCATTAAGAAATGAGGAAGTTTTTTAAAATATATTTGTATATACATATACTAGCTTGTATTTCCCAAGCCTCCTGCCCATGGAAATTATAAAACCTACTCGTAATTGAGTTAAGCGTCTTGATATATTTTAAATAAATCTTTACAAATCAGTTTGAAGTCCATTGAATAAAGAAACAAAAGTTGGAATTAATGTTTTTCGTCCATTTTAGTCTCGTTGTGAGAATCTTGAAACTAAAAAATAAACTTTGGTTCAAATTTCGGCTTGCATTAAAAACATGCAACAGATAAAACTTCACAAATAATATATATGTAGGCAAATCGTTTGTTGAACAAGGAATTTTCACAAAACCATGTTCCACGATTTTTGCACACTTAAGGGTGGAATTGGGTTGTGCGTTAATTACAAATCAGTCACTGTGTAGGTCAGGCAAAAAAGTTTTATATTGGAATAACTATTTTTTCAACCTCATATTCATTAAACTGGAACAAAGGTGAGAAAATAACTGAAAATTTAGCACAGAATATTATCTTAGGATGAGAGATAAAATCACAACCAATTAAGGCTAATGCGCGTATATTGTAGTTCTTCTTGTAAATTTATATTATTTTATATATTACTTTTATCCCCATTTTGTATTTGGCTTCATTCTATTGCATTTCAATTTTCTTATCACATGGTAAAATCTCAATAGTCGCAAAAAGTGACTAAGAAATTTTTAATTAAAAAATACTCAACGCCAAGCGGTGGTAAAAAAAAAAAAACAAAAAAAAAATATAATAAAAACGATGAAGAAAATGTCATTTATATCAGCTTTTGTATGACACAAGGACACTTTGAGCCTCCCCTCCCCCCTGACTGACCGCACCCTGCCTCTGATAGGAAGCAACATCAGTTGCCGTTGCGTTCGTTTCACTTAGTGCTTATCTTGCGTTGACATACCTTGTCATTTGGGGCTGTCTTCGTAAAAATATCCAATGGAATTTACTGCAACAGGAAAGTCCACAAAAACAGGCAAAAGAACCTGCATAGAACATAGATGCAGCCGATGCATCAGACCTGGTTGCTATTTACTTTTATTAAGTTTCGTTTTCTATTTGACAACAGAAACTTCATTTCCATTAAAGTTCATTTTAGTATGTTAATAAATGTACAATTTAACTTTGATATATTCTGTTGGGCAAATTGAGTGAATTCTTTTGTTAAAGTATACACATTGTTTAAGAGACAAGCCTTTTGTACATAGGCAGCAACTAGAAATCTTGGAAACTACAAAAGCTTAGGCTATAAAATTCGGTGTGAAGGTTATTGTATACCATTCGCAGAAGTTTGCTTAAAGTTGAGGTTGTTTACTTTTGGTTTTCTTAGGTTTTGCTTAAAGTTTAAAGCTTAAAACATAAGTTTAGTTTTAGGCTTAGTTCATGTAGTTCCTGGCATCGATATACTCTTCATCATCGATACCTCTGTCTGATAAATTTACTTTATTCAAATTTTGGGCATTTGGAGTACTTTTACATTTGTACATATATAGATCTACTGATTAGGTACTAAAAAGGTCCTGAAAATATATATTATAAGATGTAGCGAATCAAATTAAAGCGCGACTTTAAGCAGGGAAAAATAATAGGCTAAGGTAAACTAGTGAAATTTAAAAAAAATTGTATTTAGTTTTTTTTTTAGGCGTCAGCAAAGCTTTACATTAATTATATAAAAAAATAACTATGTAATTATTATAATATATTAAAATATATCAATTAATTTTGCGATTACTCTAGTTTTTATTAGCCTAGTTTTTATATTATATTGCTTTAGGTCAATTTACCTGAATCGCAAAACGATTTGTTAGTCAAAAACACTTTAATATTAGTATTGATATATACATTTTAATTGTTTACTATTTCCGAACCTCCGGCGATAATTTTCATTGTTGCAGCCATGCCGCATGCCGCATGCCCGATGCTGCATGGCAGGCGAACTAGCGCCAGCTAATTTATTTGCATAATTTACTTGTTTACAATTTGGGTCGAGAGCAGCAAGAACTAGCGAGAAGAGCATTGTGATTGACATAAATGAAGTTACGACTTTGCAACAAAATGGGGCAGCAACGGACTAAACGCTGCTCGAACGAGCAGCAGAAGTTGGAATGAGACAATTTATAATATTCAATTTATATGCATTTTTTTTTTTGTGTCGAGACGCCCGAGACGACGGCAAAGCGAAAAACAAGACAAACAACAACAACAATTGCAACTGCTAAGCTGATAATTCCACACCCCCATTTACACACACACACACACACACACAGAGGCACAACAGTGGACGATGTTCATCTCCTTTCATTGCAAAATAAAATCTTCATTGTGATTAATGAGATTTGTCACTTGCTTCATTTGTATTTTCCAAGCTGTTGACTTGGATCCGAGTTGCGCCTTGCCCCACAGAACAGGCATGCATATAAATTTCATAAATACTAAGAGGTTGCAATTGCAGGCCCTGAAAAGTATGCTACACTTTCGGGCAGTATGCTCGGACGAAGATTTTATACCCTTTTCAATCGTATAGAAAAGGGTATAATGTGTTCTTGGTCAGCATACATATCTATCCGTTTTTGTGGTTGTCTGTCCGTATGTCGTTATTTTTCCCGATTTCATGAAATCGATGACGAAATCCTGTGTACTTGAGCATAGCTCAGAGCCAACTTTTATTATACTTTTCCCGTTTCTCCTCAATATTCAAAAGAATTGAAGAGGTGAAGCCTTGGGCATATGTTTATACTTGTGCGCTAAACATTTCATAAAGATCGGACAATATATATCGAAGTTATTCAAGAATGAATTTCACATATGGTATTTTCTAGG
Organism: Drosophila borealis; assembly: GCA_035045885.1. Taxonomy (NCBI): domain Eukaryota; kingdom Metazoa; phylum Arthropoda; class Insecta; order Diptera; family Drosophilidae; genus Drosophila; species Drosophila borealis. The sequence goes on from JAWNOR010000113.1 coordinate 1,780,271, forward strand.
CGGGCACACTCTCTTGTTTCACAATACACTCTTGTTAAGTGTATATTAAATTAATCACGAAATATGCGTCTGTCTGTTTCCATGCAAACTAATCCTTCGATTTTAAAGTCACGCAGGTCTGTCGAGGTCTGCTGCAGGGAATATATACTTAAGTCGGAATCGGGTTTTGCCGTTGAGCAAACTTGGCATTTTTAGCCTAACCCTAATCCTTTCTTGGGTATAAAATCTTATGAGAATCTTACTTCCATATCATCTAACTCTAAAGGAATACTTTTCCTGCTCTTTCAAAATAACTTGTGTGAAAAGCCGTGTCATATGGTTTTTAGATGGGTATTTAGGCTTCGACGTGCCGAAGATAGCTGCTCTTTCTGGTTTTGATCCCAATATGCAAGAGGCTACAAGGCCATCATCGTCGTAGTCTAAGTTGCCTTATTTGACGATTGACTGGCGCTGGCAAATTTAAGGCAGGCTCTGGTTAAATTGGGCTGGCCGGGGACATAACGAAGTGGCGCATTAAATTTGACCCGGCCAATAATTCATTTGTTAAGTCCCCCCCTGGCACGCGCCCAGGCAGCAGGATAATCATGGGCCAAGGACAGCGCTGCCTTATTTTATTTTATTTACATTTACATTTACATTTTCAGTTTCATTTTATTTTTAGTAAATTTTAAACGCTGCACTTTCGGCTAGCCGAGTGAGTTATGGCGGGCAATAAATTTCTATGACATATAAATGTAAATAATTGAGTAGCCCGGCTAGGCCGCCAGCAGTCTAGAGCGGCTGCTGGAGCTCCGTTTCGCCTTTGTCTCCCATTACCATTTGCATTTGGCCAACCAGATGCCGAGTATGAGGATGTGGTCCGTCGACGTCCTTCGTTTACCACGTGATGGATGGATCATCCCACTTTAAGGCCATTTAATTTCAAACATTTTATGCCTTCTCATAAAGCATAAAGCTCTCAAATTATAGCAGCTTGTTTTTAACAATTATATCTATATATATTTTTATTATTATTATAAAATTTGTTTACTTAAGATTATTATTTGGAGCTGCTGCCATTAAACGGTCAGCGGCATAGTGGGAAAAGGTGACGTCATGTCTATTTTGAGCCTCTTTATGGTGTCGAAAATCTGATTCTGGCTCTTCAATCCGTACGCTTCAAAGGGGCGTACATTGAAGCGCGTAGTTCTGTAGAAAGAAAGTCATGACTGATGAGTGTATATGTTTATATACATATATGGTATATATAATTATACCTGCCACCCGAAACAGTCAGCAGGAACTTGTAGTAGCTACTCCGAATTGAGTTTGGCTCCAGAATGGCGCAGTGGAACAGCAGAGCTGTGCAGGCCGAGTATAATATCATATTGAAGTGCGTTAGTTCGGGCAGTACCCCCGCCTCGGTGCCCCAATTGTAGAGCATTTGCAGTGTCTTCCACATAACATACAACGAAATGGTGATGTTGGGGAACTGCAGCAGGCCAATGGAGCCCAGCAGGCCGGCGGGTATGGCAAAGCTGGCGCTGTCATGCCCACAAACATTGCGCAGCCCACAAGAAATTGCCTACAAAATGATAATAGAATAATAATGAGATAAAAAATAAAAAAAAAATAATATTATTTATAACCAGAGCAAACGTACCTTAAATATCAGCGAGAAGCTGCCAAGGGCCAGGCCCAGCTGCAGTGAGCCCTTGTTAAAGATCTGTTTGCGCCAGTCCATCTTCAGTTTGACTATCTTGGTTATGTTCAACAGCAGCTTTAGGCCCACCTGCAGCCCCACACCGCCCACGAAGGGCTTCAGGCCGCCTAGCAGGGCGTACGTGCCGCAGCCTTGCCGATGCGGACAACTGGGATGCTTGGCGTTGCGCATGCGATCGTAGAGCTGCACATAGGCAGAGATTCTGCGAAAGTTGAGCGGCTGCCGGCAGGTGCTTTGCGTGGTGGTAACAGCGGGCGTTTTAACTGGACCCTCCTCCCCCCTGGCCATGAGAATTGTCAGCGCCTTAAAGGTGGCATCCTTGACGGTGCCCTTGTGCACGCCCAGGCGGTACATAAACAGCAGAGCTGTCAAGCTACAGCCCAAGATCAAGACTTGTCCATTCGGAATGGAGCGCACCAGGCCGCGTGCCTCCAGCATATTCCAAAGCGCCTCGGTGGCCTCATTTGCCACATACAACGCCAGCGGCGTACGTCTCGCCGGACGCTCGATGCACAGTGCCGCATAGCTGCCAATGAAGGTGGGCATAAAGGCAACTGTGCTGAAGTAGAAGCCGCCCAGTAGGCGACGCAGCAGGCACACACACAGCGTGAAGAGATAGGCGTTCGTCGAGAGAAAGGCTGACGATTTGAAAATGCCAATAATCGTGTGCTTGAGGTCCAACAGCCTGGGTATGCGCATTTTCATGACCAGCGCAAGCTGTAAATCGTAAACATGTTATAAGAAAGGTCAAATACATCGACTGACTCCCACTTGCCAGATAAACAATGCTGTAGGTGCGCATGGAGGCGGGTATGCTGGCCAAAAATAGTCCGCATGCACCGCAGAAACAGCTCGCTGTCCATGGATGCACATACTCATGGCAGCTGCACCTGATGGCTGCGTCCACAAGTTTGCTCTGCCCGGCCATAATATGTATATATAACTTTATGCTTGGCTCACGTAGCAGGTGTTCCGATTGAGGCTTAAACCAGATTATCGCGCTGGCCGCTGCCAATGATTAGATTAACAATGGAATGCGTGCACGCGTCTAAATTTGCACCCAAATGCCAAATTTTTTAATTGCAAAAAGAAGTATTTTTTTCTTTGAATATGCAATCGTAGTTAATTTCTTTGAACACACTTCGCACTTTAGTTGCAGCTTGACCTTTGCCACCGCACAGGTTTTATATCTAGAGTCGCCTAGACAGCTGCGCGCTCCACTATCGTCTGGCTGCGCCGCGGCACGATTATTGAACACTATTTATTTCGGAGAATTCCATTTGTAGCTTATCGCCCAGTGTTAAACAAATGGTTGCAGGTAACTGTGCAGAGCACAGTTCTTATCGCCCCTAACATTCGGCATTTTTTATTATGCCCTTAACCCATTGAAAGTCGTTTGAGCGGGTATACTGGTTGAGTGCGAGTGTATGTAACGGGCAGAAGATGGCATCGCCTAGAGCCCGTGTCCGTCTCAGAAACTACAAAAGCTAGAGCATTAAAAATTGTTTAATGAATTAATATTCCTTCACTTTTTAGCTACCTTCATAAAAATTGGGAAAAAATAAACTCATATTTAAAGGTAGAATCTTGTGCTTATATATACCACGTGACACTTTTGTATGCCATATTTAGGCCCTGAAAATTTCAAATGATCGGACTATAAACTCCGAAGTTTGCCATGGTGCGGAGCATAGGCAGCAAATTCAGAGTATCTCCTAGTCGGGCACGCCCATCGCACGTTAACTTCGGTTCTTTTTATAAATTATTTGAACTCTTAGCGGCACTCTTTAATACAAAATTAAGAGCTAAAGCCAAATTGCTTTTTATTAAACTTTGATAACAAAAATAAAAACACTCAATTAATTTGTCAATATACCCCATACTAACTAGTTTGTTTAACCTGCACGCGCGATGGATATACACACGCCCACGAGAGCGGCGTATTGTAGAATTAGGCTTCTTAGATACTTACATATATATAAATATATATATATATATAGATTCACACTATGAATATTATGGTAATTGAGAGGCGCGTATTTCACGCTAAATATACGCACTTAAAGTGCTGAGACTTATTGTGTTGACACTTCTGTAGCTCGATTTAGTTCTACATTAACCGTGGGTTAGCTCAGGAGGCAAACGCAAAAGTGGGCAGCGTCTTTTTGTCAATGATTTTCAAGCTTTTCAGCATTTCGTTCGTCTGCTGCTGAGTATTAAGGCCAAAAACGTCGAAGGCGCTCAAATTGAATTTGTTTAGCCTGTTAAAAAAGGTTTCAAAAATGGTCAGTAAGGGTTTAAATTTGATTTTTTTTTGGAGTCAGAGCTTACCTCTCACCCGATATGGCCTGCAAAAACTTGTAGTAGTTGGGTCGCAGCGACTGCGCCTCAATAATGCCTGCATGGAAGAGCACAGCTGTGAAGAAGGCATAAGTATAAAGCATAAAGTTGGGAATGCGTGGAAGAATGCCCCGCTCTTGGCCCATGGTGGCGAGTATCTGCAGAGATAAACCGAATAATTGTGTGCAAGCTTTTTCAGAGTACGACCGAAAACTCACTTGTATGGCCTTCCACATGACGTACAAGGCGACTGTATTGTCTGGATATTGGGTGAAGGCCAATGAGGCCACCACACCTGCAGGTACTGAAAATACAGCGTGATCCCGATTGAAACTGTGGCGCAGTAGGCAGGACATGGACTGAAAGTGAGCATCAGTTACATATAAGAGTCAAGGTGTATTTTTTCATTTTCACCAACCTTGTAAAGGAAGGAGAAGCTGCCCATGAAGATGCCCAGCTGTAAAGTGCCTCTGTTGAAGATTTGTTTGCGCCACGGCATACGACCTTGGAATATTGTTTTCATATTCATCACCAGCTTTAATGCCACTTGCAGCGCCACGCCGCCCGCAAAGGGACGCAAGCCACCCAAGATGGCATAGCTGGGGCAGCTCTGCATATGGCGGCAGCTCTCATGCTTGGCGCGGATTAGGTTGGTGTAGACACGCACCCAATCGGCGGCGGTGGCGAAACTGACGCTCGGTCGTCGGCGTGAGGGTGCCGGCTGCTCGCCGGGTACCAGCGGCTCGGACTTCACCACCGGGCCGGCCTCCTCTTTGCCCACAAAAATGCGTAGTATATTGAAGATGGAGTCGTCGTTTGCGTTTATACGGTACAAGTACAAAAGTACCGACATGCTGCAGGCAAAGATAATTGTCTGGCCGTGGGCCATCGAACGTACCCAGTTCCGAGATTCTGCCATTTTCCAGAGTGCTTCCGTGGCAACATTGGCAACATAGAGCGTCAGCAGCGGACGGCGCGCCGGTCGCTCCACCATAATGGCTGTGAGCGAAGACAGAAACGAGGGCAAAAAGGCAACAGTGCCAAAGTAATAGCGACCCAGTAGATTGCGCAGCAAGCAATTGTACAGGATAAAGGTGTAGGCATTGGTCACCAGAAAGGCTGTGGACTGCATGATGCCTAGCAGCGTGCGCTTTAAGTCCTCCAGCGTTGGTATACGTTGGCGCATCAGCAATGAAAAGGCGTAGACGATTGTGTAGACACGCAAACAATAAGGCGTGGCTGATAGCAATATGCCCGCCGTGGCATTTACGCACTTATCCGTCCAGGGATGCTGAAACTCCTGGCAGGTAACGCACAGCGGATCAAGCAGCTTGCTTTGAACGCCCATTATGAGTTGTATACGACTGTGAACGAATTAATAAAAATGCATTAGTTACGTACAGCTTAATGGAGACAGGGCTAAGGCCATAAGTCCGCAAGTTGGCCTTTAATCTTATCTAATGTGCATCGATAAGGGGCTGTCGCGATTTGCACCTTTGATTTTGATTGTATCGAGGCAACAGCTAAAGAAAGCTATATATAGTCCACATATGTATCAATCAATTTGTTGAAAGCATTTATTTTTGTCAGTGACAATTATTGGCCTATCTTGTTGCGGTTGCGGGTCAAGCACATAGTACACAGCTGATAAAAAAGTCATTGTACTCTGGCTTTCCACTTTATGCTCTTCTCGAACTTATCTATGTATGTGTTGTACTTACGCTTAATGTCTATTTTCAAAACCAGTTGTTGCTAAATCGCAACTGTGCGTTTTAGTAGTAAATTATTCTAGCTAGAACACTTTAATGACTTTGGACTCAAAGCGGAAATAATTGAGAATTTACTGTGTGTCAAATGCACTGATTTGTGCTGAAACTGCTACTGCGTTCCATTAAAATGTAAACAAAACAATTAAAACAGCTGTCCGCAGTGTGACCGTAGCCTCTTTTTGTGTTTAAGCCGCCAACGTTTTTGGAAAATATCAACCTTTGAACTTTGGCTAAGTTAAGTTTTATGGCATTTGACTTTATTTCAAACCGCAGCCTTAATTGAATTGTGGCTTTTTAAACATAATCTGTTGTATTTTCAATCATTTTATAATAGCGCATATGCAGTTTCGCAACAAGTAAAAATATCGAGAACATGACCATAAGTCCAGCTGTCTATTGGTATATATTTAGAAGAAATATATAATAGTTTGTATGTCTTAACTGCGCACTGTAAAGTAGCATTAAAACTGCAATTTATTTAGCTTTAAAATGCCTAATACGCGGCAAGCGTGTCTGCGACGTGTCAAGGCCTTCTAAATATGTTAACCGCTTTCTAATTAAAATATCGATATATTGCCGGCAATTGTTACGATAGTTAGTGGTATCGTACACGGGTGTTGTAGCAGTTAGCTTCGTACTGTAGACTGTATTGCTTTTCCATGTGATTTGTGAGACAATTGGCGCGCTATTAGTATAATTTTATTATAAATCTTAATTTTGTGTTGTGATAATTATAATTGTATGGATTCTGACTTAATTGCTACCATAAGGATTACAATGGCAATTACAATTCCTGTTTCCTCGAAGGCACTGTGCACAACAGAGGAGCCCTTGGTATGCTTAAATTTGTGCATTATATACATACATACACGTACAAACATATGTATGTATGTATTAATAGTCTAATTTGAATCACAAGTTGTGAAGAGAATTGTTTGTGGGCGTGCTGCGTACGCTTTTCTAAGGTGTCCTGCCCAGAGTTGCGTCGACATACTTGACATTGCGCAGGGAATAACAAAATATTTCCTTCAGGTGAAGGGTTATGGTTAAGAGATGGTTGCCCTTACCTGTGGCCAGGCTTATTTCGCAAAACTTACGTTCCCAAGTAGTTGTCCTTTACGGAATATGAAGGAGTAGATGCTCTCGCTGCTGCACAGCGTTTGCTTTTGTTGTTTTGGGTTAGCTGCTTAGGAAAATTGCGGTTGCCATTGTGCGATTTCCGCCTTTATGGCTTAGGCAGTCAGTTGCCATGGACAACAGCCCCTCATTCAAACTCCCGACAGCGATTGGGGCATTCATTTCATGCATACCGTCATTGGGTGGCAGCTACTTACCTAATTTACTCGAGGTGCTCCTTGGCTGTGTGAATAAATCTTTGCGTTTGACATGCCACTTTCCGCTAAATACGCACTTCAAGTTAATAGCGTTGGAGCTTGCCGTGTGTTGGGCATTGGGGTTGTGGTGGCGGCTGTGCCAATGCCAGAGGCCAAAGATACTCTCAGCATTGACTTTACCTGCAGCTTGCGCAGGCTCAATTGGCAAACGACTAAATCCTGATGCCTGTTTACATTTTTTATTTAAATCATAAAGGAAAATTAATGCTTTAAATATTTTGTTCACAAAAGAGAACAGCTTTTTTTACATTTTTGTTATTTATTCATCAATTTTTGATAATGCAAATTTTCGTACAATTTTTTATTGGTTTCCAGAGATAACTTTTGTGCAAACAAAAAACTGTGAAAAAACAAAATTAAAAATAAAATCAACAAAGAAAAGCTATATTTGACACACCAAAGAAAAATATTTTTTATTTTAATAATTAATGAAAAGTAATGCTTTAAATATTTATATTTTTGTTCACACAAGAAAACAGTATTTTAAAAATGTTTATTTATCAATTTTTGATAATTCAAATTTGCGTAAAACTTTTTATTTGCTTCCAGAGATAATTTTTGTGCAAACAAAAAACTGTTTGTGAAAAAAAAAAAAAAAAATAAAAATAAACAAAGATAAGCTATATGTGACACACCGAAAGTAGAATACCCTTTAGAGATTTTTTTTTATAAAAAAGTTATACTTCCCGGTAGGAGTTATATAATAAAGAATTTTGACATGATTCTATTTTGCGCACATAAAAAGAGAACAGTGAAGCTCGTAATTGTCCTATCCATTATCCAAAAACCTTATCAGTAGTACAATGTTAATAAAATTTGGCACATTTGAGCATTGCGTAACGCCGATATTGATTTTGGTCTTGTTATTTAATAAAGCTTTTCATAGTTTTGTTAGTTTTGATCAACATTTGCTATGTCAGCTTATCTCTATATATAAAACTGTTTGTCCTGACTGACTGACTGACTGACTGATTGGTGATCAAAGCACAGCCCAAACCGTAGGAGCTGGGAAGCTGAAATTTTCTCTGAGGTTACCTCATGTGAAGAAGGTGCACTTTAAGACGGGGTTTCCGGAAATTCCACCCGCAAGTATAGAAAAACCTTTGACAACCGGTTGTATGAAACTTTTTTGTTTACCATCCCATCGGCCTCTAACTCATATTCGAAGATATTTGTTCAAATTCATTTGAGGGGTGTTTCGTACTTTTCGAATAATCCGTTCCTCCTTGGTGGAAATGGTGGTCAAAGATTTGGTGGGTAACGTTTCGCGCTCAAATTCATTTCCAAGGATAAATACGAAAAATCATTTGAGATGTGTTTCACATTTTTCGCAAAATCAAAACTTCCTCGGTAGAAAATGCGATCGACCTCAAACTTACATTCAAAGCCCTACAAAAGAACTTAAGTAAAACGTGTTGCAGCCATTCGAGACTGTGGTAAATTGGCGTTACGCGATTCTATGAAAGTATATTGTTTACCATCCGTTCGACTTTAAAATCAATTTCAAATGCGCCCTTCGTGGATGATAAATGGTGGTCCGATCATTTGCAGAGTTTTAAGACGCTAGATTTAAAATTGAGAGAATAATAGAAGCAGACAGATGGACTGATCAAAAATATATAAATATATGGGATCGGAGACGTAAATTTCTAGGCGTTGCACATGAAAGACACGTTTTTTCTAGACAGATTGGGACCTTATAAATTGTTTGTTGTTCGAGCAAAAAGCCATCCGTTAGTAGAGCTTTGACTGTTTATAGTGCCAAACGAGCGTCCGTTCTATCCACATAACGAGTGCTTATTAAATTGTTTGCCTTGTCAAATGCTCTGCCAGCTGCAGTTGCTCCGTCCAACATATGCTGCAGCAGCAATTGCTCATGTGGCTGGATTGCCATTGATTTTACGGACATATCTTTTGACTAGGCTAAGGCGTCTCATCTATCCTGTCGTCGTCGTCTGGAGCTTTGCCTGTTGTTTTAGCTGCTGGTTTGGCCCAAGTGCGTGTTTGTGGGTGTGTCTTTCTCTGTGTGTGTGTGTGTGTGCTCCTGCTTCCTTCTAAATGTGTTCAATTAAGCGGTTATAAATTGTTCATTTGCCCATTGGTGCGCATGGACAAAACAGCAACAACAACAACATCAGCAAGAGCAAAGGGAATGGCATCCGGTGCAACAATAGACGACACAGCAGGCGACATTATCCTCGTTGTAATATTTTACTGTAGGCTTCAGCAGGAGCCAGCAGTTTGGTCCGATAAGCGCAATATGTGTGCGTCGACATTCTACATTGATGCATATCCTGCCATTAACAAACTTGCCCATAATACACAATTAGTTATACGCAATAGTTGTTATTTTATTAATTGCTGCATTTATTTTCGGTTTTATTTCTGTGCCAATTCGTCCCAGCGATCAGTAACAAGCAATTACTTGGCTAACCAAAATGTTGGCTGCCAAAACAAAAGGCCGAACTCATCAATAGTCAAGCACTCGGTTGGGGCCCGCCTGTGCGGAGGGGTGAGGGGCTAAGAATGTGAATCGCTTGCATACGAAGGCAAAAAGTCAACACACAAAAACAGTTTATAGAGCGGCTCAGGGACTGTTCGGTATTTATGCCATAACCAAAATTGTGGCCAAGACCGCAGAGACTTCACATCAAATAGAAATTTGCGGCTGCTGTTAAAAACCAGCATCAACACACACACACACAGCAGCAGCAGCAGCAGCGCCCACAAGCACACTCACACACACCCACAGTCTGTCTGTACATGGTGTCCACATTTCCGCAGCAAATGTGTCAAATGTCACACACTCGCACACATACTGACACCTCCAGATACACACACATACACACTTAGGAAGCAATTGCATTACAACTACTTTTTGGCATGGCCAACAACTGGCTCTGACTCGACATTGGGTCTGCAGGATTTGCCTTGTCAAGCGGAAGCTGTTACCAAATGTAAAATTAACAATGGATTATGTGCTAGTTGTGCGTGGCTGTGTGTGTGTGTGGGAGTGTTTTTTTTATACACTGCACCTCCATTAAAAATGGGTATACAAAGAGTTTTATAGACATAGTATATAAGAGTATATACATATATTCTTGACTAACATCCACAGTTAGCACAATCATCGTCTGTCTTTTTGTCCGTCTGTATAAACACGACGATCGTAGGGACTAGTATGAAAGCTAGAGAATATAATGCTCTATTATTTTAAATGATCGATAACTTTTCATTTAATCGATAGATCCCTGTGATGACACAGCTTATTTACTTTTCGATTAATCGATAGATCCATGTGATGGCACAGCTTAAATCGTAAAATATATGTATTTCAATTAACACATATTCAAGCACCTATTACCACCCACCTTACCTAGTCGGGATTACTTACTTGCTTTAAATACCCTGTACCCTATAAAGATGAATAACAAGGATATCATATTTATGCGCAAGTGAGCCCTTTCTACATTTATGTTCTAAATCAGGAGCCGGGACAATCTAGACATGCCTGTCTAGTTGAACGTCTGTCAGCTCTATTCAATTTTTTGACAATAAAATCAAAAGTTATCTAAGATTGATTATTTTATGCTGTGTGACCGGGTGTAGGGTATCCCATAGTCGGATACCCTTGACTGGAGCAGTCCCAATTACTTTTTGTTTTTTGTATTGACGGCTAAATGTGTCTAAAATGTTACGAGAACTCTGAGCTCTGTATGGTTGCAATTGAAATTGAAACTTGGGCCAAGTGGAGCCATTTGTCCATTGACTGCTGTTGGACACTGTCTTACTCAAATTACCCTAATGAAGTGCAATAGGAATGTAAATTGAATAGCAGCCGTTGCTACACATTACGAATTCATTTGACGAGGGCTTAAAGAACGAGATGAATAGTGCCAAAATGCAACGCATTGAACTTTGCTCTGCTTTTGAGGCTAGTTTTCTTTTTGTATGCAAATGTTTGGCACATGCTTTGCCGGAAAATCCGAAATCAATTCCCACCATGGGGCAGCGCAGTCGCCGGCGCAATATCCAAAGCAAAACATGGAATGTACTCATACAAAATTAGTTCGCTGCTCATAAAAGTTTCGGCAAAGTTTGCCGTCGCCTTCCGTCGTCGTGCCGTGTGTGTGCCCCCAATGCTCGTAACTTGCCTCCTTCGCACTGATTTGTGCCACAAAACAATTTCGTGCTGCGGGGACCATCACTTGAGAAACTTTCGTCCCAATGGTTTAATTGTATTTTCAGTTTCAAGCTCTCGCAAAAACAACAAAAAAAAAACCCAACAAAAAAAGTGAAAATCTCCGTGAAATGCGTACATACATTGCATTTTCATGCGTGATAAACGCGGCGCATTCTTGCAGCTCTGTGCTTCGATTAGAATCGCGGCTTTCCTTTGCTCGCACCGCCACGCCTTCTCTTTATTTTCGCGCACCGGTTGTGTCTTTCATTTTGGCCCGAATCCCAACTGACCCTTGGCGCTGGCCGTGTTTTTGTGCCCATGCACTGCGTGGAAGCTCTTTGTTTTGCTTTTTCCATCGTAGCACACCGTTCCATTGAGGTCTATCATCACCCGGCTTTACCATATTAACGAACAAGCGTAAAGTCCACTGAATAGCAGAGCCTTCTGTTTGAAGGTACACTGTGAAAAAGAAGCGAACATTTTGAGTTTTAGTCAAATATAACTGACATTAGCTATATTATGAAACTCTGAAACACATGTTCCAGGCTCTTGTGCTTTCATTTTATAAATTTAAATAATTACTCTGAATGTATAACATATTAAAAAACATCTAAAATTCTATATGAAAAATTATAAATTAAAGTGCGTAAGAACATTCAATTCTAATTTTAGGATAGTTTTAATTTGTGAAAGTTCTAATTTCTGAATCGAAATTGTGTTGATATTATTTTAATTTATTATTAATTTATTAAGATTAAATTATATTTAAATAACTATTACTTTTATTTTTTTTTTAAGTGTTATTTAAAGGTAACAAACTACACAAACAATTACATCTGGAACATTGCCTGGCATTCGAGTTGCGTACTTTGATGTTAAAAAGGTAAGTTATAATAAATTTATTTTTAATTTGCAATATTTATTTTGTAAATATGATAACCCGTACATATGCTTTAATTACTTTAATATATGTGGTTAGTTTTAATTACCAAAAAATACAATCTTTTTTTACGGATGTTTGATTGTTAGCTATTGCAAGGGGAGATGAACTTTCATATGTCTCGGAATGTGACATGCAAGAAAGAGAGAGGCAGAGATAAATTGTGAATAAAAATAAGAGTTCGAACAGAGATAAAGTTCATTAAGTTGGCAATACAACTTGTTAATATATAGAACTTGTAATCAAAGCATAAAAGCCTTAAAGTCTTGAATTCCTGAGAATCGCAGAGTAGGGCAATATATAAAACATGTTTTTTTTTATTAGCCAGTAAGCTTGGTCTGCGTGCTAACACACACAAACATACATACTAAAAGTATACATATTAAAAGTTAAAAGCATCCATCCATATTTTTCTCACAGTGCACAATGCATACTTGTAATTGGGCTAGCGTGTTTTATGCGAGCAATTTGGTACGCTGGCTTCTCGAGAAACTTGAAGATTTAATTTATTTGAAGTGCGCTTCAGTTCGTGGCGACTTGGGGGTAGCCATTTTGCAATCCAATTTCGATTCGTTTCCCGCTTACCCATTTTGAATCCATCTATCGATTGGTGAAAAATGACTTCGTTTTGGTTTGATGCGTTGATTCGTTTTCCATTGCATTTATTTAAACGTTTCAATTGCTCGATTTCTGTTTTGTTTGGCTTCCATCGTTTGGCATTGCTTTTCCGTTTTCCGTTTTTCCGCTCCTTCTGTGCATAATGTTTTCCCAGTGTACATGTGTGTGTGTGTGTGTGTGAGTGTGAGGGTGTCGATATTATCTTGAAGTGATCTATTATGCAGTCGCTGCTGGGCGTGGCAGAGCCCCGCCAAGAATTTCTAATACAAAATGGACTCGAACCGAATGTAAATAATAATTATATCCAATGTCTGCGTATCGTAGCTTATAATTTGGCATATGGATGGCTATAACCGATTTCTCCCACGCGCCGCAAACTGTCAACAGATAACTTTTAAACGGTAGACTATAATTTAAATGCATAATAAATCTGGGCACATATCCTGGCTATAAAAGTGCGTGCATTACAGCACGCATTTCATTTATTGTTCAAGTGAAAGTTAAGGGACAGCTCTCGACTATGCCGCTGGCCAAAATGGATAGCTTCTTGAAGTATGCCAACTTCTTCTATAAGGCCGTTGGCATTGAGCCCTATACGAAAAGCTCGCATCCAAATGTTGGCAGCATTTGGATTAGCCTTGTCTTCTGGGCCAACATCATAAACCTAGGCCTGGTGGGACTCGGCGAGGTGGTCTATGTGGTGGTTGCCTTCGCCACCGGTGAGCACATCGTGGAGGCAATCATGGTTATGTCTTACATTGGCTTCGTCCTGGTGGGCATGAGCAAAATGACCTTTGTGTGGCTAGAGAAACCTGCGCTCAGTGGCATCGTGTGGGAGCTGGAGGAGCTCTTTCCAGGCGACAAGGCAGCTCAGTCAGCCTATCGATTGGATAATTATTTGCGTTCCTGTTCGCGCATCAGCTTTACCTTCTCAATGCTCTACTCCGTGCTCATCTGGACTTACAATCTGTTTAACCTCGTGCAGTATTTCATTTACGAGCTATTGTTGCAGACGCGCATCGTGGAGGAGACGCTCCCATATCGAATGTACATACCCTGGCAGTCGACGGACAATTGGACCTACTATCTGCTGCTTTTCTGCGAAAACTTTGCTGGCTACACCTCGGCGGCTGGTCAGGTATCCACGGATCTGTTGCTCTGCGCCTTGGCCACCCAGATCATTATGCACTTTGACTATCTATCGAGAAGGATTGAGCTGCAGCAGCTGAGCGGCAATTGGTCGGAGGATTCGCGCTTCCTGGCCGATATTGTGCGCTATCATGAACGCCTGCTGAAACTCTCCGAACAGCTCAATAAAGTTTTTGGTGTGCCTCTGATATTAAACCTTCTGATCTCATCGTTTGTCCTCTGCTTTGTCAGCTTTCAAATGAGCGTGGGTGTGGAGCCCGTTCTGATGATTAAACATAGTTTGTATCTAATATCTGCGCTGAGTCAGGTCTACCTGATTTGCTATCATGGACAGCTGATCGCCGATGCGGTGCGTTTGCTTTGAAAAAGTCCGAATTTAAATAGTTTTTTTATTTGTAATTTTTTTTCCGTGCAGAGCTCGGGCATTTCTTTGGCGGCCTACAAACAGAACTGGAGCTATGCGGATGCTCGCTATCGCAGAGCCCTCGCTTTTATCATAATGCGCTCCCAGAAGCCTACCTATCTCAAGGCAACTGTTTTTCTGCAGATCAACAGAGGCACCATGACAGATGTAAGGGTATATCTATATTGTGGAAGACTTTTATACTCTGCTTACAGGGTGAAGTGGAGTATATTTTGCTATGTATGCACAGATACCCTTAACTTAAAGTTGATATTCGCGTATTTTCGCGAAAATCAATGTTTCCCAGTACTTGAGTGCTAGAGTCACCAAATTGGGCAGCTAGACTCTAATGAAGATCGGCCATCCTAGAGGGCATTATAATTTTGTCACGAAATGTGAAATGCATAGAAGAAGACATTTTCGACCCTATAATGCATTTAGATGCTTAATTATAGCCATTTCCGTCTGTCCTTCTGTCTGTTGATATGCTAACTAGTCTCTCAGTTTCAAAAGCTATCGTCATGAAACTGTGCAACTTTCAATTACAAGCATTACATATATCGGAGCAATATATCATATAGTTGCTATGGGAACAATCTGTCGACAATTTACTGCTTGTATGACGTAAATGTAAACTCTGCATGTATTAGTTTGACTGTGCTCCTAACATATTGCATTTATGTAAGGAGCACATCGGAGCTCAATATCGTACAGTTTTATTGGAAGAATGCGTTGAGAATGAGTTTTTGTATGGAAAACTATGTTGTTTTTGAAGATATCTTAACTAAACTTGGAATATGGGAGATTTACCATGTTTTTTTTTAACATAAAAAGAATATACTATCAACATCTTATCTATCTCCAACGTGCCAAAGATAGCCGTACTTGCTCGTTAATTGTTTTACATGTTTCGCTTTTAGCTTTCGACTAAGTTACGGCTGATAGGTCGTGATTGCATTCAATAGTTTTTTAGCATCCATTAATGTTTTTAATTTGTTTTTTGGCATTTCTCATTTTTGTTTTACAGCTGCTGCAATTATCGTACAAGTTTTTTGCGCTGCTGCGAACCATGTACGTCAAATAGAAATGCCCAGCAAATGCTTGTATTAAATGCTCGAAATCCTCTACACATAACGCATGCTTTTAAAGGATCAATGTTCATAGCACCAGGTCTTCATTATGCAAACGCATGTTCACATCCTTGTGCATTAGCTGGCATCCCGAAAAAAATACAAATAAAAACTCTACAAAAAAAAAGGAAAAAATAGAAATGTTGCCTAGTTTGTGGGCGTGTTTGCTCAACATTCTGTGTAGGAAGTATTCGCCGGCTTCCAAGTACTACATTTAACGCGTTTGGCTGGGCGAAAGTTGTGCTTTATGAGTTTTTCAGTTATATTTTATTTATTGTTGTTGTTGTTTCTGTATGTTTTTTCAGCCTGGAACACAGAATGTTGAGGAGTAGAAATTTTTCAGCAAAACTGTTTGATTGCATGAAATGCACTTGCTATACACTGGGTGTGCGTGCGTGTTTGTGTGTGTGTGTGGGTGTGTGTGTGTGTGTGTGTGTTGACTACGCACTCAGCAATATTAGCTATTTATGCACTGAAGTGTACGAAATGCTACAAAACGACAGCGACATTGCGAGCTGTGCCACAGTGTAGCCATTCCTTACTTTGGCTTTTTGGCGGTTGCGAAATGGCCAAACGACTGGGACATGGCCATATTATTGGCAAAGCTTCTCACTTTTGCTAGCCAGGGGGGTCTAACAATAAAGCCAACAACATGCAGTGCGGATTTTTTGACGAATTTATGAATCACCTGCAACTGGCATTCGCACAACTTGCGCTTCACTTCACCGGCCGCTTATAAAACATATTAAAATATGTTGTATATGTGATGTATATGCATCGCTTTTTTCAGCTACTGCTACTACGCAACCCAACCTATCCATATACTATATGTATTATGTAATAGTAGCAGTATGCTATATTTTTTGTTGCTGTTGTTGTAGTCGTAAATATGTGCGCTTTCATATTGGCTTGGGTCTTTCGGGGGATTTATTTTTCATTTTTATGAAATTTTTATAAAGCTTCATCTGTGCTACAAACATTTAATTTCTGGTCACGTCTTGTGTGATTTTGCAAATGCCAACAACAACGAGATTTTTCAATATCTGTTAGCTGCTTTGTTTGTGCGCCAATTTGTTTACAATACCATGGACCATATTTTATAATATACTTGTAAAGCGCATAATGTTTACCGGGTAAAACTGATTCTTCGCCAAGTCAATTGGATAAGCCATTGAAATACACTTGATTTAATCCTATATCTAAATATGTGATGTAAAAGCCTTGGCTTTGTTTCAGTTCGAGATCCGGTTAAAAAAGAAAGGAAAAGATACCAAGCTGTTCTTATTCAAAATATCTTTTAGAAAAAGATGCCCAAATTCGACTCGCAAAATACAAACTTACAATAAAAAAATATTTCAGGAAATGTCGACAAAGTTTATAGCTAAAAATTATGTTTATGAATGAATATGTTCAGCAGCACATTTTAAAGACATGTTCAATTGAACCCATTCTAAATGAGAGACAAATTTTGTTTCTCTCTCTTATATTTTAGTATGAAAATCTAAAATTTATTGCTTAAGGTCTGGAATGAATAATAACAAAAGTTTTGAGTAAATTTTATTCAAAATATCACAGTAGATTGAACAAATTTCATAAAAATTTAAAGTATCTTGCAAAAATAATAATTTTCTAGTCTATAAGTTGAGTCTTTACCCATTTGCTCTAATTTAAGAAGCTTGTTATTCCATTTGGTGAGAAATATGTGTTTTCTCAAACTTGAATATGAATTCATGCATATTCTGTGAATGCATTTCATTTTAATGAATAATTTATAAACTTGCTAGAATGACGAATAGAAAAAGATAAGATTTAAAATATATATATATTTTACAATTTTTTATCGACAACATCTAAGTTATATTGATTGATATAATGGAATAGGGCATAGAGGCTTGAATACTTTTTGACATTTTGGATTCGCTTGCAATAAAATAATGACTCTTTGATCAACCTCTGTACGGTAAAAATCAATTCATTTTATCTTTTTGCATTTTGCGCATTCTGCTGATTGTTAAATCCACTTATCAAAACGTGCAAATAACTCAACACCCGGGATAGACACACACAGCTGACACTCTCTCACACACACACACACAGCTGACACTCTCTCATATACACACATACACACCTAAACTCCCATGGATATGCATATGGCTCACATGACCTAGTCCGCCGTGTCCATTGAACAGTACACAAAAAATTGTTGGCACTTTGGACAAAAAAAACAAACGAAAAAAAGTCAAAATGTTTCAGTCGAAAGTACTTGACTCGGTGATACCCTTTATCTTTATCTAGATAGAACAAATGGATAATGTAGAGGAAGACTTAGCAAAAAAGACGGTCGGCGGCGGCACTGAAATTGTGCTAAATGAAAAACAATTGCTCGACCTCCCAGACAAGGGGAATCGGTACTCTTGTTGAAAAAGTTTTGATCTGAGCTGGTTAGAAAAACACTTTAACCAGCTGCTGTCTTCTATGCCCAGAATAATTTTTCTATGTTTACAGACTTCCAGAAATGTGCAAAAATTGGTTTGAAAGAGACACCAGATTTTTGTTTAATATACCAATGACGAAATCTAGTTTGGTAAAGTTGAATATTTGAACCGTGTTGTTCAAAAAAATACATTTCTTTTAATTTATTTCAAATTTAAATTTAAACTGGCGTCGGATCCCAAAACCTTTTGTTGAGTGACCCGAAGAAGCATAAGTTAGTTTCCATCTTATTATTGATCGTGGTTTAATTATTATTATAACTATAATTGATGTGGTATATGTTAGTTTCTCTTCTATATTATTATTATTATTTTTATTATTCTTATTCTTATTATTATTATTATTATTATTAATATTTTTATTATTATTATTATTATTATTATTGTTATTATTATTATTATTATTAATTGTACTATTATTATTATTTTTTACTATTATTATTAATGTTATTATTATTATTATTAGCGTTATAATTATTATTATTATTATTATTATTATTATTATTATTATTATTATTATTATTGGTATTATTATTATTATTAGTATTATTATTATCATTATTTTTATTATTATTATTATTATAATTATTATTCTTATTATTATTATTATTATTATTATTATTAATATTATTATTATTAGTATTATTACAGTATATAGCAGTAGCTCGCAGGGTCGCCGATGCCAACTTCTGTGCCCATATTTTTCCAAGGGTATTCAAATGTGATCCCTTTGTTCAGAAACTGTGATGTGTTGTTGCCGCAATTTGGGCTCAGTTCACTATTTTTTCAATTAGCTGCCATTAAATTGAATTCAAATATTGAAACTATATGTGGTACACGCCCACAGCCTGCCCTGCCAGCGGGTGCCACGCCAATGGGTTCGCAGTTTCAATGTAGTTTCAGTTCAGCTTAGTCGAGTTCTTTGGATGCCATCATATGATTTATTGATTTCGAGTTTGCAGTTTTTCTTGTCAAAACTTGACTGCGGCAAATGCGAGTGTTGTGCTGCCAGTTTTATCGTTCGGATTGGTCGGCTTCTGTCGCTGATGTCCACTGAAAATGTATATAAAAATTGCGTTGGAAAATCATAAAACTGTTAGCTTTTAGGGTGCTCTGCAGACAACAATTTTGTTGTGTACGCATATGCGGATATGTGTGAAATGCTTCTAAGTACTTTAATGTGCGCAGCAATGATAAATCGAAAAGTTAATTGAATATTTTGTGTGCTGGTCAGCTCGCTAAAAGGGCAACATCAGGAGCAGACCAACAGAGCGTTTAAGTTAAATTTTGGCTTGTTACTCTACTAATCGGCTTACAAATGGAATGCCAATATGAATGATGGTAAGCAATAAGCCCGTATAAAAAAAAATGAAGTTAGTATTTTATAGGTTTCTATCGCCATGGATTTATCTAAATGAAGGCAATTTGGGGGCCAATAATGGTTACTATTGTTGTTTTCACTCTTTTATTTAGTATATTAGAGGTTTGCGCGTTCCATCTGAGAATTCGAAACACGTTATATCTCTGACATAGCTTGAAGCTAGAGAAATTTGATTAATTAGTCTGATTATTGTTGTAAAACTTAAAATATTGGCGAATACGATAACACCGATAATCGTTACTGTCGTTATCGAATCGATAGTTTTTTAGGCATAACTTATAAAAACAAGATACTCGTATAGTATGCACAGATTAAAAATATTATCCAGTTTGTGGATAGGATATTATCCAGTTTATATTGGGTGTCATTTCCGAGCTCTATATAAAAATAAACATCTATATACATGTTTATCGATTGATATACTTGATTAGGTGAGTTACTGAAGACGCGTGTGGTAAAGCCATTTACCTGGGCCATTTCTTTAAATGCATATGAAATGAACTTTATGCGACAACGCGTTGAGTCATCACATAACGATTCTATGGACAGAGATAGAAAGAGAGTGAGCAGCGAGAGAGAAAGAGAGAGGGAGTTAGAAAGAGACAGAGTGAGGGAAAAGAGAGCTATTGAAGTGGGTCATAATAAAAGTTGTGTATAGTACACTGCTATAAGTCGAGGGAAAAGAAGATGAGGACTTAATGTGCTGCTGAGACACACAAAGCGGCCGCAAAGAGGCGCTGCTTGTATGCACAAAGATAAGCAGCCGGATTTCATTTGCTCATTACTCAACGGCTTAAATGGCAGCGGGGCGGCACCATGCCGGATGTGTGGGGGGTGTGGTGCAAGGGAGGGGGGGGGGGATTAGTGGTGGCGGCGCGGAACATAGACTCTTTTCGCAGCGGTATATAAGAAATGCATGTGCACATAATTCATTTTTTACGCTAGATTACAACAAAATGCTAGCGACAGCAGCAGTCGTAGTGACTGTGGCAGTGGCATGTCGCTTAAGTAGCTACCAGCAGCACCTACACGCACACACACACGCACACACACACGCACACACACACGCACACACACACGCACACAGACATGCAGAACATATCACACGCACACACTTGCAAAAAACTTCTTAGAAGAAAATTAAGTTGAAACAGACTATGTTAGAGAGCCGACATCGTTGGTGGAGGCAGCGGATACGGATGCGGCAACCAAGTTTATGTTAAAGTTTGATGCATGACATACACCCAAAAAACCTCCCACAACTCACACACACACACACACACACATACACATGCACACATAACTAAGTAGCTATATTCGCTGGCAAAGTTATATTCGCAAGCACTTGCTGCCGTTGACTTTTATGCCTGTGTTGTGACATGCGGTGGTGTCCGTTGCATCGTGTGTGTTCGCGTCGCAATTGTGTGTGTGTGTGTGTGTGTGTGTTTGCGTGCGTGTGTTGCAGGTGTAGCGGAAATTAAATCAGCTTCGTGTACAGTGCACGTCATTAGTATGTAAGAAGGCGGCGCCAATGCAACAGTCTTATTATTAATCCTGCAAATTGAGTTTACGCAAAATTGACAAAAGTGTCCTGATTCGTTGCAGCGCGGTACAGCACACTTGCAACACGGCAACCGTATATGTACATATATGTATATTTTTTAGCTATAGTGTGCTCCTTCTCTGCCCTATAGCTATCTCAGCTGACCAAATAGCCAAACGGCAATGCGTGCACTCATTCTACAACTCGTGCTGGCTGTTTTGGGGGCCTGTTTGTTTGTCTCAGAGCTCAAAGGCCAGCAAAAGCGCCGCTAGCTGCAACTGCAACTGCTGCAGCATCGAGTGGCATCGAGTGGCAGCCAGAATGCTCGCACGCTGACGCATTTGCCGCTTAAGCTGCTCTTTATGATATTTATTTTCATTGGGTGCACAACGTTGGGAAAACATAGACATTGAATGCCTTTTCAAAACTTTAAACTGTTTGTGCTCGGGATCTGACTACCGGGGTAAGCTGATTGCAAAAGACTTAAAGAGAATTTTCAAGTTGTTTTCCTGCACACAAAAGGTGGGGCGTGGTCGTGCTCATGCCGTGCGGTGATGGTCTCCATTGCATCAGTCATTATATTATAATTAGAATGCTTTCAACCATCAGCTTTTCCTATATGTGCTTATATGCATTGAAACTGAGCAGCCACAATAAAAGACTTAAGACTGACTGATTGCTCCTATTGCAGTTCTGCAGTTATGCTTATTGTCAGTTTTAGCTGAAGTATTTGTGTCATAGTTTAATTTGAATATATGTAGTTTAATATATATATGAAAGGCATGAAACTTCTATATGCCTAGATTAGTTAAGATATCGTGAAGAACTAACTATGTTATAGTGTTCCGATCCAGTCTAGTCCCACATATGCGCTGCTGTCTATCACAAAAAGACGAACAAGAGCACAGAAATATAAGTATATGTACCGATCCGGAATATATATAAAAAAGTCTAAGAGGCTTAAGATGAAGAGACGTTAAACAGTTTTAAACAAAATTATAATAACATCTACCATGATCTACAAATGTATAGGCGATAGGACTAATTGATGCTAGGCTTACAGATATTATTAAAACATGACTATATACAATCCGTTTCTTCATGCAGACCATGAATATATAACACATATATGGTATGTCTTTATTAAATGCGTGACAAGTATGTCATAACCACAATTATAAGTAATAATAATTGAATGCATAGCAGGCATTACGTATACGCAGCAGAGTCCAGACAAAATCGATTGTTCTGCATTTCATCTTGCTTTCGTTTTGCACTTTGCTGCATCACGTGTGGCATGTGGCAGCTGCTTGCAGCCATAGATTACCTTACGGCTGCTTAATTAGAAAAGTACTTTGTGTCGAGTGCTCGAAGGCGAGAATAGCTTTCACGAAAATTTTATTATTGTTGACAGACTTGCGGCTGTTGTGGCAGGCCACAGAATGCCACTTGAAGCAGTTTATTGGTCGCTGCTGCTGTTGCAAAACTGTCAACTATCAATGCCAATGCAGGCGGGACGGACAAATGACATTGTAGGCGTGGCACGCCTCCCGTTTTCCCTTATTCCTGATGCTGTTGTTGTAATTGTTGCTGCCGCTGCTGCTTCGGTTTTAATATCATTTTCGTTCCACTCCAGTTAGCATTTTAATTTAAGTTTCATTTTCAATTTAAGACTTTGACTTGCCAGCAAACGCAACGTCCCACCCGCGCCCCCGCCCCTGACCCAGCCCCATCCAGCCCACCCTAACCCTTTCGAATGCTTCGTCGAATCCTCTTGCATCCGTTGTTTTGTATTTTCGCGCTTTTACGCTTTTGTATGTGCTGCCCCGACGCCATTTTGTGGCTATTTTAAATTTATTATTTGTATTTTGTATAGGGCGAGCTTTGCTGCGGCTCTTCCCCATCACCACACCCATTTCCACAGGACCGCGCCCTAACCGCCCAGCGGCCAGAGACGTGGTCGAGTGCAGCTGAAGGCGCGTTTGCATTTTCAATTAGAAAAACTTTGCAACGCAGCCAACGTCTGACAAGAAGTGCGCAACGGCTGCATGCGGCAGGAGGCAGGAGGCAGGAGGCTGTGGCAGCGAGTTGGCTTCTTGTTGTCTATGCTAATGCCTTGCATAATCAGTTAATGAGAAATATTTGTTGTAATGAATTTTCTTTTGAGTTGCGGTCGCTTATTATTATCATTGTTGCTGCTGCTACTGCTGCTGCTACTGCTGTTGCGGCAGCGTCTTTGTTTGCGTGACAAATAATTTATTGGCAGATTTTTAATTAAAAACTTTGCCACATCCCCTCAATCTTTGCCCCGCACACATTTGCCGTTAATCACAAAACTCGATATTATAGCCATCAATTTGGTATTTCACTAAAACAATTTGAATACTCTGTTTGAAAACCCTGGCCGCGCTTATCTGTATGTTGGACTGTAGTCTAACCAAGTTTTAAGCTGCTGCTACAATAAGAGAAAAACCGAGCTGAATGAGCTCCTGTATATAACTGACAAAGAAAGTCTAGGGTATCTGATATTCATGTGGCTTGCTATAGCGTATTGCTATGTTATATTATTGTATTTAGAGACGATTGCTGCTTGACGAGAATTTATTTGACAACAGTCTTCATCAGCCTTAAGCTTTCAAATATTTTATATAAATTAAAACAAAATTTTCCATCCCACTGTCAAAGTATATAGTTATTTTTGGGGTACAGGGTATTTTTCTATACTCATGCCTTTAAGGCATTAGATACATCTATTTTCGAATTTTATATTTATGTTTTTCATTTTTATTGGAATACAATTTTTCACCCTTTTGTTAAAGTATAAGCTTTTTGCGTGTAACAGGGTGTTTTCCTTGTCGAACTTTTTTACTTAGAACGCTTTTTTATTGCAAGTAAGACAAATTGGCTTCTCAACTTAAATGCAAAAAATGTATATTTTGTTGTAATTATTATAATTTGAAAATTATTTGGACTCTCGATAACAGTTGTAGAAAAAGAATTTATAAAGGATTTTACAACTTTGCAAATTAGTGTCTTTTTTTGGCAAATCGAGGCATTTTCTTATCTATGTATTCTGTCCCTGTGCCTAATTGAACCATCAATTTGTTAAGTGGGTAAAAAACAAAAAATATATATACATACTATATATCCAAAAGGGAAAGCAGCTGGTGCCGTAGACCTGTCTAACTATGCCCATGTGTCAGCTGGCTGAGCTCCGGCGGGATCCATTATTTATGGCCATCAGGTGGGGTGTGCTGCCTAAATGGAAATCTTGAAGACCCAAATATACCGTGTTGCTGCCCTTTGCCTACCCTTTTTAATAAACTCCGTGTCGGTGTCTGTTTCTGTGCTTGTTTCTGCCTGTCGACAGCAGCTTTTCTCAGTTGCCTGTGAAATTGGGTAGCTGCTTTTTAAACCAAATCCCTTTAAAGAAGTTGAAATAAGTTTGGAAAGCGTTTAGGTACGCGTAGCTGCTGCCTGATCTGTGCCCAAACTTAGTGACAGTTGCTTGAGAACCCTTGAGCCATGATTGTGGCACTTGGGCCACAACAAACTGCATTGCTAGCTGAAGGTTTCTTGGTTCTTGCTGGTAATTTGCATTGCAATTTTTATTTCATGCAAAGTAGCTGGCAAAATTGTTCGACCATCAACAATGCATCAGCGGCGATTACTGTCTTTTGCCGTATGCCACTTGACGCAACAACCAAACGAACGTATTAAAATACGCAAATGCCATAGCAACAACGCACAACAAGCAACAAAAGCAACAACAACAACAAGAGTCAGCAGCAGGATGAAGCATTTGGCGAAAAATGCAACTGCTACAAATTATGTGAATTATGCGTTCGGCTGGCGCATGCGTTTGCATAAATTTTGCAGCTGCCAACATAGCCAACAGCAATGCAGGGACTGGGATAGGGTATAGTAAGGCGTGGAGCGTTGTGTTTGTGTGTGTGTGTGTGTGTGTGTGGGCAATGTGGCACATTCGCAGCGCGCTTGCCACATATCTTGTCTAACAAATTGCATTCGAGTGTTTAACATGCGCCCAACAGCCGTTGATGTTGATGTGCGAAAGGATGCGAAGGACTTTTCCATGTTATTCGCAAGTTTTACAGTTGCCGCCACCAGCCGCCGCATGCTGTGTGTTTGTGTGTGTGTGTGTGGTCTGTCCTGGATTGTCATAATTTAGTTGAAGTGGCATTAATGGTCGCCCAGTTGCCCGTTGGCAAGCAGCTAAGGCCACAAAAAATAAATCCAAAAAAATAAAAATAGTTGCCGCAAAAAATTTGTATAGCCGCAAATGAAATCAAATGAAAAACGCAATGTTCTATTCACGGGTAACACCGAAACACCACACAAACAAACAAACACACTCACACTCACATAGGAGCACATGCATTTGGCCACAATCGCATGCATAATTGCATAAAATGACCAAAATTTGATTTGAAAATGTTGCATACTTTTTGGGGCAGGCAGTCGAAATGGCGGCTCAGCTGCTGCGCACAATCAAAAGTCACACGGCGCACGGCCTCAAAAACATCAAACGGCCAAATTGTGCAAATTTAATATGCAATAACGCACACACGTACACGTCACATAATCACGCACACATCAGCACTTATTTGCATTTAATTAAAATTCACAGTTATTGTCCAAAAGTATTGAACGCTTTTTTTGCCTCCTGCTGTTGGTCTATTTTATGGCATTTGTAATTAAATTAGGCTTACAGCATGCGCTAACACATACACACTACATGTATGCATAGACAAATTGAAAATAGGGTGATTTAATTGCAAATTGATATTTGATTCAACAACAATATATATAAATAAAATTGTTTTATAACTTCTCTGTAGTGCTTTGTAGTGCAACAAATGTTAATCTTTAGCGTGCGTCTGAAAGCTGAGATAGCTAAAAAAGCAACCATTAAAAAAATGAAACGAATTTTATTTATGTTAGCTATTAAATAATAATGCTATTGTGAATTAATATTTATTCATCAACAATTAATTGAATAAAAGCCAAAGTTATCACATTTAAAACATTTTTATTCAAAACAATATTTCTTATATTGCTTCCCTTAATTAAGGCCCTTGTTTCTATGGCTGCCATTCAAGTTTGTCGTAATTTGCAATAACGCTCAACTCTTTTAAATTAAAAAGAACTAAATAAAATGAAAAAGTTTTATTGCCTCCCTTGCAGAGTTTTATAGTTTGATCTTATTATATTTTATATTTTTCAAAGTTTATCATATTTAATAATTTCTTGTTTTGTATTATTCGGGCTTTTTCTAGATTATTGAAAAATTTCAATTTCTAACAAATTTGTCCTAAGTTTAAAGGAATATTTTAAAATGTTGATTAATAGTGAATAACTTAAATTAATTGTAAATACACAGCCTTTTTTTTTAATGAATTGTTTCTTTTTTTAAAAACTTTCTTCGTAGTACTAAATTGATAAATAAAAATAATAATAAAAGTTTTTTAAACCTAATGAAACTTTCCAAGATAAACAAAAAGTTTTCTAAACCAAGTTTAGGCAAATAATAAAGTTTTAACCAAGTTTTCCTTCCGGCAACTGCATATAAAGATATTTTTGAAAAACACAAAAACTGTTTATACAAGCTTAACCCTATCGTTTATTTGGCAGCTATCTGATATCGCACAAATAAAATAAATTTATCTACAAAATGTATAATACATACATATCAAATCGAAAACAGTTGCAATTCGTTTTTCAATTGAACTTTACTTGAAACACAAATCAATTTATTCACAAATCTTATAGATTTTAATTGATATCACAGATAAAACCGACTCTTAAATAAATATGCGGCAAAATGTTGATTGGAGTTTAAGGCAAATGTATTTTAGTCATTATTATTTCTCGGATTGAATTAATTATTTGCGGACCATCGAATATAAGTTCTAAGAATACAGAATACGATATATTCAAGTTTTTTGGGGTGGGTATGAGTGCAAAAACTGTGCCAGTATTTGCATACATTTGCTACAGCCCAGTGCTTGCGAAATATTAATGAAGCTGTACGACCCACATGTCAGTACACACACACGCACACACAAAAAAACACACACACACTCACATGCATTCACACAGACAAGCATAGCCCTGCCGCCATTATGTTTGGAATTTGCGCAAATATTTACAATGGATTAGAATAGTTTAGCTATTAGCGCTTAGAGCTCAGCACATGTAAATAATGATAAGCCGAAAATCGCACAAATATGATGACAACAATCGATTGCCACGCCCATGCCCTCACATACACACGCACAAGTGCAAATAATGGCGGCCGATAATGGTAACGAGTTTTTCATTTCACATTTGCCAATTGAATAACACATTTTATATATTTATACTTAACCAAGAACCAGCGAGCGTTTAGTAAGTATTATACTAGTCAAGCGAAAAAATGTAAAATACAAAACTCGTGCTGGACTATAAGATACCCCATAGTAAGGTCAAGTTAAAGTCAGATTTTAGTTTCTTGTTTTAGATGTGTTTAATGAACATAAATAGATTGTAACAATTAAAAGGAACATAAGAATATCTTTAGATTAAACAAAGGTAAAACCAAGGCCTAGATTTTAAATATGAGTTGAAACTTTATGCTATTTTCCGGAAAAAATGCTTTCCCATGTGCCAAAGTGAGCCAAAGAGCAGTTGGAAGATAACAAAGCGATAACGCTTTATTTATATTGTATTCAATCGATTCATTCAATTTTGAGATGCATACACAAAGGTAAAAATTAAGCATAAAATTAAAATTACTTGAATGTTGAAGTAAATATTCAAAAATAAAGAGTGGAATATTCAGTAAATTGCTTTAAAAATGTGGAAGATAGCTGCTATGAGAACCAATTTTATACATTCTTATGGTTACAGGGTATAGAAATAAGAAAGAAATGGGACGAAAAATAGATCCAAAATTAAATGGACTGAACAGCTGGCAATGTTGCAATTATGTTGTATGCTTGTTTGCTATTTAAATATTTGAGCTTGAAAAAACATTATTATTAAGCATTTGTGGTCGTCGCCATGTCCACACAATTGTTGCTGCGACAGCTTGTATTTTAATGGGGCTTTCATATGGTATTTGGTTAGGCGTTGAACATGCACGCTATTTGAGTTGTGCCACACACAAAACACACACACACACACACACACATAAATTTGGCATAAAAGCAAGCGCTTAATACTCCAAAAGAAACAGTGAGTGCTAAAAAAATGTTGACAAATTTTAATTACTTTTTTTTTGAAAGCATTGCTTCGCGTGGGGCTATAATCAAGTGTGGTATGTTTCATTATTTATGTTTGACTAAAATACACACACACACACGAGTGCGAAGAAAAACGAGAATAAGAGAAAATGAGAGAGAGAGAGAGAGAGAAAGAGCGCAAGGCTTTCACTGCGGCTTGCAGTTGTTTTGTATCCCATTAGCTGCCGACAGCTGGCAGCACGCATACGCCATGTGGCCTGTCACTTGCTGTCATGTAAGGGCGTTGCTTGGGCTGCAAGTTGCTTACACACACACATACACACACACATTGACAGCAGCTGCAAGTGTGTGTTTTCCATTTCATTTCTACTTACGAGCAGATACAATTTGTGCACAAACAATTAATTTGAAACTGAACAGCCCAGTTGGCCAACTTATTGCGACTTTTTGTCTGTGGTCATTTCTCAAGACTGACAAATCGGTTGTGCGAAGCCAATGCATTTTGTGTTGGACGGCAGGCCAAGGACACGCCACATTCTGCAGCAAATGGCAAAACGCTGTTTGTCTTGTGCTCCAAGTGCGGCTGCGAACTGTGACAATTGTCAGCCTGTCACTTGGTCTTACTGGCAGCACGGTATTCGAACTAGACTCGGGTCCAAGATGGACACAGCTCCAGCGCTTAATGCGCTATCAACCCGAACCCACAATGCAAGCGCATAATGAGCAGCCGCAGAAATTTTTTAATTAAAATATTGCAAAAAAAGCGCAGCACCGGAACCGGAACCCCCCTTGGACGTTTGCTGGGCTGGTGTCAAATGGCGAATGTTGAAAAGCTAATGCGGCGCTAATGAAAATGTCACGAAGGCTTTGCCACGCTTCGCTTCAGCAGGCAAATTAATAGCGATGTTTTTTTTTATGCTTTCATATTGCTTATCGATTCTGGTGGGAATTTATTAAAATTGACATTTTTATGAGACATCACGATTGCAATTATGTGCTTCAATTGGCCACTTCTTGCGGCTGCTGCCCAGGCTTTGAGCTTTTTTGTTTTTGTTGTGCTCCGATTTGAATGATTTCAGGCTTCAGTAGCTTGTCGAATGGCACCTCTATTTACGTCGCGGTCGCTAACAACGTGTCAGTTAAGGGTTAACATAAACGTTGAGGGGCCGACACTTCTCCTAGTCCCATGTCCATAGCCTGACTCAGATGTCGAAGCCTGAAAGGACACAGCACTAAATGCCTTGAGGCTGGCACAATGAGCTGTTTCCACGACCACACACAACCACACGTTGGCCGATTAGAGGGTTTCCTGAAATTCTGACTATCTATTGTTGTTTAACTTTAGCCCGGCGGCAGCTTTGCATGTTGTTTTTCAGCAAAGTTGAACAATACAAAATGCAATTTAATACTAAACATTTCTGAATGGAATTTATGGTATTCACATTTGAGCGTACTGTTACCACATGTTCAAACAAAAACATAGGAGCAGCTTACATTTAAGTGCCACAGGCTTAATACCTTTGTATACTTATTAATTAATTTGCTGCGATGGCAGCAAAGGCGTATAGCGATAAAAAGGCCTTATATAATATAAATTAGGTTTGATCTAGCTAAATTCAAAAATCAATAAAACATTATAAACTATTATAGCAGTTATAATAATAATAAAAATCACAGTAATAATTTTAGTTTAATGAAATTAATTTTTCAAGATATAGATACAATTTTGGAAGATCCAAAAATTTAAACTTTAAAATCATGTTCTTATAATTTGGTGCCTTGTGATGGTGAATGACTTTCCGTGTTTTCTGTTTTTTTATAATTGTGTAACATCGCAATTAGAATGAGTCCAGATTCAGATTAAGAGTTTTGTCATTGACTTGTTGGATTCAATTCGTACTATTGGGGGTTGAAAGGCGTCCCGACTTCGACTTCGAGTAGAAGATGGTTGGCATGGGTCCGCAGTTTGTTGTTATAGCAACCATTTCGTACCATTTCGCGTTTCGGGATGACTATAGCCAGTCGAGAGTGTGTCGACAGGCAGCAGATTGCGATGCCCCAAGCCCAAGCTGGCATCAATATAGCCTAAATGCATTTTTTCGAAATCAAAAGGGCAACTTTAATAAGTATCTTCTCTCTGAAATTAGTATTCTTGCTTGCCATGCAATTCGCAATGATTTTTAGCACTGGAAAATTTCCCCAAAGCCACATCACATTAGCGTGTGTATGGCAAAGCCTGCAGCCTAAGCTTCAGCAGCAGCAGCAGCAACAGCAACTGCGATAAAAGGCAGCTGGACAAGCGGCGGTGGATGTTAAGGCCAACAAGCCGCACAAAAGCCACACACAGCATGGCCAATCTATGGAGTTCATAAAAGTGTCAACAACTTGGCCCTCGGCGAAGGCAGCGTTACGTTGCGGCCGTTGCGGCCGATGCGGCGGATGCTGCGCTGACCGCTGATAACGCTGCGCAAAAATGGTCAACAAGCCACGCCCACACAGTGCAAAGGCTTCTGCGTAACTATCGCGTATTCGTTTGGGTCAAAGTTAAGTGGCAGCCATCCTGGACACTGGGCTGAGCAGCCAGTCGCTTTGTTTTTGATGCCGAGCAACACCAAACGAGGCAATCAACGTGAAGGCCCCCCGCTCGACCCCGCTCGACGCCCGCAGTCTTATCAGACGCAGATTCACTTGCACCTGTGTGTGCGTGTGTGTGTGCGTGCACCATTGCAGTCGCTGACCATAAAACTAAACATGGCTGCAACCGTTGGCTTTTTGATCCCACACTCTATTGTCTGCGGCGTTGTGCTGCGCGACTTGACCAACAACTGCTGCTGCTTATGACTCTTATATGTGGCAGTTGCAGCGTGCAACTGTTGCCATGCAGCCGGATGTTGTGCAGCTATTTTTTGTTCTCTTGTTCTTCGGTGTGTGGCTCTTTGCTATCAGCAATTGTATATCCTTTCGTATGGCAGCGCAACATGTATCCAGTTTCCTGATTTATGCAATTTCATGCATGTGCCACATTTGTGCAAAACATGCCGCACGCAGGGGCATAACAACTGTAGCAACTGCAGCAAAGCCACAAAATCTGCCACAACGCCACAATTGTAACATGTGGCCATGACTTATGCGAGTTCCATGACAATTCTACGTATCTCTCATATAGTTTCTAAGAACCTTAGGTGCCAGACAGTTTTAGATAAACCCATGCTCCATCCAGTCCGGGGTGTCGCCTTTGACTGGCACCTCGTTAAATGGCCTTTTATTCAGGTCCAGAAACTATGCGAAAAAAAATATCTTTAATTGTTAATTACGTTGCTCTGAGGGCGGCTGCCAATTAAATTTGCATTTAATGCAGTGAAAAGACTAACAACTGCGCAATGTAAATAATAAAAAATATGAGGCGTCTAGTTGGAAGTACCCTGTAAAATGCAGCATTGAGAAGAAGGCTCTGCACGATCCAAGTGTCATACCTAAAATTTGATCTGTTTTCCGATGAATCTTTCAAAAGCGGTGAAACATATATTAGGATCATATAAGGCTTGACTAGTGTTCGTTTGCATGAATTTTCCATATACGACCCTATGACAATGTTAAAATAAATCTAAGCATTTAAATGTATTTTGTTATTTATTTATTTATTAATGTCCGACAAGACGAGTATCTTCCTAATTATTCAATACATTATATATACATTTTAAAAATTGAATATTTAGAATATTTAGATAGAGGAGTTTTATTTGCCCGCTTGGCCAGCTGTGCCCCTTTTTACAGCTAATTTTGCCTACGACTAAGAAGGATGTTAGTAGAGAAAATGGTGTTCTTCAGTAAAATTAAAAATAATCCTATTTTACTATATTATTTAAGAAAATATAATAAATAGGGAAAATGAAAGAATATAGTTATTAATAAAGAAAAGAAATTTAAACAAGATATAGAGAAGAATGTTAGATAGATAAGATAGGTGGGGGAAAATGTACAACCTGTCCGGCAAGGTATGCCCCTGCTCATAGAAGTAAAAACGTGAATAAATGCTTACTTTCAGGTTTTGTTTTCAATTTCGTACATAGCTTACATTTCTTTGTAGTCGAGGAGGCGTAACACAAGGTTGCAGTGGCCGACCAGTTGGTCTGTGTGCTTCAGACTTATTCAATTCACTTCTCCTGTAACAGATGGGATGTTGAGGTCCTTGTGGATTACACAGTTTTTCACATAATGGGGAGCCTTATTGGAATTCCAGGTCGTGCCCCACAGATATGTCCAGATTGGGTTCAGAATGACCTTGTATAGAAACACTTTGTTTCTCAAGCTTAGCTGCGATCTGTGCCCAAGGAGCCAGTTCATCTGCCGGAGTTTCAGGCTGAGCTGCTTTCCTTTATATGGGTTGACGACGTCAATCTCCTGCCTAGGGTTAGGCCAAGATACTTTACTCTGTTTTCTGTTGGCAGTGTGTTGCCGTTCAGGTTAACAGATAATCTACATATAACGTATTTTTTTTAAAGAATAATTCGAAGGCTTTTCCTTTTTAATTAATCGTAGAAATATGCTTGGTATAATATTTATACATAAGCCTATTACGGGTGTAATCAAATCTTCTGGGTTGACTAGCAAATTAAACTTCTCTATCCCTACTAGACTACTGGGTCCTCTGTGCTGATTTTAACAAGCATTTTAAAGTATTCTGCTATTCTTAACTATTAAGCAAGTAGCAAGATAGTATTAGCATATAGTTTTAGTTTGTATTCGCTTTGGTAACTCGCGACTCGTTTCGTACGTTACACGATCACGACTACTAAGAATATTTCATTTTGTGAAATATATTTCGGGGCTGGGGAAGGAAGAGGCATAGCTGCTGTGCAAAGTGCGTAAAGCAGTTTTGTTTTTTACTTAATACTCAAACAAAAAGACGAATGTAAATATTGATCTTTCAGAATGTAAAAAATA
Organism: Drosophila borealis; assembly: GCA_035045885.1. NCBI lineage: Eukaryota > Metazoa > Arthropoda > Insecta > Diptera > Drosophilidae > Drosophila > Drosophila borealis. Next base: position 1,813,503 of record JAWNOR010000113.1, read on the forward strand.
TATAAATATTTAGCAGAACGGGTTTCCATCCGATTTTCCGGTGTCATTTTTAAAAACCTTGCCATAATTTTGGACGCGGACTGGTATAACTTTTTAACAGAACAGATATTTATGAGAATCCTGTAAATTATAGTTTATAAAGCGAAATTAACATTTGTGGCTACTTTAAGGTGCACAAATGTTGGTTCAGCGAATCGCTCTATGTGCCAGTTGCCCTCTAGCCAGCAGCTGTGCGAAAATTGTCATATGTAGATTTATAGTGTAAGATAAGAATAATATTTACAACGCCCAGGGGTAACACACACACACACACACAGAGTCACACACACATCTATACAGATACAGTTATGGCGACAAAGTTGACTTTATGTGTTGGTAAATGCTTTGCTGCCCCGCAGCCAAAACGAAGCGACATCCAAAGCTGATGGCCCATTATACCACATGACGCCCCTCAAATTACGTATACGCAACGTATATGTATACATATATGTGTATATGTGTATATATACAGCTGGCAGCCGATGCGACTTTGGCCATGGGCAAGGGCTATTCGCCGCCCAAAACACTTGGCTAGTTTCGCATTTAATGTTGAACTTAATATCAAAACTGGACACTTTGATCGTAGCTGGCGATTAGATTTTCTGCTTGTTTATGTTTCGAGTTGCCAAAGGGGGTGTGTGTGTGTGTGTGTGTACGAGGGTGTGTATGTGTGTGTTATCATCGGATATGCAGCTAGCCAGCATCTATGCGAGTCGGTAGTTATATAGTTGAAGATATTGGTTTTTAATATTGAATTACGACCCCAACCGTTCACTAAGACAGTAATAAGGGCGAGTGTGTGGCGAGTGCAGCTGTATCTCTGATGATAGAGGCACATCAGCCCTTCAGCTCGCTGTTAATTATCGGCCGCTGACGGAGGAGCCACAAATCATTACGCGAAAATGGATTGTGTTTACTCGCAATAATCGCTTTGGCTGACTCAGTTCAGATTACCGAATATAAATTCTCTGCAGCATACCCAGCAATTTTAAACCAACAACAAACGATACCAGCCGGGCAATGGCACTTGCCGAGATTCGGTTCGCCTGACAGTGGCATGGTAAATAGAGTGGAGTGGGTCGGCAGGGGAGGGGGGTGTGTCAGGCAAGCGGCGCTGGGAGCCGTCCAATTGGCGCCATTTATTTACTTGTTTGTTTCAACTTCCGTTCATTGCCACGCCGCAAAAAGTGTAAGCTGCTACCTACTGAACCTTCCGGCGGGGAATCGCCTTGCCAGTAGCCCCCGTCTCCATGTCACTCTTGCCGTCGCCCTACCCTGCAGCCTCGGCACGCCTCATCCCGCTCGCATTTCCGCTGCCATTAGCCGACAAACTTCATTTGTCATCTCATTTTTCTGCACGCTCGACAGTTTTCCTTTGCTGCGCAGCGAAATTTATGTAAACGGACATTCGCCGGCTCGTTCGCCAGTCCGCAGGATGACCGGCGACTGGCCAGGACATGCGGACACAGCGCCTTGTTATAGTCGTTGCGGTTATGATGACATAAAAGCCGCCACTGATAAAACCCAAAAGGGCAAAACAAGCCAATCGCAGCTAAAGCAGCAGCAGGAGTACAAGAAATCAAAAAAAAAAAAAGACACAAAAAACAATTCACAGTGGCGATTGGGATCTCTGAGCGCGGGCGACATAATCGTCCTTAGCGTGTTGTCCTCGCCAGTCGCGCAGCCGGAAACGGAGCGTTAAATGCGTCGCGCCGGCACAGCACTGGCCAATCCCCAACACCCCTTCCCCATCACCTTAAGTATTCGCAATGTGGGGGGGGCGGTGCAGCGGAAATAACATGCTGTGATTTAAGACTTCATTTTGTCGGCGCCTGCTTGCTCCTCATTTAAACTGCCCGGGTGGAGGTGGGGGCTGTGCTCCTGGGGCTGTCGGGCTGTGGGGCTGACTGCACAATTTATAAACTTCATCATTCCGCTATGCAGCTGGTAGTCAACAAACTGGATTGCTTCTCCTCTTCACGCAGTAATTAAAAGTTCGCATTGAACGCGCATTAATTGAGAATTCTTTGCCTGGTGTCGCTGCTGATTTGCCTCTCGCCTAATTGAATTGTTTAATGCCGCGAAATTGTAATTGTTACTGTAACTGTGACTGTGACTGTGACGGTGACTGTAACGGAACGGAAACGGATATGGCATCTGGTGTGCTGTAGCTGCTCCTGTTTGCCTTTAGCATTCAGTGAATCCATTTAATTAGAAAAGCTCCGCTCAATCCAACTGTTAATTTGCGCAATTGTGCGTTTATCGCTAGCCAAGAGTCAGTTTATTATTTATCAGCCTGGATAGATGTAGTCAGTCAGTCGAACTAGCTGTATCACGGCTTGCTGAGCTCAAAGCTCTGGCAAATTATTATTCGCGTGTCGGATTCATTGACTCGAACTTGACATGAAAACAAAATTACAAAAATGCTCAAATGTCGCGCTCCATTTTTTTTTTAATTTGTAAATTTATTAGTGTCATTATTCGACGATTCGTAAAAATGCTCGAATGTCGAGCTCAACTATTTTAAGTGTTATTAATTTATTTCAATTCTTATATTTTTAATTTTTCTATAAAAAAAAAACAAAAATTAGTAAGGTAATGGGAAAGGTTTATGCCAGTTTTTTTCGATGTTAGGCAATAAGTGAAATATCTGTTAATCGAACCCATTTTTAAAGATTAAGTTGTAAATTTATTTATTAATTTACTTATTATTAGACGATTTTTATATTCTCTGCATCTTGTTGGCAGTTGTTCGGTTAAAAGTTAAAGACGCTTAGAAACTCTGTTTTATGGATGGAAAACAAGCAAAAACGATTTCCATACCAAAACTAATTTTTCGATTGATGTAGATATAGAAATATTCAGTAGTTCGATGCTGATAGGATTTTGCTCAAAAGTAAAGAGAATAGTGAAAAATAGTTTTGCATAAATGGACGTCATGTCGAAGCCGACAAGACGATCCCATGCAAAGTAGACATGCAAATTTATTAGTTTTTTAACTGAGAGACAAGTTTGCATAAAATCCAATAGACGGATAGTCGAGGCTTGAAACTAAGAAGTAGAAAAGAATGTATACATACTTTATGGGTTCGGAGACGGCTCATGATATATATCCTCATAAGTATAAAATTCTTTAATTTATGGACAGTGATACTTCTATACTACTGAGGGATACTTCTATTAGGCGGACACTTCTATTAAGCGAACCCGAACGACGCTGTTCGCCCAAGATAGTTTTTACTATACTCGACTGCTCGGACACGCACGAATACGAATAGGTTTTTTTTGCCGTGTCATGAAAGGAAACACGAGAAGTGCTCAGCTCTAACTAGGAGCCAATCTTGTAGCTGCAACAAAAATCACGTGCAAGCATTTAAATGGAGTGTTGCATTTCTTTCGAGCTGCCCCAATCGTCTTAAGTCGGAGTCAGAGTCGGAGTCGGTCATTGGCACTCGCGGAATTAAACTATTTTCTTGCTGGTCAGCATGAAAGGCAATAAAAGCGTCAGTTGGCCAAGTGGTGCGTGCAGTGCAGCAAAGTGTTGCAAGTAGTAAATGGATGTATGGTTATGAAATGGATGTATGCGTGGGCGTAGAGGGGCAGAGAACGGGAGAGAGAGAGACTCTCACAGAACGTGTTGCTTATGGCTGGTGGGTAAATCAAATTACCTCGTTGCTGACGAAAAAATCCAATTAAATTTTATAAGCCATGCTTCCGCCAGTTTTCTTGGCAATTGCGGACTTGGCTGACAAGTTCAAGCGCAGGCATTGCACGCCCCTGGGGCACAGTTGAAACTTTGAGCAGAACCTTCGGCCCGTTGCGAACTCTGCAGATCTACATTTGGTATTTTATCTGGCATAGAACTTGGCAGTTGCAGCCTACTTCTTAACTACTTTTCGGGTTCAAATTCTGCAGTTGCCGCTTTGACAAACCGCCGACGACGACAATGTTATCGAACAACAACAATGCCGTTAATTATTCATGAATAGAAAAGCCGTAGAAAAAGCCAAGTGCAAAAGCGTGAGTGCAAAACTTATGCCAAACGCAAAAGTTTTTCCGCCCAAACCTAAAAAACTTTTTCTCATGGATTTATTTAAATATAGAAAGCCTTGTCTGTGTGTGGGTGTGTGTGTGTGTGTGTGTGTGTGTGTGTGTGTGTGTTTCCCTAAGCCCAATGACCGTTAAAGGCCTGCATGATAATAATGAAATGTTCGTCCTTAAGTATTCATCATACGCAGCGTTGAACAAGTTGCATATGTTGTAAATACTTTCGGCTCGAGTCCAGCCACAGCCGAAAAGTTTGCCGTTTCCTTTCTGCGAAGGGCCGGGCGGGCCGATTTCTTGATTGATTGATGTTTGGCTTGAGGGCATTTCGATTTTGCCAGGAGTCGTGAAAAAAGGATACGAAACTTGCAATGTGTTTTTCAACTTTTCTCGTTTTCATGCCGCTTGGTTGTTTGCCAAACTTATTTCATATTTATTTACAACAATTTAATAACTGAGCAACTGGCCCAGACTGCATCAGCCTAATGAAAGCCCTACGGCTCGGAATAGCGGAGAGAGCGGTTTATTAAATTCCTTTAAATTAGCAGTAAAAATTCGCAAATAAATGCAATCATTTATGGCAGCGAAATCATTTTTCATATTTACATTTCGTTGTTTTCTGTTGTTTATTTGTATACCCTGAACCCATTTAAAATATGTTAAAAGGGTATAATGGTTGTGTTCAACTGTATGTAACAGACAGAAGGAAGCATCTCCGACCCCAGAAATCCAATATCAACAACTTAAAGCTACATTTGGTGTTGGGAGAAAAAATTTCAGAGTATCCCAAGTCGGGCACTCCCGATTAGTACACTCTTGTTGTTTGCTGCCTTTGTTGGCTTCTCGCACACAAACCCATGCAATTTAGAAAATTGCATTAAACGTCGAAATGAATTTTAAATGAAAATCAAATTGCAAAAAATAAACAATCACATCCCAATGTGACAATTGTTTGAGGTTTGATTGCGTTTGATATTCGAACCAGAAACCCATATAAATATACAAAATTCGTGCTGTAGTTTATTGAATTATTGATCTATGTGCGTTTCCAATGCATAATAATGCCTATATTAGCGCAATTTGTGTGGCTTGCCATTGTAAACACTTTTTATTTAGACAATATTTGAATACACGATAATTTTTAGTTTCATATTTACAACTTGGTATTTGGCAATAGAAGCAATAATATTTAATATTTATTATAATGCTAGCAATTCCCGAAACGACTTTGTTCGCGTGCATTTTAGGAAGGTAACATTTTCCCCGCTTCCCCGCTCCACCCTCCCGCGCACCAAAATAATATTTAATTTAACAAAGAAATAATAAAACAACAGCCCAATCTTCTGTATTTTATATGTTAAGTATATATTTTATTTAAAAGCAAAGTAATAAAAATATAAAATATGATGTTAAAAATACAAGTGCATTTTTGCTGTGCAATTCGCGCTGCCTTTAAAAGTATTCGAAGCCGTTCGACGCATCAACTTTACTCCCCTGCACACTACACTAATAATTACATAATAATAATAATAAATTTTAAACTTTCATGTCCACTAAGATCTTACCTCGCCTCTTTACATCCGGCTGTCCTAACACTTTAAATGGCCCCACTTTTCTGTTTGCGGCCCAATCAACTGTTTTTATAGGTCATATGAATTTCCTTCGTATAAATTGAATTTATTTAAAACGCTCATATTTTTTTATAGCATTAAAAAAAGTATTCTCTTTTCCGCCTTTCGCGGTCCTGAACCCTTAGCCAAGAATTTTTAATGCTAAAACAATCTAAAGAAAAAAATTATTTGTATGAATATTCCTTCTTGTTTTTATTCATTTTTTCTTTATGATTAATAACACATTGAATAATCAAAAATTAAACTGTCATTTGCTGCTGTTGTCGACTTTCACTGACCACTGACTTACCGCTCGCTAGCCCGAGCCTCAAACGCCTTCTCACATTCGACCCAGAAGAAAGCATCATTAAAGAATTTCAGCTTAGAGCTTTTATGTTTTGGGCAACAGTCAGGTCAATTACTTCTATATTTATATAGGTAGCACCTGGAGTATGTATGAACTTGACTTTTTTTCATGTGCGAGAGAAGGCGTAAAAAAAACTAACGGGCATTCCAAAAGCCAAACATAGTCGAAAGGTTTTCATAAAAAATATCCAATGTAAGATTATGCTGCAGAACAGTCCAAGAAACATATCACGAATATGATATACGGGCTACAGGATAAATAATGAATATGTTGTGCTGTTTTAGGAAAACCAGAAGAACCGGCGGCATTATTTTACTCGAAAAAGTAGATCAAGAGCTCCGAGATGTGTGATGGATAGAAGCTGTTGCCTACTTTTCGCCGTCCGCTAGCCTGAAACAAATGATGATAAATTATCTAAAACCCCGCCAAATCATAATACAACAGAAAAGACGTGCATAAAAACAAAATCGGTATAATATAAGAGGCACATTTAATGGTCTTGCAGAGCAAGTGTTAAGTGTCTCCGCTGGCGTTCACGTTGTCCTGTTCGCCGTCAAGGACTTAACATGTGTACACGCTATCTTGCTGTGGGCTGAGACAAACAAGACATTTACGGCCGGCCGGAGCCAGTGGACCAAGTCAAGTGGTTGAACTCGCAAATGTCGTAAGTAGCCGCTTCAACGAAATTTGTCGTCGTGTCAGGACAAAGTCCCAAACTAAACGGGGACCAAGGACAAAAATATCTCAATGCCCAGCGGTTGTGCGCTTGATAATTTATTCATAAGGACAAAATTTATGTCACCTTGAGGCTGTGCAAATTTGTTTAGTTGCCGCTTTGGCTTAAACAGCTGTGCACGGTGCGCAACCCCTTTACCTGGTCCCGTTCATGAAGGGGCTAGCATCTTTTTTTCTTCTTCATGTTGTCACCGGGCCTTGGGCTGTTGTTTTTGTTGTGCGCCGAGCGCGTCAATTGAAATGCGGCCTTTGAAACATTTATCATAAATAATTTATATATACGAATTTTGAGACCAATTCATTTTGTTGTTATTTAATTTGGCATCAAATTGATCAAACTACAAAAATGTTGCAAGCTTTGTGTTTTTCACAGGCCAACGACTGCAGTTACGGGATGCCTGTGTGTGTGTGTGTGTGTGTGTGTGTGTGCGTGGCTGGGCGGAAGTGCGTGTGTGTGTAAACACTGTAAACATTTCTTTAGCGAAAAAATGCAATATGAATCTACGGGTAGGAAGCGCATATTGCACACAATATCGTTTTAAGAAAAATAAAAAACTTATTTTGCAGGGATTTTTGTGATATAAAAATCCAAGGGGAATGTAGGGCAGGGGATGAATAATATTAAGTGCTCGAGTAATAAAAAATGGACCGTGTAACGCAGAAAAGGAGACCTCGACATCTACATTGAGTAATCATAAAATTGTTTAATATGCTTGCCAAGCTCTCGCTTGGATAAAAATACGATATAAATATTATCCGAATCTTTTGCGGAAATAGGAAACACTTCAAATTGTTTGCAGTGCATGTGCGTATGTGTGTGTGTGTGTGTGTGTGTGTTTTAGAGAGAACTCATTAAATTGTAGCGCTGTTGCCGCGGCAGCTTGTGGTCATCATGTTGGTGTTTAATTTTACTAATTCACATGATGCCACGCACACGGAGACTCAAATACTCACACACACACACACAGCTGCGTATGGCTGACCAAATGTTAATTTTAATTTATGTGGCCGCTGCGCACATTTGTCGCATTAGTTTGGGGCACTTTAATGACTGATTTATTGGTTAGGCCGCAGTGGCAAATCAATTGGTGCCAAGAAGAAGAAAAAATACAGAAATAAAATAAAATATTATATTCCATTATTTATTTATTGTTGTTCGTCGTTTGTCGCTTGCATTTCTAAATGTGTGTATTATAAAAAGGGCATTGCTGGCAAATGTAACAAATGGTGTGAAAAAAAATGCGATTTTCCCACCCGGCGGCGGCCAGCATCCTGGCTGCGGTTCACTAGGAGGCGAGCTGGAAAATTGGTAGGCGGCTGTTAGAGTAATTAGAGCATTTCGAATTTGTGGTCGAGCTTAATACTTATTTGTGGAAACAATTGTGCATTGATTGATTAAAGGCGTGGCCATGCCCATGCTGCGGCTTCTAAATGCGCCTTTTGGTCGAGCCAACAGACCGGCGGCGGGCTTCAATGAAAAAGTTGTTCCATAGCGAAGCGCCAGCAGTTAGCACTTAATGCACAGTCGTGACTGAATGGCCACGCCTCCCCACATAAGCCACTCACACACACACACCACACACATATGCCCCCTTAAGCACCAGAAGCTTTGGTGTGCGAGTTTGCCAGCGAATAAAGTCCACTTGAAAATTTCGTTTGCGTATTTCAATTTTAGATTTTGATTTCGCATTTGATTGCCAAAGCGATTTTAGTGTTTTCACCATGCATCAGCCCATGCACACACACACACACATACACATCCACATCGTATACCCATAAAATGATTACAATGGGTATAATTAAGCTATTAAGAATGGCACATTCGACCCTATGTACATGAAAGAGCAGCAAAGCTATCGATAACAACTCTGCTCGATAATTTCGATAGTCCATAGATGCTCTTATCGTTATTTTCAAATATTTTGATCCAAGTCTTCTTATCTTATTTACATGATAGCGCCTCAAAGCTATCGATAACAATTTCACTCGATCATTTCGATAGTCAGCAGATGATTTTATCGTTTTTTTGATTGTTTTAAATTTAAAGCTTCAAATCATTATTAATATGGAAATCATTTAAATATATCATACTTTATTTAAATTTCTGCATATCTGATTATCTTAATTTTTCAAAGTATCTAAGAAAGTTTATATACTTTCAATTGTAAAAAAATATGTAACTTTTCTTTATTCTATTATATGTTTATAATACAGGGAAAAAGAATAAGCGCGACTGACAAGTTAATGCATTTGTATATTCTTCGATATTCAAATAAATAAATGTCATATAGGGCTTCGGGCATTAAAGCCTGCCTAGGAAATAGATGTTTTGATTTCTTAGCCGAAGTGCGCTTTACTAAATTTGTGTTGATTATTATTTATTGTTCAGATTTTTGTGTGATTTTGAGTCTGTGTTTTCTTCCCATAGGGTATCTATATGTTGTTAATGCAACGAATCAAAAAAGCGCTCAAAATGAACGCTCCAGCTCGATGCAGAAAAGTAAGTACCGAGCGCATGGGAGAGTTGACTGTTGACTGCTTGACCTCACTAAAGGTTTTGGTCTCTCAGCGAGCGCACACGTAACTATTAATTTGATTAAAAGTCCGCATTTTTATTTGCCGACCAGCACACGCGCAAAGTTAACAGCGACGGCTGCTGTTGACTGCTGCTGCTTGAGTGTGTGGGTGTATGTGTGTGTGTGTTGTTGTTCTCGCCTTTTCGGTTTGTTTTCAAATCGCATTAAAATGTCGTTAAAGTTTCTGCAAATCAAATGTACGAATTTTTCCATTACCCAAATTTATAGCGCGTTGCGCAGCTCGTGGCGGCATTTTAACACCTGATTGTGGTTCCTCGCACCTCTGCTCGTGCTGCTGCCGCTGTTGCTGCTGCTTAACTGCTTGTTCAGTGGTTGACTTGCGGTTTTGTTATGCGGTTGCAGCAGCAGCCACAGCTGCCACGACTGGCACTTGGCAACCTGCTGCGACTCTGCGCCCGCCATGCGCTCATTTGCATGCAATTCATTTTCTTAAGTGCAATTTCCATTGTTTTGCGCGAGTTGATTTCCTTGCACGGTATTTTTGCCTGAACACGGCTGTCGACGGCTGCCCTTATTGCTGTCGCGCTTATTTTGGGCCTGCAAACGCCAACGCGCCCTTCTCTCGTTGCTTGTAAAACCTTTTGTGGCAAATTACATTGTTATTGTGGCTGCGTCAGAGCTGTAGAATGCACAGCTCACCACCCCGCACACGCATACCGCTCCACACCTTTCTTCTCGCTGGCAAATGAAAAATGCATTGCAATTTTCAACTAATCTTCGCATAAGTTCCCGCTCACAGCTGACAACTCTACAACTTAAACAGTGAGTGCGCTTAAAAATTTAAGATAACCTATGAGAATAAGTATAAAGTTGGCTACTAACTGTGCAATACTCTATTGCGAGCTGAGAAGAGCTTTCTTTGTAGTTTCTTTTTTTTTTTTTTTTTTTTGGTTGCATATTTTTATGGAAGTCAACAAGTCATCCATGAATTTTGTGTTAAAGCTTTCTTTGTAGGGCTGAGAGTGGACAAGGCGAAAGAGAAGCAATGTTTTTTATCTGGCGTTGGCATACACTCCTTTTGACTATGGAAACAGTGGATAAAAAGTTTCAAAGACCCCGCTTTCTATGGGGCATGGACATGGCCAAGAGACGGTCAGCCCTGCTGTGTGAAGAAATTCATTCAAGTTGGACTTTGGCGACTTTGAAGCACGCGCCGGAAAATTATTTGTACTCTTCTGACATTTTTGTTTAATTAATTTTACAAAACGCCACAGCGAATGATGCCCGCAGTAGAAACGAGGGGAGCGGCCACTGTCAGGGCGAGTTTTGTAGCTGCTGTTTGAAAAGTTTATGACACTGTTCTGTTTGGGATTTCATGTTGACAACATTGACGGAAATGTCATTTCACGGTGGCGAACTGCGCTGCGGGCGGGGTCTGGCTTGGCGCCGCATAATTAGCCCTCATTGAAAGCCATTTGCATGAATTAATTAGCCAAAAGTTGTGGCAGTTGTGTTCGAGTAGTGTCAAAATCCAACATTGGCGCATACTTTGTGTAATTGAAATTGTTGCTAAAGACAAAAGCGGACAAAAAAAAAATGCAATCAATCCCAACGCAAGCTCAAAATTTGTGCTTCGCATTGCTCTCTTCTTCGCCGCCTCTTTAATGTTTTTTCTTCTGGTGCTGATGCTGCGCTGCATTTTAATTAAAGGTACAAACTGCCGCATGCATATTTATGAAAGTAATGCAACGGGGGCTACAGTAACGCCAACAACAACAACAACCACAACAACCGCGACACCCAATCCATGAAACACCTTTACCTGCAGCACTTGCAACTGCTGGCCGCACGCCTAGTCGGAATTAAATATGCGCATATTTTATGCATTGCTCACTTTTCTATTTTTTCCTACTATATTTCTCTTTTTTGTCGACGCTTTCGTTCTATGCCAAAAACGCAAAATCGCTTTGTGGCCTGAAAGTATGCGGCAGTGCGGAGTGCATACAAGGGGCAGCATATCGCTTCCTACTCCACACTAGATTTGCCCACGATCCGTGCATTCTTTCGTGCCGCAATCGGCACGGTTCGAGAGCCTGGCGCTCGGAAGAGTCTAATTCGAGCTGTGGTTTAAGTGGAACCACAGAAACAGTCACAAGCACAACACACCCGAAAGTTGTTTTGCCAAAAATGATGTTGATTGGTGAAGCTTTTGAAAAAAAAAATCAATTTATCGATGCAGCTTGTGTATCGATATATACATATCAATTTATCGATACCCTCAAAAAGCACGATCTATATTACTATCGGACAAAATTCTTATTTTGTCTTGTGTATCGATATGTATGTTAATTTATCGATGCTCCTATCCCTCAAGGAGCACGATCTATATTTTTACCGGCTGAAATTTTTCATTTGTGTTGTGTATCGATATGTATGTTAATTTATCGATAGCCTCAAGGAGCACGATCTATATTATTATCGGATAAAATTCTTAATTTGTGTTGGGCATCGCAAAAAAAACGTTATTGTCATAAATCAATCAACTAATTAGCAGCCCTAACATGATTACATGCAGAATAATGCAGTGGTATTATATTACAGAATAGTTAAAATTAGCAAACTTAGGCTTCGACTTTGATTCGTAAAGGGAAATATCATAAAATTATTATATCGTTAAGATTAGGTTATGGTCTAGCTTGAGCTATAATGAAAAAGTTGTCGAATTAAAAGCAAAGGCTGATTCAGAAAAAAAAATTATATTTTTTATTTCGTTTCTTATATTATGCAAAAGGATATAAATGTATACGCAAAGCAAAAGATTCCGATTAAATTTGCAAACATTAAAAATGTCTTTTTTCAAGTTTTTGGTTTTTTGAAACAAGGTACTCGTATCTCTATTCTTTTATGCACGGTATATTTAAATATTCAATCATTATTTTTTTTTTTTCCAAATTCGGAATATGTAATAATATATTAATTTAGCTAGCATAATTGGAGCTATAATCAGTATGTTTTCAAAGTACCGATAACATTTGAATAAGCTGTTCAATGCAAACATTTGAAGGCAAACTTTAATTAGCATTAAGGGTATTGCTTAACACATATAATAATTTAGTATAAAAGCATACATTTGTGTGGCAGCACGGCCCGAAGTCATCTCTATTACAAGCGCCCACTGGCCACATAGACTCTGAATGTGTCTGCGTGTGTGTGTGGGTGTGTGTGTGTGCGTGGGGGTGTGTGCTTGGGTGTGTGTGCTTGTGTAAGAGTTGGTATGTTTGTTTGTTTGGTGCGCTCGAGATGAAAAAGTTAAATTTGTTTCGTGTCAAAGCGTCGCCAGCGGTGCCGGACTAAAGCTAAGCGCATTCGACATTTTTGGTCAGAATTGAAAAAGCGTATAGCTAACATAGATGCCAACACGCAACTCCACCTGTAGCCACCCTCTCCCATCTCCCCTACCCTTTGCTCTATTGTGTGACAGCATTCAAGGCCCTGTGCACATGCACATATTGCGCATACGTCACGTTGACCAGTAGTGGGACGGCTTTGTGTTTTACTTTAAATTGCATAAATATGAATGTGTGTGTGTGTGTGTGTGTGTGTGTGAGAGTGTGTGTGTGTGTGTGTCTGTTCGCTTGTGTTCTTGTATATTTTAGCCACAAAAGTGTGGCCTTTGCTGGAGTCATCGCCCTGACAGTTGCCCGTCGCTTTGGATGACACCTGCAATGTTCGCATTTTATTGCATTTTATGTGTGATGTGTGCGTTTGCGTAGGCATGTGTGTGTGTGTGTGCCATGTTGTGCGAGCCTGTCAGTTGGTGAATGCGTTGGAGCGCATAAACAAATGATATTCAATTTATTGTATTTATATTGTAATGCTGCAGCATTGTTTTCACATTTCGTTTGGGTCCAAATATTTTCATACATTTTTTATACCCTCAACTCAAAGTCGGCGAAAAAGGGCATAATTGCTTTATACAAGTGTATGTAACAGGTTTGATCATCAAAAAGATAGAAGCGTCGATCTCGAAAAGGTGGATCAAACTAGGATCCAACTAGGCTTTGTGCAACATTATCTTAGCTAACTGTCATAAAAATGCATATAATTCTTGATTTAGTATAGTAAATGAAAATATTTCAAGAACTTTCCCATCTATATTTATCGATTTTTATTGGTTTTGAGACGCTAAGCTCGCTATACATATAACAAATATTACACTTTTTGTGGGACCTCCGAAGTTAATAAAGAATGCATTTACCGTACATAGGCGAAGAGGCAAAGCAAAAAAGATAAGCCGAATAATGGCAGCTTTTGCGCTGGGTTCTGGATATTTGCTGGTCGTTTGCTTCCGATTTGAGTACTCTTATAGGTTTTTATAGAGTACGCCTCTTGATCTGGTTGATGTTGTTTCCGGTATGCGCAAATTCCTGGGCAAAGCGTGCGAATAGAGCCAAAAAGATAAGCAAACCAAGCGACGTGAAATGAAACCAACCGACTGGGCACAGCTGACTGTCAACTCAAAACTCATTTGGAGGATTAATTTGACTAAGCGCTGAGCAGCGCAAATCCGCACTTATATCACCCTAGGCCAGAGGAGCTGCTGCCGATGCTAAGGCGATTTAACGGACCAGCGACGGCAGTGCTAGATTGTTCACGAGACAATGGCTGAGGTCACGCCCCCTTTTGTTAGTGTGAAATAATTAGCAGCTGGCGATGCAAGCGCCTTTTCAGTTGCGTCTCAGTTACCAACTGCCGCTGTCGGTCTTTGAGGTGCGAGTTTTGATTTACAGATGAAAATGTTTGGCAAGTCCAAAATCAGATGCTACTGCCTGCAACACGATGAACAAAAGCTGTTCAAGTTTAGCGTTTTGTTCAAAGTTTGATCCACAAGTTTTGCCAGCGCAGACAAAGTCGCACGGCTCCTGCGGTCGCCTGTGTCGCCCGGAACATCTTGCGCCTCGCACACAGCGCATATGTTATCGTACACCATGACATTCAATCTCTGTTGGAAATTGACTTTACTGACCAGGCCAGGACATCGACTGGGTGGCTCTGCATCAGCTTCTGTGAGGCAAAAAACCTTGTAGCAATTTCTTGAAGTCCATTGAACTTTCTTGCAGTTGCTTTAATAGACTGTCCCGTGTTTGAGTTTTGTGAATGTTTTTGCAATCAGCTGGAAACCCAACACGTCTGTAGCTGGCAGTCCAATCGTTTCATATATCTCCATGAAAAATCGCTACTAAATTGCCGCTGTCTATTAACGACGATACAATTTACGCCTGAAAGTAGGCAACAAATTGTCTGTACAACTTTAGACAAAGCGAAATATAACAAAAGCTTAAACTAAGCCTGGTTATGGGGTGGCGAATTTTAAATACTCTGGCATTTATATTGCTGCATTTGACTTTTGCTCTTAGCAACAGGAGCAGTAAATGCCACATCTCGTCAAATATATGGGATTAACATCTAGTTTCAATGGAAGCCGTATTTTTTATTTGGAATTTCAATGGAACTATTAAGTCCATTTAATGCATGTCCATTCCAAAGCAATTAGCGGGAATGTGGGCATGATTCAATGAGGTCAATCATTAATTTAAATGCCTATTCACAAAGCCAAGGTGCGCTGGAAACAATGCATTCACAATGACCTTAGGATTTCCTCTGCAATAGCAGGAGTAGCTCAAATTATACCGAAATACTGATTCTGCAAGCAACAAATGCATCCCTCAAAATCCATATGAAATAATCCACTAATTGTGCCATCAATTGTTTTGGCAATAATCTTCAGCAACAATAGAAATAGCAAGAACAGTTCAACCAGGCAAAACAAAAGAAGCTTCAATACATCTATATAAATGACTGGCCGACCTATTGAGAGATGTTCAATGCACAGCCCAAGACGTAAGGTAGCTGCAATTTTAAGAAGCTGGTTTATGTGAGGTAAATGCAGGCTTAGACGGTGTGGAAAACAACTGTGTGGGAAAGCGTTTCCCTTGTTCTTTCAAAAAGCTTTGTGAAAATTAATTAGAGAAATGTTTCGCGCTGTTCGCAAAATTCGCAAATTGACAATGGGGGTCAAAGGTTGTAGTTCGACAATTTTCATAGTAGTGCGGAAAAATTATATTGCAGCTTTTTGTTCTTCATAATGTAGCAGAATAAGCACATAAAACATAGATAGTACTTTCATACGTACATCACTCAGTTCCATATAACCTTGTCATTCACAAAATAATAATAGTAATAATAAATAATAATTCGCTATTCGACTGAATAGCATTTAAGTCTTCCACAAGCCTAATTTCAAATTCACACAGGCGAAAAAGTTACGTCTAAAATTTCATGCAAAAACTGGATCTGCGCCTTAACCCAATTTTTTGGGCAATACCCGCTAGTCTAGTTTATTTTATGTTTGTCATTTTTTTACGGCAAATGTTTATTGGGTACCATCGATACTATCGATATTGCGTATTAATGTGCCAGAAAAGTCAGATACTACCCGCTATTTATAAAATATCAGAAGATATTTTAAATATGTTTGATTGCTTTTTTATGGGTAATGTTGATAGCTCATTTTGACACTATCAATATTATAAAATTCAATTTAAGCATATTAAAGTTATTTAAATAATCGAGTAAATTTAATTTTCTTCTGTTATTTATTAAAAATCTATATATATCAATAAAATATGATTATGGAAAATAAATTCTTGGAGTAAAATTCTGTGCTGATAATTGGAAAGCGTTACAAACGATGCTCGGTCCGTTGCCTGCTCGTAACTGAACTAAAATGCTCTGTTTTTTTAAGGGTATTGGAATAACGAAAATGGATGCACATATCAACGTAAATGCAAATAGACTGACATTGGGGCATCGGGGCATCAGGCTCTAAATATAGAGCTATAGAATTGGGCGTTGCCGGGAGCAACTGGCGTTGAAGTCTACAGCAAACCTTATGCCGGCGGATGTGGTTGCTGTACGTACGGGCACTTAGTAAGCATATCCGTTTTGGTTTTATTTCCGCTCGACACACAACAAACACACACACACACACAAAACACACCTAAGCTGAGTTTTATTTGCTGTTGTTGTTCCAACATATATGCATGGAAGTGCAACGGCAATTGCAATTTGATGCACAAACAAATCCAAATGGCCGGCCAATCTAACACACGCACACACACACACACACACACAGTTGTAGTAGCGCGAGTTATGGGTGTGCGCGGGTGTGTTATGTGTGTGTGTCTGTGCGTGCTGCCCTTTGTTAGAGCTTTGGTCGTTTGCACTCAAATTGAGTTGCCGGTTTGGCGAACTAACTCACAAAATGGCGCCCGTGAGCCATTTGCAAATGCGTTTCGTTGCATACTTTTTGGCGCGTGCGGCAGACTTAATTGCCTGCTGCCACAGCGCTGCTGCGCTTAGGCTGTCACGTTTGACGTGGCCCAAAAGCTCATTTCCGTTGCCACAATTAAAATGTTAATCATCGCGTTTGGACGTCAGGGCTTCAACAGCTCAAGACATCACTTTATATAAATGTATGTATATATAAAGTGTATATATATTCATATATATATATATATATATGTATGTATATGCATAGGCGGAAGTCGCACAAATTGCTGTAAAAGCGAATCAAATTTGACAAATTTTAAATGGAAATTCTCAAGATGTGATGCTGCTTGCTATTCCATCGTCGACCTCAGCGCACTTGACGGCTGCAATTTTAATTTAGCCCACAAAATGAGGCAGGCGGCAAAGGCGGCGCTTCGGCTGGGCAAACAAAGCGCCGCAAAATAGTTGCTCGCATTTATTTTGCGACGCGGGCGTTTGCCTAATGTACAGCTAAGTGCAGCTGCTGCCGCAAAAGGCAGAGCGGCTGACGTTGTATCTGGCTCAAGTCGCCGCGGCAGCCAGGGTGTATGCGCAATCTTCATAAGTTTTTGTTGTTGCTGCTGCTGCTGCTGTTTGCATTTCGTCTAAAAATGTCAAGTCACAAGTGTTGAATTCACACTTGACAAAGCAGCTGTTCTGTGAGTTTTGGGCATGCTGCGTGTTGCCAACACCACACACACACACACACGCACACAAGTGCAACTGACAGTTTTCATTAAAATGTTATCAAAAACGCAAGTTCCTTTTGGGTAACGCAAATGTGCCTGGCTGCAACAGCAGCCGCAGCAGCGGCGCCAACTTAAATGACAGCGAAACACTAATAATGCCACAGTTGCAGCTAACAGTCAGCGCACAGCAACTGTTACAGCTGCTACTAATCTTGGCCGGCTCAAAGTGACTTACAGTCACGCCACGCCCCCCGAACCCACAATGCGTATTTATTAATTACTCTTACGCTTTCTTGCAAATGTAACGCGTCACGCCCATTTGTCGCTGTGCAGCATATGGCGCTCACTTCCGGTTCGTATACTCTGTTCCCAAATGGAAAAGAGCATTTCTTGTTGTCTGTCATTTCTTGTGTTCCAAAAATCCAAAAATGTTTTACCAGATAAGCTACCATTGCGGACAACGCTCAAACCTTAATTCAAGCGTATTGTCTTTTTAAAATTAATTACATTATTGTTAATCTGCCTCAAAAATTACACCAAATAAAACTTTATAAAACTAGGTTTTGAGAAATAGAAATTGGCCGTGCGCAAAAATGCGAAGAGTTAAAGTTTCCTGTTCTTTAAATAATTCAATAACAAAATAGCATTAATTACTTATGATCAAAATACTATTTTTCTCTATTTATTAAACCACAACCTTGCATTTAAAATAAAAAATGTCTGCCAGGTCTTTTATAACTGGATAAATTCTGTGCGACGATAGATATATCCCATATATTATGTTAGTTACAGTTTTAGGGTCACAGGTTAAGAGTCACCGTTCCTAAATCATTATTGTAGTCACTGCTTGTGATAGCTAAAGAGTCGCAGTTCAGAGTGTCAGTTGCCACAATTTAAAACTCACAGTTGTATATTGACAGTTTCACACGAGCAGCTGTAAAGTCCCAGCTCTGTAGAATTAGTATTAGTCACAGTTAAAAAGCTGCAGTAAAAGAGTCACAGTTGTGTGGTGGTTGATTATTAGTTTAAAGTTGTGTGGTGGTTGATTATTAGTTTAAAGGCCACAGTTTTGGTGTCACATATATATATTCTCAGTTTTTTACTAATATTTAAAGAATCCCAGCTGTGGAGTATTTGTATAAGTAACACACTCATAGTTTTTGAGCTGAAGTTGAATGTAACAGTTTTAAATTCTCAGTTTTAGAGTCATCGTTTCACAGTTGAATAGTTCGCATTTTTAGAATCAGTCACAGTATTAAATTCCCAAATGTAGAGTAGAAGTTTTAGAGTCACATCTATGAGTCTCAGTTGCATGCTTACAGCTGTAAACCAACAGTTGTGGAGTTTATATTGTAATGTTATACTTACAGAGTTACAGTTGTAGAGTCGACAAATGCTCAGCTATTTTATTGAGAGCAGAGTATTGCGAGTCGGTTTATGCCACTTGCAACATTCTGACTCGTTTTCAGTGGGACCGCAATGGGCTGTTTGCTTCTAAGAATTTCTTGGCATTAATCAATCCAAATTACTGGAAAACTTCAAACTTCAACTCAGGTGCACTTCAGTTCGGTTGCAACATTAAACTCTTAGCAAAACATTCATCAAG